>OY720173.1:7279954-8479954 GCA_963082885.1 Parascotia fuliginaria | reverse complement strand
GCTAAACACCTAATCTCGTCACGGTTATTATCACAAGAGAGCAACACTAAATTAATTGAAGGTAGTTGTAGATCACACTAAAATTGACAACATTATGAACTAGGATTTTTATCTGTGTGGGATTTACCTCTAACCCCCAGTTTCAAAAAAGCTGATAAACCCTTTAATGGATACTACTGTGCTACTGTAAACAGAATAGATGTTTTATTGTCATTAAGGCCTTATACGTTTACTGCCCCGGAAAGTGTTAACGAAAAATTAACTAATCATTTGTTAAATCTCATGTGAAGTACCTAAAAGCATGCTAAAAGCGAACCTTCTGAACCAATTGAAGGTAGTGATAAATTTTAGAAATTTTAAACTGTCGCGGTCATAAAGCTTCGGCCAAACCTGCGCGACCGCGACGCGGGACGCGGGACACGACGCGGGAGCGTCTGCAACGCGAAACTTAACGTGCACACCTGCGCGACTGCGACGCGAACCGCGAACTTCATTTGTTAGTGAACAATCACTAAAGCTGCTCGTCTTTATCTGGTAATAGATGCGCCCTACGACTTCGTCTGCGCCTAAAATGTGTTTGGTCTCCCTCGGGAACCAGACCGATTTTCGGGATAAAAATAACCTTAAATACTTTGTCTGTCTCTGGCACCAAACCTTTCTAACATACAGTCTGTCAAGAAAGTCGTGAAAAGAATAAAATCGGAACTAATATTTTTCTTAATTAGGCAACCCAGTATTTACATGTCTATGGTGGTAGTTTAAATGTCAACCTCTGATAATTTTATTGTGTAATATCAACAAAATTATATTTAAAGTTACAAATTAGTAATGTTTGTACTATGAATTAACAGAAATACTGTCACCATGAGTAAATCTATTCGAAGTGCTGGTAGAGAAATCATTTTCCATGTATACAAACAATGTTTTACTGAATACACCAAACCAGTCGAGTTTTATGGGATTTAGATGATGTGTACGCACGTACAGATAAAATGACTGGTATGTAATAGTGTAATACTTATATCTACACATATTGTAATTAGAGATGCTAAACTAAATCGTTGTTTAAGATAAATACATATAATGTTTACAATGCGATATTTTGAGGTTAAGTATTACATAATCTACAACAGTTTATAGATCAATTTGATGGTTTTGATACTTTTATTACACTTGTATACAAGTATATAATTATAGTATATAGTATGAAATATTCTTTTCTGAACGATGTTAAAATGATGATTTCAGGCAAATCAGAAAGTCCCTCGTATTGTAAATGAATGTTTCAACAACAATGGCAAATTCACCACACCTGGAAAACATCGCAATGGTCGATCCAAAAAAATGCTGAATGCTGAAAAGATACAATTCTTTCATACGGTACGAAAGGAAGTTCCTTCATTAAGAAAATTGCTTGCCGTTGTCAAGAAGACTTGGGTTATGATAGCAGTCTTGAGCATTTTAAGCAGATTATTACATCGATTGGTATTTCATACAAAAAATAAAAATCAGAGCAGAAAAATTGTTTTATTTTGATTAAATCTGTTTATTTTATACTTTCAGCAAAATTTTCTTTCTAATGTTGATATCATTAATGCATCATTATTATTTCAAAGTGGCTGAAATTTACTGTTGCATATAGTTTTTAACTTTTGAATTAGAATCAGTCTTTTAATAATATTTTTATTATTTAGCCGCATTAGGCTGTGTGATTATTTATAGGGTTTTACCTTATAAATAATCACACAGCCTAATGCGGGTTGGTGAATCTGACATGCCCATAGAATTTCTTTTAGGACATGTGGTTTCCCTCAACATGTTTTCCTTCACCGCAGCAGATGGTATATCGTTTGACTAGTACTTATAAATTCCACAAAGTGAAATTCACATTGCTTCTACCGGCGGGGATCGAACTCACAGCCCCACTGCCGTTTTTACATTAAGGCACATAAACAACACAATTTGTTACGATGTACTTAATTTTAAGCTCAATTATGATTATAATATCTACCTATATATGATTGATAAATTATGTGCTTAAGTTAAATTTAACAATAACATTACAATTATCTTAATTATTCTAGTCCTAGTACAAATGATACTAGTTAAATAACAGTGGCGCCCTCATTTATTGTCACGACTTTCTTGACAGACTATACCAATTTTCATCGAAATCCGTTTAGCCGTTTAGGCGCTAAGTGGTAACAAAAACACCCAAAATCTTTCGCATGTATAATATTAGTAGGATGGCTACTAAATTGTTGTGGTGATGACATTCTCTAATTTAACATCAAATTCTGACTCTGATGAAAAGGAGCTTTTATTGCTTTTGCGAAATAAACCACGCGACAAATAATGGCAACCTCTCTGATTCAATGGTTTGATTGACAGAGTACGAATCGGTAGGGTTTTGATTACAGCCGACGGTGGCAGACTAGCCAACAGCCCACCTGATGGTAAGTGGTAACTGTCGCTCATGTCGCTTCTTCATTGCCTGGGACTCTGCGGTCTGCGAAGCCACTGCCTACCGGCAAGGGAGTGGGTTAGGTGAAGGAGGTGAGATAGGCGAATGGAATGTGGTGGGTAAAGGTAGCGGTGTAGGTGCAGAGAGTAAGGTAGACAAAGGTAGTGGAGTAGGGAATGAGGAAAAAGGAAAGGGGAGAGATTAGGCCACCGGCGCTCTCACTTACCGAACGAAAGTAATACTACTACTCTTACATCCAACTTTTATGAGAGGGTAGTACTTTATTCATACTACTACTACTCTATTCATACTCTACTTTACGGACGCTGCAGTCCCGCGTTGCGGTCGCGCAGGTGTGCAAAGCGCCATAGATATTATACGGCAGCGACCGCCGCGCGGCAGACGCTCCCGCTTCGCAGTCGCTTTGGTCGCGCAGGTTTGGCCGAAGCTTAAGACTGTTACTGCTGTGTTATTTAAAACAATTTTATGAATTTACGCAAATGTCAAATGACGATGTGTTAATAGTTACATTTTTATAGCGAATTAGTGTGCCTCAACGCGACCGCACCGCGCCGGCGCCGCCGCGCCACGGCGTCGACGCCGACGCTTGCATCGCTCCATAGATCATACACTATCATCGCTCGCTAACTATGTGCGTTGTTATCCTACGATATTACAGATGGCACAATATACAGTCATAGTCACACAAAATTTAGCATTGTGCAGGCTCTTAGAGCAATTTCTACATAATATACAGATCTATATTATATAGAAATTGCGCCAATGTGAAGATTCACATTAGCGCTAACGGGGCAGAACTGATACAATAGCCAAAGTGTAGAGCCGGGGTAAAAATAAATACCCAGTAAAAATTCAGGACATCGGCATTGCAGATGATACACCTACTAGAAAGGTTTTTAGTGACAGTACCAGTACCGGCCTGAGGAACACCAGCATCATGATTGCACCAGTTCAATGCATTGCCGTCGATTTAACCATACGCTGTTAAAATTATGTCGTTATTTTCAATTTAGCTAGCTTTTAGTCATTTGATAAAACAAAACAATAGCATTTGCAAGTCTTTTACAGTACTTATCGTAATAAGGCGACTTACCAACTTCACCTTTTTACACCATATAGAAAATAAATAAAAACACATTGCTATTCATACTGTCATTTTAATTTTACCTACTAGTCTTTAGTTAACAAAGTTAATAAAAATAAGGTGTTTGTGTGCAATTTTTATTGAAGTACTTAGTTACAGCATGTTTAATACTTTAATCATACTCACATCAGAAACAGACATCTGATCATGGAGCAATTTGGACGGAACCGGTTTTATTTCATTTAGGACTAGAAACATCATTTTTACTGAGCGTTAAAGGAACAATTGCATCAACATCATGAATCCAATATAAATAAGGCACAACCATTTTAACAAAGTAATAACTATTATTAATATTCATTACTGCAAATATGACTTATTTTAAATAGGTAATTTTCTTTGCAAACCATATTTATAGATTTATTATGACACTTGCAACCAGTGAGGCAATAGTATAGTACAGTACATTATTAGTTTCAAAACATACATTGACTTAACATTGAATTATCTTTCAAAATAATAAAACCAAATATAATAAAACCACTTGCTTCAACTTTAAAAATATCAAACTTGTGCACAATATTTAGGTACCTTTAAGCTACAATCAGGATCTTAGAAATGATACAAACTCTAGGCCTGTGTCACACCACATAATATGTAAGTATGTAACATGCCTTAATGTGAAGTAGCCTAACAAACTTTCATCATGTAAACAAGCTATTAGGCAACTGTTATGCCTAAATCTTACAAAGAAGTCTTGAAATACATTCTAGAGATGAATTATTACAATCTAAACATTATTGGGGTATTCTGGAGACAATAATAATATAATCATAACATGTTAGTTAAATGTCACTGTTTTGCAGTGTATTATAAAGAAATAGTCCATTGTTAAACTTAACTTGCAAGTTATTTTTAACTTGAGAACTTGTTTTTGTTAGTTACATTCTATCTATACTATTATATAAAGCAGAAGAGTTTATTTCTTTAAACATGATACTCTCTGAAACTAGCGGTCAGATTTAAATGATTCTTTTTGCATGTGATAGCCTAGTTTTGAGAAAGGCTATGTAACCTCACGCTACTGGCGACGGGAGCAGAGCAGTAACCAAAGACGCGGGCGAAACCGAGCTGCTGGAAGCTAGTATGATTATAATATACAATTTTATGAAAAATATTTAAACATGTCTGATGTTTATTCTTTGGAACCTTTAACAAAATTCCATTATAATATGTTATATTATTTTAGGACATCCAAATGCAGTAATAAATATAAATATATGACAAAAATATGCAATATCATGTTTGAAAATACACAGAAGCAAAATATTAAACTTATTTTAAATGCAATGCCTGTGAAATGATTCTATCAATTTAATAGAAAATTGTACATCACTATCACTCAACCTGAGAACTACTTCAGCATAACTACTAATAATTTACTTCAGTATATAAGGAACATATTATTTGTATTTAAAGTATTATTGCTTCATATTACCTAGTGTAGATAAAATAGAGAATAATATAAATAAATACTTAAAATTTAATCACTGTGAATGTCAAGACTTAGATTTGACAATGATGGTACTGGCGACTCTGTGAAATCACCAGAGTCATCACTGTATGGTTTGCTTGATTTAACATCTACTTTCTCTTTTGAGCGGTTACTAGGGGACTGTACTGACTTATTTTTAACATTACTCAAGGAACTCTTTTCACTTATTAGATCTGCCACATCAGATAGTGAGACAGAACTCTGTGAGCTATGAGATACCTGATGTGGACTTTCTATTGATGAGTTTTTGTTAAGACTTTTTTCTAAATCACCATGTTCTGTTGATATAGGTGGATTTGTAGCATAGTCTTTATACTTTGACGCCGGTGATGATGAAAAATCATCTCCATAGGTAAAATCAGCCATACCTGCCTCTTCAGACTTTGCTGATTCTTCTGATTTAGTCACAATACTTTCAGGCTTATCTTCTTTTTCTCTTGTAAGAGATGCAGGCGATATACTGCTCAAAGTGCCAGATTTGGGTGTGAGGATTTCACTTTGCATATTTGTTTCGAGTACCACTTTTGCACTTACAGGGCTCTTTAAATCTGGCTCAACAATAGGTAATCCAGTAGTGTTAAGCATTTGTTTATCTAAAGTGTTAAATGATTTTAAGTCTATATAAGAAGTAGATTCACTACTACTATTTGTCAATTTGAAATCAATAGGCAATATAGATGACACATCTCTTTGAGGTATATCTTGAGTAAATATATTGTTTTCACCTTTTGAGTCGACACAATCACTAGATTTTTGTGGAATAAAATTGTCATTATTTTTATTATTGTTAGTTTCAAGTAAGTGGTCACCAGGTATATACTCTGAACTTGATTTGTCTCTGGTGTAATCACTGGAGGTATCTGTGTCTGAGTTATCTAACTGTAACCTTAAATGAAGTTTATTTTTCTCATCTGACGAATTATCTGAAGTTGTGTTACTATTGGTACTTGTTTGAGAATCTTCATGTAGGATGTAAGTACAATTTTGCTCGTCTCTATAGTTATTATCGCCACTTTTATCTTGATTTCTTAAGCTTGAGTTGTTTTTGTGATGTAGTTTAAACATATTTTTGATAAGAGTTAGTAATATTGGCTCCTTCATAGCATTATTTTTAGGAATATTGAACTTGTCTGCCAGCGATTTTTTTCCATTATAGTTGTACTCGTTTCCTTGACGAGATTCCGACATGTAAACGAATAAAGTATTTTTCAAACAACAATATTCTAAAAATTCATGTATGACCGACAGTGCTAAGTTTCCTTCCGGCTGTTTAAGAATATTATCTAATTCCACATTTTGTTTCAAATTTTCACATTCATCTTCAAACGCTAAAAAAATATTGGCTCTTAGCAACGCGCGTATTTTAGCTAGCGAACCATTCCTCTCCAATGCTTCAATAACTAAATCTCTGAGCTCGGTGTCTTCAGTTTGTGCCATTTCACAAATTATGTTTAATTTATATTAGACAACGATAACAGTATAAATTATACACTAAATACAGCAACCGCGTACATATATGATGACTTTTGTTTTGCTTTTACAAATTTACACTGTCCGAATCCGAAACATTCCAAATTACGCATGGCATGACATTAATCCTTGTCATCAATGGCATACGACGACTCTTGGCATGTAATTGACAGCAAGATAACTAAATTGCTTGTTCCTATGAGTGAAGAATACAACAATATTGAAAAATGCTAAGAGTTTTCTACCTCCAACTGTAACATTTAGTTCATGAGACATGAGACCACGCATGAGACTGACTGAGCTGAGTGACAGGTGACTGTTGACAATAGTGACATTGACACAACGCGTCGCATTGACGTTACCTTGTGCACAAGAGTTGCCAGATATCAGAATTAACATGACCCATGATGGTTTAATATTACTCTAAAAACTACGAAATTAGGTGACTTCATGACAAAAAATTGATCTAAATACATGTAGAGTATTGTATATTTACAAAATTTACCTAAACTATTTTGGTCTAGAAGTCCCAAGTTCATAATTATTACTACCCTGATTAGATTACCCAGTAATGGTAATATATAAGTTGGCAACATTGCTGCTTGCCCGTTCTGAAACTGATATTCACTTTCTGAAGTTCAGTACCCAAAATGTTTGAATTACATATTGAAATGTAAATATAACAATAATCTGAAAATACAAACAACTGTTTATTACTGCGTGACCAAGGTATATTTTTGAGATTTATTAAATTAAATTAAAATTTGTTGTAAAAAGAAGAATGTAACACATATCCATTCTAGAGTGTTAAATAATATTATATTATGCTTGATGATTAAAATGCCCCTATATGTATTCGTTGCGGTTAAAGGTGAAATGCTAAAGATGTAATTAAAGTCGGTAGGTTACTAAAATATTTGTTTACAGTTCTTTTATATTAATATTTCTTGAGATTTAGTTTAACTGTAAACAATTGACACCCTACAAACTACCTACTCATTATATTTTTAAATTTTTGTAGATACCTACTTATCTACCTAAATGTAAGAACCTAGATACCTACTTAATGAAAATTTTGAAAAACGTTGTCTATGCTATGCTATGTTACTGCTTAGTAAAATTAAATAAGTTGGTAAGTAATTATAATGCATAGCTCTACGAAATTGTAATATACCTACTAGCTGCCACAATAAACCACAAAGATTAAGCGGCCTATGTTACTCGCTGATGGGTAGTAGCTTCCTATATTAAGTGAAAGATTTTTTTTAATTGGTATAGATTTTAGGTTTATAGGTACTTATCAAACATACAAAAAATTTAAAAATCAAATCTTTTTCTTTTGATTATTAGTTTAGATAAATTTATGAATAGAATTTTGCGTTCAAGCAAGATATCTATCTACCCAGAATTCAAATTCTGTGTACATAAGTCTCACTGAATTATGGGATAGGTTGATTATTAATAAGTACTTAATTTAAACGGGTACTCAAATAAAGGTACATCTAGATATTCGTCGCTATATCTTTGCGAACGTGCTCGATTACAAGGGGTGAAGGCTTGCGCCGGGAAATGTGGGAAATTCAGTCAGTCGGGTCGAGTGAGCGTTGTAGGGCGGTACGGTGCTCGCCTCCGAAATTAACGGCATAATGAAACTTTTAGTCCATTTTCCTACAATATCTTGAGTCGAATACTCATAAAAATTTAAAAACAGTGATTATAAATTTATGTTCGGGCACCGCGAGCTAAAATTGACGCAATGGCCGTGTAATGTGTTAAAATACTAGTGGCGGGAAACCGTTTTGATATCTCGCTTGACGTGTTGTGTCCTAGTGTACGTAGAGCGAGAGGAGCCGTCTGCCCTAGAGGGCGGCCGACATGCTGGATTCGTCGTGAATCGATATTTTTGGAACGTTGTAGAGCAGAAACCATGAGGTACGAGGCTCAATAAAGGTATGACAGGTGATAATATTATTATTTTTACTTCATATGAAGAACCCAACCCTGTTTATTAAATATCATATAATATGCGGTAGAAGAGCACGTCACTCGGGAGCCACGTTGGGCACCAAAATGCCAGCTGAAGTTGATCTCCTGGAATGTTAGGTACTTAATGTTTTATAATATAAAAGTATACGTTTATCTTTTAGTACCCTATGTCCAGCAGTGGACGTCATTTAGCATTATGATGATTCTTATACATTTTTATTTAGCATTTATTAATTTAATTTAACCGTTTGTTAGAATAAACGTATTAACGAATAAGAACGTTAATTTAATAAATAATAATCTTTGTCTAAAATACGTAGATATTATAAAAAAAAATTACATAGTAGCTATGTGTTATTTTTAATCTATTGCCTTAAAATATCGAGACCTATTACACTTGTCTTTGAATTCACGTGTAGTTATATTAGCATTTCAAAACACTGTTCGTTAGGAACAACATCTCGGAATCAAAATTATTAGATAAGATAATCATAGCTTGGTAGGTATACCTAATATATTGGTAGCTTGTTATTTTATTTCATGGCAATGTTACAATATAAAATTGTACCTTAACAAGCGTTTATAATATTAAGTGGGCAGTCTAAATATCAGACCTAGGTACCTAGTTAGTTATAATTTGATGCGAATAAAAAAATAAATTCTGATTAACTTTCCGGGACAGTAAACGTCTGGCCGTGATGACAATAAAAATCTATTGTGTCTACAGTAGTGTCCATGAAAGGGTTAAATTCGTTGCAGGGTCCAAGACAGTAGGTTTAGCTGTCCCCGGGGGCTACTCGTCGTTAGCGTCAAGCTCGATGTTCGTAAGGGTTCTTCACTGTTGATCCTGGATTACAGCTGGAGTTATGAACATGTGGGCGGGATTGTCCCGAGAAAACGAGAGACACATTTTAAAAGATTCGGAAAAAAATACTATATGGGTACATATCTACCTTCTTGTATAGCAACAGAAAATAAGCGGTTATAATACTAATAGGTGCAAATTTACATCATACACCCTTACATTAAAAGTTCAAAATTGAAAGGAAATCGACCTAAAGCTTACCTACATATAGATTTTTAAAAAAAATTAAAAAGGGATAAGTACCTAAATCAAATATTCAATAACCCTTAACACCTCTAAATTTCACACAGTACCTACTAAGAATTGTCACCTAATATCCTTGTAAATAACAGGTGTCAAATTTGGCTCCGTGCTCACACGAGCTCAGGGAGGATTATGTGTGTGCCAGCCTTCTGTAGCAAATATCGAACAAAGCCAAACAAGCTTTCGCCTGGGCATATTCATGTGTTTAACAAACGTCTTTAAATATCAACAACTGTGTAATAATAAGCCGAAGATAAACTAAGCAAAGATAAACTAGACTTGAGCGCATAAACATGATTTCAGTCAAAAGAGGTTTACAGTGGATTTATACTTACATATCTTTCGAATAAGAAAATTGAGCTGGCATCCTGGAGGTCACCATATCAGCTGTTTGACACGATGGCTTTTGAGATGGTGCCTACTACTGTTGGACGGACAGAGAGCAGTTTTCGTAAATTAATATTACAAAATCGGTATGGCGAATTTCATTAGGGCGGGGGCTCCAGCTTGGGAGATCGAGAAGAGAAAATAATAATAATAAGAATTAAATAGGTACGATTAGGTAGAAAACTATTTTAGACAAAAAACAAAAACCGACTTCAAAACTATCTCGTCACAAAAGACATCAACGCGTTGTCTTACATCTCTTTACTCCTTGTATACATATTTACAAATTTATAAAACTAATACCAAACTACTAAACCATTTTTTATTAAAAAAATATGGGACCAATTTCAGAGTATACCCTTCCAAATAAAACAAAAAATTTCAAATCAGTTTATAAATGACCGAATTCTGCGGTAACATACTTACATAAAAAAAAAATACGACCTGAATTGAGAACGTCCTCCTTTTTGAAGTCGGTTAAATATCTAAATAAATAAGTAGTAGATACTAAAAATGAAAATTATAGTAGTAGGTAATTGTTTGTTAGAAATTAAATTAAACAAATAATGTTATCATAGACTGCACCGTTGGTCTAGTGGTTCGTGTGAACTGACTGCGACGCCGGGTGTTGTAGGTTCGATGCCCGTGGAAGGCAAATATTTGTGTGATGAACATTTGTATTTGCCTTTAGTTTGGGTGTTTTATATGTATTCTAAGTACCTATGTATTTACAAAAAAAAGTAGGTATGTATGTATTATATTTCAGTCATCCTGTAGGTACCCCTATTCACAAGCTCTGCTTAGCTTGGGATTAGATGATGGTGTGTAAAACAAAAAAAGTCTATTACATCTACCTAATTAATATTAGGTATTCCTTTATAGACGTAGGTACCTAATCGCGAAGATAAGATTACGTACTATAAGTCTTGTAAGCAGGTTAAACTGATTTAATTTACATTGTGATTGGATCATATTAAAAGATAAAATCAGCTTCTGTAATATCTTAATAAAAGGTCTCTTCTTTTTCTCCTTTTATTAAGGCAACTGAGCCGACGATTGTGTTAGCTATTTCTGCTCGCGTTAAGTGAAAAATAATCTGCTCGTTGATGATTTTAATGGTTTAATACAATGATAAAAATAGAAAAAAAAATCTATTAGAAGGTCGCAATCGCCACAATCAATAATTTTCAATGTGACAGATTCTGGTATAAAAACCTACTTATTACAATACAACTAATAGTAAAATGGACGTAATTTATAAATCTTGTTTATTAAAAAACATCTAATTTAATTATTTAGTAAAAGGAAATAAGGCATTCATCAATCTTTTGACATACTTACTTGAACTTTGAGTTGTTTCCGTTGTGAACATTTTATTGGTCATCACCATCAACATTTTAATTGCCTAAGTACTTGTATAATAAATAGGCATTATAAACACTTCGTTCATTGAATGATTAGAATACTTACAGTAGAATATTGCAATAGATCTAGTGCTATGGTTGATCCGCTTTAGTGTTGTAATCGGCTCATGTGGTGTTGACGTCAGCATTATACCGATTATGACTGCAGGTGGTACTTTGCACTAAGTGGAGCACTATTTGCTGTAAGCCTCCACTTTAAACGGTTTATTGTCTTGTATCCCCGCTGTGAGGTATCAATGTAACATCGTTTTATACGTCTCCAGATCTCAGATGATATATTACTCCGTAGAGTGAAATATAGATACCTAATCACAACTTATTAGCTGTTGATTTAATAACAAAAATACCTAGTTTTTGTTTATGTATTATAGAGCTATGATATTTCTTTCCTAAATCACAGGTTAAATAAAGCTAAATCTTAACGGCAGGCAAAAGCCAGGTCTTTTAAAGGAGCGAAGCCTGTATGTTCTGTAATATCTATTTAACAATTTTTGCATTTTGAAAACCTCAAAAAAATCAATAAGACGAAACTAAGCTCTTAGAATTATAACTATATTACTTACATTTTATAATTACGTAAAAGATGAACATTTAGTATTTAGATAAATTTCTAACAAGGTTTATAAATAGTGCTACTTACGAGGTTAATGGAGACCCTAAGTGGGTGGCTAAGCGGTTTGCTGCTAGATCTGACTTATCAACCGTACCTACCTTAATTAGGTACGTGTCTGCTGAACAACAAGTTATTTAATTGATGAACAATCTAACAAACACTTTTCTATATTTAATAAAGACTTTCGCAATGTTCAATCTGAATTACCTACTAGATATAACTAGGACCTACTAGATTATACCTAATCTATAACTTTAGATTGGATTTATAAAGACAAGTCATTAATTTATCACTTTAAACACGGGTAAAATACTACTACAAACATAGGTAGGTATGTTGCTGTACAGTAGGTATTATCTACTTGTTACATTTTGCGTTCAGTTGATAGATCCCAGATAAAACGAGATACTTTTTATGTAAACAAACGACGTATAACGACCCAATAATGTATGAAGCTTGTGTGCAAAAGAAAGCACGAATAGGCTCGATATTAAGCGACACTTTCTTGGCACGATGTACCTATCTAATCTTTGCACTCGTTACATGTACCAAGATCAGGTGCGCCCTACTTCTTTCTCACAACAACTTGATTCTGATTTATTTCAATTGCTACTCCAAATGTTTTTCACGTCTTGTTTTCGTAACGTTTTAAATATTACATAAGTATTTGTATTTACCACTTCAACTACAAACAATTCGATACTAAAAGAAAAACATCTCGCGTTTTTCTGCGAGTTTTCTGAAATCGGATATGCGACAGTGTTATTTATTTTACACCTTTAACATGTATAGAATATAATACATAATTATATAAGATAGATACCATTTAGGTATTGCTAAAGCAATGCTAAAAACACAAGCTGTTTATTAAAGCGTCAATGTTTATTGGTGTGGGTTAAAAGCAATATTAATATTTAAAAACTATTTTCTTACACTACTTAGCCCTTATTTATTATACCATTTTCCGGCTTAAAGAATACTGGAATTAGTATAAACCTTGTGCAAATGCGACTTAAAAGCAAATAGCTCAAGAACCGGCAACTTGTGTATAATGTCTAGGATTGGAAGCCTTCATGTTAATTACGGAGCTTTTACCAATGTCATGCTCATTTATTTTTTCTAGCATACCTACGGCCCTGATGGTAAATGGTAACCGTAAGCTATAGAGATAGATGGCTGTGTTTTTCAAGCATTACGAAAGTAATAATGCTTAGAAAACACAACCAAATTGTTGCCAACCACGGTGAAGGGGGTGACGAAGGAAAAGGTAAAAAGATCAGGACCGAGGAGGTTTGGGCTGCCGGCGCTCTCACTCACCGAGAGAAACACATTAGCATGAAAACTAATATTCTTACGTCGATTTTCTATGAGAGGGTAGTACTGCCCCAGTCGATTCATGCTGAAACCAGCGTGGATCTACTACCGTCTCTTTACTCATTATCAAAATGGCTTGCAGCGCTTGTTGAATTCAAGTACCTAAATATAGTAAAGTGAATTGTAAGTGCAGTCAAAGTTTTAAGTAAGTACTTAAACATAATTATTTTTTAAACATATGTTACACACATCATTTTTTGTTCTTTTTGTGCTGTCGAATTTGTATCGTCAGTTTTCAATTCACCATTTCTATTCAGTCAATTGCTTAGTAAATTACTTTTTTTTTTTTTTTTTTTTTCTCTTTATTTAAGGACTTTTGTTAAAAAACATGTCAGTCCTATAGTTTCAAAAACATAACTATCTTCAAAATATAACTATAATTCTAATAAAAATAAACAGAAGATTTTATAAAATAGTATATGAAACGTAGTTCACGCTTCACACGACCATTTCATAAACTCTTCTTGCTGCGTCAGAACTAGGTTCAGCTAATATACTATTAACTGATCCCAAGTTCGCCTTAACAATATTAAAATCCAAAAACAGTAAATTACTTACAAATGATTTGCATCTTTATGTCAGTACTAGCTGTGCCCCTCGGCTTCACACGCGCGTAAAATATGTTTTGTTTTTCTCTCGGGAACCAGGCCGATTTTCGGGATGAAAGTAGCCTATGTCCGTCTCCGGCACCGAATCTATCTACATATCAACTTTATACAAATTAAATTGTTTGACACTCGCCGCCCGCTACCGCGGCACACTCGCTTTGCTCGCTCGGCTTGTGCGTTGGTCGTAGTAATTCTTTTGTTTTCTTGGGCAACGCTTTCGTCCGCGCGGACAAGCAGCGGGTGCTTATGTCGGACTCTCCGGATTTATGCTTAGAGGTTTTCTTCCTCGCGGTCCTCCCTCCCACTAGGTGGCGGCCTTTGTTCCCGTAATGGGTCGGGTTTACAAGTTGAAAGGTCTAGCCGCAAGCCAGACCCTTCCCTCCTCGTAATTTTTGTAGAAGTTTTCTTCCCCTAGAGGTGGCAGCTCTTGTTTCCGACTCGCCTGGGAAAGTTAGGCCGCCAACACGGACTCTCCACTATGCTCTCTGCTACACAGCGGGACATGCGGAGAGATCCCGATTGGGTTCCTCTTGGTTTGCCGTGGGTTACTAAGCCCCCACACCACGGCAAGGCGGAAACTCCACGTGGGGAAGAGGGGTCCCAGTTCTAACCTAACCTACAGTTCTGATAGCAGATCGTTTTTCGCTCTTCTTTTGAAAACGTCATCAGTTAAATTTGATGTGCAATCAGTATATTTGATGGGATGATCACATTTTTTTTTGTCGCACATTTTGGGACAAATATAATACCTATACAGTTCATGCATATAATTTTGATTTCTAGTACTAGTTTTGATAAACAATTCGTTTATTTGCAGTGAAATAATTTATTTGATGTAAAATTATTTAATTAATGTATATAAATTGATGGATGATATCCTTTTTCAAATATCAAGATTATACAATTTTGTAATAGTAAGCTTTTTGCAGTGTCTCATTTGAACACAATCGCTGTTCGTGACCCTGAAAATCATCAAAAGCACTGTTGAATATGCTCCTGGTATTTGTGCTTTCGGACCTATACGACCTATGTAAATTGAAAATACTGCACTTGGAATCCAAGGCTCAAGTAACTGATCTTATACCCTTACAAGAACGTCTAAAAAGCTCTGGAAGCCACTATTCACCAAAACCCATTATCATTGTTGGGCTAAAACTCGTAATAATTTTTCTGTTTCAAAACGCACCATCCCGAAAAATTTAAATTGTAATAGAAGTGTCCGTCTGGAGAAATTGGAGAGTCAACAATCTGCATTATTTATTATTTATATATTCCGAAAAGTAGGTGTTATATCAGTGATTACCTACAACTGTCTATCCTCTGGAAAAAGGCATGATTTTTTGTGGGTGACTCACGTGCTATATTGATGACGTAGGTACCTACTTAGTGCTGTGTTACAACCGTATAATTGTAGTGACTGTTCATCGTAAATATTCATAATATTTCTCAATCTATTGCCATGTAATTTTATGGCATGCACATACCTACATGAAACGCCACTCTAACACGCATGTAATAAATTAACGTTATATCTTTGCAACTAAATACTACCTATACCTAACTACCTATGTTTAATGAAAACCTTTTTCCATTTAAAACCCAAGTTTGTTGTCCAAAAGCCCCTTGCACCCCTTTGATAGCAGTTTTCGTTTAAATTACTAACTTTTAAGTACTTTTCCGCTGATATTAAACAATGAACTTTACTTTTCCAATTGCGATAGCTTTTAAAAATTATTTTTAAACGGAATCTTTTATATTTGGACCCTAAAATGGATAGCAAAGATAAAGGATAGCCACCTATATATTTTAAGTGTTTAACGAAGAGTTGTTTTTAAATATAATATCGTATTTTAATATTATTATCGCTTTTGATTAAAATATTTTACCTACATATTATTATTATTATTTTTTTACCCTGTGTCAGTTATCCATACTTAGTAAAATATGACTGTGGTACAAAGTGCAACGTAATAGTAGGTATCTAACCTACTATTACTTTTACAACAATTTCCGATTCCCACTGACCCACAATTTCCACTTGCTATCTTACGACTGTGAGCCACATAATTTAACCCTTATTATTTAAAATAAAACCTATCTCTATTTACTGTAGGAAATATTTATACACTCTTCACATAAATTGTAGCCGTTTAATGAGCACTGTTATTATGAGAGCCCATTAACGTTGGTCGCCCATTGATGTGCAAGTTATTTAGCCTTGTGACCTAATTTATTTAGCTAACCAAAACCTGCCCCATTTTTCTCATAAAACCTGATCTGACTATAAAAGTGAATTGATACAAGTGAGTAAAAGTGTGCCACATTGAAAACGTCACACACTGAATACTTTTTACCTATAATGTTTTTAAAAATAAGTACCTTGAGATTCCAAATTACAGTGCAAACTGAAGCATAACCAGGTAGACACACATCAAGTTTGTAGCAAGTATGTAGAGAACATAACAATTTAATAATAATAAGATGCGTTGTTACCAATACAAGTAGATAACTTTATGATAGTAACACTCCGATAGGCCGCAGTCCTGCTATTAATTATTATAATTGTGTACTCACATATCGGCAAATCTTCATACATTCCGCCAAAATCCACAAACTTTACAACTGTAATTAAAAAGTTTTTAATTAAATCTAATATCAGATCGTTAGAGGTTCTCTTAGGCAGTTTCAAAGTTGGTTTGGAAATTAAATGATCTTGTTAATAACTTTACAAATTTTACTGACGTGTTATTTTGGGGTAACATACTTGATTAAACAAAGCGATCTATTGTAAGCTTCACACAAAGTATTGGAAGCTAACGCTAATTGCCCTTGAACAATAGATGCCAACAATAGGGTAGCAATTCAACTAAAAGAGTAGTTAGGGAATAATGAATAGTTTATTGTGGTATTGACTGTAGCTATTTCACCTATAATTGTCAGAAGTGATTATTGGAAGAAAGTTTGTTAATTATAGTTAACAAAAGCCCATCTAGGTTGATTTTCGAGGAGCTTCTCATCACTATACAGTAAAGTGTACACAAGCTATAGTTTTAAACAAAAAAAAAACCGACTTCAAATGGGAAGGAAACTAACTAGTTTCCAGTACGATTTTTGAAAGTTTCCCTCGGTTTTTCTGGGATGCCATCATCAAATCCTGGTTGCCTTATCATAATACCACACTTGGGATATCTACTTTCTAACAAAAAAGAATCATCGAAATCGGTTCATAAACGACGAAGTTATCCGCGTACACACATGAAAAAAAAAAATGGTCGAATTGTTAAACCTCCTTCTTTTTTTGAAGTCGGTTAAAAATACATATTTTCTTTTTTATTTTATATCCTTTAAGTACTTTGTTCACCCACTGCACGTACCATATACTTTTGTTACCAATGACTCACTAAACTGGATTACACTCTTTCCTAAGAAAGAGACAGGTTTTCTGCCTAGTTTAGGAAAGAGGATCTTAGACCTAGTTTCATTACGTTGTACTGGTTTTTGGTATAACATCTTAGAATTTAAGTCAATTCTGTATGCTATGTACAAACTACTTATTGAATAAATAAATTAATAATAATAAAGTGTGGTGGAGCGATCGCCGCCGGTTCGCGGCCAGTTTCAGGGCGTTATTCTTGGAGACAATCAATACGAGCGTCTGCATATTTAAATCAGCGGCGAGGTGAACGGTTTCAGCCTCGGAACGATGATGGTCTCGTGCGTCAGTTTAATTATACCGCTAAATGGATTTAGTCGATAAAACGGAAACCAATTTGTATGGCACAATATATACTCGTTCTTAGTCGATTTTTCCTACTTCACTTCTATTTTAAGTTGACTGACTACTGGTTAGTTTACTGCTTATAATTTTTTTTTTAACTTATTAATTCTGTAATGCACCAAAGAAATTCATTACTTACATAAAAATAGGTCAGCGAAATGTAACGTTTTACGCAAAAAACAAATACACATGTCGAAATCTATTGATACGGCTTTATGTAACAGCACCATAAAGATTGAAACAATGTGTTCTGGCAGACAAGTTAATGTCAACCCTGTAAATCAATACTGTATCACATCCAAATAGAGAAATACCGTCTTATGTCTAAATATGAAGTATTTTTTTATTATCTACGATAGACGTAAGTACCTACTCATTTTTATTATTCGGTCAATCAATATCATAAAACTCAAATAAATTGAATTTATTGAGCCTTTGAAACGGTGTGCCATAATTTATTCCATGACTTGTTGGATAAAGTAAGAGTACCTACCTATCATCATATTGTTATAATCATGTCCTGTAGAGCGTGCGCTATCTTCGCACTTCCATTACAGCAAAAATACTTGTATTTGCTTCGGGATTTAAGTTGTTAATCTTGAGTAACATGACAAGGTAGAACGTAGAATGTAATGCGAGGTGTTTAGCGAAGTCGCGATATCGCGACCTCCACGCAGCTCCTTATAAATAAAAATACACCAGGCTTTCTTGACAGCCGTCGAGTATTAAGCCATTTTCAACATAAAACGCTGAGTAGTGGTTTACCCGTTTGAGAGCGACGTCGCCCGAATATTTAATTTTCCAGTCACGTGTGAATTGAAAAATGGCTGGGCACTAGTTTGTTGTTGTGTGCTGAATAACAAAATACACAGCGTCAGATACCGAGTGCACGGCTCGGGCTTACTGCAGAGTGCTTGTCCGCTCTCATAGTGATATATTTATAATGTCAAAGGTTATTTCATCGATACCCCAAGTACACACGTGAGCCTGCCATCCATCACGTCTTCGCGTTTGATTGTATTTTTCATCGCCTTAACACTGTGCAAACGTCTGTTATTGAGTTTCTTGTGAATTCAATTATCCTCGTGTAACATTACTTGCGTATATACACATTTTTGCTTACACATTAATAGAGTTCGATGAAGTACGAGCTCCAAGTAAGCTGAAACGGGAGAAAGGGAGTTAGATCTGAATGTTTTCGTATTGAAATCGACGCGAATAGCACTAACGACTGCCTTTACGAGCGTCAAGATAATTAAATTGTCTCCGTCCACTTGTTTTAGAGTGCTACTACACGAGATTTAACACTTGATATCAGAGAATCTTTAGAGCACCGAGCTGACCTTTCAATATCCCTAAACTTTATGCTTAAACATACCTAAATGAAAGTACTTATAATCTTTATAACCGAATCTCGTTAATAAAATAATCTCCTTGGAAAGTCTGTGCTCATAAATGTTATTGTCAACTTTACCACATTTGTAAATACATTCGATTTACACCAATGATATTCTATTTAATACCATTGATTTAAAAGAAACACGTTCTATATTCTACACAATTAAAATTAACGTTTAAAAGAAGTGTACGACATCAGTGATCTTGAGGTTGCCATACATAACAATTAAGGTTCAATGCACACATTAAAGTAACATCAACATATCATTTGTCCTACCATTGTAATAATGCCAAGGAGGTTAAAACTTATGAAGACCGCCTGCACTTTATAAATTACAAAGTCTCAAAGATCGCAGACATCTTCTTGACCAGGTTTTCTTATTCAAGCTTGTCAGTTAGAACGGCTTTAATATCAGTATAACCAGTAGGTATAACTCAATTAGAAAAAATAACAATACTGTAGTTACCTTTGGACAAAACCTTAACAAATTGAAAGTCACAATTTGTCAACAATTGATAACGTAATATCAATAATTTATATTTGTATTTTGAGTTGTTAAATGAATTTTATTGTAATGTTTAATTATTTGTATTCGCTGTGCCTCTATATTTAGAAAATCATATTATATATATTATGATTTTTTATTATATTATACACACTAGCGGACCCGTCAGACGTTGTCCTGTCTTAATTATTATCTAATTTTTCGCAGAACCTTCTCATGACAATAACAAACACAACAAAAAAAAGGAGTAACGGAATCGGTCCAGCCGTTCACGCGTGATGCCGGGACCAAGGGAAATAGGGATTTATTTTTATATAAATAGATATTTTAATCTCCCATTCTACAAACCCTCTTTCACCTACCTACAGATATCCCCCGTAAACTTTTCACTACTATCCCCTATTCCCCTCTCCCTTCTTCCTTTCTCCTCCCATCCCCCTTCTTCCCCACTCCTCCCATTCTGTTTCTCCCCTCCCTCCCTCTTCCCCTCCCTCCCCTCCTCCTTTTCCCGTCATTTCACTCTCCCTTTCCCTGGCTTCTCCCTCATTTCCACCTCGCTTCCCCCTTACTTCCCCTTCACTTCCCCCTCATTTCCCTCTCGCTGCTCCCTCCCTCCCCACCCTTCCCCTTCCCTCCCTTCTCCCTTCCCCCTCCCTTACCTCTCACTTCCCCTTCCTTCCCCCTCTCTTCAATTTTCAAGTCGCTAACGATCTTTCCATATAATATTTTATCCCTAATTTCATCCCTCTAAATCCAACCCAATAAAAAAAATTATAAGGTTTTTTTATTTTAATAGAAGTATTCCAAAATAAAATTTCAAAACTATGAAGAAGTTTTATACAATCGTTTTCATCCCTTTTCAGACCACCCTTAACATTTAGAGGGATGAAAAATAGATGTTGTCCGATTCTCAACCCTAGCCGATATTCATACAAAATTTCACGAAAATCGGTCAAGCCGTTTCGGAGGGGTTCAATAACGTACACCGTGACACGAGAATTTTATATATTAGATATATTTCTAATCACAATTCCATGCATGCAGTGGCAACCTTTATGTATGGCAGCACCAAACACTAGCAATAAGTAATAGTCATAAGTACTTGTAACGGTGTATATTTTGTTGGTTGTCCAAAATAAACTTTAAAACTTCGAGCTAAGAGCGATTTCTTGACAGTAAAACCTAATAACTGTCTTGGTGAAGACTATATTCTAATAATATCATCTACTTAATAACAGACTACAGAATTCGTTATGGATTAGCGTAATGCTTGAGCCAAACAAACAAAATCATAAATTTAAGAATGTATACAAACGCAATTTTGTATTTACGGATTACACACTGTGCACTGTGGTAAATTTTATTTTAGATCATTCTATTGAAAATAAAACGAAAATTCTTTTTGTATTTTGTTAAAACTGTGGGTTTGTCAAAGCTACGTGTAGCATTTTACCAGATTACAATGTACCGAATGGGCGAACGGCAGGCTATAAATTTGACAATCTGTGTCATCGTGTGCGCCCGTAAATATCCCGAGCTGACGGTGCAGTTCTGTAGAGTTTCGATACAGATCATAGAAAACGACCGCAGCGACGGCCATAATCACTGGGTTACATTAGTGCATATTGGATGGTAAGAAAAAAATATTGTTTTATTGGCGTATGTTGCTAGCCATTTAGGTATTCATTTTAGTTCACTTATTATCGGGTTCCCTTAATGGATTCATCCTCTATCACACCATAATACGGAGGCCAAGTACAAACTAAATTCAATTATTTATATGAGTAATTGGATATAATAAATGTTACATTATTTAAAACTTCTTGCAGAATCTGAATTTAATTTAATTATATTAATAAATCTTAATTATATTAATTTAATCGTACCGCAAAAGGATTCTTTCGTTAGAAAAGAAATACTCAGTTTTTCTCTATGAAAATACTACGGGTATAGTAAAGATTATGAAATTCATAAACTATTGTCAGTCCACGCCAGTGTTCTCTCGCGTAGTTTTTTTCATATGCTTTCAAATAATATTAAACACTTGCTTGGTTTATCTATTAAAAATTTACTAAACAACCTGTGTATTATTATTTTTTTTTTTTATATTAGCCTACCAAAGTGACTCCAATTTGCCTGATGGTAAGCAGTAAGTGGAATCCAGAAGTGGCGGACACCATTCCAAAAGCCAAACTACTGGTATGTGTAGCTTTGATGGCAGCATATAGTTAAATCTAAATTGTTTGTCGTTTATCACTATTTGTAATATCTTTGGTAATATATGAAGTGACAAGTATAGTAAAAACCATCACTCACTCGATATCAAGGCCTGAAAATTTTCTTCACGTCATGTCTTACGTAAACAGTGAGAATAGTTTCAGAAGTCAAACGCTGTAGTACAGTAATATCCTTTAACCTGTAAAACAGCAGTAAACAGTTTGCACACGTGTACCTACTTTGAAATTAATTATTTACGTGATTGAGGTATGTTAGTACATGTTTAACAAATTATCAGATGTATATATATATCAAAGAGCATTCATTCATGCAATATGCTCTTTAAATATAAATTTTGACGTTGCCACTAAATGAATCGATAAACTGGCTCCTATAACTTATTTTTGTTTCAATCAATGTTGTAATCAATCAATCTTTTCCCGTTTCGTGATCCGCGTACGTTCGTTAACTTCGCGTTAAAAATTCACCGGTTAACAAGCATTTTTCGATGTGAATGCTTATGTCGTTTCGTGATTTCCACGGATTCAATCTCATGTGTTAATTTTCTGGAAAATTCTATTTTCATCCGGTATGGGGCTAGCAAATTAAACCAAGCTGAAAAGGTCAAGTGAATGCTCACGATTTTGTTAGGTAAACCTAATGAGACATTCCAAAAATGTAATCGAGGTGAAGGTAATAAATATGGGTTCTTTGCACTGCATATATTTTTTGTTTCATTGCTTCGTAAAATATTTTTGGTAAATTGTAAACTCTGTAAAATACTTTTGCTTTAAATCATGAATTAACGAGCAATATTCTCCAATAAGGTATAATCGGATTGGCATACAAATAGGTATTTATACGCCTAAATGTTGTTCTCAATGTGAATACTGGACTACTATCGATTACCAATTGCATATTTGTAGACACTTTTAATTAACGTCAATTGGCAAAAGGGATAAAATTACTGCGAACTTTTTGGCAAAGAAACTCATGGGCCACATGGGCACAATGGCCCACAATGGCAAGAAGCGCTAACCACAAGATCGCTTGACGGAATACAACAGCGGTCAAAATTTACCGAATATAGGCCTTTCATATAGCGAATCCGGTCTAGATTAGACCTTACATTTCACGCTTTAAAAGTAGTTAATAAAACTAGTTATTGAAGTTTCTCTACATTAGAGGCTTAAGAACAGTTAAGACAGACTTATGGAACTGTAAGATTTCTCTGGGGACGTACTTTCAACCTAGAGAACACCAGTTTTCAGTGTGAAGGGAAATGCTGTACGGGATCTAGGATAAATTGTGTTTTGAGGCGCAAGCCTACCTTGTTTTTTGGTAACAGCGATGGACAATCGGTCAAAACGACTAATTGTGCCCATGACGGTTTATTTTCTACCTCCATTGGCTACAAAACACAGTTTTCAGGGTTCATTTTGTAATTGAAGCTTTGTTACCGGTAGTATCTATAAGAACCACAACTGTTTAACATTATCTACTTATTTGCTACTTACCTATATTCACAATGGTGATAATTATATATGGAAGACCTAGAGCTTTATACGTGTTACTAAAACCATCTAACTTTATAAAAATAAATTTTATTGTTTATATGATATTTATTTTACTTGAATTTATATAATAAATCTTTTTACATTGTCTAAATTATTCTAAAAACAACTTCTATCAAATAAATCCTAGTTATAAAAATCTGTTTACCTTTACCATTATCCACTGTTTTTCCGAGGTAATTGTTATAATCGCTGTATATTACCATAACGTATAGAAATATCAATTTTAAAAAGACATAAAGCTTAATAATAATGTATGTAATGAGTCATTACATACAAAAGATTTATTATATAAATTCAAGTAAAATAAATATCATACAAACAATAAAATTTATTTTTATAAAGTTAGATGAGTATAAGTTTTTCGCTATAACAAATTTCGCAACACAAAAAAGGCTAAACATGAAGTTACGACCATCATTAACCTTTCTAATTTCGCTACATAATTTTTAACGTTTCCATTTTCCCCAGGCACTATTTCGCAAGCGCTCTGCTAAATGGACAGGCTTTTGCAGAGAACTCGCGGTTTTCCGTGCAAACGTTTGTAATCTGCATTCCGCAGAACCGCAGTACAGCTACTGTAACTACACTAGTGTCTTCAATTTATTCTAGATTCAAACTAATTCCGTTAGTAGTAGTTTTACTCTTGCGTGCTCTGTTTTGATTTAAACCTTCAGTAACATTAGTATTAAAAAGTTCCATTTAAGTCATTAAATGGTATCTTTAGGGTATATCTCTGTCTACCTCTTCGGAGGTGTTCAATTTCAAAGCTAATATTTAGCCTATATCTTAATTGGAAAGGAATAGTAACCGTCAGATCCCCTGAATCTGATCCTCTGGGTAATCAATTTATATTTATTTTATTTTCTATTTCAGTCTGGTCCCTGTGTAGGGAATCAGAAATAAATTTGAATATTTTATTCCGGTCTGATCCCGTAATTTTTAATAGATTTTTAGGGCAGATAACAACAAAATATACATATCTTCAAGCCTGTCTGCCATTAATGGGGTATGCAGAGACTATTTCCTAAAATTTGTTTATTCGCAGAGGGTAATTAGTCTCTAAGACTACTAATCTAATTCTGAAAATTCTATTATCTACTTGTTCAAACCTTTTCTATTCCTGTGTGATGTGGACTACCTTTTTTTGCGATGCACATAAAGGTAGACTAAAATTTAAGCATTTCAATATATATATATATATCTCTCTAAAGAGTTTGAAGTTAGTGTTTTCTTTGACAAGAAAGTTTTAAAGTTTAATGTCGTACCCTATAAATGTAGAATATTGCAAATTAATTGCACCCATAACCGTCTGTTCATTTTCAAATAAAAGTATTTATGTGCGTCATTTGTAATAAGCCCGTAGAGAATATACGTGTCTTGCCACTATCAAGCCATTAAAGTGGAATAACCTTTGTACCTCCGAGAAGCACCTGTTGTATGAACAACCAGTTAGCCAAAACAAACTTATGAATATTCTGTCCACGCTTGCACACTTTACACATATTCAAAATATTGATTTGTGCAAACTAACATTTTTGCTAAAATTCTACGATAACGCCCAGTACAAAAGGGTCGCAAAACCATATACCTTAATGCGATACTTTTTATCTTAAAATTAATTGAGATAAAAACATATTACGCGAAAAAATATTTGTGAAATTTGTTATCTTATGACCGTTTTCTATTGAACGTGATACGATGTGAGCACTCAGAGTACTGAAGATTAAATATTTTCAATAAATATTTGGTTTTCTGTGAATCATTTAATATAAAGAGCAATTTATGTGTATGACAAATTTGATATATACCTACGGCTTACAAATTATGATCTTTGAGATACCTGCTCAAAAGATATCAAAAGAGAAGTAACGTGTCAAGTAAAACAGATTAGGCTTTTATATACCTTTCAATTAGATTTTAAATAAAAGTAATATTTTGTAGATGACAAGGCTAATGTTCCAAATTGCTTTAAATGACAAAAGAACTAAGTTAAGGCAGAGAACATTATAATATAATCGTGTATTGGGATAATGATTAAAGCGGTAGTAGAACACAAGTGTAACTTTTTTTAATAAAACAATCCTTTCCATTACTTTTTAACTAGAGGTAAGTCGTTTAGATTTATTATTATCTGTATCTAAAATTAATAACGATATCACATAAAAAGACACCTAGCTTATAGGAAA
Organism: Parascotia fuliginaria; assembly: GCA_963082885.1. Classification (NCBI taxonomy): domain Eukaryota; kingdom Metazoa; phylum Arthropoda; class Insecta; order Lepidoptera; family Erebidae; genus Parascotia; species Parascotia fuliginaria. The sequence continues at coordinate 8,454,198 of OY720173.1, read as the reverse complement.
TAAACGACACACAGGTGACTATTAATGTATGTGTGTGTGTGTATGCAAACACAGGTGCACTTTCTATGTGTCATGCATAAGTTATGTTGCAAGACAATCCGGCAAGACCAAAGAAAATTCAAGATACAGAGACGACGCCAGTTCTTTTCTGACTTCGGATTCTATTCAGAAATTTCTTGATAGAAAAACCCAGTAACACGTCTTGATCCGATTCGGATAAAACCGAAACCAGGATATCTCGGTCGACCGCGCAAGCTAGTGCAGTGGCGCATATAGTTTTGCTTTCATGCTGTTTTTATTTTTCGTTAATTTAATAAATTATTACAGATCGAGTTCAATCGAATTTGGCTATGGTACAAGAAATAGTAGTCTTGCACTGTAGCCAAAATTACAAAAAAACTTCGTAGAATTCACCCAGATATTTATTCTGACTACTCACATGCATACAAGTTTTACTAGGTATATTATCTGCCAAACTTTTCTTTATTTGGCTCACTGAACAAGTTACAATCACAGTAAGGTAATATAATAGAATATAGTAGAAAAGCTCATTAACAATTTTACCTTTATGTGCACGGAATATTCCATGTGAGAAGTCACACGTGATAATGTAGAGGAAAATATTTATTCCATACATTTGTTGGAGGATAAGATCCTAGCTTTAGTTTTGTATTTGGATAATATATTAAGGAAAAAAGAATAGGTTTTTTCAAAATTTACTTAAAACACTTTAAATATGTTTTGAAAATGCTATTCTTACCTGAACCCTTCATTACTGTATAATCGATAAACACGGGTTTCAGGGCTACAAAAAGTTTTTTTATAAACTTGAAAAAAAATAACAGTACGATGGCTTGCGAGATTTACAAGGAAAATTAAAAATAAAATGTAAATTAGGGCAGGTTATGTGTTTTTACCGTCGGTCCCTATACATTATGAGTATGACACATTAAGACCAGTAAATTTCATGGCATCAAAGTCAAAAACTAAAGTAGGTAGTCAACAATTTAACAATGTGTGATATTTGTGTCGTTTTAAACTAAAGAGTAAAGTTTTGCTACATAAATAAACGTACATTTAATTATTGGCTTCCAGCCGGGAGCTCAGCCTGAACTAAAATTAAACTTACCGTTTTGAGCTCTGCCTTTGGACTGCGAACAACGTTCGCTAGGTACTCTAATTAAATTCCACTCAATGAAACTTCATCGATAACACTTTACATTCGTTTTGTAGTATTCAAGTGGCACTCATATTGGAGTACTAATACTGTCTTTACTATAAAATATGATCACTACTTTTATTTATGTCCTAGTATTATGTGCCTGGAGTGTTATATATATCTTACTGGTACCACGGTTATAGTTAAAATCTGCATTACTTATTGATATTTTGTGGTAGTTACCAACCAATAAGTTAATTGAAGAATCGTTAAATATTATTAAACGTTTAAATTACCTGTATTTTATTTTGATTGGTTTAGTTTCTGCCAATATAATTATTTTCCACATTATTAGTAGGTAAATTAAAAAGTGCAGGTTGAGAAATACCTTTACCTTTCTTTTTATATTTAAGGATCAAAATTACCGAACAATAATTTCGTCTTTTGTCTTCTTTACACTTAGGATACAAAATTTATATTATGATACGGATCGGTAACTTTATGAATAATTGATCTTTTATTAATACTCACTTATCTAGATACGACCTGGTCTCTGATCAGCTGATCACTAAACTTCAGGTGCCGAGATAGTTCTTCTAAATAATCAGTTACCGACGTGATATAACCAAGCCAGGTCACATAATTTGCCGAGGTTACGGATAGTCATAAAGTAAACACGAGCCGTTTAACGTTAAATAATTATAATTATGGACGTTCATGCAGCAAAAGCGTATATTTCGACACTTTCAAGGTAATCAAAATTTATAGAGTATTTTCCGTTGACCTAAAACTATTAAATTTGGAAAGTAATATTGTCATATTACTGCAAGTATTGGGCAAGATCTGAAAACAATACATTTGTAATTAAATCGTTAAAAAACAGGGATCACTTTGTTGTATGTCAGTCTGTCTGTCAAGGCCCTTTATCTCGGGAACGCGTGGAAATATGGAGTAAAAATTAAAATAATATTACTCAGGTCTACAGTTCTTTCAAGCTGTAAAAAAATCAAACTTCTAAGTTAACCTAAAAAAAAGATACGGCCGTTTTTATGTCATAAAATACGTACTTATATTTCAACACACTCAAGGGAATCAAAATTTGTAGGGTATTTTCCATTGACCTAGAACTATGAAATTTAGCAAGTAATACAGTCGTAATTATTGCGTAGCTTTAAGTAGGTATGCCACGATTATTATTGGTACTACATTTTGTTCTTTTCTGTTTACCTAAAAAATAAATTCATTAATATATATCAAACACTAAAAAATGTTATTGTTTACCATCTAACTTAATATAAATAAACTGTTATGTTAAGTTCTTTCCGCGATACATTGTATATTTTCTAAACAAAACGATGTAAAACGTTTGACTATATACCGATGTATTTATAGCCTTAGTCTTATGTATTAAATAATTAAAAGTTTATGATAAAAAAACAATAACTACTAACTACTTGTTTGCTCATTGTAATCTGTAATGCATGCCGTGGCAACTTGTAACTGAAACAGCACTATTGCTTGAGCCACATAACAAAATTTGTAATACTTAATCCTTTCCTAAGTGTATGTTTTGTAAGTTGTCCTATTAATAAATAAATAAATAAACTAAAAATATTGGGAAAATCTGAAAACTATACCTACATACATATATATATATAAATTTGTAATCTTTAAAAAACAGTCTTTGTGCCAGGAACGGCGGGCGGTCCAAATTTTAAATTGAGATAACCGTGTCATGTGGGATATCTTATATAAGGGCTTCATTGAAACAAACTTAAACATATTTTTAATTATTATTATGATGTTTTCGAATCGAACTCTTTCGTTTTTTATACCTAAGTATACTTATAGGTAGGTACCTAATATTTAATTTATTAATTTGTACGGCACCCTCGGTGGGGGAGTCCAACTGGCACTTGTCGGGTTTTTTACTAAGGTATTTGTCACTTAGCGATGATATTGTTCAGTAGGTAGTCTTAAAAGACATCTTATGTAGGTAGAGTTATTTATTTAGCGGTTAAATGCAGGTGATTCCCCTGCTAATATCTTATACTTTATTTATTTTTAATATCTATTAGGATCTTTATATACGCAAACTCATATTATATTTAACTTCAATTTTAGTTTTATATTTGGTAACATAACTATTACTAAGTTTAATAAAAGTGTTCTAAAAAGTGGCACATGGCAATAACTATTTAAAGTTGCATGTAAGTTGTATTCTGTCTAAGATATCGTTATGTACTTACCTTTTTGGAAAATCACAAGATATCCGGATTGAATGCATTACTGCAGTAGCAATGAGCTGGCCACAGTGGCCATATAGCTAGCAAAACTTAGATTGGATTGACATAAGCTAACGCCAACGCTTATGTCAATCTCATACATTTTTTATCTATTCTATGAAAAGAATAGAAATCTTTGACACTTGTCTAGGGCTTCTGAGTTCACGATACAGAATCCCGCGACGTAAATCGACGCTTTATTTTAATATTTCTAAATGAACAGACGTACCAGTTGATTTTTGGCACGTAAATAATGGAAAACCGTATATTATGTTATGTTCATGTATGTATGTATGTATGGTTATATAAGTATTTATATATGTATATGTATTGTAGGCTTTGTTTGTATGTTTATTTTTATATTGTATGCATATATTTATATATTTTGTTCTGTAAAATTGTCTCTACTGTTCTTCAGATGCACCTACTTTGTTTTTCTCTGCATCACCTGTACTGGTTGACTGGTAGATAATGCCTCAGGCATTAAGTCCGCCAATATACTCCTGTATGTATATGAAGTGTTAAATAAATAAATAAATAAAATAAAAAACCAAATAACGATCTCAACTGTCTATAACAGCTTCAGATACGTATAATCCAAGCTGTATCACATTGAAAACAGAATCGTTGCCAACTACTTGGTTAAACGGCAATAGGTCATGCTAACAGATACGCGCGCAGAAAGCCGACATGACAACCGAAAAGAAACGAAATTATACTAGTAATGTCGTGTACCTTACCTTTTTTATATTATTTAGTTTTCCGTATTATCTTATATTTGAATACTGATACTAGTAATATTACTATGTAATAAAATATTTCGAATGTTACACCTATTCCTTTTTTACTAAAGCACTAGCTTTCCGCGGCGCGGTTTCTTCCGCGTCTTTGCTTACTGCTCTGCTCCCCTTGCCAGTAAAGTGATATTACATAGCCTATAACCTTCCTCGGGAACTAGGCTATCATATGGCAAATGATTTTTTTTAATTCAGAGATTAGTGCGTTCAAACAACAAACTCTTGCGCTTTATATAGTATTGATAAATGTGTGATAGTGTCAACAGCGTTCTGAAAGTCACATGCGGACAACAATGTAGTAGTGTCGTGGTCACCAATCTATACAATCATGGTCGATGTCATAACTACATTTGAATGTCCGTATATTTACGAGTAGGCCCCGTGTTATTTAAGCGAGTGCTACTTACGCATATAAGACTGATTTCTCTTATCCGTGATATAGTGATATAGCCAATAGTTTAAACACATTTACTGTTGGACATTCATGCCTACAAGCCTTCCTCAACAATGGACTTAAAATAGTCGCCATGATTGTTAGGCGGCTTAGTAACCTGGTAATGCGGTTGACAATTTTTCAGGTATTAACTTACCCTTCTAACTTAGTCGTTCTTCTACATTAAATATCACGGGATCAATAGACACTAATGTTACATTTACCACACTCTTGAAAATAAAATCAAATATATTATACCTACTGCCAAATGTGATACAATTTTTAACCAGAAGCTCCTACTTACGGTTAGAGGCTGATTTTATTGGAAACTTTATATTATGTCAGGAGACTTAATATGAAGTATATTAGCCAGATGGGTAAGTAAGTGTAACTCTACATATCAGAGAGATGATCGAACATTTTTAATATAAACTTGATGCGGAGTTTGTTAATCCAACAACCCTCGGGGTGTGGTTCGTTAACGTGCTTTTACGTGTACAAGTTCATTATACTCATACCCCGTATTAAAAAGTTTGTGCGACGAACTCACTAAGGGAATTCGTTACTACACTTAAGTCAACAACATGTAGGTAGCCAAAATGTCAACGTGGAGGTAAATGGAAGGTTCATTTACTCGATATATGTATTGAATAAATGAGTGTATGAATAACTTTTTTTACCTACGTACTTACCGTAGAAAGTAAGTACTTGCCCAGGTACACTTCTGTATTGTTTACTTACTATAAATTGTGTACGCTATTATTGAATAGGGTAGTGCTACGTGAAATTTTGTTATAAATACAAAATTTTATGTTTTCAGGATCGAAGTAAGTATAACAATTTCTTTATTTTTTACCGACTTTTAAAAGGAGGAAGTTATCAATTAGGGTCGTATGTTTTCTTTTTTTGTATATTTGTTACTACATAATTCGGTCATTTATGAACCGATTTGAAAAATTTCTTTTTTTAATTGAACGGCTATACTCTGAAATCGGTTTCGTATTTTTAATTTAAAAAATGGTTCAGTAGTTGTATGTTTGTTACAACAGAACTCGGTTGAACCGAATTGTAAAATTCTTTTTTTTATTTGAAAAGGTGTACTCTGAAATCGGATTCCATATTTACTTAAAAAAAATTGGTTTAATAGTTTGGCTTTAATTTTATATTTTGTTATAAAACGTATGCAAGGTGTGAAGACGTGTAAAGCAACGCGTTGATGTCCTTTCGTTCGTTGTGACGAACTTTTTGACATTGACATGCTTGCTACAATTGTGAACCGATTTCCAGTTGCTAGAAACAACTTGGTTGTGGATGGGTGACCATTTGTGCCATTTCATTTTGACCGTCTTCATGCTTTAGAAGCAGTGGACGACTCTGGTTATCACTATTATTTGGTAGTCGTTACGCCAAGTTGTAGGCATAAGGCCTCCAACTTGGCTTAACGACTACCAAATTAATTAAAGGTCGTGAGAAATTCGAAAACGAGTGACCATAAACTTGCCTTTTTAGCAACACTGTTTATTTTTTGTATATTTGTTACGCGATTACTCCGTCAGTTAAAATATCATTTTTGATGGTTCTTTTTATTAGTAGGTCTTCACTTTCTTGTTTTGGTTTGTGGTTTCCGGGATTCAGGGTTCAGCGATCAGCAAAAGTTTGATAAGGACTTTAAATCTCTATTTATTATATTTCCTCTCGTCACTACTTTCTTCTAAACAGCGCTGTCTCATTTGTGCAGCACGTTTAGTAGGCCTATCCATATATATATATTAAATATATTAACAATACACAATTACTTCCCACTAAAAGTTTAAAACTAATATTATTTTATCGGAAAAAAAAACGAAATTCGACTTTAAAATAATAATGTTTAATCCTTACAGTCATACTACCCGTACATGTAGGTTATTGTTTTGAAGTCGGTTTTTGTTTTTTGTTTTCTAAATAATAATTTTATTGTTTAAATTGTCGGGAAGAGATCGCTTCGCTTTTGCTAATGCGTGTTTATATTTAATAGAATATTCTATTCTAATTTAAAGGTTTCCCTTCGTCATACTTGTAGAAAACGTAGTATCTACTTACAGAAAATTATATATATTCAAAATTCAAATTCAAAATTCATTTATTTCAGATAACTCAAAGAAAGATCCATAGTTATGTTAATAAAACTTATATATATGTTAGTAATTAATAATAAATTATAATAAAATAAACATTTAAACATTTAAACATTTGGCCGCACTGTGACTCACCGCTGTACTATACCGTGTGATATAGCACTGCAGCGATTCACATATGTACAGTCTAGGCGGCTTGCAATCATGTTTAGAATGCGATTAGAGCTACCCCGCACCCTGGACACCAGAGATGCACACCTCTTACGCATAGTAGTGTAAAAACAGTCTACATGAGCGTCGGCAAACATCCCCGATGCGCTACAGAAGCGGGGCAACCCCAACAACATCCTAAATACGTTATTATATTGAACGCGGAGGGCGCCGTATGCTTTCTGCGTATATTTGGCCCACAGGCTGCACGTGTAAAATGTTGTGCAGTAGGCCCGAAAAAGAGTAATTTTTACTTTAAGTGAGCAGCGTGCGAACCTGCGTACAAGCATATTTGCCCTTACGGACAGCGCCCTCCGCACTCGCTCAATATCAAGGTCATCGTTAAGGTCAGAGCTTAATATGTGACCAAGATATTTAAAATTGTACACACATTTAAGTGGCAACCCGCTTAGTCTTAACGGTGGTATATTTTTTGGTCTTCTACCCCCGGCCTGAAAAATCATGACCTCTGATTTTTTACAGTTATATAACGACCCATGAGTTCGAGCATAGTCTTCACATATTTTTAATAAACTTCTCAGGCCGCAGATAGACGCACTCAGCAGTACCATGTCATCTGCGTAACTAACATTGTTGACACTAATACCGTCTATGAAACAACCGACTCTGGTACTGCTGAGCTCGCCTATTAGCTCGTTGACGTATAGGTTGAATAGCGTAGGTGAGCTCTGTCCCCCCTGCCTCACCCCACATTCCAATCTAAACGGATGAGACCAACCTCCAGCCCATCGCACAAGGTTTGTTTGATTGCTGTACCAAAACTTAAATATGTTGATAATTTCATTAGGTATTTTCTCTTTGTCTAGCTTTTTCCATAATAGATCATAATTAACTAGATCAAAAGCTCTAGATAGGTCGAGAAAGCAGGCATAAATAGGCGTACCACGTTGTGTATAGTAAGTGACAGCATGCTTAAGGCATAGCACTGCACTCTCAGTTGATAAACCAGGCCGGAATCCAAACTGGTTATCATGAATTTTTACACGTTTATTTAAGTATGCGTTAAGCATGCTGTCAAATATCTTGGCTATCACTGTAGCCAGTGATATGGGCCTATAGTTATTTTTATCTGCAAGGTCACCAGTTTTATTTTTTGCAATAGGCACAACTACAGTACGAATCATGTCATTAGGCAAGTAACTATGGCTTACACAGAAACCATATAACATAGTTAGTACTCGTGGAAGATGTGGGCCAGCATATTTCAGGTGTTCGATGCTCAGCCCGTCATGGCCAGGGGATTTACCCCTTGACATTGTTCTAATGGTCTTAGCAATCTCCTTAGTATTGAATTTAACCCCTATTGCCGTGCCAGCCTCAGCATCGAGCACCGAACGTGAGGGCCCTAAGGGCGATTTAACAAAAAGATGCTGCCCTAAAAGATCAGCTATCTCATGAGGGTCTGTCTTGCCGTCGACACTCACAGGGACACCCGGTCTACTTTGCAATTTATTGGTATGCTTCCAAAAGCCGCGAAAGTCATTTTTAGAGTGGAGCGAGGCCAGAATGTCCATTTTGATTTGGTCTTCATGATCTTGACACCACTTTAGCCGTGATTTAAAGACTCTTCTAGTTATATATGTCTGCAAAGACTAAATGTTAGTTAATTTAAAATTAAATTTGAATGATATCTCTCATGTTTTTTTCCATAAAAGCTGCGAAATCGTAGATGTATGAGGTATGTGTACTATCTATGTATATTACATAAATTATATATAAATATTAATTTTATTTATTAAACTTCATGCACATAGGTACAGAGGTGGACTTAATGCTAAAAGCATTCTGTACCAGTCAACCTTAGGTGATGCAGAGATAAACGAAGTAGGTGCAGTTAATGAAGCAGGAAAAAAAGGTAAGATTGCGATTTAAATTAAGAATATATAAAAGGTAACCATAATATAGGAAATAAACGGTAAATATATGAATAATTTAATAATACAATATATATATATATATCAAGGGAAACACATAGATAATAAATAACGTGACAACTCCGACAATTTCTCAAAGAGGAGAGCTCAAACCTTAAGTTTAAACACAAAGCGGTTAGTGGCCATCCTGACCTCAACAGGAAGATCATTCCAAAGAAGAACAGTCTGGATAAAAAAAGAGGAATGAACAACTGGATTAGTTGTATCATGTTGTATTAAATCTATATTTGATTTACATAAGTTATGAGAGAATAATCGGAACTTATTATTGAGAATAAAATAATAAATTATTTATTTCCTTACAGTAGTATAAAATTTAATGTTAATTTCTTCTATGAACGTGGAACATAAACATATTGGTTTAGTCTTATTTTCTGAAACTTCTTGTCAAAAACGTTTTTGGTAGCCAACCATTTAAATAAGCATTTTTGTAACGATCCACTGACTGCATTAGCATAAATTTCAAGTTGAGATTTGATAAAATTATGTTATCAATAAAATTGGCCGAATCGAAATTGTCTGTTGAGAAGTAAGTAACCGAATAAAAAACAAAGATAATATTGCCATATGTATATTTAAGGACGTTTGCACGGATTTAGAATAAAAAAGTTAACATTTGTTTGACTACAATTTTGGTTCGGTGGTAATGTGTACGGACTACTACGCAGAAGTCTCTAATTTGATATCCGGGTCGGTTAAAGATGTTGGTTGGTCTTTATGTTGAGAAATTCTTAGTATTGGCCTGTACCTAGTCTGTACCTTATTGTACCCCGGCAGACAGGCTTGTCCCCTGTTTCGTAGGACTCAACTTAACTGACGAAATATGGGTGTAAGAAACCTCTGCCTACTTTTTCGGGGCAAAAATGCATGAAGATATCTAAGTTAACGTCTGTTTCCGTGACGTAATCTCTCTTTTAGCAAAGTCTTATTGTCATGAAGCTCTTCAACGTGACATGATTGAGTACAAAATAAACATTTCAACAGATTTTGTGTTTATAGCTGAATATTAGAATGCGTCGCCCCTAAACTGCCTTCAGTTTACTGTTTGTGTTTTAATTTGTTAGTCTTTACTTTGCGTTTTCCGTGCCGAACTCAGTCGAACCATCTAAATATATAATTAGTAGACAATCAGACGCTGTATAAAACCTGTTTCTTTAATGTGTATTGCATACATATATTAAAAATATCGTTTCTATTCATATATACCTACCTAAATAAAGCTTGCAATGACGAACTTAATGCAAGATTGACTTGTAACAGCAAATCTTAAAATTTAGATATAAGAATGAGATATATTCGTAAATGTAATGAAAGCAAAGAAGTGTAATACCAAAAAAGATGTTTCTATTTTGATGATTCATCATACAACACATTTTTGTAAGACGCTAACTAACTAAAAAACTACATCATAGGTACCGTAGCCGCAATAAGGTTATTTAGCTGCTGCTCACTGCAATGATACGTACGAGTAGCAAGGCTCTGGCTTGCCTGTAAATAGATAGTTTGTGAGGGCGTCGTATAATTTCAAAAAAGATATGAACCGTATAATTGGTTTAAGTCATAAATTGATAATTTATTTAATATCACCGCGGTTACACGACTTACCCCCAGTTTCTGAAAGGCTGATCAATGAAAAATTAACTAATCACCTGTTAAATCTCCTGTAAAGTACCTGAAAGCATCCAAAAAGCATGGATAATTAGTTACTAACTAGATCAAATTAAACTAATTATTCATGCTTTTAGCAATTCAATTGGTACTTCACATGAGATTTAACAGATGATTAGTAATTTTTTTGTTGATCAGCCTTTTAGAAACTGGGGGTTACACTTACCAAAGGTTGACTGATTGGTAATACCTACTTCAGTTTATATTAAGCCGTTACCTACAACTTTGTATTTGCAAAGTAAACTTTTAAATCAAATAATTGTATCTTTAACTAGGTAGAGGAAGCCATTTGATGATAAGAGCAACTAAGGCAAATTATAATCAATTGAAGTCAAAGGTCTAGGGAGTTTTTCGAAGTTCAGCAGAGGTGGCAAGTTCATTAGCGAAATCCGAGGTTTAATTGAAATGTCACTTAAACTCAGTCGGACTCGGTTTGTATAGGTGCCTTAGTTACCTTGAAATTTTCAAAACAGTTTTGTAACTACCTTGATTGTTTCCTCACTTAAGGTTACGGCGTTTAGTAATAAAATTATAACAAATTTTTATACTTTCATATTCACAATACAGCTCAGTAAACCGTACTTAAGTCTTTATTAAGGAAGCTTTTATCTAACAATTTGTTAGGTTAAACCTGTAGGCTCTTATACTAAAAATATGATGACCTTAAATTAACAATAGAAGCAGCGACATTGAATTCAAGTTTACAAAATTTTAATTAAAAATGTGGGTCATTTTGAAAGGGTCGCTGTGACTCGAGTTTAGGGTGGTCTGTACCCGAGGCACCGAAGGGCGACCAGGGTGGTGTATTGTGGGGGCAGGTCGCGTTAAATTACAATTATCATGTTAACTGCCCAGCTCCATCATGCGGAACGGCCGCTTCAGACCCGCACGCATTTTATGGCAATATGGTCTCATCTACATTTTTGCGTTGTTGGCCATTGAATGATAATTTATCTTTGTTCGCAGAATGATCAACATAAATTTAATTTTAATTGCTGAGCTCATTTTGTTGTTGCCTAGCTACTTATGACTATTTATTTTATTTCGCTATATGCCTTACCAAATTAAGTGCTTACCTGCCTTACATTATATTTCATTAAGGCTAGTAATGCGATCTTTAAGTTAAGAATTTATTTCTATATACAGACTGAGCTACTTATATGCAAATACCGAATATTTTCAAATGTTTCTTTCTCAAGAGTATTTGTTTTGTAGGAATTAAAAGTTAGTTAATTAAAACAAGTTTTTGTTGCCGAACCAATAACACTGGCGTACTCAAAGAAAATTCATACTTTTTAAGAAAACTTTGTATTCTAAATGTGGACTGTGTCGGCCACTGTGGTTACACTTGAGACTGCTGTGTAATAACTACAATAACGCAATACGGTTACACGTCATAATTGTACGCCACCGTGTAATAGCAGTAATTGAGTTAATAATGAACTATAATCATACGTACTCAAATATGCCACTCAATATAGGCACTCTCAAATTAAGTAGAAAGGGATTTAGTATCGCCATGTTTATACACGTTAAGTTAAGAAAAATATCTAGTACTCTTCACAGTTTATTGGAGGCAATTTTGTGAACACCACTAATAAATAAGTAAAGCAATTTATTTGTTACTACTGGCTGAGGGTTATCAAGAGAGCCAAAAGGGTTTAGCACTTAATCCACTAACGCCCAGCGCGCCGTCGCCGTCGGCCCCGTGTGTGTTAGTAAGATGTATAAAGCATTTTCTTCTAAGGTATATGGGAAGCCAAAATATTATATCCTGCTAGAAGTCTACCTATATGGGTAATAATACAACCGATGTACCGACATATCTAATATCTGCATTTTTAGATATAAAAAATATTAACCACTGAACATTCACAAGAAGTGTTTTTCGTTATACATAATATATTTATGTAGGTATGTGATAAAAGAACCTATTAATTTGACAAACTGCGTGACTGATACTTATGTACCTATATCAATTTGCTGCTAAAACTATTGAAACTAGAAACCTTTAATTTTGACATAGGTAGGTATAATATCAAATTGCACGTAATTCTCAAAGAAGGTGGTAATAAATGATAATATACCTACCTACCTCACCAAATTATCGAATAGCTAAGTAAGTATACTAATTAATAATTAAAGTTTCAAATATACAATAATACATGCAAATAATGTTTTTAAAACATTATTCCGACATTGCTTGACTTACGTTCTTGTTATGCTTTGCTCTTCAAGTTTTCGCCTAAGGGACCCCTGAATAACAGGCGGTCGAAATCAACGCAGAAACTGGCAATTTCCCAAACTTATGTCTTATAATTTTTCTAACCAACACTAGACACTTGCAAGTTGTGATCCCTGCGGAGTAAATGGCGCGCCAATTGCTCTAATTCAAACATGGCTTCTTCCCTTCCCCTAACATTACACAATAAACGTGTGAACATTAAACACCAAAATTATCCTTTAAGTAATTGAGTGTCACATTACATCGTAAAGAGGCCTTAAGGCCATAAATGCTGTCATGAACACACATATTTTATACTTTTAATAACGTAGAAACTAGTATAACCATATTTTTTTTAGATTTGGCCCTTAGGTACGTAGTTAAGTTGGCCCAAACAAATGCCTCTATAATTCACGAATCCCCTGACTGATGCGTTTACCCACACATAAACTAAATCCTTTCAGTTTGCCTCGACGTTAAAGGCAAAGTTATTTTTAAGGTTGTGTGCGAATGCCTTCCCTGCGTAAATAAATACGCGATGGATATACGAGCACCGAAATATTTCTAATGTGTACAGGACGTGATACAGAAACGCAATAACACGGGGTTAGGTTGGTGGCAGAGAAATAGGATTATTGTTGTATCATTTTTCTAACCGTTACGCACGTTACATCAGTGGAGTCAACATTTCCATTTATATAAGGCTGTCAAGCACAGATAAATCATGACATACATTATATTTTGTATTCTGCACCAAAATTGAAAGAAGCCATACATGATGTATACTTATAAAAAATGATATCTTTATTCTTATGCGCATGTAATGCCTATTTTGTAATACAGTTTGAATTGTCACGTTCTGTTTAACTTAATATCAGTCTCTTAGGTAATATCAGCTCATAACTCATATTTTTTGTACTTGAAATAAAACTCCATTTAAGTATTATACCAGATCATCTAAAGTTTACTAATCTGAAGTAGAATAATGTAAATGTGTGTTGGTTTTAGATAGTTTAATAAGAACCACTATATGTCTGTCTCCTGGCTAGCGCAAAAGACGGTTTGAAATTTAAATATGTTTTCTGTTTCAAATGATGATAATAGTTTTGTAATTCAAAGTAAATGACATTACATAGTGTACCTAATCATGATATAGTTAATATCATAAATAACCACATAAAAGTACCCCATCTGAAACTTTTAAATTTTAATACACCTACAGGTACACTACTCAACATCCCCTAAGGCCACTACACTGACAATTACGTTGAGATATCGCCATAATTTCCAAGCTTGGTGTGCCAACATCTGCCCCCACCAACCGACATGAATCCATAATTACCTCTGTGACACCCACGGTCATTTAGGGCGGGTTATTCTTAGCCTCGATCATAGGGGACATACTCAGATGCAAATGTAAGCTATGTTGTAATAATGTATGTATATATACTTCTAGCGTAGAATCTACTAAAATTTCCAAAGTATGTAGTGATTAGTACTTGCTTAAGAAATCATGCTTATTTGTGACAACATTAAACTGTATGTGACAGTAAAAATGAACACCGCCCCTGGTAATTGATTTGAAAAAAATATTTTCTCATACATGTCATACATGTTTTAGTTTGCGTTTCTAGTGAAGCGGAGCTGGGCCGAGCGGAGAGGAGAAGAGCAGTGAAAAGTGGCAAGTGTTTCCATTGACGCAAAGCTGGGCAGAGTGGAGAAGGAGAGAAGCAGTGAAAAGTGTTGTAGCGAAGTGGGGCGGAGTGGGACGGAATAGAGCTGATCTAATCGGACCAAAGCTGGATTCAGCCGCGTTCCAATCGCATCGCATCGCCACGCTACCCTCCGCTTTGTATAGAATGGAGTTGAGCGAGCGCGGGCACCACAGCCTGCTCGACTTCGCTCTGTCCAGCTTGGGGCCGCGTATTTATATATTTAATTTGAAAGTCTGCGCAACTCCGCTCGGCTTCGCTTTCACTGTTTTCACTGAAGTGGAGTGGAGGATTTGAGCATTGTGATTGGCCAACTCAGAGTCCACTCCTCTTCGCTCCACCCAGCTCCGCCTCAATGGAAACGCATCCGTACGCTCGGCTAAGCTAGAAAAACACACTTGAATTCATGGTAGAGATGGTGAGCTCCATATTAAACGGGCTGCGTAGATGAATATTATCGCAGTTTATTACATACATAAAGTACAATATATTACCATGTCTTTAATAAAAATAGTCTGCAAATAGTTCAACAGGATATTTTAAAATTTCTTAACGTACTCGTAGTATGTGACGCAGGATCTAATGGGTCTAAACACTACAAAAGTGGTACTGCGAGCGTCTACCGGTTACTACAAGTATAATTGCACGTATTTACTTTTCTATTCAATTAAACAGCCGCTCTGCTAAAAATATATTATCCTGGATCAAAAGGATAAATCAACAGAATAAAATTAACTATAGGATATTTTATGATCTCAATAATTAGCAAAAAGCAACCACTTACTAAATTCTACACTATTAAAAACCAATAATGACGTTATAATTTAAGTCGTAATGGCCCAGTAGTGAAGGCACCCACTTCATAAACACGAGGTCGAGGGCTTGAATCCACAAATGTGATTTCTTCAATCATATGTAAGGTACTTTCTCAGTTTATCTGGACATTACTGACTGACGGTGAAGGAAAACGTTGTGAGGAAACCTGGACTTTTTGGAAGTCTGAAATCGCCAATCCGCCTTGAGCAAGCGAGGCGATCAATGCTCATATCTTCTCTGTATAAGAAGAGGCCTTTCCCTGTAGTGGGATAGTAATAGGCCGATATGATGTAAGGCATTATACAGTTGTAGTTACATACTATATGACCACATATAAATTGACCAAGGCCGGGTTGCGTGACTAACTTCTAGCTAGTATAATTTTGTTAGCTAACTAGTTGTCTTTGCAAGGCGTGCTAGCTTTCGTTCATATCCTTGACATTCTTATTGCAAGCAAAAACTAGGTATATGTGTTAAAAACACTTTGAAATCTTGAATGTGTATAACACAGCTAAACGTGATAACGTCTCTGATGAATGTCTATGTATTGTAGGTAAATATAATAAAAATAAAACAATTTTGGTTTAATATTTTAACTCCTTCCCGCCTTTCCTCGAACTTAAAAGTATCCTCGTATAATCTTATGCGTGTGTATAATAGTGTTTGAGCGTGTAGCTCAAACACTATTGAGAAATCGACAGTGTACACAAGTTAAAAGTTGTAGAGGATTTTATAAACTTAGATTCATTAGAATAACACTATCCTACTCTAGGATGCATCGTTTTGGAGATATTAGTGAAAACTCAAAATTGCGAACTTTAAATTCCTACCCTAAAAAAAAGCAACTCAAAAGAATGGGTGAAAATTTAGGTATTTGATTTATAAAAATTTACTACATTCAAAGTAATTGGGTTATATTAATTACTACATTCGAAGTAATTGGGTTCCGACGTGAAACTCTTGACAGACAGACGGACGGACAAAGTGATCTTTATGGGTTCCGTTTTTTTCCTTTTGAGGTACGAAACCCTAAAAATCAAACAATATTGTTGTACATATTACAAAACTACAAAAGTGTATCGTACAATGCACTTTATAGATGTATTTTCTCTTTAAGATTGAAATAACACATTTAACTTAGTGTAAAAACTTAATAGCTGAATACGAGTGCCTACCAGTTCTGGGACAGATCCTATCTTTTACTAATATTTAATATTGATTAATTTAAGATGTCAGGTGTAAAAAGTAAAAAGAAAATGAGTAACAACACAAACATGTTCTAGAAGAGTGTTCGTTCATCACTATACACAATATTAAATTTAAAAAATGTAATGCAGCAAATAGAAATCCTTTAAAAACAGTAGTTAGAGAGTAGTAAGATATAATATATTATTATACAATACATTCCATTTGAACTGGGAACCGCATCCCGCATTTAATTCATTTCAGCGTTAAAAGCACTAACATTTTCAAACATTTATAACAATGCCGTCCATAACAAAAAGTGCTTATTTATTTTTATGATCTCGCGTTCTACTGACCACGTTAATCAGCTTATGATCACGAACTAAATTAAACTTAAATAATTATCGTGTAAATATACTTATAGATATAATAAGTTTGTATTAAATAGGCAATGTAGTACATCGAAACAATCTCTAGTCTGTGCCTGGCCTAATTTCCACCACACTCAGTGACGTCATACAGAGCATCGTCAATAAAGTATGACGAAAATACTTTAGTGAGAAAGCGGTGATATTTATGTGTAGAGACGCGATTGCCGATAGTTTCGTTCTATTTTCGAAGCATAGTATAGCCTACCTATATTATCGTCGATTTTACGGACACTAAATAATAAAATGTCAAGATACTTACAAAAATGTTAGAAGAACCAATTTTGTTTAAAATAATGGTATTGATTTGATTGTAACGTGTAATTTAATATTCAATGAGTGAAGCATTGTGCCTCGACAGGCCAAAGTCTTTAAAACAGAAGACCCAATAACATCCATGGTCCCATTTCTTATTATTTTCTTCCGTTATTCCTATTGCCTCGCTATTGGTAATACTAATTTAGTCGAGTTAGCATTATCTTATCCTATGCCTTATAAAAATTTACCTACCTACATAAGTACGCACCTATATAAATTATTTTTTTAGGTTTAGCATTGTTGACATTTGATTTCTTGTGATAAATGTCATTATATGAATTCAGGCCGTACTAAATTCCTACAATATTTCCACGAGCGTTCCACCAACTATATATTGGGATCGGTTTTCAATCTAACAAGTTGCTACCGAATATCAATATTTTATATGAAGCGACTGTCATTTGACCGCCACAACCCAATTACTTAGCAACACTGATCCGCGTTTGTTAGATCAGCAGGGGCTCTACCACAACCTCTTATAGCAATCGTATTATAACTTTACTTTGTCTCTATCCTTAGGCCCTAGACAAGTGTCAAACATTTCTATTCTACTCTTAAAATGGATAAAAAATGTAAGAGATTGACATAAGCGTTGGCGTTAGCATAAGTCAATCCAATACATTTTTTAATCTATTCTATGAATAGAATAGAAATCTTTGCCATTTGTCTAGGGCCTCTTGTTTTTAATGAAACAAAAGAAAAAGACAAAACACAAAGTAACATTAAAATAATACTTCTATATGAGGTGGTATTAGGCCTTCAGGATGTTGAATTTCTCATGGTTTTGACTACAAGTAGGTTGAGGTTTTAAAGAGACTAAGCATTCGCAGCTATGATGGTATTTTGATTTGTAGCAACTACTGCGCAAGAGGGATCAATTCCTATACGAGATAAAATTTTGTGTGATCTGTAAATATTTGCTTCGATTTTTGATCCGTTGATTGTATTTTGTAAAGATTCCTACGACACAGGGCATAAAAAAGTCATTCATTGACCGTGGTAAATAAAGTTGAATTGTGCATGCTGTGCTACACTAGCTACGAATTTCTTGTCAACATTTTTTTATACAATTTAAATATAGAAACTCCACGTCATAACTATACTCGTTATAAAACTAAGATTGTACATTAAGGTTATGTTTGCCGAGTGTTATTTCTGTGACGCAAGAGCGGCTCGTATAAGAGAGTACATCACATTGTAGTTTCTGCTGTGATAACACCGCGCCAGCCCTCGCCAAATGGAATTTCTTTTATGTGCCACAGAGTAGAATGCAGTTAAACAAAAGATTACAATATTATAGAAAAATGGAACAACTGAGTACTGTTGTATACTTTCATATATTATTTTAATCAAACTTTGGTTGGTTCTTTAACTTGGGATAAAATGATACGGAACATAGAAAAAAGAAGTAGGTGTAATGACTTCATCGAAAAACGTTCACTACTAAACGTAACTTTGACTGATTTTAAACTGTTGACAAAACGCTTAAAATTTCGATTAACCATACGGTCTAACAGTTAAAATAGCAGCCGCTAATGACCTAGTCAATTCGATTCACATTGAAGACAAAAATATAAATTTGTATATTATACGTACAACAATATTTTGGAAAACAACGCACTTGGCAACGAGCTCTTTCTTTTTTTTTCTTCTTTTTTTTTCAATATAATTCGAAAAAGCGCTGAACCAATTGCAAAAGAGTCAATAAAAGTCATTCACATGTGGCGGAGAAAACACGTAACACACATAGAAAAACATACGACCAGAATAGGTAACCTCCTCCTTTTTGAAGTCGGTTAATAAACATACAATTAAGAGACACAAAGACACACATGCGTGGTACGTAAATATTTGTTTCTAGAGTCTGGTGTGTATTCGCGACTCAAGGAACTTTCCTTAGTGAGTTGCTTTTCTAAATACACCAATAATAACGCTCGTCTAGTATATGTAAAGTTTTAATTTTGGCTTTACCAACTTAATGAGTGTTAACGTAATACGACAACTCACCAAATGTCAAATGTTAAATTATAAAGCTACACACGAATGTTATCTCGTATAGTTAATTATTTACCTAATAAATAATAATTCATCTACACTTCTATGAGTAGATACATTATGAGAAAATGCTACAGATCGTGTAATTGCTACAGATTTTACTATCCCATTTTATTTTAATACAGAGAAGGCATGAAAGTTTCGTATTAATATCGGTATAAGCGATTTGTTTAGAATAGGTAAAAATACCTTTAATGCTTCTATTAAGCAACAAAAATGTTACATATGGTAGGTTTCGATATTTCTATTTGTCAATTCTGAGGATCAGCTTTATCTCAAAAGCTAAAGAAAACCAACAATATCTTTTATTCATAATATATTTGGAAAACAATTCAAAACTGAGTGCATTAGCTACTTCCCACCTTGATTGTACTCTCGCTAATTTAATTGAGATATAAGAACTCACAACAGAGATTCAATCTAAGTCAAACTTGAACAAACAATCAAAACTTTGTTCTTTACAAAGCTTTTAAGATTAATATTCTCACTTGTATGTGAATATAGAACGAAAACATAGTTTATCACTTTACTAGTTTCGTAAAAGCAAAAAAAGCAAACTGTCACCGTAAAATTATTGATGTTTATAAGTGCTTTCGTATTGGTACATATTTAGTTGCAGTTTTATTTTATAAGTAGTTTTAAAAGTTTTCCTCAGGTACGGTTTTATCGAACACGTACCTACTCGCTTATTTTCATTTGAACATTACTAATATACGGCGAAAGAAAATATCGTAATGAAACATGTACTTACTATAATAACAAAATAATATACTACATTACATTCAAAAGGATTGAGTTTCCTAGCTTATTAAGAACAGCGCTAATCTCCATAACTTTTATTATTGTGTTTTACTCACAGTAGTCGACGTTAAATCATAAAATTCAGATTTTTGCCTCAGAAAAATATTTTGCAATTGTAGTTGTCATTTAAGGGAAAAAAATTGCATTTGTAGTTATGACATTAATGTGTTAAATCGTTTATAAGTATGCATATATTTCTAAGTCAAAATTATAATGCAAAGGAAATATTAAATTTAAATATATAATATAGCAATATTTATTATATTGATAAGATTTAGAGAAGAAACACGAAGAGAATATTTTACATCTAATTGTAAATTCGAATGGGTCAGAATTTTATGACAGTTCTTATAATTGAATTGTGAATTGCCAGCTAAATTGACTTGACGTCTTGATTTAATTTCATCCACATTTTCAATTTTTATCATTTATACCATTAATATTATCAACAAGAATATTATTCTAAACTTGACGCTGGCAGAAATAGCTGACACAATCGTCGGCTCTGTTGCCAAAAAAAAAAGGAGAAGAAGAAGAAGAAGACTTGACGTCTTTTTCGAAAATACGGTAAATATTCAGAATATCATGTTTGTCACTGTCATTAAAAAGTAGGTATTATATTTGATGAAATGTCAATGCTACCTTTAACATTACGTCAAATATAAAACTTACAGTATGCTTACAGTATTTATTTTTTATTGGTGAAACTGCATTAGTACTAAGAATAAATTTGCTATCAACAGTATTGAGTGGTTTTCAATTAAACAAAAATTAATATCTTCTGCGCCTTTATGTATTAGGGTCGACTTCCAATAAAACTGGTTGCAAATGATGATCAATATTTTATATGAAGTGGTTGCCATTTATATTTTACTATTCAGTATTTTGACTAGCTGCTACGATTGTCATATTCGTATAACAACAGGAAATGTTTTTTTACACGGTTATTCATCTTTACACCAGTGCTGTTCTTAAACTCGCAGATCTATCGTATAACGGCTTCTATTTGACTACGATTTTATTTTATACGACTATTTTAATAGGTTCATAAAAAGCATCGTGCTGACTTTTCAAAACGGAAAGAGCCGACACAGACTGACACACTGACATCGCCCAAATGTATTTATTGTCGATGATAGTAGCTCAGTTCTGTAATGTTTGTTATGCGCTAGACGTCACACCATTTCATATTATAGTAGTACCTACCAACATTGTGTTGCTATGAGAAATGTAAATGCTCTTTTAGACAATAAAAGAGAATAATTCATCTATAAACAAACTTTTCCACTTTAAATCTATATCTATACTATTATATAAAGTGGAAGAGTTTGTTTGTTTGAACACGCTAATCTCTAAAACTAACAGTCGGATTTGAATAATTCTTTTTGCGTATTGCGTTCTTGAGGAAGGTTATAGGTTATGTAACATCACGCTACTGGCGACGGAAGCGGAGCAGTAATTAAAAACACGGATGAAACTGCACTGCGGGAAGCTAGTATATAAATAGTATTGAAGCTTCTGATTTTCTCTTACAAATCTAAATAAAAAAATCACAGGGATAAAGACGAAGATACGTCGCAAGTAATTATCCGATACTATTGATAAAGGAAATCGGCATTACTATAGTAGTGAATACAAGTTTTAACTGATACGATGGAAAAACTAAGTAACTTAAATAACTATGCCTGTACGTGTCACAAGTCACTACACCCATGCAGGAAAACTACAAGCGTACCTTGCCGGGAAACTCATAAAATACTTCAACTTCGAGTATAAAAACTTTTCGGCAATATTTTCGGTAGGAAAATATTATTATAGTGTGGAAAGTTTGGGCTGGTATGTGGAATAGTGTTATGTAATCGAATCAGCCATGTTTTCAACTCTCGACACAAGTCTGAAGCCTCATGTCTGTGACGTCAAAGCGTTCAAATGAATAAACTGTTTTTCACGTCTCTTACTTCCTAGAGGTAGACAGATATGTATTACATCTACACCCACGTTTTGTGTATGTTATGTGAGGGCGAGATTGTTGTCTTGTACATGGCTATCAGAATAAGAACGTTTAAACAAATTTAGGTATCTAGATTATTAATAAAGGAATTATAATATCGCAAACAGACTGAAATAATAGTTAATAAACAAGTTACAACATTACAGTTATTTTAACATTACGAACTAAACAGAAATAATGCTTGTGGTGTTGCTGCTTTATTCGTTTATTTATTTTATGATAAAATATACAAATGTTTAGAGAGAGCTAACAATTTTTTCAGTATTCATTATTTCTTCTATTATAGCTATTTATAAGACTCAAATAGATACATATGTAACTACAAATTCAATTATTGTCGATATTTCTATTCTAGGATTGAATTCTTGACAAAATAACCATTCTACTTTCTGTCTGCAACCTTACTGCAGCAAAGATACCAAAACAGTGTAAGTTTTTTATTTGAAAACATCGATAATTTTCCTTGGCCATCTGCTATAAGCATTGTTGATAACAATGCTAAAAAAATAGAACAAAGCCTATGCCGACCGTGACGAAATGAGGTACGAGAAAAAAATGCTGAGGACCGATTGTGTAATTGAGCCTCCCTTACATACTCGTTGAACAAAACTATGTGAGTACTGCGTTTATAGTGCATTTAATTGTATGTGACATGGTGGTATTTCGACTTCGATTCGATTATACATTGACATACTATCGAAAAATATTGAATTCGCTAAAGCCATCTAATATTATTCTAACTTTACCCTTTACTATACAATACTTAGGTATAGCTTTATTATACTTACTAAATAAAGTGCATGTTGACAATACAGGCACGGAAACTATTTCCCATTTCAGCAATCTGCATGAATATAAATTTATAATCATACGGGAATTAACGCGATCATGCATTAGGTATTTACATACCTTATTTTGCTTGACGTTTCGACCAGGTTACACCGGCCGTGGTCACAAGCAGACTGGTGAGGCGATGTCACGACTCCGTATGTGAAGTAGATTCTAGATCTACCCTCACATTTTTGTCTTTCCACGTACTATCACAAAACACACTGACAGTGTCCCTATTCTGTATGCCGTCCGTATTCCGAGCGTTAACCTATTGAATTGAATTGAGAAGCTATTGAAATTAAGAAACACATAAATTTCAATAGGGAAGACGGCTTCAAGCTCTCGGCTACGTGGAATCCAGTGATTCAAATTACGCAACCTCGCTTTGCGCAGTCGGTTAACGCTCGGAATACGGACGGCATACAGAATAGGGACACTGTCAGTGTGTTTTGTGATAGTACGTGGAAAGACAAAAATGTGAGGGTAGATCTAGAATCTACTTCACATACGGAGTCGTGACATCGCCTCACCAGTCTGCTTGTGACCACGGCCGGTGTAACCTGGTCGAAACGTCAAGCAAAATAAGGTATGTAAATACCTAATGCATGATCGCGTTAATTCCCGTATGATTATAAATTTATATCATGCAACGCGAAAGTTTAAAAGTAAATAAATCTGCATGAATACTACAAAGATAAAAACGGTGCCATTAATTTCGGTAAGTATTCAGGTAAATATAGCATATTATTCAATTTTCCTGCTCAGGTTATTACTTATCGTACATTTTCTCCCCTAACCATCTCGTATTTGTCTCCGTTCATAGTTATCCCTATTCGTTTTTTATTCTAATATGTTACATACCAGTCGGAATAACGAATGATGTAACAAAGTATAAAAGGTATTCAACTTAATGATATAAGGCTATTTGCGAATATATTTTTATTTATTTGTATTCTTTGTATTTTTATGTTATTTTGAAATAAAATGTTACAAAGTCATACCGTATAGGTACAATGTGTTATTCATTATAAAAATGTTTAAGAAATCTGCCCACTATACCGTACCATACCATGACCTTGCTATGAACGTATCAGTCAAAAAAATATTCTACGTATTGAAAAGTATGAGACTATGCCCACTAGACCGTTCCGTCACCAACCAGCGCCATCGCGTGCCATGTACGGACCGTCATTTAATATCATAATGTCGGCCAGAATATTTTGCCAATGCCAGTAAGATTCGTGCATACCACTTGATGTTGTCAAGCCAGGCAGCGAAATTGTGAGCATACGGGAGCCACGTATGATGACAGTGGTAAACGCGTATGATGTCCATTATAACGCGTATAATATAAACGCGCTAAAATAACAGCTATCATTGCGAATTAACTCATTGACAATTTTCTAATAGCCAGACGCCTCAGGAAGAGTAATCTTCTTGACGTGGTCTCCTTCACATGGGTACAGGTGAATTACTACAAGGGTAACAACAGGAACCACACGTATATGACACTCGGAAGATACGGTGATGGTATGTGGACGCTTCGGTCACTTACACGGCTACGTAGGGGTATGATACGCGGATGATAAGCGGACGGTACGGGTTTATATGCTATAATGGGTTTAGTAGAGCGTATCGTGCTGCTGGCCTCTCCTAATACGATCATAATACGGTCATGGTATGGTAAGGTGTAGTTGGAAGACACCTTATCTTAACATTTAAGTTAATAATAAATCATGCTTTGCGAAGCTTTGCCCAGCATTATTGACATCGGTAAGATTGGTTTCCAATCTAGGTAACCATTGTCGCTGGATATCAGTCAATTGCTTACAACCAGTTTAAACACGAACTAGCAGGCTGTAATCTATCTTCCATATTACTGCGTAAATCCGGCTTGCTGGCCTATGGTCATACTTCTCAGACCTCTAACTTACCTCAGCGAATGTTAAAGGTTTAGCCGACGACGGTTTAACATGTTCTATAAACACATAATAATAATTACCTATGTAAGTTGGTATAGGTATATAAAGTTTGGAGTTGTTAATAAATATAAGTACGTATTGAGCGTAATATTGAAAATACCTCTGTAGCCTGTCGTCGTAATCACGTTCAATAAGGTCAACATAAATGTTTGAAGCCATAAGCAGACAGTAGCTAAGAAAATGTTATGTACAGGTAATGCAGTACAGGGCATAATGTTTTGTAATAGTTCCCGAGAGGTATAGTCATAGCGAATGATTCTAGCGGGTGTTTTTGATGTGACTATTTAAAACATTTCGAATAGTTATATAGTAAACTATATGTTTAACGAAATAATCGCTCACACTAACTACACCTACTAAACTATTTTAACTGTTCCATTGTATACAAATCTGTAAAATTTGCTCAATTGTAATACCATTTTTCAATTATAATAGCATCATTAAACTAAGAAATGTTAGGCTATTTAACTAATTTTGAAAAACAGATTTATTTTATTATTTATGTAGTAATTACACTCATAACTATTTCCGTAAAATTTACTGTTTTATTATTTCAAAAACAATACTGAAGTTTAAATTTAATAAAAGGCGCCAAAAACACTGTTTCTGTAATCCGTGTCTGGCGCCTGTTATATTTATGTCACCTGTGACGTCACCTGCCAGTAAAATTTTATTTTTATCAGTGCAGTTGAAGTTTACTAATATCTTCGTGTGACGTCACCTGAAACCACATGACACACCGTTCAAGTATCAGTTTAAATTTCAAAAATTATACATAAATTATTTAGAAAATACATATTTTTACATCAAATTAAAGTGAAGTATATTTTTTACGCTATTTTTCTACATCTCACCTCATCTCTACATTATCACAATTAGTACTTTATTTTAAATGTTGTCAAATAGCCTCCTTTGCTATATCTCTAAAATCTGTCATGTCTCGCCGAGCACATTAATTAAACCATGCCGTTTCGCGTTGTTTTTGGTTGTCATACAAACACCTGTGACAATACCGTACCTTATCTCGCAATACAATGTTGGTATAAGTGACTATTGTTGAATTCGTGTGCAGTGTGTGTGTGCAAATCCGTGGCATCCATATGTTTAGGCGTGAATGTTGTTTGGCAATAGACTGCGGCAGTTTGCCTTCAGAATTCTAAAAGATAAATGACGGCAAACGTTATTCATACTCAGAAGCCTGATAAGTCT
The DNA here is from genome assembly GCA_963082885.1 of Parascotia fuliginaria. Lineage (NCBI taxonomy): Eukaryota > Metazoa > Arthropoda > Insecta > Lepidoptera > Erebidae > Parascotia > Parascotia fuliginaria. The sequence continues at coordinate 8,428,002 of OY720173.1, read as the reverse complement.
GACTGCCGCAGGTCTAATCGTAGAAGGCCGAAGCTGGTTTCGATATAATCTAACTCGGTTTTGCCGACACTTATTATTGGCAAACCTTCAAAATCTCTTATTTATACAGACTCTTAAAAACAAATATATTGTATTGCAAATAATAAGGCAATGGTAATTTTAGAGAGCTGATCTGTGCGTCATGCTCGTGAACGGGTGCTACTTAGGATGATACTTAGTCTAGTACTACCTTGTCGTTCAATATGAGCAGGAGGTGCGTTTACCACTTTAATTAAAATACGTATTCAAATTACCATACTAGATGAAAGTAAATAATTGAAATCCTCTCTTTTCTTTTTTTAATCTTGGTAATTATATTAATTGGTTGATTTGGTATAATTACTCTGTATGGTTCTTTCGTTGCATTGAGTGTTAAAATTGTAACTCATACAAAAACTGTAATTATCTGACGATTGAAAACAGTAGCGTGAGTTTCTTGCTAGTTCTTCTCACAGCTCTACGTCGTAAGCGAATTGGCTGTAGATTAGGTTAATTAACTGACTTCATGTAATTTTGACTTCAAAGAGAGCATCATGTTTTATGATCAAAATGAAATAAATGCTTTGAGTTTAAGTTAGATTTTAAACAACTTTTGTTTAATTCAAGTGGAAGTGTATGCCAGAGATTGAGCAAAAAACTTTTGGGTGTCAATATTTGTTGTGAGTCGAGTGTTCTTTGTGTAGCCCGTTAATTGTATGTTTGTTTATTTCCCCACGAGACGCACGGCAGTTGTGCCCTTGTATGTTTTTTTAAAAACCATAATAAAGTAATGTCAGTGTTGCAACATTGTAAGCACCTAGTAATGTTCAGTATCAGTCATGAACTCTGTACTCGATAATGATCATCATCATCATCAAATCAGCCAAAAGACGTCCACTGCTGGACATAGGCCTTCCCCAATTTTCGCCACCGTTGCCGGTCGTTCGCCGCCCTCATCCATCGGTTGCCCGCCACCCTTACAAGGTCGTCGGCAACCTTGTGAGGTGTCTGCCCACGCTGCGTCTTCCGGTTCGAGGTCGCCACTCTAGAACCTTTCTGCCCCAGCGGCTGTCAGTTCTGCGAGCTATGTGTCCTGCTCATTGCCACTTCAGAGCTATGTTAGGCTCCCTGCACGATTGTTAAATCCGCAGGCGAACCAAAATAACTGACGTAGCTTGCAGAGTTGCTTCTCTGAAGTGGCAATGGGGTACTCTATATAACTTTTTAATATTTAATTTTAGTTTTACGTATTAAATATCAGGAACAGAGGTATCTACAATATTATTACGCTACTTGGCTTAATCGTTATTTCACTTTAACGTTCAGTGAACTGTTATATGAGAAATACATTTTGCAAATGCTCGTACTTATTAATATTCTCTGTTCATTGATTACTCACAGCAAATACTTTTAGCAGTAGCACTACCACGAGTTAACGTGAATTTTCTTTACTAGTGACATTGACTAAAAATTGAACAGCGCTACTGTTATTTAGTTTAAGAATTAAACATAATTCTACTGTCATCATTATGGAAAGTGTACACACGCACTACAGTAGTAGAATACATAATCTATCTATTGTTGTTTGTTTGTTTGAACGCGCTTATCTCTAGAAGTCCCAGTCGGATTAGAAAAAATCTTTTTGCGTGTGATAGCTCAGTTCTCAAGTAAGGTTATAGACTATGTAACATCACGCTATTGGCAACGGGAACAGAGGTGGTACAATTATAAAAAGCGGAAGAGTTTGTTTGTTTGTTTGAACGCGCTAGTCTCTGGAACTATCAGTCGGCTTTAAATAATTCTTTTTGCGTATTATAGCAAAGTTCTTGAAGAAGGTTATAGACTATGTTACATCAAGCTACTGGCGACGGGAGCAGAGCAGTAACCAAAGACGCGGGTGAAAGCACGCCGCGGATAGCTAGTATAGGTATACAGCTACAAAATACAACAAAACTTGAAATAAACGAATGACTTGCACTCCTATTTTCCAACGTTGCACAAACAAAAACACGATTAAAGGTCGCGTGCGTTTTAATATTGTAACCGAGGAAACGCTAAAAGAATGTAAAAGATATGCAAACAAACACAACGGTCGGTGCTATATGAAATAAAAAGCTTAGGGGAGATCGCTTAATGAGTTCACAATCACATTGTTTACCCACTTACCCGCCAGCTTACCAAATGAACGCAAGCGACTAAATGTTAGCTACATTGACGGTTACATTTTTTTAACAAAATCCGGCAAGCAAGCAAAAAGGTCTTTTAATGTGGCTTCTCTTTATTATCGAATTACACAAATGTTTAAAACTGTAAAGTTACAATATAATGCACATTCTGAAACGCAAAAAAAATACCTTCTGCACTATATTTTCAATTCGAGTGTTTTATTTGTATAATAATATTTCATACTTTTTAACACATCGCGAGGGCCGAATCACCGGGGATATTGTTCAATTATAAACTTTTATAAACCTTGTTATATCACTTGGGGAAAACGTAAGGGAACACGCTATTGGAATGAAATGAAATTCTACAAAAGCAATTTAAATGACCACACAATATATTCGTGCGGTTGAGAACTGATGAAAATAATTTATTAAAACGTAGTACATCAAGCGTTAATAACAATCTCATTGCTATAACTAAAAACAAGTCAATTGAACCCATGGAACAGAATAAAATATTCTTTATGGCACACCAAATATTACAAAATTAATATGTAATAATAACAGAACAGCTCAACAGTAAGGTCGGTAGTGACAATAGGCGGTGTTGGTCTTTGTAAATAGTAATAATATTGCCATGAATAAAAGTAGACTACAGTAACAAAGAGCTTATGTGTGTTTATACTTTCTCGCATCAAATCCTTTCAAAGGCACAACAAAACGATGTGATTGTACGAAAATAGCTAAAAGAAAGGTGAAAGTACAACAAACAAGTTTATACAGGGAAAATATCTCGAGGCGATCAAAGCTGGTACGGTACCTACTATTCTTTTCCTCCTTTAAATATCGAGCTTGGAGAGAATCTAATCATGTTTTGGAACAAAATCTATACAATGTTTAAAAGACATTTATGAACTGCTCTACTCATAAGATTGTACAAAATATATACGTACATACCTTTACACCATTGTTCCCGAAGGGGTAGACAGAGATGTATAACACCCACGTTTCGTCAGTTGTGTTGGGTTCATGTAACAGAGGGCACTGTTGTCATTTTCCGGGCACAATCCAGACTCAATTCCTCGACAGAAAAACGCGATATCACTTTACCCGAGGTTCAAATCTGAGACCTCTGGGTGATAGATCAATATGCAGGTATACTATAATATTGCACAAAATATTATGTAAGTATGCCTAATGTGATGTATTACATACACTAACATATATTCGTATTACTGCAATAATAAAGGCCCTTTATTCCAGATTTACTTGCTTAAATGGGGACATAATTGTCATCTGTTGTCGTTACTACGTTAAGCTGGGTTCGCCGTACACCGACTTATGGTTGAGCAGCGTACTTGTATGAAACACAAAGTGTGGATAAGCCGCATTTTGGCGCGGATTTTCAATCTGACCTTTACACGTTTCATTTGTGACTATTGTGCAATAATGAATATGATCACGTTAAGCATTACACTAAAAATTTTTTTTCAACTATAAGTATACTATGTCATGAACAAGTTACTGAGTGCACAGTACCTTGGACTAGTGATAGATAATAGGTTCAACTGGTCTAAACATATAGATAAAGTATGTAAGCTTAGAGCTATCATGGCAAAACTTTATATTATGCAAAAAACCCTGTTATGTTTTAATCACTATCTACAAATCTCTTGTAGATAGTTAGTGAATTATGGATTAAGTAGCTATGGTCGGACGTATAAAACTTATCTTGATCAAATATCGATATTCAGTTAAGAATACTTAAAATATTAGTTCCCAAATATATAAAAAATAAATACTCTAACGATCCAATGTGGCGGGGCTATTTGGGTACTGCGGTGTGATGCCAATGCATAGAAAAGTAAACCTAAACTTACTTTTTGAGCAATACTTTCGCACAGAGATCCAAGTCCCGAAAAGCAATTTTGGTAGTATAACCACTAGAAGTATCACGCAGAAAAAGTAATGCAAACCCAATTTTAACAACGAGTATGGTAAAAGAAAATCTCAGTATTTAATTCCCCATCTAGTTAACAACTTACCTGCTGAAGTCAAAAACAAAATTACAAAAAAATAATATTAAACACATTTTAAAAAAGTATTTTTTACAAATTCGTGTACCAATATAATTAAGTAAAAATAAATAACATAAAATGAAGCATGCTGTAGAACAGTACACGCACACAGTCTTAACGACAGAGCCGTGCGTAAACGCAGATAACCGGTCGCCGGCCAGCTCGGACGGTCTTAATGTTGTCTCTAGTAGTCTTACAGATCTGAGCGAGAGGGTAACTCAGTGGCGGAATCGTTCTTCTGCGGGCGTTCACTGAATGTGTGTTTACCTACATCTACATACAATGAGTTGATAGCTAACACTTTGATAATCAATTAGTAGTACAGTAATGATGTATAAATAAGTTATCTACTTTTATGTGTATAGAATCGAGATTTTAGTGTCCTAGACAAACCTTTATAGGTTTTTTGGATACTCTCAATATTCTCCAATGTAATCATTTATTCAATAAATAAATAAAATAAAAATAAATAAACATACTAACTGCGTCCCACGGCTTTGCCAGCGCGTAAGATAGTTGAAACAGACCGATTGTCGGGGTAAAAAGTAGCCTATGTCCATCTCCAGCACTAAATCTATCTACATACTAATTTTCATCGAAATCGGGTCAGCCGTTTAGGCGCTGAGTGATAACAAACACAACACACACACAAACACCTACATACATACACACAAACTTACCCATTTATATAAGTAGGATGTTCACTTTTAATCTACGAAAGATTAGCCTGGGTGCGACCTTTCACAAGGCAAACTGACGATTTGATATAAACGGCCAAATGATTATAGCGGTTCAGTACCAGGTAAATGAACGTGCTCAGGAAACGTCTATATCCATATAGTCATCTATATTAAACTCTTTATGCTAAAATGATAATTTATAACCTAAATTTACGTAATCCTGCTTCTCGGAAGTTCTAGTTAAAAATCAAGTACTGAGGTCCTGGTTCGAGTTAGTTGTCATAAAAAAGGATTTTTAATTGCATAGGTCCGTTTTAACCAGGAAATTTACCCGACAAACCCGCACGGGTGGTAGCGAAGCTTTGACGGCATGTAATTGGTTGAGGCAGTTTCACCGTTTGTTTGTTGGACTTGCACTTGACCGCTTTGTGAAAAACAAATATAGGTACTCAAGCAATCCAGGTCGGACACAAAAATAGAGGAACTAAAATGAAATACACATTTACCAGTAGCTGTACCTAAGTACTTTGCATAATAAACCCAATTCGGCTCGACGTAAAGCGACTCGACGTAAAAGGAACCAATCAAGTCATTTAAAAATAAACATTATTAACATAAACATTTATTCTCTATCAGATGAATATAAATTGGCCTGCAGAGATGCACCATGGTTTCATCTGGTAGCAATGATAATCTAAAATGTAAGGTATTCTGCATGTTGTCGTCAAGAAAAAGAATCAGGTGTTTTTGATAAAATATGTAAAAAAATTCGAGCTTTTGAGATTATCAGACAGTAAATATAAATATTTTAATTAAATGTACCTAGTTTGCTTAACATTGGTGTAAAGAAAAGTAGTATTTTATTTCAACGTCGACATTATTTTTCAAGCACAAATACGTTCTCTCGCCTAAAAAGCAGCCGTACGCATGACCGTTAAACTATGTTTCACATTTAATAAATATACGATGACTTTGACGTTTCAGATTTTAACTTTTTTTTTACTTTCTTTTACACACTGTTTGATCGTACAAAGTACCTAATTGATTGAATATAGGTTATATTGCGTAGTTACAAAGGTTTGTATTAAAACTTTATTGAGCCACTGGGATTACATTTGGGTAACGAATCAAACTTAACCTTTACGTCATCTACTTATACTAAAAATATTTCTTTAGGCTTACTATGCTTCAAAGTTAAAATCAAATAGAACATTATTCTTGGAATTTAGAGATTTAACGTAATTGAGAAACAAATCCCTTTGGAGTTACGAAGGTAAAAAAATTGCTTATTTTAACAACAAGAGTATGTTTGTAGTATTAGGTATAATTAAAATTTGTTAGTTTTACTGAAATTTGGGAATCGTTGAATCGAAAGTCGAATCGAGAATCGTCGTTGATTAACCATGTGGCTATAGCAGTTGTATCAATTTCTTATTTGTAGTTTGGCAAAAAAGGTAATTTAATTTAATACTTTATTGTATACATAATAAACGTATAAACAATGACAGAAAATAGAGCAAGTACAAAAGCGAGCTTAACTCATAAATGAGTTTTAATTTTTATCTTAGCCTACCAAAGTGAGTCCACTCCGCCTGATGGTAAGCAGTTAGTGGAATCTAGAAGTTGTGGCCACCATCTTCTTAAACTGCTGGTATGGTGGCCTCCACTATGGCGGCTGGAAATGGGGTTAGGGGAAGGGAATGAGGGAGATGAGGAAAGAGGAAAGAGGGGAAATTGGGGCTCTGGTGCTCTTACTCACCGAGCGAAACGCAGTAGTACGGATACTACTACTCTTACGTCGATCTTGTATGAGAGGGTAGTACTTCCCCGGACTATCCGACCCATTCATGCTGAATACGGCGTGGATACGTGGCGGCTACTACCGTCCTCCCGTTTCTCCCAGCAAACCTCTGAGTGGTAGAGAAAATAGTGGTTGTGTAAGAGTTAATGAAGTGTACAACTGAATAATAATATTATTAAGTACCTTAATGTATACCTATAATCTAAACTTACAATAAATATTTGCATACATAATATAAAAAAAAAATACATAATATAAATAATAAATATAATACATATTCCTTTATGTACATAGCAATATCCAGCTGGTGTTTATTATTAGGTACTATTTTTAGAAAATGCTTTGTATTCTTGTTTTTATAAGACACCCGTCACATTAAAGAACAATTTTATTATTTTATTAAAATGAGGGATTAGTGTTCTACTATAAAAATCACATAAAATGTACTATCGATGAACCGGTAATCACGGACGCTAACTGCCTTATCTTAAAAATAAATAATGATACCTGAGTGATTGGCATCTATCGGCCACCCAGTTACCGAGACACTAGCAACTTTCTAAGTTCTCTTGACTCAATCCTCTCTCGTCTCAGTAACTATAAAAACATAATAGTTTGTGGCGACATAAACATTGATATCCACCCAGGCGGCAAGGATAAGCGAGCGCACGACTATCTAAATCTATTAGCCAGTCATTGTATCCTCCCAGGGCACACCGAATTCACACACGGAGGTACGTGCCTTGACCACATTATAGTTAAGACCAAGTTGGATGCTCTGTGTTTGGTCATGCACGCCTCTATTACTGACCATGACTGTGTGGCGTTTAGCCTTGACCTTAGATCAAATTTACAGTCCAATTATAAGCGCATCACCAAAGTAAACTATGACCTACTTGACATTGCTATCCCCAATATTAACTTCGAAACCATACTTTCTACTACTGACGTTAACCGGGCTACAAACTTGCTTATCACCTCCCTGTCCACAGCCGTTGCGCAATGCACGAAAACAACTTCAACACCTAGAAGAAAAGTCATTAGCAAACCATGGATTACTAAAGGACTTCTTCGCTGCCTACGTAATAGGGACAACCTCCACAAAAAGTTAAAAAAAGATCCTAAAAATGAAATATTGCAGATCACATACAAGCGCTATCGAGGCTACTGCACATCTGCCCTCCATAAAGCCAAGAAGTTGTATGATAGGCAGGAGATAGAACGTTCTCGTAACAACAAGAAGCAGCTTTGGGAAGTGATTAAAACTATAAGCGGTGCAAAACGCAATGATGATTGTTCCTCATCTCTCTTGTCACCCCATTCGCCTCAGCAAAGTGTCGATAATATAAACAAGTACTTTGTGAGCATAGGTAGGGACCTGGTTGAGAAGGTTGTTGACTGTGGCCGGACAGTTGTCCCTCCATCGTTAAGCAATAAGCATATGTCATTGTCACCCTCACATTCCTTTGGAATGACTCTTACGGATGAGAATGAAATCTCAAGGGTTATCACTACCCTAAGGGACAAATGTGCGGTGGGAAATGACAATATATCTACCAAAATAGTTAGGAGGTATTCCTTTTTCTTAGTAGCTCCAATTACGCATATTTGTAACCTTTCTTTAACAAATGGTGTCTTTCCCTCAGCGTTCAAGACTGCGTTAGTTATTCCGATACATAAGGGTGGGGATCGGGACAATGTTACCAACTTTAGGCCCATTTCAATCTTACCGTCACTGTCTAAGATCCTGGAGCGTCTTATCAACACACGGCTAGTAAGTTACTTGGAGCGGAGTGGGTTGCTTTCACCCGCACAGTACGGTTTTAGAAGAGGAAAATCCACCTCAGAAGCTGTTCTCGATCTTGTCAATGACTTAACTACAGCCTTAGACTCCAAGAAGAAGTGTCTTGCGATCTTCCTGGACATCGCGAAGGCGTTTGACACGGTCTCAATACCACTCTTACTTACCAAATTGGAGAGGATGGGAGTGCGAGGCCTTCCCTTAAGACTACTAGAGGATTACCTTACAAACAGGATTCAAAGGGTGAAAATAGATTGTTGGACGAGTGTTGAAGAAAATATCACATACGGTGTGCCCCAGGGCGTGATCGGCCCTACCCTGTTCCTCGTCTATATTAATGACCTTTGCCAGGTGCAAATAGATGGGGGTAAGGCATTCACTTTCGCCGACGACACTGCTCTTCTTTTCCAAGGCGATACCTGGACTGAAGTGTACAGTCGCGCGCAGATAGGCTTCGATTTGGTAAAACAGTGGTTGACAACCAATCTGCTGACACTGAATGTCTCCAAAACTAGGATTGTGCCTTTTGCAATTAGATGCTCCCAACTGCCTCCACAAGAGCATGTCATCAAAGCCCACGAGTGCGGGCTGTCTCTTGCAATGTTTCCGTGCAACTGTCCCATACTGGATAGAACAGAAAGCATCAAATACCTTGGAGTCATAATTGACCAAACACTTACGTTCAAGCACCATTTAATCACTCTGGCGTCTCGACTGCGAAAGTTAATTTACCTTTTTAAATCCCTTAAACATATAGCTGATCGTTCCATTATCCGTATGGTTTACAATGCCCTCTGTCACTCTCTCATAGAATATTGTATCGTAGCATGGGGTGGCTCTGCAAAAGTACATATGTTACTTGTTGAGAGAGCGCAACGAGCGATTTTAAAGGTAGCAGCTGGACTCCCTTTTCGCTATCCCACCGAAGAACTATATAGGGACTGGAACATACTCACCGTGAGGCAAACATTTATAATAAGAGTTGTTTTAACCAAGCATGCCCACACTCATTATGATCTTGAGAAAACTAAAGGTAAGCGCCGTGTGGGTACGGTGTGCACTCCTATAACACTTAAAACGTCATTCTCTCACCACTTCTTCTGTTTTCTCGGCACTTACCTGTATAATAAGACTAATAACCTTCTTCATATCTATCCTCTCTCTTCCTTCAAATGCAAACAAGTAGTTGTTCAACACTTAAAAACCCTAAACTATGAGGCTACAGAAAAATTTCTTCACCCCCTACAGTAACTGTTTTTCACTTCCGTATTGTCCAACATACAAAAGTCCATCCACATCAACTTTTTACCCACATTTACACTTACTTCACAAGTTCACACACACACACACACACACACACACACACACACACACACACACACACACACACACACACACACACACACACACACACACACACACACACACACACACACACACACACACACACACACACACACACACACACACACACACACACTCCACACTCAAACATTCACTACTCTCGCAACTTATCACTACCCGCATATAAGTATACAAGTTATTTTACATTTACATTTTACTAGTTATTTAAGTTTTTATTTTATTTAGTTTTAGTTTCTTTTAGATGCCTGATAATATAATACTGTTGTAACTGAAACTAGAGATCAACCATCCTACCACTTTCGCATTAGCAATTGTGTCGTCACTTCGGGGGCCTGGTGACCTGTAGCACAGGTTTAACAAACCCATTTCAGGCACCAGTCCTTCGCAAATTATCCTAGTTCTACTACCTGTATTTTAGCATAAGCCAGACAATTTGTGAAGGAAAATAAAAATAAATTTATTATTATTATTATTATTGGTCGACTTAATTACATTATAGCAACGTACATAAACTAAATAAAGATTTTATTTTAAAATTAGCCAAATTATGTATTAGACTAAGTTATTGAAAATCTATTGAAATTATAAAAAGGATACAAATACCTCTCATTGACGTGCACAAGGTCGACGAATAATTTATAAACAAAAATTCTGAGTCTAACAAATTTAAATAAGAAACAAAATTAAATAAAGTAGTTAAAATTTACACTTAAACTATAATATTTTTACAATGCGTCCTTGAAATTGTGGGCACACGTGAATAGGCGGCCCGTAGACGGTAGCATTGGACTACAAAACGAGGTCAAGGCGAATAAAGCATTCGATTAACGTTTCCTTATTCAAACACGATTTCTTTCACAACCCTTGGTTTATGTTTATTTTTAGTATTCGTGGGTGACGTCAACAATTATTTTCTGGTAAACAGTAGAATTATGTGCATTGGGGAACCATCAAAATATGATGTCACTAAAGATTACAACCATTCGAGAATATTCTATCTGTATTAGGGATACTCAATAATGTTATATATGTACCTATATAGGCTTTGGTCTAGGATATAGAATCATCCTATATTTTCCTGTGGGTGTCATAAGAGGGACATCGCTACCTGAATAATAAATATCATCTTACTGCGTTCACATTGGTAACTATTATAAACTTATTTTGGAAGGGGGCTAAAGACATGATGTAACTTATTTCATAAACAAAGAATTTTTAAAAATGAAGTTACTTATCTATGTTATGATACTAAGCCGTTTTTGTGTATAAATGTATGAAATTCGAAGTATTGTAATTAATCTGAAATCCAACTGAATTGTCAGTAAAATTCTATTCCTTAATTTTAAGTTTTGATTATGATTAGTTACCTATTAAACAGAATCATAGAACCTAAGTACTTATCTCTTGATAGCACGTCTTCAAGAGATGATCACTCTTTTTGTCATTTTAATCTATATCTAGATACCATTTGTATTGTACTGACTTATTAATAACTGCCAATACTTTAACATGAAAGTAATCAAATAGGTCGTTGAACCTACAGATTCCAGCTCTCACTAAGGTCTTGTTACCCTATACTGTACCCATTTTACGAATTTACCATTGTACTTACCTTTTTGAGAGAAAATAAACACTTATTATTATTATTATAAATATGTAAATATCCCAAGTATTTAATCTATAATGATCGTCCTTGCAGTGACTACGGGCAATAAACTAAGTTGAATCAAATTATCATGCAAAAAGATTTATTTATTCGTGCATGCTTGATGTAACAAAAAATAAGATAGAAGCAACGCAAATACGTCACGATAGATGTAATTACAACTAAGCAAAATAGGTACGAAATAAAAATACGCTGTTTCAATTTATAAGTTGACTGTGTAGTGAGATGATAGTGATAATAAATGATAAAGAGGGCAGACGCTAAAATCTAATTGTTTTGGTATGACACAAGATTTAAATACCAATGGCTTTGTTGTCATCTTTATCATTACAATGTTTCAAATTAAAACATAACAAACACCAAAACAATTTTTCTGTGACGTATCTATTTACAATATTGGGCTTAATGGGTTTCATTCAATATACAGATTTTGCACACACACAAACACACACTTCATTTTGATGGACGTTATCATTATACTAAGCGGTGTAATAGAAATAAACCGATCCCCAGAGTATCAGATACAGGGAATCAGACCGGAATAACTCGTAATTTCAGCTAGGTAAGGGTAAACCGCAGTATTCAATGAATGGCGCTTAGTATATTGCTGTTATATAATGTATGTCAGTTCTCTTTCTCTACAGATAATATAAGAATATTATCTGTTGTACAGCATGTTTTTATTTATTTAATTTTTTATATTGTTATTTGGATCGCTTAAACGGTCGCTCTACTGCTATGCTCTTCGTATTAAACTCCTAAACATGATGGCCGTTGTGGCACCGGCAATGTATCATGTATTACTAGCATTAGCAACAGTTTTTGTTACCGTATCGTTTTTATGCCACTTCATACTATACTACGAGTGAAAGGCCACGAAACCAATAAAGAGCCTTACCACCAAAAGTGTAGTGATAAAACAACGCGATACACCTATCTTACCGATGTCGTGATACAATAAAAATGTCATACATTGCTTACGTGTATATAGGTCACAATTATTTATACATAATGTATATGCAAGATAGGTTGCTGGCAGAAAAATCAATATGCGTTTTTCGTTTCCCAAGGTGACAGTCGACCGTCCATCGATTCATATTCAGTTTCATGTTGTGGAAAAATATATTAATAAACCTTATAATGAAAACTAATAGCCACATAGCACGCACAATTACACACTATCCAAGGAGAGTGGAAATAGGGCAAGTTCTTGAATGTGTCGTGACTTATTAACATGTGAAATATAATTCATCACAATAATGCAAAGGGCAAACATTAAAGAGAAACAGATCTACCATATAATTAAACGTAATAAACACCTCGGGCAATATAATTTCCCATACCAGTTCGTGGTACATCTTTCTCACATTTCTATGTTAATTAAAGCCTTTTGAGGCTCATAGCATGTATGTATCCATATCATCATATAAATTATTTTATTATTAAACGTTCATTTTTTTTTGTGTGGTGTGAGTTGTTAGCCTCTGATGGCTTTAACAACCTTACTCGGACTGTCGGTGACCAGAAGGCTCTTAACCGTTATTAAACGTTCTAACGTTAAAGACTAATCAATATGATAAATAATAGGAAACATTATTAAATTAATTTCTGCACAACGTTCTTAGTTGTGGTCTCGACAGCTTGGTGTCCGTACACTAATATAGAATTTTCTCATTTCTTTCCGTGGCTATATTAAGCGGCAAAACAATGTCATTTTTCATTATTTTATTACTGTTTATTATTACAATGTTAATAACAAATCACTAAAAATTTAGTGAGCGGTGGCGGATTTACACTATAGTGGCGGCTGATGAAACCGTACGAGTATAGCAAAACAATTTTACGTTGTTACTATGTCAATGGCTATACTGGATATTTTTGTATATTTTGTGAGAAAAGGTTAATATATGCCAAGGGTATAATAAAACGTGTCCCTAAACGCAGTAGACGTAAAGACCATCTTAGATAACGGCGATAAATAGAGTCATCTATCATTTTGGTCTCGAACTAGTGAAGCACGTGAATATATAGCGCGCTGAGCTTTACCCAGGATGATTGATATTCGGTGAAGCATCTTTGATCACCTCATGAGGGATACTATACTGTTATCCCTCTATCTGATATGGCCGGCCTGTCTTGAGCTTACGTATCGTATCTGCAATCTCAACATTACTTGACATAGGGTTGCATGACTGTTGATGGAGGTAGTGGCATGTGGGTCCTGTATTTAACGATTGATCTGTGCATAAGTTTTGATATACCGAATGACAATGACTCAGGATGGTTTATTATTAGGAAATATCTCTCTGACGACATAGCTATTGACTCTTCATATTCTGTCATGATATGTCATAGTTTCGAAATACATTTCAAAAGTATATTTTTACATCTGAGGTTTATTATAGTAGGTAAGGTGTGAATTGTATAGTTTGTATGACATTAATTTGTTTTGTGAAAGAACCTCATTATATTTTTTTTTCAAGGGAACATAAGATGCAAGGATTACTTTAGATATTATTTCAGAAAAATATTTTGCGTGACGTGCGCAAAGTGCCGTAAAAACTTATATGATTATTCTATGCTGACGTATCTGGAAGTTTGGATACCCGAGTAAACAAATTTTGATTGCCAGTAAACTCTATAAAGTTAGAAACTACGAGTGAATTCGTTCATCTCGATCAGCAATTTACTTAAAATATCTACAATTTCTATCCGAACTCTAAATCGATATCTGCTGTTGCCTAAGGGGATAGCTTTGGACCTTTTACCCTATCCTATAAAAAAGGTCCAATGCGGTTTTATCATCAAGCTTTATCCTTGGTTGGGCTGAGCTTTGCAGTGTCGGGCAAGATCTCGCGATGAAATTGCTCGTGTAGATTTGTTTACTATTTACCGTCAAAGTAGATGAGGTATGTAATTAGACACATATAAAACAAATACCTGAGTTCGCTTAAATAATTTATTTTATGATAATTAATATTTGTGAAGCGGGCCAGCTGTTGTGTGCTCGAAACATAACAAGGAGCATACTACTTTTTTAAATATGTTGTATTTTTTTACTTTTTGACTTCAATTTTAATATTGTTAAACAGCCTTTAGGCTCATGCGTTTGTTGACGGAAAATAAGTTTTACCTTGCAGGGTTTGCCCTCCAAAAATGTTCTATGCTAAATATTAGGTACATACCGCTAAGTATGTACATATCATTACGCGATATAAAAAAATATATTTGAGATAAAAATACGTAGCCTAAACAAGTAGGTATCTAAATCGTTAAAAACAATAAGATAAAAAGCTGTCTCGACATTCAAATTTCTCAAAAAAAAAATCTAATTTATTTTCCTTTCTCTTTTTAGGGTTCCGTACCTCAAGAGGAAAAACGGAACCCATAAAGGATCACTTTGTTATCCGTCCTTCTGTCTGTCAAGATTTTTAATCCCGGGAACCTATGAACGTGTCGAGTTAAAATTAAAACGACATACTCAGGTCAACAGTTTCTTAAAGCTGTAAAAAATTAAACTACTAAGTTAATGTAAAAAAGATACGGCCGTTTATGCGGCAAAAAACGTATATTTGGACAATCTCAAGGGAATCAAAATTTATATGGTATTTTTCATTGACCTAGAACTATAAAATCAAGCAAATACTGTCTTACAAGTTTAAGGAAAAATTTGAAAAGTATAGAATTATGTGTATTTAAACTATTAAATCTTTATGACAGGCACGGTGGTCAAAATATTTAAATGAGTTAACCGTGTCATGTGCGGTATCGTATAAAAGGGCTTCATCGGCACAAGCATAAACAGATTTTCAAAATATTTTTATGATCTATAGTTTTAGATTTGTCGAAGTATGAAAAAAAAACCTATTTTTTATAAGTATGGGTAGGTTAGGTACCTTTAATAAAATAATTTGTACAGAACCCTCGGTGAGCGAGTCCGACTCGCACTTGTCCGGTTTTTTTCTTATTCAGCTTTAATATTTTATTGTTAATAAAACCAAACTAGATTTTTGAATCATGATTAACATTTTTTTATATCACAGTCCATATTAAATTAAAATAACACGCCCAGAATACATAAAACACAGTAGCACATCTATTTAAGCTCTAATGTCTGATGTAAATGTATTTCATTGTATGTATTGTATACCAAAAATACACACTTAGCGTTTTTACAGACTACGCTAATGAACTAGAGTAAAATATGGCCAATAGAATCAATAGAACTTTTCTCTTGTTTGTCTAAAATCATTCGGAAATTGCAGGCCGCTCAAATTCGGAAAAAAAACTATTCCTGTGCCGTAGCAGTTCAGAGGGCCTAGACAAATGGCATAAATTACGCTACTAATTTAATCCCGGGCACTAGGTACTGTGGATTTGATTCTAAATGGGACGGCCATCTACTCATAGAATAGTGTCGAATATTCTTTATTGCACTTTCAAATATTTACCTACGTTGCGTCTGTAAATTACATAAAGGTAGGGAAAATGTCTGAGAATACAGAGATTATCTACTGTCTAGTCTTACCTCGTCTCGTCTTAGGCCATTATAATTCCAATTTACGGTGAAGCCTCTATAGATAAGGTCTAGGAACTGTCTAGTAGCTATTCTAAAATTTAGTTGACGCACGTTTAAAATACGTGATCTATGACTTTAAAACACAGTTAAAATTCAAAATATTGTTAATATTTAGACTTCTTATTTTAAAAGATTTCTCCTTTTCATTTAATTGTTAATTCTAAAACCCGTACCTACACATTAAAGAGAGGATCTATGTGCAATATAAAAAGGCCTTTTTCCAACATGTTTGTTATCCAACCATGTGGACGAATGGTTCCATAATTATAAACTAATAGGCTATTATAAGTCGACCTAAACATGCCAAGATTATTAAGATGAACCATTTTAACATGTTATGCTCAAAAGTTAACTAAAAATGTGATGTTTAGTAGCTTTAGCTATTGTTAAAATTATATTTAACAGCACGCCGTAACATATACGTATTGCTAATTAAAGAAGTTACATATAACATGAGTCATTAACATGACCTCCGTCTTCCTAGATGGCTTTAAATTTTTAGGATGATCCACTATCAGTTTTCATGTCTGGAGTTCGTAATTTAAATATGTTCGTAGAGGCGCTATTGCTGCTTGTGGCACATTAATTGTGTAAAACGGCCTCTTATCTTATTAAATACTTTTAAGATTGATAATTTTTTAATTGTTGATAATGTAAACTAGGCACGGATAGGGCAGTAATTAAAATTATCAATTCGGTATTTATAGTGTAGCAAATAGTAGGTTCAAACAGATAATGGGCCCGAGAACAACACCAGATGCAGTGGGCAAGTTCTAACGACTGTAGACAGTCAAAAGAAGCTCTGCCACAATCATCGCCAAAGCTAAGTATACACTTAATCAACCTAAGAAGGGATGACCTGCGCATAATGGTGGGCACTGTCACAGGCCACTGCCCTCTTAATAAACACCTATATGTTTTAGGCATTACCGACAGTCCTCTGTGCAGAGCATGCATAGAGCACGATGAAACCGTCGCCCACGTAGTCCTGGAATGCGAGGGAGTGATGACACATCGGGCACAAATCCTCGGCAACCCGAGGTCTCTCCGCGAAGCCTGCGAAGATCCCAGGAAGCTTCTGCGATTAGATTCTGGGCGGAGTTGGGCTGGATGAAATAATCCAGCCAAACCGGACGCAACAAAAGACCTAAAGGTCTAAATGCGGACAACGAGCCCACCAACAAGTAACAAGTAACAAGTAGGTTCAAACTCAAACTCAAGGGTGAACTTTGGCGGAATTATATGTTAATAATCTTTAATAATATAATAATAATAAAGTGTTAGCGAACTAGAATCCACCTCATAGTAATTGCTGCTTACACATTGAAAAAAGTCACTAGCGCACTAGTGCCTATTAATGAAATGCTTGCTAATGTTAAAACTGCGGTCACTGGAAGAAGGATAACATAGCTCTACGTGCTAAATGACCATAGCCAATAGTCTTCTATATTAGATAAGGACACTGAGTTCTTCTTGATTGTAAAAGAATTTTCACTGTGTTTTACCTTGATTGTAAAATATTTTTTACTGTATTCTGTACATTTTGTACATACATTTCTGTACATTATAATTGCTTAGATACAAGTAAATATTAGAATATATTATTATGATTTTTAAGCACTAAATTCAATAAATAAAAAAATAATCTTCTTGTGTGAATTGTACGCAATAATTACTGAAAAGCATAACCTCATTAGAAATACTTAAGTAAATGTGGCAAATCACTAATTAAAAACATGCAGTCACGAAAACTCGCGTGTTAATCATTTTCTCTAAGTAACCAACAAACTAGTGAGTACGTAATAACTGTTAAGTAATATCGGTGTTTTACACAGTTACTCACTATATAGTGTATGAATTATCTCACTCACTGCACAGCAAAGGGCTTCTTTTATTAATTAACAGCATGAGCATTGATCTCCGCACTTACTCAAGGCGTATCGGCAATTACAGCCCAATAAAACTATTTTAATTCGAGGTTTTCTGTTGATGTTTTCTTTTACCATATTTCGGTAATATTCAAAATTTACAAATGGCTTTAAAAAACATGTATTAAGAGTACATAATTTAGAACAGGTATACATGATACGAGTATATAACGTATAGGTACATAGATATATAAGTATCTACGTGGATGAAATTAACTTCCAAGAAAAATATTTAATTTTTTTTTATAAGAAAACATGAAGTATTACCGTAATATACTCTCTAGCTGATCTGAGAACAAAATGAAAAAAGAAAACATTATCTTTTTACAATTAGGATTTGGGTACCTATTACTTTAGGTATACATAGGTTAATTTTGTAAGAAACCCGTATTTTCGGCATAAGGTATGCAATAATATAGGATCAAGGTATTGAATTCTTTATAAAGGTTTTAACAAAACCGCCAGTAATGAGTTTTAAATTTAATATATTTCGGGCGTAGCCAAAGTTGAAATCGATACGATTTCATCCTAAGCTGAATATTTGATTTCGAATAAAATCATGTTTTGGTTAGACATTAGTATTATTTTCTATCATAATCTCTTGTTTCTGATACAATCTGACAGATAGAACTAGGTTGATGGCAACATATTGAAGTGGACGTAACTTAATTACGAACACTATAGCAGTTTTGCTAACATCAAGTTCATTACGGATGGATACTAGTTTCCTACTTCGAGTTATAAGAAAACTTTTGATCTCCTGAGGGCAGGGCGTGGTAACTCGGCATAGGTACATGTAATAATAAGTAGTTGCGTATCTTATTCAGTTTTATTTCACATTTCTGTATTCGTCATGTGATATTTGCCAACTCGCCGGCAACTATATAATATAATCATAACTACTGACGCTGAAAGTTTAAAAGCACCAGGCACACCTAACAAAGTTGTGAGGTGAAGAAAGTTGATAATAACTAATAAGCAAAGTCAGGATTTTAATTCAAGATATATTCAGCTTTTCCGTGTTCTTATCTGCTTAGTCCAAAAGTTTACAGGGTAGGGAAAATTTCTGTTCAATTAATTTATTTATTAAGACGTAAAATCAATAAGAACTAAAAGTACCTACTATCATAACTATTTATAAACCAGCTTCTGCAGCGCGGTTTCACCCATGTCTTTGGTTACTGCTCTCTCGCCGCCAGTAGAGTGATGTTACATAGCCTATAACCTTTCTCAAGAACTATCAAACGCAAAAAGAATTATTCAAATCCGACTAGTAGTTAAAGAGATTAGCGTGTTCAAACAAACAAACAATCAAACAAACTCTTTCGCTTTATATAATAGTATATTATAATTGTCAAAGGTCAGTATTTTATAAAATTTTATTTAAAATACTTATAGAAACAGAATTCAGTGGATGAAAATTATTAACCAATTTCCACCTCACTTGCATTTTCAATAAACAGAGTATTTTCAGAAATATATGGTAGAAAGATCTGCGTTTGAATATTTTGTTTAATGCTGAAATTGTTTGTGAAAAGTACAAAGCTATATGTACTGCCAAACCACGTCGACGCTATACGTTACTTACTGCACTTATCGCAAAACGAACAACGAACACTGAGAACAACTTGTATCTTGCTATTTTATTACGTTACTGGTGATCCATCCTTGCTTCTCACGTGGGTACTTTTATGCTCTTGCCGACATAATTACAAATTGTTCAAGGCTTTTCTCTGCTATAACATGAATGTATCAATTATGTATAAACCCTTTGAAAAAGAATTAAATAATGAAACGTTGCATCGTTTAAAAGAAACAGACAAGAAAAACAGCGACTTTACTATTTCAAGATTGTGCAATTTAAAAAACATGAACATTGAAGTGCACTTTACATTCATGACACGAAACTCAACAAATTATTTTATTACATTTATAAATTTCAACATCTTTTGAATATTCTAGAACGAAGACGCTTCAACAGCAACAAATTGTTTAGTTATATTTTGTCGAGATTGAAGTTCATCTTATAGCCACTGGTTCAAACCTTTGTTTTCTCTTAATAATAGTAACAACGTAACATAATAAGATTAATGTAAGAGAATACAAACATTAAACTTACACAAAGAACAATTGTGTGATACTTAGTTATTCCACTATGCTAAATCTCTTTAGTTATATAAAATTTTGTTTATTGTATGCCATCCACATACAGGGACACAAGTATTAGAAATATTTAAACACAAGTTCGAATGTCCAATGTTCTCGCTGAAATCGATCTTTTCCAGACAATGATGGATACCTATTGTAATAGGATGGGTTATATAGGTTTGGGATGATAGGTTAGAATGTTGTGTTACCTGTGTAATATGTACTATTTTCATGTAAAGAAGATCTATCATAGGACACCTTTTTATCTTCATCTGAAGTCCCTTTTCCTTTTCTATGTCTTCTGAAATTCAGCAATTGAAAAAACTCGATAAATATATTAATAGGTAGGTACATAATTTGGGTTATTGTAACCATTTCAACCGAAAGACGATTAAAAAATATTAGGTATTATATTAATAATGAATACCTAATTAAGTAATTATTAAATCAAATAACTATTAGGTACTGTCCACGCCTTGAGCGGGTTAAAAACCGAAATAACCTCACGCATAAACCGACATAATTTTTTTTAGAACAAGTAGTATTTACACATTTTAATACGAATAATACAATCACTCGGAATAGACTAGATTAAATAGTGTTTACCTGAGATAAATTAGGTTAAGATACTGCAATGTAAGCGAGAAAAGAGACAAGAAAAGTGACACTTATTTTCGTCGGCAAATGTAGTCGCGCAAATGGACAAAATTTTTGAACAAATAAAGAAGAACGTTAAAGTAATGCGAGGTTCCAGATATGAATAGTTTATCATTTCCATGTTTCAAGCAAGGATTCTTCTAAACGATTAATGTGTAAGTAGCTCTCAACAGTACAGAATAGGCATATAGTCAAAACAAATCAATATCAACTTACTCGTTGTCCATACATATTATAAAAGGCTTTATCCTGACTGAATGACTGACAGACAAGGACAACACACAGCCTAAACCGCTGGTGGTGGTAATATTTAGAGATGAACAAAGAAATAATTTTTAAAATTCAATCCTTAAATGTATGAAAAGGGATGAAAACGATTATCCCTTTATTTTTTAATTTATAGTAATTAAATATTGTTTTGGGACACTACTATCAAAATAAAAAATACGCTCATAAATATTTTTAGCAGGGGTGGATTTGGGGATGAAACGTTGCATGAAAAGAACTTTGTTTTTGAAGCTGTGTTGTGCCAATCGGTATTGGGATACCTACTTAAGAATGTTGTTTTAATATTTTGGTTAGGTGTGGCTCTAGAGAGTGAAATATTTATTAGACTGTGCTTCTTTTGCAAGTTATAGTTGATAAAAGTTATATTTAGATGCTCTATTCAAAATGTAAAATGCTGTTCTGAATATTATTGGCGGGGTGGCTATAGGGGTGATATTGGGATGAAAGATTGTATTGAAAATCTTTTTTTTAAATTCATTGTAGTGAAAATTTGCATTTGGTTACTTTATTACTTTTTGACAGGGAATATTTTTAGGTAGGTAAAATGGGACATTGCATGAAGAGAAATAGTAGGGAACAATATAATTATGTATAAATAATATAAAATGTGTATGGAAAATCTCAATATCCACGCTAGCGAAGCCGTGGGCAAAAGCTAGTCATGTATAAATAAAAATTAATCTATTCTTGTATTATAGCAAGTTACTACGAGTACAAAGAAAGACCTTGTAAAGTAGGTAAGTAAACATAACGAACAAATAAAGCAATAAAAAATCGATTTGCAGTTCATGAGCTCGGTCACTTTAACTCTTTCCGAACTGTACAGCAAAATAATACAAAGTTGAGATTTACTTTAGACACCGTCTGACCAAGTTTTGTTACTTAAGTCGCCGAAAGCAATTTCTAAATTCATAAAAGTTTGAAACTATTGTATTTTGATAACACATCTAAACGTGTATGAGCTATTTTATATGTCGTCATCTAAGCCTATTATATTCTCACTGCAGGGTGAGGGCGTTTTGTGCCAAGACGTAAGCATGCAGACGAAGAACGTCCTGCACACTTAGTACATAAAATGTATGGAAAAATCGACTAGCCGTGCGCAGTACGACAACCGCACTGCCAACGTACCGCTGCGACACCGCAGCAGTCCGATACCAAACGCCTAAACTGAAAGATGCTGGAGCCGCAGGCCTACATTATTTTGAAGACATTTTGCTACACAGCTACAGAAATTTTTTGTACGAATCTTTGCAACTTTTAGTAAAAGGTACCTACCATAAATACTGTACTGACAGTAATAATTTACATACATAATGGACATTCAATCGCTTACGCAAGATAGCAATTTACAACGTGCACATATAATTACATTGCACTAAATCAAAACATGCCCTAGACCTTCGAAATACGGCTTGTTTCAAAACAATTTCGTCCGTAGCCGCATATTTTCACTTACTACGTAAGCTAGGCCTTAAACCTTCGTGATCAGCCTCGGTTGGTAAATGACTTTCGCTTTCGGCGACCTATTATTATATGTAATAGGTATTGCTTTCTTTTTCCGAACCAGCACAAAAAGTTCGCAACAAAAACTGAACGAAATTGGCCGTTTATATGCTCAAGAATTACGAACAAAAAGGTTTAGTATTAATACACTGGGTGTATTTCATGTTCTCTAAGATATTGGCGTGAAATGTACTGGGGTAGGTAGTTAATTATTATTTCACCCACGTATATCCATAAAGTAGCAGGCATACCGACATCAAATTCTTGTGCTGCCTATTGAATCGAACCAGTTACGTACCTGCCTTTTTCATAACCTTGTCACATTGTTGGTCATAGGTAAGTAAAGTGTGAATGGACGAAATTCCTTTGAAAGTTCTCGAACACGTGACTTTTTTTTGGGTTGGGATGAATTATTAGCACCTACATGTGCGTTCAATCAACCCAATAAAATAATTATTCACTTAGACTTACGAGTGTCTCTTATGTAGATAGGTATTATCTTTCTGAGGATATACAGCTCTTTCTTTTGATATAAGTACATAGGTTACTGTTAGAAAAACATATGAAAATTAATCATTCAGTAAAAGTTATTTTTCAGTCACAAGTTGAAAACACCTTATTTTTATAACAGCATATCTTACCTTGACTAAAAGATAAGGTTATTGCTACCTTATTAAGCAAAGAGGCACAGCACTTTGGATGTTACGAGATACACATGTAGATATATATTACTTGCAAATATTCGTGAAAAACGTAATCCTTTCGCGAGCCCTTTTCGTGTAAATATCGTGTTGACTTCATTCAACAAATATAATAATATTCACCACACATGGTAAAAAAAACAGATTATGTAATGTTATGATACGTTGTGTTTACATTTTTCATTAATTTGCTGATGGTTCAATTAGAAAATATAGTATGTTGTACTCGAAGAAAAAATTTCGAATTTTCACATTCCTTTATTGAAATTTATCTCATGTAGAAATGGAATCAGAATCTAAGTAGCAAATAAACATTGGTGTCACGCAATCAAAACTCAGAACTTTTTACTAGCGCATGTGTTTCTTTTAGAGTGGAGTCATTTTGATAGACTAATATACATTTTTTTTGTAATTTATATATACAAAGTTTGCTACAAATGTAGGTAAGAATTCAAAGTTGTTTATCAGTCTAGGAAGAAAAAGCACCAACCTCTAACACAGTTGCAATCAAGCTCCAAACTTCATGCTCCAACGGTCCTTCATGATCAAGCACAGTTTAATTTAGAATTTGATTTCAAATAGATTGTTGCGAAAGCACTTAGTACTTTACTGCAAATAAGCTTTAGACATACAAATAAAATAAAACAAGATAATCGGATCGCTAAAAATACAAACGTAGAAGTGTTCAACATTCGAGTTTAGTCCAACATGTTCTATATAAGGTGTAAATACTATAACATTGGTAGTTGGCAAATTTGCACATGTATTAAAACGTTTGTGCTTTGAAATATGAATAGATTGTGAAACCCGCAGCTCTCATAATAAAGAAAACCACACCGATTTTACCTATTGTATCCAATTTTATCGGTCGCACTCGTATGTATACGTAGATAAACAAACCTCACGTTTGATGTTATGGGAATACTATCGAAAATATCAAGCTTAATTATTAATTATTAGCACACTATCGAGAATATTTGGCTAAATTATTAGTAAATATAATTATAATATGTTGCCCGCGTCTTCGTTCGCGTGAAAATTCAGATGTGTGCCTGTTTGAAAATATTTCCTGCCTGATCTTTACGGCAATCGTACATGGTATCAGTAATAAATATCAGTATAATTTGTCTCTAAGGCAAATCCCATTTAAATCTATTCACCAGCTACCCCTAAAACTGACGAAATTTTGCTTAACTAGACGAAACTTACCACTTCTATTTGCCCACTTAGTAAGGGTAGTTTCTAAATGTTAAAACAATGAGTTTCATTATATCGGACCATTATTATCCCACTGCAGGAAAAGGGCTTTTCTCACATAGAGAAGGCATGAGCATTGATCGCCACGCTTGCTTGAGGCGGATTGGCGATTTTAGACTTCTTCAGAAGTCCAAATTTCCTCACGATATTTTTTCTTCACCGTCAGTCAGAAATGTCCAGATAAACTTAAAAGTACATAATTGTTTCTTGTCTGGATTAGAACCCCTAACCTCGAGTTAACAAAGCGGGACATTGCCTTCACCACTGGGACATTACGACACACAAACAATGACTATATTCTAGAATTTAGAAATCCTATTATTAAAACTGTCGTTTAACAAGTATAGAAATTTCATACAAATTTTTCACTCGTTTATACCCCAGAGAAATGATTTTCGCAAAATCCCGTCTTAGAGAGCACCGATGTCCAAAATTTGAGACGCCTAGCACTTGTAGTTTCTGAAATTTCGTGATGAGTGAGTGAGTTAGGGACCTTTCGCATTTATATAATATAGTAGATATAGATTTTGTTTGCCTTCGGATGCTAAAATTACCAGGTTGTCTGTGCGCTTACTCTGCAGCATGCCACATACAACTGATCGTGGGAGAAGCAGTTTTCCCTTAAATCTACGCCCGTTAACTTAAGAGTTTGACCTTAAACTTCGCTGGTCATTGTGAAGCTAACTTTGATGGGAAGGGGTATTTGAAGGTGTTATGGGAATTCTAGTAATAAATATCTACAGAATCTCCTCGAGAATAACCGGTCAGTGTAGTTGCTCTGAATACTACTCTGAATTTGGCTGTAGTCACTTATGCCCGCTCATTTATATAGCGTGCCATCTCAAAAGAAGAAGGCAGCACCACCTTTTGAACCAGATCTGATCAGCATCAACGTCCTGTGTCCCTATTGCATCTTGCAAGTGTATTTATATACACTTGCAAGATGCGATAAAGACACAGAAAGTTGACGTTGTTGTTGTCCGCTCTACGCTGCGCGTGATTTTTCCTAATATAACTGAAACTGCCCGTCTCGACTTCTTTTTGCAAATAAAGAAGTAGTTAGCAGATAATTAATTTTTTTTTTTTTTTTTTATCTTAGTGTAACAAAGTGACTCCTCCCCGCCGATTTGATGGTAAGCAGTCAGTGGAATCCAGAAGTGGTGGCCATCATACCAAAAGCCATCGTCTTAAACTGCTGGTATGGTGGCCTCCACTATGACGGCTGGGAATGGGGAAGGGAATGAGGGAGGTGGGGAAAGAGGAAAGGGGGGAAATTTGGCCTCCAGCGCTCTCACTCACCGAACGAAATGCAGTAGTACGGATACTACTACTCTTACGTCGATCTTCTATGAGAGGGTAGTACTTCCCCGGACGATCCGACCCATTCATGCTGAAACCAGCGTGGATCTACTACCGTAGTATCTTTTCGTTTCCTAATTATTATACAGTAACAATAAAAACTTGCAGCAGATACCATTTTTTAAGCGGTGGTTTGGTGTTAGAATCGCACTAGGGTATAAAAATTAAGTATCCAACCTCGCCGTAGCAAAACAAAAGTCTGAAGTACTATAATGCATCGTATGAGCGATGGATTTCCCTTATTTGATGCAATAATTGTGTTATCGTAGCTTTCAATATCTCGCTTAGAAAATTGCTGTCCAACAATAAAGGCCACAACAGACGCAGCTTAATATATTTTATTATAATAAATCGCAAGGTATGTTACTGTATATTTTCTCAAACTATCGGCGAGTGACCACACACGCAACTGTAATACCTATATATTATTATTATATCTGCGTGTGCAGTCACTCAAAAATTTATATAGAAAATATATCGTTATATGCCTTGCTATGATTCACATTAATATATAATTATAGATCTGTCTGTTGTGGCCTTTACTACAACAACTTAAGTATTTGACGTAGGTTGATTGAGTTTTCAAACATGTGTCAAAATAAAATATTTTAAATCAAAGGACTAAGGAGTATTGATATTAACTGAATGAATTTCAATTAAATACGAAACACATCTTCCTGTCATCTGGAAAGCAATTCTGTTTAAGAATGAATATATAAAATTTGAAGTAGATTGGACAAAAGCATCATATTGTCCCACACATACTTTACCCTTCCTTTTCACCCCCTTAGGGGTCGAATTTTGCCAAATCCTTAGTCTTAGTGAGCACTTACATCCTACAAAGAACCCTCATACAAAATTTGAGACTTCTAGCACTTGTAATTTCTGAGATTTCGTGATGAGTGAGTCAGTGAGTGAGTGACCTTCCGCTGTAAATAGATGTTGCTAAATGTATCGTTTGAATTGAGAGGTATTTATGTCCCACGTCTTGTATATGTATTGATGTATAAATTAGCTATAATGACAGGTTGTCATGTCCTAAATGTGAAATAAATGTCTTTAATACTAGAAGCAAACAATTGAATGAATACAACGTACACTTTCAATTTTATTATAGTTTCATTTGTTTTTGTTTGTGTGGCTTCTAATTCATATTGGGTTTAGGAAATTAAAATTTGCGGTTAACTAAAATAATATAATTATTTTTTTGATAGTTCGCTCTCCCAGTATTTCTTAATTTTGTTTTAAAGTTCTGTACCTACTACACGTAGCAGCCGGAGCAACTTGTACTATACATGAATATTGACTTCGCTTACAATAAATAAAATAATGGCCAGTATGCTTGTTCACCATTGTACTGTTATACATATGAAACCGGCCGACCCTTCCCCGTCACTCTCCTGACGTAAAGAGCGCATCTGGTCATAGAGCTCTGCATCAATCGCTGCCAAGATATCAAAGGGTGATGTCCTAGCCAGAACAGTCGCCGCTTCAAAAGATATTGTCCGGTATCCACGTGCGATCCGAATGGCCATCACTCGCTGCAGGCTACTAAGAAGCGCTCTGCAGCGTTGAGCTCTATACCGGGGGCTTTCTGACAGGCAGGACGCCCAAACGGGCGCTCCATAGAGAGCCATGGATCGCTTAAATGTCTCATCTACATATATATATATATATATATATAAATGAATCCCTTGGTCATGGCATCACGCGTGAACGGCTATATCAATTTCGTTAATTCTTTTTTTGTTGTGTTTGGTATTGTCAGGAGAAGGTTCTTATGCAAGAAAACTAAGAAAATTGCGCGGTGATTTAGAAAGTTTAAGATACTTAACCATCATATAAATCGTCTGTCCCTATGTATGCTTAGATCTTTAAAACTACGCAACGGATTTTGATGCGGGTTTTTATTATAGATTGAGTGATTCAAGAGGAAGGTTTATATGTATATAACATGCATAATATAGTAGAGAAACATTGATAAATTTAGATGTTTTTGATGTGATGTCGTAAATAAACAAATTTTTTGCGCTTACATTGCACCGCTGGCTAAATCCTACAAGATAGATCAAAAAAGTGTACTACAGTATTGTACACCTTAAAAAGGTCTATAAAAGAGTCCGCGATAGTATATGTCTATCTCTAAGGGATAACCCACAATAACCATTTTTATTCTTTACATTTTATGAGAAATAATGGCTTATTTTCGAAGTGATTTTAAGCAATACAACATTTATCCTTATCAAATTAAGTACCTTAAACACATTGTGCATTTAATATAAATCAATAATGCTCTTTGGAGCATGTATTTTAAATAAATATTTTCAAAGATATTACAGATTAAAAATGCAGGGAGGGATATAGCGGCAGGGGGCCGGCATTCTGTAGTAAAATTAAATATACTACAGAATGTGTAAATACAACGTTCACAGCATTTGTTTTTCTTCGCACAAGCAATGCTGTTACTAAATATAGTATCAGGATTGCACCCGTGCGAAGCCGGGGCGGGTCGCTAGTCGCTTATAAAATTATCTTTAGAGATTCTATTTTCAGTTCGTCGATGGATATTTAAAAGAGGAACTAAATCACGCGGGTCATGTGTGTGACTCAAAAGTACCTACCATTTGAATGCTTAGTGAGAAGTTGAAGCGCATAGCATCCGAGCGCAATACCACGGTAATACTATATATACAGTATTGTGACTCGGCCGTATTTTATAAATAAATGCCTACAGCCGCGCGTTACGTAAACATGTGATAGGGCTGCCCGCCTCCAGCACTTTAATTACATTTGCCTACTTTGTGTTTCCATTTAGTTTTGTGATTGTAAATATACTTTTTTTATATAAACAAATAAAATACTTTGTGAATTTAATAGGAAGTGTTCGATAAAAATGCGTGTTCTTTTTTGATTGGAAATTAATTTTTTCTTGTATTATCCATACACACAATAAACAACTATTATTAATAGTCAAAAAAAGTAAAAAGTAAGTCTGTACTTTAATTATACAAACTAACAAAAAAAAAGAAACGAGGTTTCAACACAAGCGTATCTACCGTATCATGATTCATGAACCGCCTATAACTACCTATTTCACTCGTGTCAATCACTTTCCTTTACTCTATTCACTTTATTTATTAATCCAGACAATTTTTTTTTTCGGAAGTATAAAGGAAATACTTATCCATTAAAATGACACACATTATGTACCTACCTACTAGTAAATAAAATTATTTTATAGTCTTACCTTTCAGAGTTTCCAGGTAATCTAAAAAAAGTTATCTCTGGATGCGTTATTGACGAATTTATGCAACCAAAAACAGCACAATATATCCTACTCTTCATATTAAATATGTACTTGTTCTTATTTTTAGTAAAAAAATCACGCGCTTATTGTTAAAAAAACAACACACCGTCCGTTCATCACTGCGGCACAGTCGCGACTGTCTACATGCCGAGCGCATGTCGAGTTCGAGGTGCGTAGGCATGGCTCGCGCTTCGTCCGTTTGTATGAAGATGGATTACTGTATATAGTATTGTATTACCGTGGCAATACTGCAGTGCTACGTCAACCCAAACGAAAATCTCTTTTATATGCTATCCTAACTTAATTTGAATACAGTTGAAGCCATCCCAGTTTCGTGGCTAGGATTCGAAAACGGTTTTAGACTGAGAACGGTGAGTTGAAGGAATAAGCGCGCACGGAAATGAATTGTATAAACAATCTCTGTGCATAGAATTAGTTATTAGTTGGTCCTATATAACTAGGCATATAGGGGAGAGTATGACAAGTTGCACCGGCTGATAAATCGTACTACATTGTAAAATCATACGCAATATTTTTTTCGAAATCGTACCGAAACAATCGTACATTTAAAAAAAACATATTTACCAAAAAAGGCTAGCTTATTTTGAATGCTTTTTATATCATGTTAAACTTGAATATCGAAAGTACTTACATAATTAAAAAAAAAGAATGTGCAATACATATCTTTTGTAGTATTATTTTAAATCTGTTGCAAAATTAAGTGGTACGATGTAGGCGTCCCCTATAGGTTTTAGTAAAAATATACAACAATATTATTTATGTCGGCGACTCACCATACTCCTTGACATCAGAGTAAAATCCAATTGCAAAACAAAGTTAAGATATACTAATCACTGCTATAGCCAAAATTTTAAACAAAGACTAATATTTTTTTACTTCACACCGATCTAATTTTACTGAACAACATTTATCCTCTCAATGATCAGACTCGATCAATTATATTTATTTTACACTTTTCATTAAATTACAATTTCGAAAAACGCGGCAATACTCTCTCCTCTAAAATAAGACCTCTAAAATAAGATTTTATAAAGTACTTTAAATAACAAACAATTATGTAACCTATCTAGTAATTATTTAACCTACAATTAACTTGATATTCGTCACTTTCTTAGACATACATTATAATCTAGTCAGTCAAGTAATAAGTACCCACGTAAAACATAATTATGTATTTAACTAAATTAACATTATGCCAGAATATTTTGTAATATTAAGTTTTTTGTAAAATTAAGTTATAAACAATATTATTATTAACAGTAAGTCTATTATTTTTATGAATTTAGTTAAGAAGAGCGTAGTCATTTCAATCACCATTCCCTCTCACTTAAGTATCTACACACAAGGTTTATTATGTAAGACTACTACTAATAATATAATTCAAAGAGGTTAGTCAGATGCCATAGACACAAAGAGTCTTGTTTTTTTTCCGGTTGTCAATAATGACAGATACTAGATATATTTGAATTTGGCATGTTTGGAACGACATTCGTGATTATTATGATTGATTTGTTATTGTGAAAAGTGAATTAAATTGGAAAATATCTGTACAATTATTGTTTCATTTCTGAGTTGAGGTTGATTTCCTACAACTCAGAAGTGGGATAAATACAAAACTCCCACAGGTTTTTTAAAAATATCAGTAATATGGACCGTGACAGTAACCAATTGCATAGGAGCAGGTCCCGTCTTACACCATCTGTTGTGAGCATGGAACGTAAGAGTTACCGTGTTAATGAAGCTTGTGAGAATCGCGTGAGTAAGAGAAAACGTCACGGGCGACGTACGCCTAGCGAATCGAGTGACCAGGACGAGAGGTGTCCTCCTCGAAAACGGACTGATAAGCGGCGTCAACGAAGTCGGAAGCGTAGCCGTGAAGATAAGCGCCGTTCGCGCCGAAGCCATGTGGCTTAATAAGGTCGACGAATGTGCGAAACTGTACCGTTGGGGCGACAATCAGATTACACAATACGCACTGCCCAAGCTCACGGGCGTTGCTCGTACATGGTACCAGGCCTTGCCTTCAATGTCATTTTCGTGACCAGAATGGAAAATTAAATTAATTGATTCCTTTCCCAGTAGTGACGATTATGCAGAATTACTCACCGGAATGTTAAATAAACGCGTGAAATACAATGAATCGTTGGAATTATATTATTACGAAAAATTGAATCTGTTAAATCGATGCGAGATTTTCGTAAGCGTGCCGTTGATTGCTTGCTCTATGGCATTGAGGATCGTTCGTTGAGACTCGGTGCTAAAGCAGCCAAGTGTCAGGAGCTTGAAGAGGTTCTTAATTACTTTCAGTCTATTAAACAAAGTCGCGATTTTGACAAGTCTAAGGTTAGCCAATATAAAAGGACTTTACCATCAAGTAACACGAATTCGAATACTAAGCAGTCCTTTGGGAATGATTCGAAGTTATCTAGGCCACAATCGAGTGCATCTATAACTTGTTTTAACTGTAAGGAAGTAGGTCATTACAGTAGTAAATGTACACAAAAGCTACTGAGATGTAACATTTGTAAGAGACTTGGTCACGTAACGATTGATTGCCCGCAGCTGTCCAGCGAAAGAAGTAAGGACGCTTCTAGTACAGAAAAGAAAGTTATGAAAGTTGATTATGATGATACTAGTAATGAGAAGTATATGATCTCGCTAAAGGTCAACGGTATTCTGGTTAAAGGATTTGTAGATTTAGGCAGTCAGTGCACATTGATACAGTGTAGCGTAGCAAAATCATTAGGAGTCAGTTGGTCAATAGGCGAGCTACCTGTTATGAGAGGACTAGGTAATAATATCGTTGTGCCAATGGGAATGGCACGTGTAGAAATAGATATTAATAATATCATAGAGATGGTAGACTTTTATGTAGTTGAAGATGGCATAATGAAATATCCCGTGTTAGTTGGTCACAGTTTTACCGAAAAATTTGGAATCATTATTACGAAGGCCACAAATTCCTTGATCTTTAGCAAGGAAGGAATCAACAAATTGTGATTATTTCTTAAGGTGGATGTTGAAATTCAACCAAATCGAATGACTATGATTCCTGTTTTTTCCGATAAAAACTACTCTGGGTTTGTATATGTCAGAGGTTCGTTAAGAGGTCAGCCTGGCAAGGAGTTTTACTTATTGCCAGGTGAATACTACCTTGAAAACAGTTTAGGAGCACTTCTAGTTCAATATTTTAGTAATCACTTACTTGTGCTAAATAAAGATACATTGGTTAGTCGAGTTTACAGATCTGCAAAGGGTTTTGAAATCAATGTACTAGACTTTAGCAACCATGATAGGAGTGCTGACCTGAATTATGGTGATCACTTATCTGATAATGAGATATTTAGATTAAAGTCTTTACTAAAGAGCTATGAGGGTTGTTTTTCTTCTTGTTTGGCATATTTAGGGTATACTAACGTCATGCAGATGGAGATTGAATTGCACCACTCAAAACCGGTAGTTTACAGACCTTATAGACTTTCTTAGCCAGAACGTGAATTGGTTCGAAAAATGGTAAAGGAAATGATCGACGCCGATATCGTTTGTGAGTCTAACTCACCTTATGCAAGCCCTATTCTTCTCGTGAAGAAGAAAACGGATGAGAAGAGGCTCTGTGTCGATTACAGAGCCCTAAATAACAAGACTCGTAAGGAGCATTATCCATTACCATTGATAGACGACCAATTAGATAGGCTGTCAGGCAATTCTCTTTTCATTAGTCTTGACCTTGCATCTGGGTACTACCAGATCCCAATATCAGATACTTCACAAGAACTCACGGCCTTTGTAAACGCCCGACGGCCAGTACCAGTATAAAAGGATGCCCTTTGGGTGGGCGAATGCGCCTTCCATTTTCCAAAGGGTAATGAATAAAGTTCTCTCTTACTTAAATAAAGTACATTGTTATTTACATGGATGATATTCTGATTCCGGTTAGTTCATTTAATGAGGGTTTAACACGTTTAGTAGAAGTTTTGCAGCATTTGGCCAATGCAGCGTTAACTCTTAAATTAAAGAAGTGCCATTTCTTCCAAAAGGAGATCGATTTTCTAAGGTTTTGTGTATCAGGAGATGGTATACGTCCCAGTTCACGTAAAACAATTGCAATTTCCAATTTTCCTGTACCCAAAAACGTACATGATGTAAGGCGTTTTATAGGCCTTGCAAGTTTTTTTCGTAGATTCGTCAAAAACTTTGCAATAATAGCATGTCCATTAACGAATCTTTTAAAATCTAAATTTGATTGGAAATGGACCGCGGAATGTATATAAGCTTTTGAGACACTTAAAGAGAAACTTGCAGAACGACTCATAATAGCCTTGTACGATTCCCGATTAGAAACTGAGTTACATACCGATGCATCAAAGATAGCAATCTCAGATATTCTTATGCAGCGGGATAGTGACGACCAGTTATGGGCCGTAGCCTACTACAGTCGGAAAAATTCAGAAGATGAGCAGAAACTTCATTCTTTTGACTTCGAGACGTTAGCTGTTGTTGCTTCTTTGAGTCGATGCCGTGTTTAGTTGCTAGGATTACGATTTAAAATAGTAACTGACTGTAATGCGTTAAGAACGACCTTGACAAAACGTGACCTCGTACCCAGAATTGCGCGATGGTGGGTATAGTTGCAGGAGTACGACTGCACCATCGAATATAGGTCGGGAACGCGTATGGCTCACGTGGATGCCCTGAGTCGTGCTCAGGTAGCTGAACACATTGATGACACTAATATGCATGTAATTGACGTATTGCAAGTAGAGACAACCGATTGGATAGCGACTGTACAGGGTAACGATGAAAAGATAAAACAAATTCGAGAAATTCTTCTCGATGATAAAACTAAATTCGTTGCCGATGTATGAAAGAATTATCAGTTGAAAGGTGACTATGTATATCGTACCTAGGGGTGTTAGGTAGCAAGTTTCGCACTTGAACCACGACCATGTAGGGCATTTTGGCTTTGATAAAACGTTGAGCAGGATAAAAGCAACATATTGGTTCCCAAAGATGCGTCGATTCACAAACAAATATGTAGCATCATGCTTACAATGTGCACACCATAAAGTATCGTCAGGTCAAAAGGAAGGGCTATTATACCCTATACCTAAAATAGAAATCCCGTTCCATACATTGCATGCGGATCATCTCGGCCCGTTTGTTCGCACTAGGAGGGGCAATACGTATATTTTAGTCATTGTTGATACATTCACAAAATTTGTTAATATACGTGCTGTAAAGGATACGAAAACGTCAACTGCAATCAAAATATTTCATGAGCACTTCAGTTACTTTGGTGTTCCGTCCAGATTAATTACAGACCGAGGTGCGTGCTTCACTAGTAGGAAGTTCAAGGAGTTCACCGAAAAATTGAATGTAAAGCACATAATAAACGCAGTAGCTACACCTAGAGCGAATGGGCAGGTCGAGAGGTTCAATCATACCATATCTGATGCGTTGAATACAAAATGTTATGGCAACAATGAAAATACATGGGATGATTATGTATGAGATATTCAATTAGGTATGAATACAACTGTAAGTAAAGCGACAGGCAAGACTCCTTCAGAATAGTGTTCGGGTTCAAATTAATTTCGACATCAGAAAATATATTAGGAGACGCGATTTCTGCAACAACTCGATTAATTAGTGGCGAAGACCTAATGCAACTGAGGTCTGATGCTAAAGAGAAAATCGATAAGGATCAGCAAAAAGTAAAGGTTAGGTTTGACAGTAACAGAAAGAAACCGAAATCATACAATGTAGGAGATCTTGTCAGAATTGAGAGGACAGTCATTGATAAAGAAAATTTAGGTAAATCTAAAAAGCTAATACCAAAACTTCAGGGCCCATATCGAATCGTAAAAGTTTTACCTAACGACAGGTTCTTAGTAGAAGATACCCCACTGACTAGAAAAGGAAACAAACGATATGAAAATCTAGTAGCAATTGAGAAAATTCACCCTTGGCTTAATTTTAATGACTATTCCAGTGATGATGGCAACGAAAATGATATTAATGACAGTGAAACTGATAATGAATAATGAGCTTATTTTAGGTTGCACAATTTATGAATTTTGAAGAAGTATTTAAGTTAATATCACTATTGTGTTTACAATGTATATGGTTGAACATAATGTATGAATTAATAAGATGATTGTCAAATTATTATTTTTTAATTGTTATGCATTGTAATAACTAATTGATTGTTGATAAAAAAGCGATTGATATTGAGATTAATGAATGGAACTGCGACATAGTTCCGTACAGATTATGAATTGTAGACTGACAATAAACTACTATGAGCACAGGCTACAGACAATGAGTACAGAAACGAATGGTATCAACTAATTAGCATCGTACAGATGATTGTAGATCGTAGCAGACCGTGCAACGTGTGTGTATGTTTTTCAGCTATAATATTTATGAGCGTAGACTATGAGCAATCAGTGATCAGTGCAGAAACGAATGGATATCAAGTACAGATATCGCACAGATGATTGCAACATAGTAAATCATGCGAGATAATAGATAATTGTTAAAAAGAATAAGAATTGATGACATGTCATAAATGATTGTATTAGAAATATTAGTATAATTTATATAATATAATAATGTTTTTATGTAACTAAACCAATGTATACATTTAATATTGTACACGTACATACTAAAGTTGTTGTTGTTGTTGTTGTTGTTGTTGTATAGGATGGCCGAGCTGTAAGACTACTACTAATAATATAATTCAAAGAGGTTAGTCAGATGCCATAGACACAAAGAGTCTTGTTTTTTTTCGGTTTTCAACAATGACAGATACTAGATATATTTGAATTTGGCATGTTTGGAACGACATTCGTGAATATTATGATTGATTTGTTATTGTGAAAAGTGAATTAAATTGGAAAATATCTTAAATAAAAAAATGGAAAATATCTTAAAAATATTGGAAATGAAACAATCAATTATTGTTTCATTTCTGAGTTGAGGTTGATTTCCTACAATTACGTCCCAATAATAAATATCTGCATAATTCTAGTTTTAAGATATTGTTTGACCGCAGTTTTGTTGTTGCCCACACTGTACCAACAACAAAACTCTCAGGCAGGTAAAAATAACAACAATAGGTATAGGTATATGCTTTAACAAACCCTGTACACCAGAAGATTCCAAGCTGTCCTAAATAAACGATATCGTGCAACGTTTTAATTAACTGATGCAAAAGTGCAGAAATTAAAACAAATACCCCGTCGATGTGTAATAACGAGTCCGAAGTTTAAAAAACCTCTCGTGAAATCAAACGACTTGTTTCATTTAGCCTTTGAAAGGCACAATAACAGTTGAAATCGTTTTCAACGGCAGCTATCAATCAGCTTGACGACTAATGACGTGGCTGGAGGTATCAAACGATTTCACACAATACACACACTGGCGCGTTTCAATCGGTTCTCGTCGGTACCCGGTTTTATCGAACGAATTCGCACTTCAAATGTCATTAGTGCCTTTTAATTTTCTTTGAGTGAATTCAAATGCTGGCCATTAAGAAATTTAGAGGGTATTATAAAATATTTATGATAAGTACCTACACTTCTATTTTTAAAAGATAAGTGACATTAAGCAATCTAAAAAAATAGCATAATGTACCTAACTTTAAATTGTTTTCTTTTTTATGTTAAAAAGTTGTTAATTTATGAAAAGGACAATAACAAGTTTGATAATGTGCCTAAAAAACAAATATTAGATTACAGTGTTAATTATTTGGGGTGCACACAGATACTTTATGGCTGAGATTAGTAGGTGTAGGCACGGTAATATTATCTAGTGTAGGTATTAATAAAAAGTTGGGCCTGTAACAGAATAAAATTGTGTACAACAATTATAATTACGCAGCTGCCGCGTCTTGTTTCGGATGTAGCAGATGATAGTAGAAACAGTATTGTTACTAAGTATATGCAATTTAGTATGTGTAGGTATATTGCTTTACTGTTTGCATCAAAATCACACAAAATACTGTAATATATCTTCGTGATTTTGTGTTAAAAGTGATACGGCCATGCTGATATAATCGAAGACTAAAACGCTAAAGCTTGAAATGTACGGGCGTGGTAAAACTGTATAGATTATAAGACTTACTTTTCTATATATTTTGTAAAGTGCACGTATGTGATGCTTAATATAATACTGTCAGAAAAAGTAATATTTAGTACATAATAGGTACTAATTTAGTTATGAAAACACACTATATAACTAATAATATATAAATGGTAATATAAGTAATATAAAGCGGAAAAGTTTGTTTAAACGCTCTAATCCCTAGAACTACCAGTCAGATTAGAATTTTTTTTTTTGTAATGGTAGCCCAGTTCTCGAGGAAGATTATAGGCTATGTAATATCATGCTACTGGCTACGGGAGAAGATCAGTAAGCAAAAACGCGAGCGAAACCGCGCTGCGAAAAGCTAGTACGATATATTATCCGATTGACCCAAGGATATTATCACTCTGAGTGAAGTACGTAAGTTGCCTTTATTATATTACAAATTTTATTATTAAGTACCATTAATAATACCTACAAGAATCAAGGCTTAACCGTAACAAAAATATGATAAAAATAACTCGTGATCCTTTGTCATTATTTTGTTCTGAACAATAATACTTGGTTTTTATTTCAAGCAAAACCTAAATGGAATACACCTTACGAGGAGGGATGATACATGCTTTTTCGAGAGAACAATGGTGTTTATAAGTAACAGAAAAACACTTCACACTGATTCTATCAAAAGAAAAACACTTGCGTCGGCTCATTATATTATAACAGTATAGGTGAAAAATATTAAATAACGAACTAGTATAACCGAACAATTATACTAAGAAAATTATACCCCTTTTAACATGATTACCTAATACAACAGAAAAGAGTATATCTAATCTATTCTCGCTACACAGTATCGTTCACAACAAAGTAAAATAAATATCCTGATACTAACAGGTTTGTGATCAAAGTAAAGTTTTTCACATAAATATGTAATGTTTCCTGCTTTAAACACTGTCTTTGTATACTGTTGGAAAAATAAGCTTATTCGTCTGATAGTTTACTGGCATTTCACTCCCACCAATAATGATATAATTTAAATAATATTTGAATAGCCTACTACAGTACACTTATTTGTCAGTGATCTAAAGGCTATAGGAAAGTATGTAGATATGCCTACGACGCAACGTTCAAATAAAATTAATAAACTAAAATTTTACAGGATTCAGTCATGTATTTACTTACGTGTTGGTAACTAACATAAATAATAATATTCTACCACATGCACACAGCGCCATTTAGCCCCAAATTAAGCAATTATATTTGCTTGTGTTATGGGTACTAAACAACTGATATACTACTTATATACTTTTTTTTTTGTAAATACATACATATTATAGATAAATTACACCCAGACACAGAACAAACAATCATGCTCATCACACAAAGGTTTGTCCTGGGTGGGAATCGAACCCACGACCTCCGGCTTAGCAGTCAGGGTCACTAACCACTAGACCAACAGGCCAGTCACATAGCCAGTCACCAGCCAGTCACCAGTCATAATGTATATTTATAATGAAACATAATATCAATATTGTCAATTTTTTCATAACCCTAATATATATATAATAAAGATTATTTGAATCTGCTTTGAAGTACAAATTGTATAGTAGGTAAGTTAGGTAAGTTTATCCAAATTATGTGTCATATCATTAGGTAGTTTGCTATATAGGTCTCTAATATGTCCTGCAGTGGTCGTCGCTTCGCTGATATGATGATGATGATGATAGATCTAGTAGCAAGGCATCTGTAAGCTAAGTGAGATACCTACCTATCAATTAGAAGTATTCAAGCCGTAGATTTCATGTCACGGAGCACACTTTTTTAGTGTTTCTGCAATTAGTGTTTTTGTAATTCTTTGTCTCTCACTGATATGAGGGCTGCTATTTAATTAGCCAGAATAAAATAAAATAACTATCATTGACTATTAAATAGGGTTTTATTTCTTTTCAAAATATTCGCCGTGATGATCGATGCACTTTTGCATTCGGTGAAACCAGTTTTTATAGCACTTTTTTCAATCGGAAGGCGATATCTCCAAACCATGATTTTTGAATGTCTCAACGGCTTCTTCTCGGGTTGAAAATCGTTGACCACGTAATTTATTCTTCACGGTTGGGAATAAAAAGAAATCGTTGGGTGCCAAATCAGAGCTATATGGCGGATGACCCGTTAATTCCACCGTTTCACCCTTCAAATATCGGATCGTTTCATTCCAAGTGTGACAGCTTGCATTGTCTTGATGGAGAATGATTCTGCGTTGTGGATTGTTTTTCCTAATTTCTGCAAAGACTTCTGACAAACAAATGGTCGTGTACCACTCCGAATTAACAGATTTACGATATTCTAGTAGTACAGTAACGACGTGTCCCAAAAAAAAAACCAGGCGACCATTTGCTTCATAGTTTTTACGCACAAGCAACTTTTGTTGGGTTTGGCTCATGTTGGAACACTCAAACTGTTGATTGTTGCTTAGTTTCGGGATCATATTATGCATAAATCCAGAATTCATCACCAGTCTAGATATTATAAACAGATTTTAATAAACCACGATTGTATTTTTTTGTATTTTTTTTTGCTTTAGTCGACACGAGCCTGTTT
Source organism: Parascotia fuliginaria (assembly GCA_963082885.1). NCBI lineage: Eukaryota > Metazoa > Arthropoda > Insecta > Lepidoptera > Erebidae > Parascotia > Parascotia fuliginaria. The sequence continues at coordinate 8,387,991 of OY720173.1, read as the reverse complement.
TTGATCTATTGTCAAGTTGTGCGGTATCCAACGCGAACAAACTTTTTGCAGCCAAGTGTTCGTGTAATATCATAACATATACTCGTCATACTAATGCCCAAGAGCGCCTCTATCTCTCGAATTATGTAACATGACGATCTTGCATTATTAGTTCACGCACTGCGTCGATGTTTCGTGGCACAACGACAACTGATTTAGGCCGACCATCTTTAATTTCGTCCTTGTGCATACGACGTCCACGATTAAACTCACTAAACCAGTTATACACAATGGTCTTTGATGGTGCTTGATCCCCAAAAGTCGAACTGAGTTGATCGATGCACTGCTGTTAAGTTAGACCACGTCGATCGTAATAAATCGTCGCACGAAATGTTTTTTGAGTTATATCCATTGTGATAATTACACGCAATTTTTAACGCGCCACACATTAAAAACAATTGACAGTCGGGTGAAACAAACTGCATTGTACAGCCAAAGAGTTTTATTTAAAAAAAAAAAAATACTTATATATTATTTATGTAGTGGCCAGTTCCGGATTCTTAAATAACAGCCTATGTATTTGAGCTAAAGTATATTTGTATAAAGTTTAATTTTAATTGCAATGCGCAGACACTGATTTATAGACTTGAAATAGATATGCGCTGAACATGTTATATACTCAAAAAAATCTTACATATTATTCGTCATGTAAAACCTCTCAGGTAAAATATTTATAATACGAGGCGTGTCACATGCCGCAGGGTGCTTCGTTTACCATATAATCAATAAGGGCGTCACACATACTAATCAGACCCTGTAAATTAGTAGATGCGACGTGCGTTCTCATAAAATATGACAACATCAAAGCCATCGCGTCACTAATGTAGAAAATTTACATCGACAGATCACATTAGATTGTACGACATGAGTACGACGTAATAAAGGTACATTATCCGATACATTCTTATCGATTCTAGGAATAGGAAATATGAACAGTTAGAAATTATGTTTAACACGGTTAGGGACGAAAACAAAGTCTGAAGTCAAATTAAACTTGATTTTGAATATACACTGATTTGTAGATTTCAAAAACATATCTATTTATTTTATTTGCGGCTTTTTATTTTATTTGCGAGTAAAAGAGACTATGACATGTTTAATCAAATAGAATTAATTCAAGTTCGTTAGGTAAGTTTGTATGAGACAAAATTAGATCTGAACCACCTGTCTAAGAAAGCTCGTTTGACAATTACCCATTACCGCTTTCTCTGTAGATACAATCAGTTTAATATAATAATTTGTTAAAGTTTAATTACTATGTATGTACTAGGCATTTTAGTCATGTAGGTTTGTTATCTACTCATGGTTGGATATTTTCAAATTTCAGCAAGTGTGTGCCTATATAATATATTTAAATGAAAAAATATTCACGCAACGAAACTATGGATAGACGTGATATTTCAGAATACTTATACTTTAACTATCTCTTTGTAAAGTTTAACGTGCTCAATTTGTAAATTATAAGTTTCACATTAACAGTCTTACTAATAAACATAAGATACCGACGAAATTACCATTCGTTGTCTTGCACTATTCTACCGTCGTCACTATTTTACACATTGATAAGACGGATATAGGAGTATCGATATGTCTGCCGATTCGATTTCTTGTCGTCTAATATCTAAGGTTGTACGTCACAAGCCGCGAGGCTTGATCCACCGTGACATTCGTTACGCATGATTGACGTCATGCTTATGCCTCATATCGTATCAGCGCAACATATTTAACGAACACTATGTAACGAACTGACAATTCATTTTAATTTTTCTACATTACTGCGATTAAGCTAATTATATAAATTATTTCTATTTTTTTTTATTTTAGTGCCAATTATTTTTAGGGCTAATTTTCGAATTACTGTTGTTAGTTTCTATTTAATGTTTTATTTTTTATTCCATGTAACCTTAAATTTAATTCAATTGTAATGGCTGTTGTTAATTTGATTTTTATCTTTTCGTTTATTTCTGTCTTTTTTTAATTTATCTTCATTTGTATATTTGATTAATTGTATATTATTTATTTTTATTTTAACATTTTGTGTAAGTTTTAATTGATAATGTTATTAATAATGTTATTGCATGCTGTGATCTTCTGTAATTGAAGAAGCACTTGAGTTATTTGTTTAATGATTATTTACTATTATGCCTGAGAAGTGTATTCTTTGTTGAAGATCCTAAATAAATAAATAAATAAATAAATAAATAAATAAATAAATAAATAAATAAATAAATAAATAAATAAATAAATAAATAAATAAATAAATAAATTAACAAAGAAAAAGAAAGAAATAATTGATTAAAAGGCAAGTTATTACAACAATATATTTAATATGTTCATACGCATAGCGGTTTCATAATTGGTTTATATTAATTATGGCAAGACCTCTCCAAAATGTAATATTTGAAGAAGATCTTTATTCAACAATGGACGTCTTGAATATAAATCTAGATTGCTCCGGTAGAGCATGGTAATGCATACAATGTTGATTAGTCGTTAAGCCAAGTTGGCGGCATTACTCTGATATTTGGTTATTTCCCAAAAATAGTCGGGAATTTTCAGCAATTGTGCATTGTATATAGCAATATACTTCTTATTTATGACATGACACTTATCCAATATATTTTATCTAACTAACTTTATAACACATCACTCTCTTACTTATCATGAAAAACAACACAAATGCATAAATTAAATGTTAAACCTAATAAAATCTTTATAAACGTGGTATACGTGAATTAAATTTAATACCTAAGTATATTTTCTTGCTTGTACTTAACAAGAAAATAAAATACAATTCATTGTCAACTTAGTCGTGTCTTTATACAAATGTATTTTTGCACATTTCAACATTTTCATGTAAAAAGACGCTGCCTGTGTAGAAATGTTCACTTGAAACAGGGAGCGTTGACTGATGATACCCTGTATGTGAGGAATTAATAATTCATCCGCACACGCGCTTGTTTTCTTTTAATGATGTTTAGCGAACACACCATAATGTGTTTTTTGACTAAATTATCGTATCAATATTTTCGACGTTGTAATTTTAATATCAAAATTTATAAGCAATGCAATTTTAGTCATACTTTCTGCCGCGATACTAAAACAAAATCGAGACTTTGTTTGCAATCCTCGACTTTGGGGGTAAAAATTGCGGGCAATTGTGCAAAGGCCGATGGTTTTCTTGTAATATCGACAAACTCAGCTCTCAAAACTTAAAGAAACGCAAGAGGCTCTGAATAAATAATGGAGCGCCGCGCCAAAACTTTTACAGATATTGGCTTTGTTTCACAGCGGACAAATATTAACGTGAACAGCTGCGACATACGTATTTACCGTGGGACAGCAACATTACCGTGCGAGCTGAATTGTATCCAACCAAAGTGCCGAGTAACGAAAACTGCGACACACCACGTAGCAATTCGTAGCATTTCGTAGTACTTTGTAGCATTGCGTAACTCTAATCTTTTCACATTCGTATATTCGTAGCGTAACTTAATCCATAACATTTACATTGTTCATCCATTTTTAAAGAACATGACATGTTATTATTTTATCTGTAAGCTTTAATATAAATACTTATGATACTCGATAGAATAACTCTCAAATATGCAAAAGTTCTTAAATAAACGTACGAGTACAGGTCGCTTGAAAGTAAACGTTACCATAATGTAAGAAGCGGCACTTTAAGTGCTCATAGCTCGTTGCGCTCGCTGAACTGCTCGGCAAACGATTAAAACGGGTTAAGCAACTAAGAATGCGGCTGGCCCATGAATGGGTGACCGCCCGACCCATGAAGTGGTATTTGATCTGAGTGTGTCCATGCTTAAAAGTCGGTCCCGGTTGTGATGCCTGTATAATAAATTAAGGGCGACCTGAACAAATCCTGCCAGTAGGTTACCCACTCGATATTAATATAAAATGAATATCAGAATTTAGTTACATTTCTAAAAACTTTATAAATTCTAGGATGTAAGTAATTTGCTATGTACATAATATTACAGCGACAGCTGCAGTTGAATTAACTGAAGTTGATCATTAATGTAGGAACAAATGCAGGTAGTACGAAGAATTCTGCAAGCGGTTTATCCCGAGTATTTGCACTACTTTAATTTAATTTCAAGCATTTTGCCCTGTAGTATTGATTAAGGATCTGTTAAATCGTCCGAGGGATTAGTGTACAAAGTAGAACAATCGGATATCGTGGGATTGTCTGCATAGTTACGGCTCAGTTACCTATTTCAGTTACAATGTTAGTGTTATTTACGCAGAAAGGTGGACTGAGTGACTAGGCTTGACGATGGCTCTCAGTCGATGAATGAGAGACTACGTTTTCTGTAAAGTTATATTTAAGTACAAGGTAGTTTGTTCAATATTTATATTTTCTTTATCAAAAAAATCTTAGTGAGTGAATCTCACAGTTGTTTTAACCTATCAAACAGACCCACAGTTACAAGATGAGACGTAGTGCTATTATTTCGGCAATACCTAACACAAATTACTTTTTTTTAATTGGTTGTCTTACCTCTAAGAGTACCTATAGTTAGTTACGGTACACACGAAAGACAATATAAGCACAACTATTTACAGTTAATTGATAAAGTGTAAACTGTAAATTGACTAAGAGTACAAACAAATTAATTACGAAATATAAAACGTGTTTTGTTGATCATCGTCAGTGAAAAATGAGATAAAATAAATAACGCAATTTTATGCATCGGATCAATTAGCACAGGATATTTTTCCATATTGGCACGTTTCGTTTTAAGCCTCCTTGCCACTGGAGGTGCGATTTTAGGTAGGTATATTGAGTTTCTATTTTATTTTTAGCACACGTATTTTAGTACCGTAGCTAATAGACTCGTGAAGTAGACGTCACTTCAGACGTTTACTCTTAAACCTTACACGCACAGGAATTTCAATTACTTACGGTACCCTTTACACCTGAACATAGTAATGCGCAATTTAAAGTCGCCAAGACGCATGACGCGGTAAAATATACTGGTTGTAAATAAGACGGACAGTTCTCAGATGATTTTTCTGTCCTTTTTTTTCGTGTGATAGTTTGGCAACCATCATTCAGGTGACTGATTTGTTTAGTAAAGCATATAATATAATGAGCACGATGTTGTAGGATAGTTTAGAAACATGCGGTTTTAGTGGTTTCCAAACTAAACGGCAATATATTTATATACTTTTGAAAGTTATGCAAGTATCTATTGATTTAAGCGACTGTTATTTACGAGCTTTCTTTCGTCTACGAGTATAAACGTTTTCTACAAGAACTATAAAATGTTTAATAGTAAAGAACTACTGTCTACTTATCTTTATTTGCATGCGAATGGCAATAGTTACTCGGCACTATCATTCTGAACTTAAATTTTATATGCCACAGATATCAGACCTCATTACGACGTAATGTTAGACTCAGTGTAATTAAGTTATTCGAAGTTTAATTTGATATCCTCAATGTTGTGGGTTTTGTGTTATCACAATTATAATATCTACCAGAATTAGTGACATAAAATTACAGTTTTTACGACCGAAAGTTAATGACATGCCTTAACCTTGTCAATTCTAAATGAAAATTAGTGACTTCGAACTCACACAATCGTTCTATTTTTAGAAATCGGTATACCGCCTTGAACAAGCGTGGTGGTCAATACAATAATCATGCTTTATTTGTATTAGAAGTGATCTTCATCCTGCAGTGGGACGGTAACTATGACACAAAATTCGATTGTGTAGTCGACCATAAAATTGCTTACCACCCTTAGAGTAAATGTCGTTTGTGTATCACAAAACAGTAATGTTTAATTTTGCTTGCAAGTTATCTCAGTACAGTGACCGCTGTTGTCACTGTTATATAATTATTTAAGTCTTATTGAATTTTAATTTTGATGGAATTTTTTGTTAAAAGTGGTACTTAAAGCAATTATGTGTTCGTCTATACAAATCTCTTCATGTGATGATTTCTCGAAAGCAACTTCAGTTTGATCATTTCGTAAAGTAGACATGCACACTTACTACACACTAATTCGATTGTATATCTATGTTCCGTGTAAACATATACCGAACGAAGGGCAGCAGAGAGTTCTCAATCAATAGCTGGTCGTAAAAACTCCTGCGGGGTTTGGAATTGATATACTCGTATATCACTTACCCTGTAACAGTTTAGCTTTCACTTGTACTACAATTCGGTCGCGTGTAGCTTTTATTCTTTTATATAAATGCAAATGAATTCGTTTTATACAATGGATTTTAGTATGAATGGCTGAGTGTTTTCAGTGGTACAGGTGTAATACTCGTATTTATGATGATTAAAACATGGGTGAGAACATGGGGGGGGGGGAAAGCCGAAATGGTCCAGTGGATAAGGCACCCACTTCGTAAACACGAGGTAGTGGGTTCGAATCCTGGCAAGTACCAATGTGATTTTTCAAATCATATGTACTTTCTAAGTTTATCTTGGACATTTCTGACTGACGGTGAAGGAAAACATCGTGAGGAAACCTGGACTTAAAAGTCTGAAATTGCCAATCCGCCTTGAGCAAGCGTGGTGATTAATGCTCATACCTTCTCCATATGAGAAGAGGCCTTTGCCCTGCAGTGGGACAGTAAACAGGCTGGTATTATTATTATTAAAACATGGGTAGTTTTAGCTATTTATTGAAATGACTTGAAAGTAGTGTCTTAGAAGTAATTTGTGAAGACGTCATTATTAGACTTACGCCAGCCATGATAATGTGTTATAAGTGCCAACTTCGAAATTGTACGATCACCAATAAACCTACGCAGATGTCCCACACCTGTCTACTGTTATCTCACATGTCAATAACATCCATTGCTTTAATATTTAAAGACCACCATCATAGTATAGATATATTGGCGACCAATCAATGTTGGTAGTACGAGTAATGAAGAGCTATACTTAAAATATCAGAGTAATGCTTAGATAATTAACAACGCCAAAAATCGATATTTCTGCTAGATTAAACTGCGTTTGCCGTGGCCAGTTCGTGAAGAGACTACCGGGTACATTTATGGGCATTACATACCCACATACAAATTTTTAGGTCTAATCAAACAACATAACCATTAAATTATAGAGAACAGTCAATTTAGTTGTTCTTGTGAACTTTGAACTTTGACACACGTCCATTAGGAACATTATGTTAGCAGGATTAAACTGCGAAAAATTTCTACTACGAGGACTAGCAAAAAGAGCAACAAAAATCACAACAATCTATTGTAATTTTTTTTACATGAATCCTTATGTTACAAATAGAATATTCTAACCCGGGAACCACACGTTTGCCCCAACGGTACTCGTCTAACGTATGTATCTGAAAAATAGCATTGGCTCCAATATACATACAAACATTACGTTTTATGTCTTTGAATGACTCCAACAAGACATTACTATGTAGAGGCATTGTAGGATAGGTTAGCGTGTAACGGCTTACAAACCATTGACTTTCTATTATAAACTCGTTAGATTAATCAATGTAAGCCAAGAGAAACGTTTTGCTATTGCGATTTGTAAAGTTTTACGGATAAACTTTGGATTTCTCAGAGAACTGGAAACAATGTTTTCGATTTTTACCATTCAATAGGTATGATGACAACTGTATCAATACAGTCACTCTTTATAAACTGTCAACCCCTCTACTTGTTTGCGGTTTGCATGTATATACAAAATTATAAAGTCATGGTTTTTAAACTGAAATGGCATATTTATTCGCTATAAGTCCAGTTTTACAATTAAAATGGCCGCTTTAATAATTTTACAGACAACTTTGGACCATTTGCTGGTCTAAAAGGGGTGATATCCGCTTTCTTTAACCTTCTTCTTATTGTTCGTGCACTCACATTTACTCCACGCACTTCATTAAGCTCGTGTTTTGATGTTAACTGACGTGAGGAAATGATTTCGCAGGGAAGTTGTAACAATAAATCGGTCATCACGACCGGTGGTTGCTCGAGTCCTGCCTGTACCACGTCTCCTTCTGTAAGAACCTGTCTCCACAAACCTTCTGTATATTCTAGAAACCGTAAACTGGTTTAAATTTAAATTTCTATCGTTCGTTGATCCAAGCCCTCCCGCACCAGTGCTACAATTTGAGCCGCTTGTTCGGACGAAGTATCCATATTATGGTTCAAAACTCTCGATGAGTTAAAAAACTAACCCAACAATTCTGCTGGTAACAATAATTCAATGACAAAAGAATAAAAAATCAATGCGAATCAATTTAAAACTTTGCTTTAAATAACACGAAAATCTGATACTACGAGTAAATTTTCTTTTTCCGGCTATATTCATTTGTTTTACTGTAGTTCTATTTTTAAATTTTGCTTTTTTTTAAGATTAAGAGCCAGTCTCTCCATATTTATAAAATTTAATCTGAAAAGTTTGCATACTTATAAAAAAAAATCATTTCAAAGTAATCCTGAACTTTGATGCAGTTTATGAGTCCGTCAGTTTACATTTTATCTATATTGGCTTGGATAAATTAGGTGATCCAAACAGCGATGCGATATCCACACGTTTGCGAGTGTGTTAGTGTTTTTTTGAAAAAGTAAGCATGACGGCTGTTGTCAGCAACATTTTGTTTAACTTATTTTTATTATAAATAAAACAAAACGACAATAGAAAAAATAAAAGAACAAAAATTGGCAAAAAAGACGGTGGATAATTAAAATTCATAGAAGCCGTACAAGGTTTGTTTTTTTACGATGGTACCAGTTTTTTGTATTTGAAATATTATATGTATAATTCTATTAATACGACTTCAATAGGTACAATACAATAAAAACAATCTACGCGTCTGCTAACAGTTTTCATCGAAGGATAACAAATCCGATGCAGAGTGGTAGAGATACCTGGCGATATTTAATTTCGTATATGTGGCAATACTAGCCAAACTAGTGGGACGTACCCAAAGTTTTGCCCGCGCGTAAAATATGTCAAGTTTCATTTTATGTATCGGATGTACTTTATTTCCAGTATTTTTAAATAATTTACTGTAAAACAAACTACAGAAGGACGATAATGGATAATTATATAACCATCGCGTCTCTGCCATGAGTGTCATAAAAGGTGACTAAGAAAATGCAAGGTAAAGGGCAGCAGCGTAAACCTAACCTGCTGCGTAAAGCAGTCACCAACCTGCTTCCTGAGCGTGGTGACTATGGCAAATTTGCAAGAGGTTGATGTTTAGATGGACGTCCTACGGCTAAGGATCATAATGATGAATACGAGGGTTAAATACGTAACCGTAAGATAGAGCCCATAGTGAAATACCAGGCATAATCGCATACTTTGAATTTATACAAAATATTTTTTACCAGTAAACCCACATTCAGTACTTAAACGACTTGTAGATCAAGCACGCTAGTCGCACAAAGTACCATACATAACGCGCTGCAGCACTGGCCGTCGAGGTAGCCAATTTGTAAGATTATATTATAGTGGTAGTACTTTGTAGTATGTACGTAGTTTGGCAGCTTTGTACTACAACATGTTCAAAATTAAATGACATTTTAACGATACCTATTAAAATTTCGAAATCTCTAAGTCTAAAACGTTCACCTGCGCGTAGTACATAATAATGCAATTTGGTCGCTGGTTAGCTATCATTGTTGGTTTAAAGGAATAATAAATACAGTTGCAATTAACATTTTCCCTAAGAGACAACTCCCACAACTTTAGTATATCAGCTGCTTGTATAAAGTAACAAAATAAAGAATTTGGGAACAGTAGTTCACTAATAAAAGCCGGATTAATTGCGTTGTCTAAATTCCCATTCACGACAACAACCTATATCGTTATTTATATTGTGGATTACTAGACAAGATATTCCCTGTCCAACCAACGTTCATAATGGATCAGTTAATGTTTATCTTGCCCTATGGACAAGTTCATCGATTATGACGCTAGGCTTATGCTAACCCGGTAATTAAATTAAGATGTACACTAATAAACAGTCACTCAATTAATAGTAGCTTCGGATGGGAGTAATTGGATGTTTAGTTCGGTGAGGCTACTGCCTTACTGGGTGGCTCAGTGTTAGCAATTACCCGCAAATTGCACATTTCATACATCCATAACTATTTACATGATGTTATCGTTATCTGCACAGTTGGCTTCACTCGGGATCAAGTCAAATTGTAAGGGTAAGGTTTGACTTTAGGTATGTAGTATCTATTTGTACTATACAAAATTTTCATACGCTGATATTTTGTACCTACATTTATTCATACGTACGCGCACGACGCACATGGATATGTCTATGAGCGCTCATGTCACTAAAATTTCGTACAAGAATTTATATACCGTCGTAGGTGAACACTAAGAATTTATTTTTGAGAAAAATTTAATATATTAGGATTATGATCTATATGAGGATACACGCGGGCACAAAACTTTATCTGTTATCTATTTTTGATTCTACTATTTGCTGTTCTTCCTTTTTACTTTTAATAAAATTCATTGCACAGTAGTCCCCGGGGCTTGAGTGTCATAGCTCGGTGTTCGGAAGGGGTTTCTCTCTGGCTCAAGGGGTCACAATAATGGCTATGAGGATGTGATTGACCTATAAGTAAGATATAGTTAGGTTTACTGTAGCTTAAAAATCCACAAACAAATTCACAAAAAAAACACATGATACCAAATAAGACTTATGAATGTTGATGACAAAGGTGCTACAAATTACAATGTATCACAAACTGTATAGTGTTCCTCTGATCCGAAGTAAAGCGCTGTTTATAATCATATTAAGATTTCGCTTTGTAGTTTCGTCTGTTACTTCGAGTTTGAAGGTCTCTGAATATCCCGTTGGAGTGTAATCTGAGGTTTCGCTCGGGCCCTATCTACCAATTAATTTTGTTGTGACACGGGATTTTCTGCTTCAAAAATGGTTACTTGTGGTTGTTTTCTGTTTACTTTTATAACAAGAAACTTTAGAAGCCAGAAGCGTTTCAAGAAAACTAAAGTCGTTTATAATTAAAACAAAGATTTGTTTTCACGAAATAATGAACAGTTTAGAGACGCAGTAGCCTACTTTCAGTTAGTCGTAGCGGTTACGAATAAAATTATAAATATGCAGGCGGAGCAATTCTTATCTGTCGACACCAGTAGAGAACAGGTTCGGTTTATCAAAGCAAACATAATTCTGAATTTAAATAGCGTTCATTAAAGAATCATTCATTGCGTTTTGTTCAAAGCTCTGATGAGGCGGAAGTGGTTCCTTTTACTTTTTAACATTCTCTTTGGATTCCAACTGCTTTAAATTTCTAACCTGTTATATAACTTCAATGAACAATGAGGTTTCTTCGGCGTAAAGTATAATAAAATTACAAAATCATTTCTTCTGACTACTGCCTAGGTTTTTCTTTCAATTACACATTGTACGAATGGTTTATATAGAGTAGTTGACCTTTTTTTAAGAACATCTTATTTCTGGGTAGGCAGGCAATATGATCTTATCAGGGCGATCATTCCATTGACCTTTTACATGTTGTGCTAATGCTAAAGTTATAGCAATAGTATGTAATATTTAAGTAGGTACCTAACAGGTAAAATGCCGGTATCGGCATTCATTTTACCCCTTGTATATTTGAACAAAACTGCAGAATAGGGTCTGCCGCGGTTATAGAAAGTGTAGAAGTACACAAATAGAAAGTGTAGAAGTACACAAATAGAAAGTGTAGAAGTACACAAATAGTATTTAAAAGATGATATTTAGACGCCTCGTATTGAATAACGATAAATCATGTATTTTATTTATAGTCTACACAATTAATTACTGTTGTAACATTCTCTGGCACAATATTTTAAGATTAGTCTAAATAAAGATTAGTACAAAACTTATATTAACAATTTCGTTTAAGTAACTTTTTGGGACATGGCTTAGCCTTAATATACATAAATGACGCGGCTATAATCCGACTCGATCAATCACCGCGATTAAGCAAAGATGTCGCTCGAAAATGATCTCGGTCTTTATTAATCGAAATTTCAGTACTGAGAACGTAGCTGTCTAAATGAGAAAAGATAAGTCATCAAAAGGCAATATTGAAAGTAGACTTTAATTAACTTTAATAAAAACAAACAAGTGCTACTAAAATACAAATTAGAACGTTCTACAGTCGAGTCATTGATGAAATCCTATTTTAACCAAAGTAATAGATTCATTTTGGGTACATTAAAACATAAATAATTTATACTATGTTCCCGTAGGTACTCGTGTATTGTAACTATCATCTGTTTTGGATGTTATTTACACTTCAATGAGTTGGAATATAGTCAAGGTTTTTGGTATTATGCTATTTTGACAATATAATTTACGTTTTACAACATGCAGATTTTAATATTATGTCAAACTAATTATTACTTAAACATTTTTAGTTTGAAAATGACGGCTTAGGACAGTTATTGAGCTAGAGCAGTTTATATATTATTTTCAGAGATGAGAGCAAAATAACAAATAAGTTTGGGCATTGAATCAGTATTAAATTACTACTACTATTTACCCCACCTGTCTGTCTGCACAGTTTAGCTTTGTCATTCAAATAACTCATAAATTGGACTTTGCATTATATTTCAACTCCAACCACGTCAATACCGTAGGATATCTACCTACGATAAAGATAATTCTTTGCTAAGAAGCTGAATACAGATGCTTTCATCACTGACGATTTTAGTTTGCATATAAGTGCCTTTATAATATACATACATATTAAAAATGATTTCATGCGTTCAGTGATAATGCTACACACAGGAACCTATACATTAAACGGATTTTGTACCAACTTTTTAATAAAATAGATTTTCAACTATTATTTTAAATGACAACAATGTTTACCTTAAGTATTATCTTGTCGTTCAATATGACCAGAAGATGCATTTACCATTTTGACTAAATTACGTAGTCAAATTACCATACTAGAAGAAACTAAATAATTAAAATCCTCTCTTTTCTTTTATTTAATTTTACTAATTTTATCAAGTGGTTGATTTGTAATAATTACTTTGTATGGTTCTTTGGTTGCGTTGAGTGTTAAAATTGTAACTCATACAAAAAACTGTAATTATCTGGCCATTGAAAAGAGTGGAGTTCTTCTCACAGCTCTAACTCGTCAGCGAACTGACTGTAGGTTAATTCTGACTTCATGTAATTTTGACTTTTTTAAGCATCATACTTTATGATCAAAATGAAATATATGCTTTGAGTTTGAGTTTGTTAGTTTCTCTTACAAAACATTTGGCAATAACATTGTTATTGTGACTTTAAAATCTGTACAACAGATCAGATTAACAGACCGATGTGGTGTCAAATTTTATAATTATCAGGCTTCGGACGTTCGGTGGCAGGTAACAGCGTTAATTGGATCCTGCCTCGTTATAGCTTAATAGCGTAGTACATCAGGATATACTGACAAATTGCATCCAATCGGCTTTATTACATGCCATGTGTGACTTTAGTATTGTGTTAAGATGTAGCTATGTTTGGAAGAATATAAAGTAAAATAATAATAAGCTGTGAAATTATGTAGGCATATTCATTATATCGTTAAAAAGTTAAACGGTTGTACCGGTAGTTAACGCCACCAACAGACCTCGGAAATAAGAGAAAAACCGGGGTAATTATAGCCCACTAATTATCTAGGCCGGTATTACATTATCATATAAATATGATTTCATATCTGTCAAATTCTATGATCATAGTTCGACGACTCTCAAACTATGATCATAGATAATCACATGTAGTTATTATACCGTCATATGTTCTTCATTTAAAAATGACTTACACATCTTTGATCATATTTCTATGATAGTCTAATAGCGGCCTTACACTTCTACCTATCACAAGACTATCCAGCTAGTTTTCTTTCAATGTGGTCTTCAGAAGGTATGAGCTACTGCTACATTCGGGCTAATTCAATTTCCGCGAGAAATCTCTAGAGAACAGCCAGTGTCACTCATTACTATAAGGCCTCGTATATAACTTATTAAATAGGTATATTTATATGTTAATGTTATTATTATTTATTTAAGCAGGAAAATATTAGTTATATTGTTTTTGATTGTCGCAGAGGTCTCGGGTTCGATCCCCGGGTCGGGTAGAGTGATGTTGGGTTTATCTGTCGAGAAATTCTCAGTATTAGCCCTGTCTGGAATTGTGCCCGATTAATGGCAACAGGATCAGCCCCTGTTTTAAGGGACCCAAAATCAAATGGCGAAACGTGGGTAGATAGACACCTGTGCCTACTCCTTCGTGAATAAAAGACATGAAGCTATGTATGTTAAATATATTTTCATTTTCTTGCAGGTAAGCGCCGTGAAAGTATTAGTTGAAGTTTGAAGGTTAATTCGTCAGAAGAGGTATGCAACAATTGTTTTTTATTTACAATCTAGTAATAGTATCTCCTATAGCATATTTATAGAGAAATATTAAACCAAACACATTGTTAATTCGTCAAAGCGTGAAATATAAATACTCTTTAGTCTCTCAAAACTGCATTGTCCACCAACTGCGCTTCATCAATGGAATTCATTATAATTGAGAATTACAGAGATCCTACCGCATTAAATATGCCAATTATATTGCGGTCGTGTTTAATCACTGCTCTGACATGTACTCTACATATGTATTTATGCAATATGCATACATTAAGGTTGCGTTCGTTCCAATTTTTTTTGTTTTTATTTGTCGAATGTAGCAGATCTCAATGACAAATGGTTACCGAACAAGCAAATATACTAAGAAGACAACCAAGCCATTGCTAAAAGTAAGGAGAAGAGATCGGAGGAAAGAAAAGGAACTGAGGTGAGGAGATTATTGGTCCTTCACCTAACCATATGATTGTAGTATTATAGATACTACTACTTTATGTCGATATATAATCTATGACTAGGTTTATATTTTCATGATAGAATCGGCTCATTCAGGATCTACAATAGTTGTCTAAGATCCTGGTGTTTACGTCTACCGCTGCGACCCTGGAGAAGAAGAAGAAAAATACTCCTTCAGTATAAAAGTTTCATCAGGAGCATAAAAAACCAATACTAGCTTTAGGAATATGCTAACGTAGCAACTATTACTTTTTAACGGAGCGGAGTTGTTCAAAATTGTTAGTGAAGAGAAAGAAAGAAAGAAATAGAAAAATAACAGCGAGACTGCAGTGGCCTAGATTTCTGAAAGTAAGTTAATGCCGATAAAAACTGTCTCTGTTAGCATTTCCGTAGTATCAATAATTATGTTAGGTTTTTAAATGACTTGCTAATTTAAGTCGACTATGTTTAACAGCTTCTGTTTGTTTAAGACAATGAAGTATATATGGTGATAAGCGGTTACCTTAACAGGCTTGAATGCTAAGATCATAATGTGCGTATGGCAAACTTGTAACATATAGAAACCGCTGAGCAAATAAGTGTGTATGTTCTTGGTTATGAGTGCTGTTATGTATTGTGTATTTTTATAATAGAACTTCGGTGGTAAACATGCTCACCTGAAAGAAAGTGGTAACCGTAACCTATAGACATGGCTATGTTTTCTAAGCATTCAGAAATAATGCCTAGAAAACACAACACAGCTATTGCCGACCATGGAGAAGGGGATGAGAAAGGAAAATGGAAAAAGAAGGGGACCGGAGGAAGGTTTAATTAACTTATTAAGCTGCTGGTACTCTGGTCTGCCGAGTGAGAAACATGAGCATGGGTACTTCTTGATCTTCTATGAGAGGGTAGTTTACCGGTTGATCCGTGCTGAAATCAGCAAGGATCTATCTAACTAATATTATAAATGCGAAAGTTACACGCACATACACAAACACACACAGTGTGTGTGTGTGTTTGTTACCACTCAGAGCCTAAACGGCCGAACCGATTTCGATGAAATTTGGTAGGTAGATAGATTCGGTGCCGGAGTCAGATATAGGCTACTTTTTATCCCAAAAATCAGTCTGGTTCCCGGGGGTACAACAAAACATATTTAACGTGCGTATAAAGCCGTGGGGTGCAGCTAGTATTATTATATTGAACTCAAGATCTACGTAACCGATTCGAAAAATAATATATATACCTACAAACATAATATTTCAATATATTATGCGCCTCTGTGAATCGGAACGATGCAACACGCCACTATTGCCATGATATTTTTCGTAGACGTTTGTTGCGAGACCGAAACGAAGCGAGGGCGGACGTCTAGTATCGTATGTTTCTGTGAGTTGAGTTACTCGTCGGTACTAGAATAACTACGAGTATTTCTCAAGAAGCTCTAAAGGATAAACACGAGCTGGAATACACTATCTTTACAGTGACACTTACCTACACCTACAGTCTTCTGTAAAGGGAACACTAAAGTTCACGGAAATGTAGGTACAATATAATGTATATTATTCCTATTTAAAAGTTTTTGCTCGCGTCAGCTTCGTACAATAAAATCGTGAAGAATCGGAGTAATTCTGTATTGGCACATAATATCAGTTGAATATAACTCTCTAAGCACTCTAGTGTAAATACGAGTATATATTGCGTTAAATGGAAGAATGCGATGCCGCTGATAAATTTGTGCCAAGGGGAACTTGAAACATAAATCTTAATCGACATTCCTTTTCTACAACTCTGATGTAACTTAAAATTAGTTTCAGTTACCAATACCCTTCAAGAAAGTCCATTTAGTTCAATGATTTGAATTTGAATTTATAACGTTGACATAATTTTACACAAAGGGATAGAACAAAACTTAAAAATCTATTGTTTGTACAGTTTTCGAGTTCAGGAAAAACCAATTTAAAGTGCAACTGCCGTTTACACAAGTAGATTGCAATAGTGAGGAAGTCATGCGAGAGTTAATGAGTATTTTAGATAATACCTCGTTTAAAACAGAGAGGCCAAATGGATAATCAATGGAGCTCCCCACGTACCCGTACCTCAACTTTAAAAAAATGAGGAGTGAATTTTCGCCGATTCGAAAAATAGCCTGCGGAAAGTAAAAGATCCCATAGTTATTTATTAAGGTTCATAGCCCTGTTTTGTACCTGTTTAGTGTTATTAACACCTGACTTACGCTCTCCTGATAATTAAAGTTGATAAAAACACATACCGCAATGATAATTATTGTGGTCTGAGTGTGAGTGTGTAGTCAGTATTCTGTACAGAACATAATATCCTCGAAATTATAGGTGAAAGAGAAAACAGAAATAATAGCGATCTAATTAAACGGTTATATTGTATTATAAACGTTAGCATGTTATACATGTGAGATTAATATTGTGGTCTAATGCAACTTGAATACTTATTTCGACACTATTATGACAGCTTTTCTGGGTATTTTTCCTTTTGATTATTTGGTATTTCACGCAAGAATATGCTTACATGTGTATTATTTTCCTCAATTTTGTTGAGTGTTATGTAATTAGCTATTTTGTTTGCTAATACTTTTTAATAAAGATACATAAATTTGTTTACTCTTGCTGAACATAATGTTACATGTTAAACATTTGACAGCTTCTGTGGTTCGGTGGTACTGTATACGGACTGCCACGCAGAGGTCGCGGGTTCGATTCCCACTCAGTGCAAATATTTGTGTGCATGAACATGACTATTTGAATTGGTCTGGGTGTTTCTATGTATAATATGTATGTATTTACAAAAAATAAGTATTTAAGTATGTATATCCGCATTTCTAGAACCCATAACACAAGCTATAATATATGCTTACTTTGATATTATATTATATTATTATATTTAGCAGTCGCAGCTATAGTATTAAAAAATATATGAATTTCTAATAGCCATTACCTTCTAATATTTTAAATCTTTCATTATTTTTAAAATGTCATTTAAGTACTCAAAAGTACTTAATAATATTATAAACCAGTTATTCTGAAGTAATTAATGATTAGATATTCTAAATCTGACACCTAACCAATCCATGTAAAAAGTTAAAGGCGTAGAGTAGTAGAATAATTTAGTTGAAAATCATCCTCATGGTGTATCTATTTAAATTTGTTAATAATATTAGCATGACTTTTCAACTACCTAATAAGTACGAGTATAATATATAAAAAATAGAGAACCATCTTTTACTATGGTCGTCTAAGGGTTCCCCAAAGGAATACTAGAGAACGGTCAAAAGCGTGGCCCGCATACTAAATATTACCTAACAGCGTTCATCAACTAACCCGCTTAAGGCTACTATCACAAAGTATTCCCCTTGGGAAGCGCCTAGGTCTAGAAATGGATTTCTTCGGGCAGACAGATGATTATCTGATAAATATCTTTTTATATGAAAATAATATGTGAATATTTAAACTATAGCTGTGCTTTTAACAAAAGGGTTGAGCAATTACGAGACAAATGAGAGACACTCCAATTAACCTGTAATATATTGCTACAACAAGTTTCGCAAACTTCCTTATTACCTTAAGAAGGTGCTCTTAGTTGAAGCTCCCTAAATAAATTACTTGCCGCAGTAAGAGCGTCACGTCGTACGTCCGTAGTGACGTTGTATAGTCCTCCACGGTATCCGATAATGTGCTCTCAACGCAGAGTGGACACACTGTGTCTATTAATTTAATTATTTCATGTCTGCTTCGACAAAACCCCCATTAAAGTCTCGAAACCCTATTAATCGTTCCTCGAAAACTTGCCGCCTCTACAAACCTATGATTTATTAGTATTATACGCTATATATAACACCACAATGAGTAAGGACACAACCTTCCCATAAAACTTAGATATTGATTTTATATAATATACCCAAGTACCTATAAACGCATCCCTTTCTAGTGTCCGCAGGGCCGGAACAATGCGGAAACATATAAAATAAAGGCATTGTCACCACTTCATGGCTGCGATATCGGTAAAAAGGTCTGAATCTTTATGATAATAAGTCACGATTATTGTACTCTGAACAGTCATAAATAAAATAAAATGACTGTCCCTCGAAAACCTAGCAGATTATGAATAAAAAAAACAAGTCTAAGAGATAAATGACCTTCGAGTTTGTTTAATAGTATCCCGGTTAGATACTGGGCTTAAGCATGCGACTGCAACCCGCGATCCTCCCTAGCGTTTGCTTCCGAGGAAATAATAGCAAGCTCTTAAACACAACTGTTTTGTTTACTAAAACAGCTCGGCTCACCATTTTCTTACACCCACTACGCACGCAATTGCCTACTTAAGTACATATTTACTCACAATAGAGGAGCTGGGCGACACAGACATTTTAAGAAAAATCATTCCATAAAACCGATTTGTTTTGAATAACCAGTACATAAAAATTCCAATTTAAACAGCAATTCCTGCACCTCTTAATTTAATACAAACATAAAAGATACCACAAGTCTGAATAACGAGATTCCCGGAGTCTTTGTTTTATATTCAAATACAATTTCCTTAATTAGACGCGAAGTATCTCTTGAAAGAATAATGCGAGTTGCCTGAAGCAAGATAAGCTTGGGGCGTGGAGAAGTCGTGCTACAAGGGCTGGCAAAATTTTAATAAATATCATGTAAGAGACTGGTTTTACAGTAAAACTCCATTGAAGTTACTTTAAATTACATGAATACTTTAGTACTTTCTACGTAGAATTTTTAGTTAAACATATATTTGTTTAATCCGTTTGAACGTATTAAACATTCGAAAGGAGTTTACTGTGAGTATTCTAATTAAGAGTTTAATCAAGAGACTGTCGCTCTAATAAGCTAGAAGTAATTAGAAATTATGGTTTATTATTCCATTATAGTGTATGGCACGTGCACCAGCAAAGTTTCTAAGAAAGCGGACAGGGGCACTTGCACCCTGAGGTAATAATTACGTAGTAACTGATTTTGGGCACTACGCTGTAGGTAAGGCACTCATTAAAATTCATTCAGATTAGACCTCAGAGTTTCACGTTTATGCAGTTCAAGCCAGATATGGTTACCATCTTCTAACACATCAAACTTTTTCTACTCCTACTTCTACAACTTCTAACAGACTATACTATGTCTTCGATGAGCCTATTATATCATTGTTTTTTATTTTTATTTATTTTATTGCACACAGAAAGATACACAAGAAAGAAGATACAAATATAATTAATTTACAAAGGCGAGCTTAATTCACGAGCTGAGTTCTCTAACAGAAAACCTTTTTTGCATTTGTCAAACGATTAGGTATGACCGTCATTAACAATAGTCAAACGCCCGAGAAGCCGGTCAACTGGCTAACTATTTTAATCCTAAAATATAGGAATTGGAATTTAGATGTCAGGTGTCTATAGATCGTTCCATATTCAGTCGCAACGGGGCTGAGATTAGAGGCCAACCCCAATTTAGTTGTGAAAAGCCTTGGTGAATGAAATGTTCTGTCACGACAACTGATTTGCTAGTTACCACAAACTTGATCAGGCCAGTTGTAATTGGACTTGTAGTTTAATTAAATGTAGACAAAGGGTTTCTGTAGGGTTTTGTAATTCATTTGACGAATCCTGTTATGCCCGCGAAGGGCAAGATGACGAAGACCGATGCTAAGGTTGAATCACAATTAATCTCATTTCGAAATTCTCGTAAAATTATATAGGTACCTATTTGTTTACTGAGTTTGTTTGGTGATAAAATTAAGCAAACATTCATAAGAATATTTACTTCTATTTGTTAATTATGTCTAAGTTTAATTTGCTTTATGAAGGGTATCTTTTATCTATGTTGAATTATGAAACAAGGATTCAAGCATGTTTAAAGGAAATATAAATTTTACGTAGTTTTATATGAGAAAATCATATAAATACACATTTTACATTAAAATTTGGATCAAGAGAGTTTCCAGATCTTCAACTCTCAAAAAAAACTTGACTTGTAAACATTATTCGCAGGCAGATTAGTAGATAATCTCAGTAAGAGGCGTTGGTATCACAGTAGTAAATCTAGCCATAATCAATTCTATGGTTGGTATCGTACACATATAACTCTGCTGCCCATAACGGTGACG
This sequence comes from Parascotia fuliginaria, assembly GCA_963082885.1. Taxonomy (NCBI): domain Eukaryota; kingdom Metazoa; phylum Arthropoda; class Insecta; order Lepidoptera; family Erebidae; genus Parascotia; species Parascotia fuliginaria. Next base: position 8,366,972 of record OY720173.1, on the reverse strand, counting down.
AAATAGACGGAACAGTTCTATAAAAATAATTATGATCAAATAAAATTGAAGAATTGTTAAGTGTTAGTCACTAACATTTACAATACTTTTTAAAGTCTCTTGTGACATTTATAATACCAAATGTACATCTCAAGCTGGTAATTAAGCTATTATACTACCCATTTGAAACACCCAAATGTTCTTAAAATAGGGTCCCTGCTCACCAGTACTCGAGCCTTGTGATAGATAAGTACATTTTTTAAAAGGCTGCAGCAATCATCACATAAATAATAATAAATAACATTATTTCACAAGAAAGTACAAAATACATACAGTGATAGATAAAAAGCAGATAGTAATATTACTTGAACAATTTTTATTAAGTACTTAGTATGTATAAAACTTAAACTAAAATATTGAAAGTGTAGCCGCTTGTTTATATCTTCAATATTTGTTGTTTACAGTAAATATTTGAATGCGTCTATTGATTCAGGCCAACCTAGCTTTTATGTATAAACTCTAGGCTTTGAAATAAAAATTCATAAAGTTATTATTGCTAGAAGTTTAGTAAACGTACCCTTGTATCAAGCTTTATGTAGTTATTATAAATTATTGATTATCGATTTGATTTTGGATTCATGTCAAAGATTTTTTAATGAAGATGTTGTGTGCCATATTAGTTTTAGAATAAAATGGCTTATAATGTATATCATAATGTCACCGTTTTGCACAAAATATAATTTATTGTTATCTGTAGCAGACAGGAATTTAATTATTTGAATAAATTGAAATTTGCTCCATTTTTGTTACATGTCAGTAAGTATTTTTCCAGCATTATTCCAATTTTGATCACGAAGCGTCAAAAAAAAATCTCCTAAAGCCGCGCCGTTATAATGAGAGCTACCTACTATTCCTGAATTCCACGGACTGCTTACAATTAGGCAGAGTCAAGTAATTTATGAGCATAATATAAAAAAACTATTATAGGTATCTATTGTTTGACCATCCCAAGTTAAACAAAACCTAAAGTTATCGGGTCTTGATACTATTTAAGGAAAATGTCGATATTTAGTGTAGGTTTATAGTTTTAATCGATACGATATTGTATCAGGTGCCGGTACTCCCACGGACAGTAGGTCAGTGTTCAAGAAATAGACTTCAATGTCGATTGATTATATCACTAGTAATATATTTATATGAATACTAAGTTTGTTTATACGCATTCTAGATCCCTTAACACTAGCTATAATAATATATGCTTACTTTGGATCTAGATAGCGCTGTGTAGTTATTGTGTTATTAATGTTACCCTCTCTTTCCTTTATTTAGTTCGCATGACAAGAACATCAGTTATAAAAAGTCAGTCAAATAATCTACAGCTAGTTCAATCAATAAATAAGGATCACAGAACACTCTTTTTAATCGCCAGATTGTAAAAAATTGTAACATATAAAGTGACGCAGGCAATACCTCCTAAAATATTTAAATAAAATTTATTACATTCATCAGTTAGTAATTATAAGATTTCGTAATTAAAAATGAGTAAGCTCACTTAACAATAAAATAACATTATTATTTTAAAAATACAGTATCTATCCAATTACAGTATTTTAATGCTAATACTGAAAATGATTAGTGTCTACAGCACATATCGCTGTTTATTGGCAACATTTCCACTTACAAGTTTTATGATAAAAACTTTCAAAAGTTTCAAAACTGACTTTGGTGATTTCTGTATCAAGTGATCTCATCATTTACTCCAGGTCTTTAGATATTTCAGCTATTAAAACTATATCATCAGCAAACCTTAAATGGTTTAGGTAGCGACCACCTACTTCCATTCCTTTGTTTGACCAGTCTATTTTACAGAATATGTCTTCGAATACCGCGATAAAAAGCTTTGGTGATAGCCATAGAAGGAGGAGTGCGACAGTGATACCTCTGCCGAATTCCTCTTTCTATGACTATTTCATCGCCTCTGGTTTCTAATTTTACCTTGCTTGTGCTGCTGTTACTGTAGATGTATTTTAAAATGTTAACCCTTTCATGGAAACTACTGTAGACACAATAAATGTTTAATTGTCATCACGGCCATATACGTTTACTATCCCGGAAAGTGTTAATATATTTTTGATCTACATTTGAGATTTCTATGTTAGTCAAACGTAACCTACTTAGTTTAAATATAGGTTTAAAACTAAAATATTTTATTTTTAGAGTTTCTGGAACGAATATTTAAACTAGGTTACGTTTGACTTATGCTACCAAAACTTATTTTTGGTAATTTGATATGTTCATCATAACCCAGTATACAACAACTGAAAGCTATTATATGAGCTATTATATTATATGAATACCTGCCACTATTTTACCACAATAATTACACCTAATAGTATCTATTTTTTGACTCAGAATTTGCTAAATCAAAACGGATAGTCACATAACGTCATGGTACGTTATCTTTATGAAAATAATTTATTTGTTTTAACGCCAAAATTACAAAAAAAAAAATACAGTCAATTAACCTACAGCCATTTCGCTGACGAAGTAGAGCCGTGAGAAGAACTGGAAAGAAACTCAGACCACTCATTTCAATCACCATAACTAAATGAAAATAAAATATTTTTCATTTATCAATTTACACTATACCATACAATACTTTACAGAAATAATGATGTCACAAATGCGTATATATATATATAGGTTAATAAGATATTTTAATTTAGATAATTTAACTTATTCGTACATCGAAAACTTTCTATGTATGAGCCAAAAAACGCAATACACTTCGTGCCTGTTATTTTGTGCTAACCAGACCATAAATCAACGTGGCGTAATTGATGTGTGTTTCTTTACAAAGTTGCGAAAACTTTGTATATTTTATACACGTAGTATCTAATAGGAGAGTGTGTGCTATGTTGAGGTCGAAATTTCATTAATCACAAAATTGTTGGACTTATTACTCAAAAAGTCGGTATACGAATACATCAAAAAGGAGATAAATTAGAGGTCGGTATATTTTAAACTTTTAGAAGATGGAATCAGTTTAATAATGTATTTTATTACCTTGGTGACACAGTGCGACCCAAGTGCAGGACTTCGGATTTTGATTTCCATGCAAGACAGACAAGACACCGTTTTCGTTAACAAGAAATCTTTCTTTAAGTACTGACTAATCTTAAGCCAGGCAGCCAGGGAGCCAGCCAGCCACTGACCAATTTTACATGTTGTAACACTGTATACTGCCGTAATATTTTAGAATTAAATGCAAAGTACAAGTTTTCACATTTAACCCAATTATAAATGCAAAAGTAACTCTGCCTATCTGTCTGTCTGTCTGTTTCACGCCTAAACAACTGAACTGATTTTAATCAAGTTTGGTATAGACCTTGAAGAACAACATAGGCTAGCTTTTATCGTGAAAAATGGCTTGAAGGGTTGAAATAGGAGATGAAAGTTTGTATGAAAAATGCGATAACCGACATTCACGCGGGAAGAGGTGCGGCCAACAGCTAGTTAGTAATAAAATCATCTTTTCTAGAGCATTTGCATTCGGCTTAGCAGTAAAGTACCGGTCACTCGTATATATCTCTTTTTATAATACTCCTTCAACAACTATTTCACTCACGGAAAGGCAAGCAAGTGGAATTAACTACATACGACGATGTTTCCCATGCACTATATAATGTCCTTCTACAAGTCAATACTAATATATAAAGCGTCAGAGTTTGTTTGTTTGCTTAAATGCGCTAACCTCTGAAACTACAGTCGGATATATTTTCCAGTTCTCGAGGAAGGTTAAAGGCTTTGTAATATCAAGCTACTGGCGATGGGAGCAGAGCAGTAAGCAAAGACGCGGGTGAAACCGCGCCGCGGGAAGCTAGCAAAATATATAATCCTATAAAGAGTATTAGAATAAACTTCACATGACTGCATATTACACAACAGATTAAGAGCGCTCCCATATTAGTAGTGGCTAATAATATCGCGAATCGCATATGTACGCGATCTCTTTAAATAGCTGCAACTGCAAGCACTTTAACCTATTTCCTTCAACTACAATCAATATTGGCATAGGATATCTATGTTTTATTTCTTTAACAATAATACGAAAGTAATAGGTCGTATTTTGTTTTGCATTTAATGCAGAAATAAATATAGTATTAAAAAATACGTCCAAGTGCGAGTCGGACTTGCGCACGTAGGGTTCCGTACCATTATCTATAAAAAACGAACCAAAAAATCACGTTTGTTGTTTACGAGCACCTCTTAAATATTTGTTTTATTTTAATTTAATTATTTATTTTAAAGAAAACAAAGAATTTTGTGGTAAGGTGAGACTGCTTTTTATTTGTATCTTGTTACTTGTCCTGTCTATACCTATAATTGTTAATTAGTATGTCTCGTGTTATGTACCAAATAAACGTTTTCTTTCTTTCTTTCTTTCTAAAGTGAATTGAACCGTCTTCCTGTTGCTGTTATCAATATCAAGCAAAAACGAGCAATAAATCACGTTTGTTGTATGGGACCGCCGCAATTATTTATTTTATTCTGATTTTTAGTATTTGTTGTTATAGTGGTTGAACTGTCTATCTATTACGATTTAGATACAGACAGACAAGAAGACGAACAGCGGAGTCTTAGTAATACGGTTCCGTTTTATCCTTGAGGTACGGAACCCTAAAAAAAGTTTTTTGTTCTCAGATTTTGAACAAAGTGAGATTTCCTCGTTCGTAATGTGATGAGGACTTTTTGATCTAAATATGTCAAGTAGGTAGAAGTCTGAAAATCTATACTGAGATCATAGACAAGTGGCATAAATTTCTATTCTATTCATAGAATAGAAATCTATTCCACTTGTCTAGGACCTCTGTTTATTGCGATGGACTTATCATATACAAAATTGAATTTTACGTAACCCTAGCATACTTCTATTTACCTTTTTACGTAATAACTTATAGAAAGATACAAGTTAGTATTATGCATAACCCACAATGATAGAAATGAAACGAAAAAATTAATACTATTTATTGTTTTAACAAGTTTTCATATCAACTAGTGGTTAAAGTCTCCTTTTAAGCAATAAAAAGCGTGTGTTAAGGATCTCCGCTTTTCCGTGTAGGGTTATCTAGTCCAACAATCTTAACATGGATGAGCCATTATCTTTGTAGTAGTCTATCGTAGTCATTATTTAATTTTTCTTACTAGCAACATTCGCTACCTACTATCTATAGTACTGACCTATACCTATGGCCTGTTGTGTTGTACTGTAAATGCCTTCGACGACATTGATCTACGTTTGGTGAGCGTTATTGTAACTACCAGTAGGGACGTCCTGACACTTGTGATGGATGTGAAACGAGTAGGCTCTTGACTACTCCTCACGCTATCAAAATATCTCGAGAGAAACTGTGCAATCGACTAGAAACATGAAAAGTCATGCTCCTAATTTTTCTCCTTAGTTTCCAAAGCTTATAATATCATATAAATATTACGTAATAATTATGATACTAACATTTTTTATAGCCTCTGGTTTCTTGAGTATATTATTAGCCGAAATTTTATTTCTGGACGAAACCCAAACTGTTTTACTAATAGCTATTGTTATATCATTGAATGAATATGTACTTATAAACAGAGATTTTTATGGAGGCATATTATTGTGATATTAGTATAAAAATACAATGTTTTAATTCTGTGCTTTACCATAAGAATAAACTTATTTTCTGTGCATTTACTGCTAGGCAAACTTGATTGCTATAAACATACACAATGTTTAATTTGTTTTAAAATTTGAAATGTTGTATTTTTCAACGAGAATTCACCTAGCAGGTTAGACGTACGTATATGAATGCAAAGAGTTTTTGGGTATTTCTCAGATAGGACCAAAAAGCGTGTCCGTTCCGAAAATTCTATCAAAATGAAGTGCTGGCTTCCTGATATTTTTTGTGCAATAGATAAGACCAAAATTTTTTTGATAAAGTAATAAACCGTGTAAAAGAAGACTTCCTAAATAAAATATTTTATATCTTAATTTCCTAAATCATTGTGCTATGTTGGATATATTCACAGACAGCTAGATTGTTACTAACTCAACTGGTAATATCAATAAAGAGAAATAGATCTTAAAAGCCAAGTTACACCTAGTTTTCTCCGAGTTCGGTATTTTGAATTGATATCAGTGGCACGCACCGACTTACTAATAAGTCAAACTCTATGGTAACTACAAGAATATGTGTAAGTGTGAAACAAAGAGCTAGAGTTAGGTCCTGCATCAGTGGTATGATACACCGAAGTAAATTTTACAGGCAGTAAAATCAATCGTAATTTTATTGATATCATTGACTCCGTTATTTTCAGTTTTGTAAGAGTAGTTATGACAGATTCTAAAGAAGACGAAAATCTTCTTTAGAAGATCTTCGTCGATTTTAACAGGTAGTAGATCCACGCTGATTTCAGCATGAATGGGCCGGATCGTCCGGGGAAGTACTACCCTCTCATAGAAGATCGACTTAAAAGTAGTAGTATCCGTACTACTGCGTTTCGTTCGGTGAGTGAGAGCGCCGGTGGCCCAATTTCCCCCCTTTCCTCTTTCCTCACCTCCCTCATCCTCCCTTCCCCAAACCCCATTCCCAGCCGCCATAGTGGAGGCCACTATACCAGCAGTTTTAGACGATGACTTTTGTTATAGTGGCCACCACTTCTGGATTCCATTGACTGCTTACCATCAGGCAGGGTGGAGTCACTTTGGTAGGCAATAATATAAGAAAAAAAAAAACTGTAAAATATTGTTGTGTCAGGAAAGGTTTAATGTAAAAACAACAATTGCGCGATGATAAGTTTTAATTAAACTCCAATAAAACAATAATCATACTTATAAAACACAACAAACACTCGTTAGTGACGAATGTAACTAAAACACTTCATGGACTTCGTAGATAGCTCTTCTATATTGCTTCGATGTTAACTCGAGATCACTGTATTCAAAACTGTGCATAGTAGTGCATAGGCCGGCCGGCCCATGCACATTTACACAAAAATCAAAGATGACTTTCCTTTTTTAATTTTTACTTTGGTGAAAACAATATTGATTTTGATATTTCCAAAATTAAATTACTCCGTAACCGCTAGACCCATTCAGTTCCGTTTGCTACTAACATCATCTAAAAAAAAATATTGATTTCATATTTTGTATTGTTGTACCACCGAAGTTGACGGAAAATCGAGGTCCTTGGTCCTGGGAAAGGCCCTTTTGCTACTTTTCTGAAACTTGATCACTATTCAAGCCAGTTGTTTTTTTTATATTTTAAAAAACATGGGTAATGAATATATATTAACAATTGGATTTTTTTATGATTGTAGAATATCATAAAGTGTATTTTGAAAATATTTCAATTTTCCATATAAAATGCATGTAAAGAGTTGTTAGAGTGTACCAAGTTTCCATTTTAACAGAAATTAAAATCGATAGGCCACATTTTTAACCGACTTCAAAAAGGAGGAGGTTATCAATTCGGATCGTATGTTTTTTTTTTTTTTTGTATGTTTTCTACCTCATATCTCGATCATTTATGATCCGATTTGAAAAATAATTTTTTATTTGAAAAGGTATACTCTGAAATTGATCCCATTTTTTTATTATAAGAAATGGTTCAGTAGTTGTATGTTTGTTACAACAGAACTCGGTCATTTATAAACCAATTTGAAAAATTCTTCTTTTATTTGAAAAAAATTGACGCGCACTTATCAGATTCCGTTCGATTTCTTGTATTAAATCTATATTTTTCATTCATATATCAATAGATTAATTATTTAGGTTATTTTTGCTAGAAGGTAGGTTATTTTTATAAAGGTCATTATGATCCTTCTTGGCTGGCATCAAAATAACTGATTAAAAACTATAAATAGTAAAGTATTATAGGTATAAGGATTGCGTTGATTCCCCTTTAATGTTCTTTGCTATGAAGTAATTAAAATATTATTTTCTACTTTTTAGTTAAGGGTTGAACATGTAGGTATTGTTTAAAGTCGGTTTTCATTTCTTTTCTAAAAATAATTTTATGCACTACCAGTTTTCAGCTCGTGTATCGAAATAATTACAGTAACTGATAGTCAATGGCTTCGATCATAGGCGACATATTAGTAAGCGGTTAACTAGTGAACACCTACCTAGTGTTGAGACGAGGCACAGCGAATAATGAAGCCTCTTTGAGACAGGATCACCGATTCGCACAAGGACGCCAGACCCCCTACGCTATTAAGTCACGGATTAAGGCGGCACCAACTTTGCATAGAGCCGTTAATGGGAGTTATGGGATAAGCCTATACGACAAAATGGAGATAAAGTTCGTATGTAAATTATTGAGCGTTAAAAAGTAGCGTCCGTAATCGTTGCTACCCTCTGTCTCATTATATTTTATTTATTATATACTAAAAATTTGTACGGTACAATTTAACAATAAATGGGAACATTTTACTGTATATTCTTTTTTTTCTTCTACTTCTCTGTCGGTTATTTTTGTCAGTGTCAAATGTTATTATCATGCAAATTTTTAAAATTTAAAAGTTACATAAATACTTATGTGTCATTCATGAATAAAGAAAACAAAACAAATTTCAACAAATTAGTTATCCATACTCTATACTTATATTGTTAATGCGAAAGTAACTCTGTCTGTTACGCTTTCACGCCTAAACCACTGAACCAATTTTGATGAAATTTTATATAGAGATAGATTAGACCTTGAGGAACAACATAGACATATCTTTGATCGCGAAAAAATAGCTTCAAAGGGGTTCAGATAGGAAATGAAAGTTTGTATAAAAAATCGTCAATGTAAACAGCGATTTAACCGACATTCACGTGGGCGGAGCTGCGGGCAATAACTAGTATAAAATATATGAAGCTAGAGCATTGCAATCGTCACTGTCAATTGCTATAAAACGTCAAAAACGAGACACGAAGAAATGACAACAAATGAGTACCTACCCATTATTTGTTTACAAGTAAAATGTTTGCATCTTTTGGTATTATAAGCAAGCTTCATTTTGAGTTACGGATGCTAAAACTATGAAACTGTAACAATTTCTTCAGTTTACTGTGGAACTTGGACCTGGACTATATTTAGAACTAAATATTCAGCTGCGGCACGACTATAAAATGTAAGGTCGTAACACGACCTTATGAATATTAGACGCATATTCAAGTCTAAAACATAGATATTTGTATTCAACGTTTAATCTACCCCTTTACTATCAACATATAATTCAAAGTTAAATTATTTTGTTTGTGTGTATTTAAATGTTTAGCCGGACCGGACTGAATGTTAAATGTTTCGAACTGGCAGTGCTATTTAAATAGGTACATCAAGTGTCAAACTTTGACCACGACAACTGACACGTAATCCCACAATTGTATATCTCTACTCCCGTGCAGACAATTGACGTTTTATCAGTTTAACTTGTTTGCGATGAACCTACAAACTATCTTTAAATATTAATAAAGTCGCCGTTTTTCTGCATGGTTTTCTAAAACAAAACTTCAAAAATAAAATAAAATATATATACACATACCTACTATACACATTATATAAAATAAACATAAATAATATAATATGATAATATATAATAATAATAATTTATTTATTTCGGGCATCAAGGCTCATCCTAAAATACATATAAAATATAAAATAATACACTATTTTTGTATTGGCGTCGTGTTACGCTGAGCTGTGTTGCATAAAGTTCCACGGAAACAACGGTACACAACACCTTACGGCCAAAACTCAAAATATATTTATTTATTTATTTATTTATTTATATAAAAACTAGTATCACATATTACTTACAGCTAGACCAAACGTAAGACTGAAAGACAATACAATTAATTACCAATTATTTTTATCTATTATCAGTTACTTATATATCTATGTATTTTATTCATTATAATGATTAATTAGTATATTTTAATTATACTTTGGTACAAATTTTGTTTATAAACTATTATTAAGAGCTTATACTAGTGGTAGTGAGCGATTCAAGGTAACGACCAGCTGCATGAGTAAATTTCTTTTCCGTGGAGATAAAGATGTCTAATGTTTTGTCGAAGTTAGGGATGTCGTTAATGTATCTGAGTGCGCGTGTTAATGGCGCGTGGTGAGCTAAGTTGGTGCGCGCTGCAGGCACAGCGAGCAGGCGCTGCCGCGCGCGCCCCGTGCCCGAGCGCGGCGCGCGGAGCCCTACCTGTGCGAGCAGTGTCGGGTTGTACGCGAACGAGTCGGAAGAAGTACGTAACAAGTGTGACGTTACGTCGCACTGCTAGCATGCGGTAGTCCACCATCCCTACGATGTATAGGGTGGGGTATAAGTAAGGGTAGTAGAAATATATTTTCTTGAAAAGGTATCTTACAAAAGATTTTTTAATTTTTTTCTATTTGATTGGTATGTGTAGGTAGTGTGATGAGGGTTCCATATTATAGAATTAGTTTCTAGGGTGCTTCGGACGTATGAATTGTAAAGGATGGAAGGTGTTAATTGGTTAGTAAAATATTTAGATTGCCTTAATACAAATCCAAGGCTTTTTCTTGATTTATTGCACAATTTGGTAATATTAATATGGAAGGTCAATTGGCTGTCAAACCAAGTGCCAAGATCTTTTATAGTGGTTACGCGAGATAACACAGTGTTGTTTATGGAATAGTTGCCTAAAATGGGTGAGCGGGCGCGGGTGTACGATACCATTGCACATTTACCTACATTTAAATTTAAGCTATTGCATCTACCCCAGTCCAATACAATATTAATGACATTTTGTAGTAATACACAGTCTGCTGGTGTATTAATGGTAATGGCTAGTTTGACATCATCAGCAAACATAAGGCAAGTGCTGTGTTTAATGTGAGATGGTAAGTCATTAATTAGGATTAGAAACAGTAAAGGGCCAAGGCAGCTACCTTGGCCAATGCCGGAGTTAACAGGATACTCTATTGACTTATGGTGTTGGAATGATACATATTGGTAACGGTTTGCCAGGTAGTTAGAGAAGAAATAAATAAGATGTTCTGAGAATCCTATGTATGCCATTTTGGCGAGAAGCACATCACAATCTACCTGGTCGAACGCCTTCTGAAAGTCGAAGTACGCAACGTCAACTTGCTTCCTAGCGTCAACCTCATTCATAACTAAGGTTGTTATATTTAGGAGATTAGTAGTAGTGGAGCGGCCAGGTAAAAAACCATGCTGTTGGTCACAAAACCAACCTCTTAGCTGTTTATAAATTAGGATATATAATGTGGACTCCATAATCTTACCAAATACTGACAAAACAGCTACAGCTCGATAATTTTTGACGTCAGATTTATATGGACTGGCCTGTGGGCCTAGTGGTAAGTGACCCTGACTGCTAAGCCGGAGGTCGTGGGTTCCATTCCCACCCAGGACAAAACTTTGTGTGATGAGCATGATTGTTTGTTCCGTGTCTGGGTGTAATTTATCTTTATTATGAAAATTATTAAAAAAAACTGGAAATACGTAGCTTATCAGTTGTTTAATACCCATAACACAAGCAAATATAATTGCTAATAATTTATTTATATATTATATATACGTTTTTTTAAATATAGAGATGGTTTTGGAATCTCGTATGTTAGGAAGAGGTAAATTAGAATAGAAATCTTAGGGAAGGGATATCAAAGAGAGTTCCAAGATGGGATCTACAAGGAGCATCGAAAGGGCAAGCAAACGAAAAACGCTCACGCAATTACGCAGGGTAGTTAGCATAAAAAGAATGTTAAAAAGTAGAAGTAGTATTTGAGTGTTCCTGCGAAGGCGAATGGGGAGCCACTAGAGTACCTTGCGGAAGTGGGAAACATGATCGTACTATCGCAGACCAAAATCAAAACAGATGCATACATTTTGCAGGAGTTATTTAAGCTTATTTAAGAGCTCCTCAGTGGCATTCCGATAGCAAGCATCGGCGTAATCAATACAGCCGAGAAATTCATCGATTATATACGTTGTATAACCACTTCTAAATCGTAGGCAGGGGATTTTGAAAATCGTATTATCGTCAGCCCGGTAGATGATGTTTACCCTGCAGGTGGTAACGCAATCAATGCGAACTGACACCTCTCGGTGTTGAACCCCGTCATGCATACTGATACATGCGTATTGAATAGTACTCAGCTAATTTAACTTTACAATAAAATTTGCCTAATGAAAACGCTGAAAGCCTTCTATACATTGTTCATTGGGAATCAGTCACCACAAACTGCAAATATGCCAGCTATCCATAAAATTGAATTCAATATAAAATAACATTTTGATGCATTAAAAGACAATAAATGTAGAAAGTATTTTATGTGCTCAAGAAAATGAATAATTCAAAACGTGTTTAGTGAATTTGAACTTGTAGACAAAGTAATTGAAAATAAACCTACTTCCCTAGATCTAGTTAGAGAAATGTATTTTCTTTCTATTTGTAGGCAATAAAACGATAAATTACACAGAAACAGCATTACGGGATAAAATAGGCGGTCATAAATCCAAAAACGAGCACAAAAGTGTTTGTTGTCATAACATATATCCCGATATTATTAAAAACGCCGACAAACGATTATAATAAAGAACAATAGGTCCTTTACAAAAAAAAGAAATGAAAGAAAGGGTTACTGAGCCACACCTGCTGCCAGTTAATGCGTGTTTCCATAAAACGTGTGATGCTTCCTCATTTGTTTTATGGGAATTGAAAACATAGAAACCCTTAAAGACAACAATATTTTTCAAATGGCTTCATAGTACCTAATTAGATTTTTAAAAATTTTATTGAAAAAGTTCTAACTCTAACGAATATAAAATACTAAAAAGAGCAATAGATTTTTGTGAAGAGAGAGAACAGCAACTTTACGTTAGCCGAAATATTTATTAGTGCTAAACTCGAAACTGGTTCGTTAGGATTTCGTCAACATACTGTTCGTGACAACTTCCTAACTATCATCTGTACTTTTATTTTTCATTAGCATTCTAAAAAACAAATAAATTGCCAAACATTTATTAGATAGTGCGCTTTTAAATTGGTTCTACATAATGCACTATATATGTATTATTTATCACAATAGGGGATCGGACTAATTTTCAGAAAGTGTATTAAATTAATCTTTATGGATACTTATTTCCATAAAAAATTTTTTTAATTTATTTATAGCCTTTTAGGTACTCAAAATCATGTTTTAGTATTGTTTGTTTAAAAATCCCGCCAAAACGCCACGATATGTCGTCTGACAGCGCGTGACGTCATTTGTGGTCTTAACAAAACAGCTGAACGAACTTATGTTCGCGAGAAGTTTTGTTTTGTGGAGTAGATTCTTGATTTGTTTGGAATGAAAAAATATCGTTAGTGTGCAGTGTACAGTGTGCAGTACAAACACACCAAAAACTACTCCAAATAAAATATTCATTGATGTTCCAAGAAAAGCAGATAGTTACTGGTAGAAAAAATGGTTAGACTTAGCGAGAAAATATTCCTTCGGGCGAGATGTCTGTTACTTCACCAATTTACTTTTGTGAAGATCATTTTGACGGTAATTACTTACCTACCTACTACGAATAAATACAATGAAATATGGTTAAATTAAATCGTAGTGAATTTATACATTGTGTAGGTAATGTTAGAGGTTATATTTACGAGGACAATAATTTTCACTTGTTTCAGCTTTCTAATGATATGAAAAATTACATGCGAATAATATATTATTATGAAGGTAGTTATAAAACCTACACAAGTTATCACATTTCGAAGTTCAGCGTCACAAAAGTATGAATTACTTGCAAATCATATCATAATGATGCCTTTCGTAAATCCTGTTTCCATTATGAAAAACTGACGAAACACCACATGACAGTTTTTAAATCGATTACTGTATCCTAGTTTAACAGTAATCTTTTAGCAAATTTAAGAATTTCAAGAAAATATCTGAGTGAACTAACTAGATAGTACCCGTGCAGTCAATGATTGCCCACAAATGACGTCACAGAATGTGATTGGTGTTTCAGTACAGATTAAAAATACTGTAAATAACAACATTTTATTTCTTCATTTAAAAATATTTAAATGAATTATATTAAATTATAATTTGATAAATAGTCATAAGATAGTATATTTATTATATCTAAGTACATTTTACATTTTCATTTGATTACTGTCCGATCCCCTATTGCAAATTATAATAATTTACTATTTATTTTCACTATTTAGCACTATCACGGAACCATTCAGATTAAATAAACCCAGTGTACAAATCGAATAGCTTTATTGTTTTCGCGATAAAACAATCAAACCGTAACTCTTGATGTTGCCGATGTGTCTTTTTTCAATCTTTACTTACCTGACCGAACAAACAATGTTCGTCCCAAAAAGGTCAAGATGAAAATGGCTCCCATTACCTTCATAATAGTGTCTTTTGTTTTATTATGCCTTTCAAATTCATAATTGCGTATCGTAATTATTTCTTATGATTTACGATTACGTGGTAAATGAACGTTTTCCTTTATTTTATTAGAAATGAAACTCATTACATCAATAAACGGCCAACTCTTCATTTTAATTGTATTTAACTTAAAAGCCTTACTATCAACGGAACATCGAATTTGACAGTTGAATGCAAGGTGTTGCTGCAAAACAAATGAACGGAGCGCTCTGGGTCGATGGTTACAAATAAGGGTTGGGGTACATTAAAAGCAAGGTGAGTCGCAATGTAATTGACCGGTAGTGTGATGAATTCCACGTTAATCTAAATTTCTGCCTCTTGTGTAAATGTTTTGTCACTTATATTTTCTGGAGTAAATTAAAGATTCGATCCCAATAGTTTCTCCTTTGCAAGTCTTTCGTGAATAGCAAACATTTAAAACAAATACAGAAGACTTACTAATGCTATAATAAGTTACGTATGATGATGAAGTTACGTGTGCATGCTCGGTACGCGTATCTTATATGTAATAATTTTAATGTGATACTAAAATTAAATCCTCCCCGTATAGACGCTCGGTAGCAACCCTTGCAAGACATTTTAAATATTACTCTGCATGATATTTCAAAACTCATTACAATAAATTTTGTTACTTAAGACATCTTGCTACAATTTATCCACCTCCGATTAATTTTCACGTGCTACGTTTTGTTTCTATTAATGATTTTATTATTAAAGTACTTGTAAAGGAATCCCTTCTGAACATACATTTTTAACTTAGCGATGCTTGTTAGCAGTCCCAAGTCGACACCCAGAGATAGTAAAGCGGCGCACACAAGTAGATAAAACTAACTACGTAAGTACAGGTGTGAGCTCGAGATGTTTTCCACACTAAGAGTTACCCGCACATGTAGAGGTGAAGGAGGTTACCCCACTCTAATGTAAAGCACACAGACTAGAGTAGGTTATACAAATATGCGCAAGGGATAAAATTTCGCGGATTGCTCTAAATCTCGTGTTTTCTTTGTCAGGAAATATTTCGAAAAGCTCAGCATAGGTACACACTCAAATAAAATTCGACCTTTCGAATGATAAACATTGACAGTCCCTGATTGAAAAATAATAACGTTTCCTTCAAATTCTTACGTAAGCTTTATTCTAATATTTTTAGTTTAATGAAGCGTTCGAAAACGTTTCCAATAATGAGATTGAACGGTACATTGTCACAAATGTCGTAACCGCTGCCTTTATAAACGAAATTTAGAATAATGCAATTCAGCTCGTAACACATATTATAGGTAACTGACACGTAAGCTGGTGAAACACAGCTCAGTGATACAGTTGGTAAACAAAGGTAAGTAAATGCTACATGCATTCAATCTCAGAACAAGGTAAATGGTGTCGAATCCATTTTGTAAGAACGACTCAGCATGTTGCAGAAGGGTACGCATTCAGGTTTAAAAATGTAACGTTCGTATTCATACAATTGTAAAACCATGTTTTAGTTAGTTCGATAACAGCAAATATTTGTGTACATGTTTAATTGATTAAAATATTGTGGCGCAATGTTTTAAGTATTCGATCACTCAAAGCTATGTTTGTTTCACACCTTTGTTTGTTTAATCGAATGAGATTTTACGTTCTCTCATAATGTTTAAATACAGATACAGAATATCAGGCAGCCAAATGCCCGTGGCTGTTAATTATACTATGTTTAGAAAAACAGAGCACAAACAAACCGTTGCTGAACGAGTAAGAAAGAAAGAAAGGGGGTAACTGAGACTTTTCAGTGCACTCACTGACAAAGCGAAATGCAGTGGTATAAGTACTACTACGTATAGAACAATTTACATCGATATTTTATACGAGGGTATATGCCGATTTGGTCTGTTGATAATGAAACCGGAAAGAACCTACACCGTTAAAAAAGAGTACCTACTCACCAAATATTCTGAATTGAAGAATAATAATAATAATTTTCTACCACATTCACACAGCGCCATCTAGCCCCAAATTAAGCAATTATATTTGCTTGTGTTATGGGATTACACCCAGACACAGAACAAACAATCATGCTCATCACACAAAGGTTTGTCCTGGGTGGGAATCGAACCCACGACCTCCGGCTTAGCAGTCAGGGTCACTAACCACTAGACCAACAGGCCAATATATTGTATACATTAAGGACGTCTTAATATACCTATATATTTACTACAGAATATGCTATAAATAATCGTTCTTGTATCCAGACAATGTACGAGGCCCTTACAAAGGCCGCGCTTCAGCATCCCTTGGCACGAGCTTGTCTTTGTATCATGTTCGCCGCTTATTATCACACGAATAACGTCCGACGCCTCATAATTTTTTCAAAAGGTGATATTAATAAGAATGATAGATAAAAGCTAGTGAGATATTGAGATTTAAATTTTATTTGCTATTTGAGTATTTTTTCTGTGTAGGTTCGGGCGGCTTACGACCGGCCGGCCTGGCGATAGGTATTTGAAGAAGAACTTTAACCAGCTATGGGCATTACTCGGTTGAAATGAAGATGACGATGATGACATTTTAGTTTGCTATTACGTTTTAGTTATTAGTATGTATGTAGATAACAACAAATATGCAAAACTTAAATTTTAAAATAGCTTTATTTTAGTTTTTTACGTACCTATATTTTACGGACAAGGAGACTGTCCCCAATAAAACAGAAATTATATAATTATAAGTGTACTTATTATTTTTAATTACTGTTATGTAATGATGGCACGTCTCATTTCAAATGTTCGTAAGGTAATTTTAATATTCACTTGAATTGGAACGCTAAGTTTTACGGTTCTAGTCCCTACTTATGACCTATCTTTATCTCATTAATAATAAATTACGGATCCGCTTACCTTCTACTTGGCAAAGAACGTTTAATAATGAATTCTCTTGTCCTTATAGCGTGAAGAGGGGTCACACAAGGTGTACACGATATTCTAGTAATTTAGTTTAAAGCCATCGGATAATATAATAATACTAATACTAATATTGTTCTACTTTCGGATTACTATTACCGCCAAGAACCCTTTACGAGTGCTGCAATCCCATACAAAAATTAACTTCTATTTTAGTCGTATTTCATATTAGTCGGTTTTTGTGGTTGTTGCAGGTTATACTAACGACTTTTGGTCGTGAGTTTCGCACAAGGTGACTAAAAGGGTAATTACCAAAATATACAATGACAAAGAAATTGTTGAGTAACCCTCGTCGTTTGCGTCATTAACAAACCAAATGAAATAGATATTAAGTTAACTGGGCTCTACCACAACCTCTTATAACCATTTTATTATAACCTTACTTTGTTTCTATTCTTGTTTTAATGTCACAAAAGAAAAAGACGAAACACACAGTAAGATTAAAATAATACTGCTATAAGAAGTGATGGTGGCCCCTCTGATCTCTCCTTGGAGCTAGTCAAAGAATGATTTGAATTGTTAATTGTTTATCTTCGGTAAAACAAAACAACACAACAGTTAATAAGAATCTAAATAAAAACAGAAACTAATTAAATATATTTTTACTTTGTCTAGTAACAACTCAGAGCATATTATAATAATATGTCTCATCTGTGTCAAATTTTTGGCATTTACTTCGTATATCAATAAGAAAATTATCATTTATTACGGTCAATAATTACTGAGCAAACTGAGCTTAACTACACAAATGCATAAGTTCCTCTGGACTTCTGGTAATCAGTTTCAAAACAGACAAATGTCATTAATTTAAATACATGTTTGATACAGATCCCACACAAATATTTTCAGTGTTCTATCTCTAAGTATGAAAATAAATCTATGCCTAGACGAGAAAACATTTCTAATCTTTCAGAGAGCCTTGACATTGTTTCTAAAAATAGACTCGAAGAGCTTAGAAACTGAAAGGCCAAAGATTTCGGGCAGCCAAGAACCACAGTTTAAGCGCCTTATTTACTAGTTACGTGTATAATTAATACGAAATGAGACTAATTTTCTTATGTTTGTTAAGTGAACCAGATGATTGGCATGGGTCGTAAATTGAATAGTTAAACAGTTTCTAGTGGTATTATTGTTGATACAAAAAAGATTGCATAGTCGAATTTATAGACACTTATTTTAAACATAATTAGCCCGTCATATAATTTTTAGCCCCTTTTCCGTATATCCCTACTAATATATTCCATTGGTAGCTATAGTTGGATTATATTACAATTATACCGGTAGGGATATATGGAATATTTAATTTCATAATGTATCCCTACTGATGCGCAATGGTAGGGATAGTTGGAGTATTTTTTTCAACTACTCGGTAAATCGGTATTTAATCGGTAAATCAATTATAAATACTGATGCGCAGTTGAATTTTTATTTCCAAATATCTCTACCTTTAGGTGTCCATATATCTATCTATACTGACGCGCACTGGTATGGATAGTCGGATTTTGATTTTCGTTTATCGCTACCAGTAGGGATAAAAGTTTTCAAGGGTTTCTTTATGATTAATTAGGTGTTCCTGAAAACATTTAGATGAGCATCAGTAGGGAATATTATTCTGGCCCTACCGGTATAGATAATTGGAAAAATTATCTAATTATCCCTACCAGTGCGCATCAGTAGGGATATGAAATTAAAGTTTCCATTTATGGAAAGGCACCAGTGATGGACACTTTAAGCCCAAATTTGTAGTATTTTCGCAATTTTATTAATAATAGTGATTGTTTCAATACAATACATATTGAAAATTGAAGGTCCTGTGTTTTTTCTACATAACTGCTGTATTTAATGTAGAACACTGCAATTGGTTTTAATGATATTAACAGATAAACACTTCAGTTTTTGCATCTGTGATGGACACATTAGATGACAACACAGTGTGTTGTTAACACGGTGCTTTCATCTTAATTTCATGCTTAACTCAAGCACAAAAAAGCATTTTGGTTTGAATAAAGCTATAATAAATTGAAAGACAAACTTCTACCTACCTCACTAATAATTTTCGTAACAATAGCCGGGCATACTTTTTCAATACCACAGGCACCTTGTGCCTCCCGCCAAATTAAATTCAATTACTGAATTAAAAAAAAAAGGTCAAACAATGATAGCTTGATGACTACTGTATAGGATCAAATATTATAATATGATATAAAAATTCATTCCTACTCTTATTCTACAAGATATGTCCATCACTTGATGATCCTTGTTTAGGGTACCGGTAATGATAATTGTAAAAAAAAACAACAATTTCTACCAGTAGGGACTTATTAGTAGGGATATATGAAATATGGGGTTTTTAGTACAACATCATTATTATCGTCATTCATTTCCCACTTGTCAATAGCACATACTCGTATGTTTCCAATCTAATGTAATTTAATTTAAGCTTTGCGTCATAATTACAGTAACTTTTTAGATCAGTGTGAATAGCATTAGTTTAATTTGGATGCGTCAAAATTACGACTTTATCACTATGACTAATTTGATTTGAGTAAAGTTACATAAACCTGTACGTTTGTTCCTCCAAAATCATCCAAATATCTAAGAAGCTAATAGCTAAAAAAAGACTTAGGTCGGGGTTAGAGTTTTTTTCTGCTGGGGTAAAATTCGCAGACCTTTTCGGGTAAGTACCTATTGAGCTGTCAGTTAAAGAATTCCAGTCTCCTAGGTTGGCAGTACGGTTTCCTGTATTTACAAAGAAAATATTTGAAGAGGATGTTATTAACATTTTAAAAGTCCAGCAACGGTTGCTAATTACTTTTTTAATTTGTTTGCTGTATTATAATTGTTTGCTACTATATAGGTAAAAGGGTTTGTGAATGCTTTCTACGTTGTCCGTATATTTACATTGTATTATTTAATAGGTCTTAAAAGGCTAAGGAATTATTGCATGTATCACATTAAAAGAAAGTTTTTATTTTTTTTTATATTTATTGAGTATAGGCAGTCTGGCTATAAAATCTGATACAAATTAAAATGCATTTATTATTTCATAAAAATTACTTGTCAAAATGTCATGTCTAACCTAAGTATTGACCGAAGACTCCTCCCTATAAAACTATTTATAAAGTACCTTTAAGTAATAGATCCCCATAAATTACAAATTTTAATGACGTTAAGAGACGGGGATTGAATATGCCCGAAGATGGTGAGCACATAATTATGAACGTTTACAGGTAGCAACGTGTTGTTTGCCAAAGTCCCAACGGACTTCTTACGTGCAGCTAAATAGAATTTCCATTTCGACTTTATCTACATGGAGATACAAATAAATGTTGAGATGGCAGTTTAGTAGTGGTGTGTAAAATATTTTTACAGCTTCATAAAGCATAAAGTACAAAATTGACATAGTTTTCTATAGTATTATGTAACTGGAAAAAAAATAACACCATAGTCAGAGCATCTAACTATATTCCAGAAAAAATAGTGATGATCTGATGATAAAACATCAACTAACCCAAATCGAAACAGAAAGCAGTAAGTATATCATAGCCAACGCTTGTAACATATGACACATCGTATATCTCCTTCATCTTTGCAACTTTTGACTTTGAAATATTTGGTTAATTATAATATGCACAGAAAGTATTGTACTCGTATTTATTAGTATTATTCTCAGTAATATATTAAGGTTAGGATTTAGTAGTTTAAATTACTTCTCTTAAAACTGATAGTTACTATTTTTCTCACAAACACATTAATTTCGACTAACCTAGATGAGATTCTCTGAGAGAATCAGCGAATTGGATCACGTCTTATAAAATAAACTAGAGGGTAAAACTTCAAGCGACCGCAGTTGTTGTCACTAGTGATAAGGGTATGTTCGATTCCAACCGTGTTGTTACCGTGTAAATTATGATCACTAATAATAAATGTTGGATATATTACGTACATTATTAGTTTGCCGCCAAAAGTGCCCTCCTGTTTACCTCAGTTGACCCTTATAACTTTAGGGTGACGTGCTTCTAATACATTTTGTGTTTCCCTTTCATTACACCAATTTGTTTATTATTTGGATTTTGTGTACCTAATTGCTGTCATTTTATTTTAATTGTTGCCATGCATTATCTGGACTATCTTTTTAAAAATGTATGTATCTCACCTACACTACCATGATAGTTTTAAGTTTGCACACGTTTCATGCATTTTCGTATTTTTCAGTGGTGGATAAAGTACAATAAAATATTCAGATATGTCCTCCAGAATTACTTTTGTTTGTCATCATCTTATTGGTATCGGATATTTTATTAGTATCGAGGGTAATACTTAGCGCGCGATTTCCTTACTGTTGTTCTGAACATTGTCTATTGTCATATATCCAACAGTGGACATTCTTTTTCAAGCTGAAATTATAATAAAATCTCACTCAAACTTGTGATGTCGTTAAACTTCTATAAAATCATTATACTTAAACCTACATTATAAAAACCAGACATTTTTATTGATAAGAACAACTGAAGTAACAAACTTGTTTTGTCACCCCATAATTCATATTTTGTTGTTATGACAACTGGCAGTCAGTGTTCATTTGTTGTGCATGACCAATCAGCTGTCAAAATTGACTCGAAGCAATTAGGGGCTGCTGCTGTGAAAGTGATTTAAGCAAAACTTTGTTGTTTTCGGCTTTGGTAGTCTCCCAAAATGTCATTCATCAGACAATTAATCATCGAACTCTGTTCTCGAGATGCAAACAGCTCATAAATAGTTCGTTACGAAGATGATGCCCGGGGAAACTTGATCGCCCGGGGAATCGATTTTACCAAGCTTTGAGGTATATATTGAATTACCTACTGGAAGGGTTCTTGATTAAATGACTGCTGTATAGATAGGCTATTTTATCGTAATAAATACCCTTGTACTGAATTAATTTTTACTACATTGTTTGGATATCGGAGTACCTATACAAATTCCAAAGTTATTGGTCAACTTGATTTGAAAATTGTATGAGCATATGCCGATTTGGTTCAGGTCAAAAAATAATAATAGATTTACGCATCATTTGATTACTTAGCGCTAGAAATAGATAAAAATTGAAAAATGGCTTTCGGAATTAAATTTATTACAATCTATTGCAGTTATTTTATCACATGAAAATATGTTTTTTTTTTGGCTTTCGCTGCATTGACTGCATCACACTTCTGGACCATCAATAAAAAAATATAACAACATGTTTGATTACCTTGCCTTAGTTTGTTTAATGCATGAAATGATTCCTACTACCTATATAAATTACCTAATCTTTTGTTGCACTCTGCCTTAAAAGTATACCTATGCAATAGTTTATATTTAACTTTCGATTGCACATAGTTTGTTTTGCAGGAATATAGTCACTATCGTCATTCATCTTCAAGAGTGTCCCCGCACAGAACAAAGAACTTGCCCTTACTACGCACTTTGAAATTGTAACTTGCTCGACAAAAGACTTTGCTGTCTCACGTCTATCTAATTATTGTAAATAAAGGTCAACAAACAACAATATCTTTAGTCTATAAAGATAGTATTATTTTTTCACTTATCGCCTTCATCTTATTTCCACTTAAAGAATCTTCAATTTTAATTAACAGATCATCAATGAAAATCTAAACCTTAGACTTGATGCATACAGTATTGTCTACGAAATAATGCATGAAATGCCGAATGGTTGCTATGAAAACTGAGTGATGTTTCCGCGGCTGAATGAGTGGCTATAGAACGAGAAATGTATTGTATGACTTTCGAAAATCTTTCAATAGCTATAGCATAATGCCTATCAGTTGTTCAGCAGAAAGGGTATTCGAAATGGGCCGATGAAATCTTTGAAAGTAGATGAATAGTAAATGTTGCAAAAAGCTTTTTTACCGCTGGGTCGTGACGTCCGGTGTGCGCTCACAAAGCGATTGATTCAGCGGCAGATGGTTCAATAATTCAGGAGGACCGGCACTGGACATGTCGCATATTCCACATGGCAACTGGCCGCAATATTAACAGGGCTGTCTACCAAAACAACAGATAATAATACACAAATAATACCTACACAAGGGCTGTCAACTCTTGTAGTGTTTAAAGATGCGGAGTTCGATTATAATAATATAATAATAATAATAATTTATTCAGAAACCATAGATACATATTAAAATAACAAATACAGAGTCTTAAATTAGGTAAAAGTAATCTAAACAGAGTCTGTGCCTGAACTAGGTAATCCTGTGTTTCAGGCAAAAAATGTACATAATCTTTATTCTTAGATAATCTCATATTTATTATATTAAGGGTACAGATTATAAGTATAGGTATTATACAATATAGCAAAACTTAATGAATATTACTTAAATAAAATAAAAGCAGATTATGTTAGCTTATCTAAAACAGAGCATAAGTGTATTTATGAACTTTCTTAGTAAATATATCAATAAAACTAAATGTAATTTATTAAACGTGTATGCTTAAATTTACGTTAGTTTCCCAGAGGGGTTGGTAGATGTGGCGACAATAATTATTTATTTTATCACAACTGTTAATTTTTCTGTATCTTCATATGACATGTTTTGAAGGGCTTCTTGAATGGATCTTTTACAGTTTTTGTACGTCAGGGGATATATTTGATTGAACTTTACATGTCGTCCGTGTAGGTGGCAAGCGTAGGACGTACGTAATCTTATTTTATAACTAGCTGACCCGGCGAACTTCGTTCTTAATTACTTACTCCTTATTACATCAGCTACCTGCCAATAAAAGTCCCGTAAAAAGCGGTCCAGCCATTTCAGATATTAGCCAGAACAAACAGACAGACAGACAGATAGACAGACAAAAATTGAAAAAAATGTTATTTTGGTGTATGTACCGTATAAATATTCATATATATGTAGTAAAAAACGGTTATTTCAATATTACAAACAGACACTCCAATTTTATTATATGTATAGATTATAACATTTTCTATATGAATACTTTTATTATCCATACTGTTGAAGATTTAACTAGAAATTTCACGCCTCGTTTCTACGCATCTTAAAGAAATACATCATAAATGGACATAATAACCATTATGTTATGTGTTAGGCAACCTAAGTGGGTATCTCAAAAAATACATTAGCCATCATGTATTTTTTGAGTTATCCAATATTACTTAAAACTAAGAGTATTATCGCTTTTTGACCTCTAGATATCCAGAGGACAAAAAGATAGCTGTAGACCGACTACAGTGGGGAATACTCCATAGGCATAAAGTATAGCCAAAAGAGGAAAATACGTAACGAAGACTATTTATAAGTAGAGACAAAGTCTACCGTGACTTCTTTAATATCTATGTACTACAGATTTCTAGAAAATTTAGCTGTAGTCCGGTTTTCATTAAGAATTTGTCACAACCCTAACCGCAGTATCAGCCATGACACCACATCACACGCTGTTATTTTCTTTGTTCCTTTTGTAAGTTATTATTTTAAAACATGGTAAAACACTATTTTATATTATACTAGCTGTTGCCCGCGACTTCGTTTGCGTGAAAATTCAGATGTGTGCCTGTATGAGAATATTTCTTACCTAATCTTACGGCAATCGTACATTGTATTAGTAATAAATATGAGTATAATCCATCTCTAAGGCGAATCCGATTTAAATCTATTCACCCGCTACCCCTAAAACAGACGAAATTTTGCGATATTTAACGAAATTTGCAACTCCTATTTTTCCACTAAATAAGAATAGTTCCTAGTTTGGAAATCGTATTATCAAAACTCCCGTTTAAAAACTATAGAAGCTTATAACAAATTTTGTTCCCCTTTATACTCCAGGGAAATGAATTTCGTAAAATCCTGTCTTAGAGAGCACCTATTTGCAAAATTTGAAACTCCTAGCACTTGTACGAGTAGTTTCTGAGATTTCGTGATGAGTGAGTGACTTTTCGTTTTTATATAATATGTATAGCTTCTGCCCGCGGTTTCGCTCGCATGAATATCGTTAAATACTGTTTTGCATACTATTTCTAATCTCATCATCATCACCATTCGTACAAACCCTCTTTCACCTACCTAAAGATATCCCCCCGTAAAACAATATACAATACACAAAGGCAAATTTTCACTACAATAACTTTTCCCTTTCCCTCATTTCCTCTCCCTCTTTTTCCCCTTCCCCTCCCGTCTCCCTCCATCTTCCTTACTTTCCCCACACTTCCCCTCACTTTCCCTCACTTCCAACTCACTCACCCCTCACTTACCACTTACTGACTCCTCACTTTCGCTCACTTCCCACATTTTTCCTTACGTCCCCCTCTCTTCCCCCTCACTTACCTCTCACTTGCCCTTCACTTGCCCCTCACTTGCCCTTCACTGCCTCCTCACATCCCCCTGAGTTCCCTTTTTTTTTTTACACAACGTTATCTAGACCCAACGTAAGCATATTATTATTATGCTTGTATTATTTTTTTATTTTTGTAAATTATACATAATTATATATATATACATAATTATATATACATAATTATACATATTATACACTAGCTGTTGCCCGCGACTTCGTTCGCGTGAAAATTCAGATGAGTGCCTCTATGAGAATATTGCGTGCCTGATTTTATGGCAATCGTACATTGTATCAGTATTATCCGTCTCTATGGCGAATCCAGTTTAAACCCGCTACCGCTAAAACTGACAAACCACTTTCACACAAACTTGCGACTCTTATTTGCCCATTTAATAAGGAGGGTTGCTGAATAATAAAAAAAGAGTATTTTCTAGTAATTTGGTAATCCTACTATAAAAACTATAGAAATTTCATACAAACTTTGCCACCCGTTTATACCCCCTTAAGAGATGGATTTTGCAAAATTCAAAAGTCTAAGTGAGCACCTATATCCTAATAGGAACGACAATGCAAAGTTTGAGATTCCTAGCACTTGTTGTTTCTGAGATTTCGTGATAAGTGAGTGAGTGACCTTTTGCTTTTATGTATATAGATAGCATTTTTATATTGTTTAAATATTGTTTTTTATACTATTTTAAATCTCCCATTCATACAAATCCTCTTTCACCTACCTAAAGATATCCCTCGTAAAAACAATATACAATACACAAAGGCAAATTTTCACTACAATAACTTTCCCCTTCCCCTTCTTCCCTATTGCACTTTTTCTCCACTCTCCACAGTTTCCTCCCACTTCTCCCTGGCTTTCGCCTGACTTCCCTCTGACTTCTTCCTGACTTTCCCCTCACTTCTCCCGCATTTTCCCAACACTTCCTCTTCACTTCCCCCTCACTTCCCCATCACTTTCCTCTCACTCCCCCATCACTTCCCTTCCTCCTTCTCCTCAATTCCTCCTTTTCCTCCCTCCTTTTCCTCCCTCCCTTTCCTCCCTCCTTTCCCTCCCACCCCCTCTCTGTAAATTTCAAGTCGCTAGCTTCAAAAGCTAAAGATCTTTGTATAGAATATTTCATCCCTAATTTCATCCCTCTAAATCCACCCCTGTTAAAATAAAAGTATAAGAATATTTTTATTTAAATAGAAGTATTTCAAAACAAAATTTAAAAATTGTATGGTAAAAAATGAAGAAGATTCATACAAACGATTTCATCCTTTTTCACACACTTAGGAATTAAATTTTAAAAAACCTTTTTTTAGTACAACCTCTAGACATTTAGACAAACACACCCTCCAAATTTCAAGTCACTACGACCAGCAGTTTAGGCTGTGCGTTGTCTGTTAGTCAGTCAGTCAGTCAGGACAAAGCCTTATATATATAATATGTATGGGTGTATGGATGTGTGGATTAGACGTATAGCCATCGGGGATCAAAGCATACAGGCTGCTAGGAATGCTAACACGTGATAGAGCCACATAAAGCTGACCGTGCGAAAAACAGCTAATACTTAGGTCCACTCCCACAACTTTTAGTTGTGTCTGACCTTGGGCTTTATTAATTGTCATCGCGAAACAGAGGCTCACTGGAAACTGAATGAACTGAATGAGCGGAATCCGAAAAATAAAACCGCTATTAGCTATTCCGTAACCTGTTAAAGTCTCTGTTTCTATCAGAAAATGTTTCACGTGATTCTTTAAATTGGTATAACTTTTTTATTTATGAACCGATTGACATGAAACAAACACTAAATGTTAAGTGAAGCTTACCACAATGTATTAGTGAAAACCATATCTGAATCGGATAAGCCGTTTCTGAGATTAGCGTGAACAAACGCACAGACAAACAGACCAACAGACAAACAGACAAACAGACAAAAATTGTAACAATCATTGTTTTGGGTTTTATTTGCGTTGATAAAGGCCCCAATATTTTTTTTCTCATATATCTTCCATGTACAGACAGCGATCGGTTACATTTTTATTATATGTATAGATAGAAACACCCAGACCAATGCAAATAGACATGTTCATGCTACAAATATTTGCCCTGAGCGGGATTCGAACCCGCGACCTCTGCGTGGCAGTCCATACACAGTACCACCGAAATACAGAGGCAGTCGATTTCTCCCTGACTTGCCCCTCTATTTCCCCTGACTTCCCCCTCACTACCCCCGCACTTTTCCCTCACTTCTCCCTTCCTTTCCTCTTCCTCCTCCTCCCTTCCCCCTCCCTCCAAATTTCAAGTCGCCAACTTCAAAAGCAAAGATCTTTCCATACAATGTTTCATCCCTAATTTCAACCCTATAAATCCAACCAAGTTAAAAAAAAAAATTTCCAAGACAAAATTTCAAAGCTGTAAGTTAAAAAATGAAGACGTTTCATACGATCGTTTTCATCCCTTTTCATACACTTAAGGGTTGAATTTTTAAAAACCCTTTCTTAGTACACTTCTAGACTTTAAGAGTAACACACCCTCCAAAGTTCAAGTCGCTACGACCAGCAGTTTAGGCTGTACGTTGTCTGTCAGTCAGTCAGTCAGGACAAAGCCTTTTATAATATGTATGGATGTATGGATTAGACGTATAGCCATCAGGGATCAAAGCATACAGGCTGCTAGAAATGCTAACACGTGATAGAGTCACATAAAGCTGACCGTGCGATAAACAGCTAATACTTAGATCCACACCTTGGGCTTTATTAGTTAGTCATCTCAAAACATAGGCTCACTGGAAACTGGACTCGTTTAAAATTAAACAAAAGATTGTTTAGAATGACAGAAATCCGAGGAATAAAAACACTATCAACTATACCGTAACCTGTTAAAATCTTATAAGATTTCGTAGTAAATTAACGAATGTTCGATGTGATTCTTTAAATTGGCATAACTTTATTATTTATTAACCGATTGACATGAAACAAACACTAAATGTTAAGTGAAGCTTACCACAATATATTAGTGAACGCATATTTAAATCGGATAAGCCATTTCTGAGATTAGCGTGAACAAACGCACAGACAAACAGATAAACAGACAAACAGACAAAAATTGTAACAATCATTGTTTTGGGTTCTATTTGCGTTGATATAGGTCCTAATAGTATTTTTTCTCATATATCTTCCATGTACAGACAGCGATCGGTTACATTTTTATTATATGTATAGATAGATAGATAGATAGAAGGGTAATTCTTACTTTATGTGTCACGCATTTTATTTTGAACTTTATACAAAGTTTTTTTAATATTGGTCTACCAATGTGACTTCACCGCGCTTGATGGTAAGCAGTCAGTGGAATCCAGAAGTGGTAGTCACCATACCTTCTTCTTAAGCTGCTAGTATGGTGGCCCCCACTATGGCGGCTGGGAATGGGGTTAGGAAAAGGGAATGAAGGAGGTGAGGAAAGAGGAATGGGGGGAAATTGGGCCACCGGCGCTCTCACTCATCGAACTAAACGCAGTAGTACGGATACTACTACTCTTACGTCGATCTTCTATGAGAGGGTAGTACTGAAACCAGCGTGGATCTACTACCGTAAATACTCGTAGGTATAGCTTGATGCTCGTTACTAGTGTTATATAGAGATGCTTCTTTGCCAACATCTTTCTGTAACATTTGTTCAATCAAAACATTAAGTACTTTTACTGATTTTAAAGTTATTCCAATATTTTGCAGCGCTATACATTTTGGCCTACATACAACCAAAACATTTTGGTAAAAAAAAAGTATTTTTCGTTTAATCAAACAGATGACCAATTTCATTAAAATAGGTTCTTCTAAAATAAAATAAAATAAATATTTTAAATTCTAGAGGGTCTGGGGCCCTAGATAAGTGTCAAAGATTTCTATTCTATTCATAGAATAGATTAAAAAATGTATGAGATTGACATAAGCTAACGCCAAAGCTTATGTCAATCCTATACATTTTTTATCTATTCTATTATTTATATATCTAGTTGTGATGGTATTATTTTTATTCATAACTGCTTAAACGAGCACGTGTGCAGAAACAGTCATAAAAACGTTATTTATACACATGTTACGTAGTTATACACAAAGATCATTTATGTAGAATACAAAGAACGCAGGACGGGAGAAAACGAAAAAACTCGTAACGATTTCTATCCATGTAATCTCAAAGATATAGTGCTAAGATATAGTAGTATATTAATGCCGTGGAGTTACGAGTATCAAATCAAAGTCTTCTCAAAACACCGGTTTTCAAGAAAGAAATCAAATTTTTTGCACATGACTAGTGTTGGGTGCCGGCCGATAAAGTAAATAATTCTAGGTAAATGTACTGTTGGTTGCTTAAATACTCGAACATAAAGAATAAAAAACTTTGTAGAATTATGTGTATTGATTGCACTCTCAGGAAAGAGCTGATGTAAAATAAGATTAGTCTAAAATTTTTGTTGAATTAAAAAACTTTGTCTCAATTTTTTTATAAGTATATGGAAAATATGTACGGTGGAAATTAATTAAATATTTTTGTAAATAATATATGCTATATTGATAATTTGATTTTACTTTTTATTTAATAATATATATTTCTGTAAAATACATACTCGTATACATTTGTACAGATTGTTTTTTTTTTAGTATTCAAATTAACGGGTGACAGATGGAAAAAAAATCCATTTATTTTTACTGTACTTACCTTCTGATTTTCAACTATTATTTTTATATTTTGCGAACGATTACTGCATACAATGACATATTTGGCAAACCTTAAAGTAGCAGTTTCTGTATACCATGACATTTTTGCCAATGATAATTTATTGAGAATCTAAATATAATCTATACATATAATAAAAATGTAACCGATCGCTGTCTGTACATGGAAGATATATGAGAAAAAAAATTACTGGGGCCTTTATCAACGCAAATAGAACCCAAAACAATGATTGTTACAATTTTTGTCTGTTTGTCTGTTTGTCTGTGCGTTTGTTCACGCTAATCTCAGAAACGGCTTATCCGATTTATATATGGTTTTCACTAATACATTGTGGTAAGCTTCACTTAACATTTAGTGTTTGTTTCATGTCAATCGGTTCATAAATAAAAAAGTTATGCCAATTTAAAGAATCACGTCGAACATTTTCTGATAGAAACAGAGACTTTAACAGGTTACGGAATAGCTGATAGTGTTTTTATTTTTCGGATTCCTCTCATTCTAAACAATCTTCCGTTTAGTTTTAAATGAGTCCAGTTTCCAGTGAGCCTCTGTTCCGCGATGACAATTAATAAAGCCCAAGGTCAGACACAACTGAAAGTTGTGGGCGTGGATCTAAGTATTAGCTGTGTTTCGCACTGTCAGCTTTATATGGCTCTATCACGTGTTAGCATTCCTAGCAGCCTGTATGCTTTGATCTTCGATGGTTATACGTCTAATCCATACATCCATACACCCATACATATTATATAAGGCTTTGTCCTGACTGACTGACTAACAGACAACGCACAGCCTAAACTGCTGGTCGTAGTGACCTGAAATTTGGAGGGTGTGTTAGTCTAAATGTCTAGAGGTTGTACTAACAAGGGTTTTTTAAAATTTAATTCCCAAGTGTGTGAAAAGGGATGAAATCAATTGTATGAATCTTCTTCATTTTTAACTTACAGTTTTGTAATTTTGTTTTGGAATACTTCTATTTAAATAAAAAAATATCCTTATAATTTTATTTTAACAGGGGTGGATTTAGAGGGGTGAAATTAGGGATGAAATATTCTTCACAAAGATCTTTAGCTTTTGAAGCTAGCGACTTGAAATTTACAGGGAGGGGGAGGGAGTGAAAGAGGGAGGAAAAGGGGGAATTCAGGAGAAGGAGGAAGGGAGGGGAAAGTGAGAAGGAAGTGATGGTGGAGTGAGAGGAAAGTGATGGGAAAGTGAGGGGGAAGTGAGGAGGAAGTGAAGAGGGAGTTTGGGGGAAATGCGGGAGTAGTGAGGGGAAAGTCAGGAAGAAGTCAGAGGGAAGTCAGGGGAAAGCCAGGGAAAAGTGAGGGAGAAGTGAGGGAAAAGTGAGAGGAATGTTAGAGGTAACTAAGAGGAAAGTGAGGGGAAGTGAGAGGAAAGTGACGGAGAAGAAACGGAGGGTGAGGGGGAATGAGGGGGAAGTGAGGTGGGTGAGAGGGCAGTGAGGGGAAGTGAGAGGGAAGTGAGGGGGGAGTGAGGGGAAGTGAGGGGGAGTGAGGGTTAAGTGAGGGGTAAATGAGGGGAAAATGAGAGGAAAGTGAGGGGGAAGTGAGGGGAGTTTGCCTTTGTGTATTGTATACATTTACGAGGGATATCTTTAGGTAGGTGAATGAGGATTTGTATGAATGGGAGATTAAAAATAGTATGAAAAACAGTATTTAAACAATATAAAAATGCTATCTATGTACATAAAAGCAAAAGGTCACTCACTCACTTATCACGAAATCTCAGAAACAACAAGTGCTAGGAATCTCAAACTTTGCATTGTCGTTCCTATTAGGATATAGGTGCTCACTTAGACGGAATTTTGCGAAATCCATCCCCTAAGGGGGTATAAAGGGGTGGCAAAGTTTGTATAAAATTTCTATACCTAGTTTTATAGTAGGATTACAAAATTACTAGAAAATACTCTTTTTTTATTATTCAGCAACCTCCCTTATTAAATGGGCAAATAAGAGTCGCAAGTTTGTGTGAAAGTGGTTTGTCAGTTTTAGCGGTAGCGGATTTAAACTGGATTCGCCATAGAGACGGATAATACTGATACAATGTACTATTGCCATAAAATCAGACACGCAATATTCTCATCTGAATTTTCACGCGAACGAAGTCGCGGGCAACAGCTAGTATATAAATATTTTTCTATGATTTTATATCATTGGCAAGTGGGGGATCAAGTAGGTATATACTTATCTTAATTTGAATTTTTTTATTTTAATATTTTTAATAAATATTTTATATTCTATGGGTGACAAACAGGCATAAAAAGTTTTATCTGTCCTCCTGTTAACAAAGGAGGGCCAGATAAAACTTTTCAGGAGTGTATGGAGTTCTATGTGTCTCCCCCTGTTAACAGGGGGACAAATCGAACTTTTTTTCACCATTGTCACCCTAGAGGGACAAACCAGACAAGACAGGATAGATGGAAATAATCCAAATTGTCATATTGTTTTATTCACTAAGTACATATTTTTTGAAAAATACTCATTGCCATAATATGTTTCGACTGCCTTTTTAACATTAAAAATGCAACATATAAATTTATTATAGGAATTATAAAATATTAATAGTGATACTGGCAGTTGAGTACACATGTGGTCTATCGATATAGGGCGATCGGTTTATTACTGACGTTAAAACGAAAGACAACTTCTGTGTGAACCACAAATATGTGTATTTAGAATCCCGGTAGGTATACCTTAAGTTGTACCTTAAGTTTGTAGGTTTATACCTACCGAAATTCTATACTAATAAAAGTCCCCAGGGATACCTACGAAAATCTACAACTTTCTAGATTATACCATCACCATTTTGCAGCTGAAAGACAGGACAGACTAGATATAGGCCATTGCCAAGCATTTCATTTTTGACCGATCATGAGCCGTTCTCATACATCAATTTTCTCATACTCTGCGAACTCTAACAGTCACTTTGGTTCTCTTTTGGATGGATAGATAGTAGAACTAGAATATATAGAATAATATAATACCTTTCTTTTAACTTTGAAAAAAAGGACATCAAAAATCAACGTAACTAATTATACTAATGGCGCCGATTTACGATAGACACCTAATTACGACGTCGGAAACTGTGTCACTGAATACGTCCAATGTAAAGATATCGTCTACCAATCATGTTTATGTAAAAAATGGCCACGTTTTTTCTGGAGATGACGGTTCGTTTTTTTGAGGACGACTTTTGGATGAATTTACGCATTTACGTTGCCAAAGGTTACAACTAAAAAAACCTATCTAGTCGGTGAGATAATTTATACTTACGTAAGTTGCACAATTACACCTTGAAACTTTTTACTAGCGCGTGTATTGTCTTTTAATTTTGACGTGAAAAAGCATTTTATAAAGCCGCCATCGTGGGGTCGCCATACAACCAGTTTAAGACGTTCTTATACTGGGCATCAACTCTGTACTATAGGGAATTACAGTTTACTTAAACAAAGAACACTCAGCTTCTGAACAATTATCTGCTGATGACGCATTACTCAATATCAAGTTAAGTAGGTATATATTTAACATAACCTTTAATATGGGTATACTGCGTCCATAGGCTACGGTAATTGCTTACCATCAGGCGAGCCGTATGCTTGTTTGTTACCTTAGTCGTTTAATAATAATAAAAATAAATTACCATATTTTTTTAATTCTATGAATGTCATCTATGAATCTCAGATCAACATTATATTGTTAACTAGCTTTTGCCCGCGACTTCGTCCACGCAGAAGTCGAAAATGGTTCTAATAGGATTTTTAATTGTTTTGCCCACGTTATTAATTTTTGTTATTAAAACATATAAATTATTATGTTTGAATACTAATTACATAAAAATCTTTATTATTGT
Organism: Parascotia fuliginaria; assembly: GCA_963082885.1. Lineage (NCBI taxonomy): Eukaryota > Metazoa > Arthropoda > Insecta > Lepidoptera > Erebidae > Parascotia > Parascotia fuliginaria. Next base: position 8,332,647 of record OY720173.1, on the reverse strand, counting down.
GTTGAGATTTAAAGGTTAAATATTGATATGTTAATCCGCCCCTAGCCCAGTAGGACCACGGGTGTACATAGTGGTATACCCTATGTACACATAAACAAATTACCTGTTGGACAAATTGGTAGGACCACGGGCTCTTAGCCAATATTGGGTATTTTGTTTTTCTTTGGGTGCTAGAATTACCAGGCTACTCTGCGCGCTTACTCTGAGCATGCCACATACATCGAGCCGTGGGAGAATAAACTTTCCCTCAAGTCTACACCCGCTATAATATGAGTTTGACCTTGAGCTTTGTTTATGGTCATTGCGAAGCAGACTGATGGGAAGCTGCACTCTCTTGAATTCGAAGGGTACTTGATGGTGTTAGAATCCTATGAATAAATATCTACAGAATCTCATCGAGAACAACCGTCAATATCAATCGGTATAGTTGCCTCGATAACCTACTTTGCATTGCAATGTTTTTACTTGCAATCTGGTTCCATTGCATAATTTTGGTGGATTTGCTTAGGTATATTGCGCAGCAACATACCAAATTTACGCGCCAATTCTCAATTTGACATAGTGACTTGTGCCCGCTCGTTACCCAATAAGAAAAAAAACTCAAAATGTATCTAACACTGTTATTTATCATTTAGCGTTCCCTCCCCTCCTTCCCCCAGTAAAAGAAGAACCTTTTGACCAGCTGATCAGCATCAACGTCCTGTGTCCCTATCGCATCTTGCAAGTGTATATAACTGATAGCTCTAAACTGCGCCTGATTATTCGTAATATTTAACTCAAACTTTACATCTCGATTTCTTTTCGCAAACACTTCTATTAAAAGCTGGCTAAACAACGAATGAAAATATAGATGAGATGCAGATAATTATCTTTTCGCCGTAACAAAACAAAAGTGGGTACTGTAAAGCATCATATGAGCGATGGATTTCACTTATTCGATGCAATGATTATTATATATATCACTAGCTGTTGCCCGCGACTTCGTTCGCGTGAAAATGTGAATGTGCTCTAGTATGAAAAAATTGCCTGCTTGATCTTACGGCAATCGTACATTGTATCAGTAACAATCAGTATATAATTTATGTCTCTATGGCGAATTCAATTTAAATCCGTTTACCCATTTTGACGTGATTCAGTTACAAAAATCCATACCTACTTCCATCCATTCATACGTCTAAACTGAAAATCTGCCTAGCATCATATAAGCTTTTATCTGCCCCCTTTTAACCCCTTAGAGGTTTACTTTCTAAAAAGATAAAAGATAAAACAATCTATTGTTTTAATCATGGATTCGACTCTGCATCGGATTTGTAATCCTTCGACGGCGACTGTAACAATTCACATTTTCCAAATAAACGTAAGTTTATTTGGAAAATGTGTAAATACTACTAATATGCGAAGCCGTAGAATGCAGCTAGTAACTAATAAAAATCTACGTTTCAGGTACTCTGGACTAAATAAATAAAACAAATTTTACTAAGTAATATTAAAATAAAAGTTTGAAATCAATTTGAAAGTAAGCAAAAGTACCTTCTTACTTAATTAAATAAATTTATTTAATATTTATTTGTTGTCAGAATTTCTAAAAGTAAAATCAAATGAATATCATAAACGCACAGAAATAAAATAATTACAGAAACTGAACTTTAATCAAGTAGTTTAAAGCAGAAAAAATTCGTACATTCGATACATGCGACAACGACGCCTGCCATCGCGTTACTGCTCAGTGCTCAGTGCTCCTTCGGGTAGCCTACCTAGTGACAACAGCGCGTCCTTTGCGTTCCAAGCTTCAATTTTCAAATTCAAATTCTTTTGGAACAAATAGTAATTCGACGGTGGAAAAGAAAAACTTCTTAAGCGCCAAATGGCAAAGTGTTTATTGACTAGCGACCCGCCCCGGCTTCGCACGGGTGCAATGCGTACTATATTTAGTAACAGCATTGCCCGTGCGAAGAAAAACAAATGCTGTGAACATTGTATTTACACATTCTGTAGTATATTTAATTTTACTACAGAATGCCGGCCCCCTGCCGCAATATCTCTCCCTGCATTTTAATCTGTAATATCTTTGAAAATATTTATTTAAAACACATGCTCCAAAGGGCATTATTGATTTATATTAAATGCACAATGTATATAAGGTACTTAATTTGATAAGGATAAATGCTGTATTGCTTAAAATCGCTTCGAAAATAAACCATTATTTCTCATAAAATGTAAAGGATAAAAATGGTTATTGTGGGTTATCCCTTAGAGACAGACATATACTATTGCGGACTCTTTTGTAGACCTTTTTAAGGTATACAATACTGTAGTACATTATTTTGATCTATCTTGTAGGGTTTAGCCAGCGTTGCAATGTAAGCGTAAAAAAATTGTTTATTTACGACATCACATTAAAAACATCTAAATTTATCAATGTTTCTCTGCTATATTATGCATGTTACATACATATTACCTTTTGTAGCAATATGCAAATTGAGGCAGCCTGTAAAGCACACATTTTACTTTTTAATTTTTCTTTACAACATAGAAAGCTGTAAGCAATTAAGTATCTATAGAGTTAAGTGTATTGTATACAAAAATTGTAATAACCTGGCGATTAAAAAGAGTGGCCTGAGTTTCTTGCCAGTTCTTCTCATGGCTCTACTTCGTCAGCGAACTGGCTGTAGGTTAATTTGCTGACATTTTGTAAACTTTGACGTTCATAAGTGTTAATTTAATTAACCTATATGAATAAACATATTTTCATTTCATTTCATTTCATTTAATTTCATATAAACCTTCTTCTTGAATCACTCTATCTATTAAAAAAACCCGCATCAAAATCCTTTGCTTAGTTTTAAAGATCTAAGCATACATAAGGATAGACAGCAGGAACCGACTTTATTTTATAATAAGTAGTGACGATATGGTAGTTAAGTATCTTAAACTTTCTAAATCACCGAGCAATTTTCTTAGTTTTTCTTGCATAAGAACCTTCTCCTGACAATAACAAACACAACAAAAAAAGAATTAACGAATTTGATCTAGCCGTTCACGCTAGAATCCCTATTTCCCTTAAATAAATATGAAATAGGGATTCATTTTTATATATATAGATATACATAGATAGGCAGTTATTGGTGTCTTTGGAGAATTATATGTTTGAAATTTCATGTAAATTTCTAAATACAAAGCAAGTACCTAACTTTATTCTATCGCAAGAAAGTTGGTGTTTAAGAAAAAGAAACTTAAAGTTAGTCAGCTAAAAATTCTTATCTCTTGTAAATCATGTAAAATAATAAATAGAAATATTCTTATTAGATACTATTAACTCATATTTGGCAAGTAAAAAATGTTGAACAGATCTTAATATAAAAACCTTGAAAAGAATAATTGGTTTAAAATATCGTAATCTTTACAATGCTGTTCAGAGGAAATACTTCTAATGCATCTGTCTCAAATTCCTTAAGAATAGTTGACTTAATAAAAAAAATATCCTTAAAGGATTTTTTTATAATAATCTATAAACAATCTTCTAATGTCCAAAATAACATCCGGATGAAGAAAAAAACATGCTTATATATTTACTCGAAAACAATTTGTTTAAGAAATATTTCTTCCAAAATGCCAGACTCTAACAGATTTCTATTACAAAATCACCAGAAACACGTCATTTAAGAGGCTGAAAATTAGATGCTGCTCGTTCTGACGACGGTATGGAAAAACTTTTAAAACATCAAAAATATGCTCCGATCGCTAAGAAAATCGATAAGAAAAAAAACTATAACTAAAGATCTAGATAACTCATTTTGGCCAAAATGGCGCTTTAGAAGTTATTCCTTTCCACCGTCGGTATCTTTTTTCGTGTAATACTATACGTATACCTAAACTCTATTAATATGACTTCGACAGGTATACTTACAATAAAACAATCTACACGAGTCTTTTTTTGGCAAGCTTGTGGATCCGGCATTAAATCTGAGATATCATTTATTTTATTCTTTAAAAATATAGCATTCTATAGAAGTTTCATACAAACACCATTATTAGAATTTCGCAAAATTCCGTCTTAGCGAGCACCTACGTTCTAAAAGGAATCCCCATGCAAAATTTGAGACCCGTAGTACTTGTAGTTTCTGAGATATCGTGATAGGTGAGTCAGTGAGTGAGTGACCTTTCGCTTTTATATATGTAGATAACTCTCAATTTACAATATCGCGCTCAAAAAAATAGCTGTCCAACTATAACTAAGTACAGCAACTTGATTTAATTTTGACATATTTTGATTGAGTTTTCAAACACGACATGTGTCAATATAAAATGTTTTTAAAAATAGAAGCAATACAGAGTTAATGTTCTGTATTTGCTCTTTATTTGCTTTGAAGTTAATATTAATATGTAAACTTCAAAGCAAATCTTCTTCATCTCCAAAATAACTTTATACCCCTTTTTAACCCCGTTAGGCAATGAATTTCAATAAAATATGAAACACATCTTCCATCAATTTTAAAGAATGTTCATGCAAAATTTGAAGTAGATTGGACCACGGGATCACACTATCCCATACAAACTTTGCCCCCCATTTTCATCCCCTTAGAGGTCGATTTTCTGAAAATTCTTTCTTATCGGATGCCTACGACATACAAAAAACACACCCTCCAAGTTTAAGGTCTCTATGATCAGCGGTTTAGGCTGTGCGTTGATCCGTCAGTCAGTCATTCAGAACAAAGCATTTTATATATATAGATTATATTAGGGTTAGCTGTCGATTCTTCTTGATACTGTTCAGATAACTAATTTAAAAAACCAACAGTGGGTACCTAATGAAAAAAAATTAGAGAAAATTTTAATTTCTACCTAAAATATTTTCTTTGAATATAAATTTCGTTGCTGCACTCCGATTGCAAAATTCAGTAACTAGTTGCGGCTTATCATTTAATTTGTTATATTTTGCCACTATAAAAACACTTTAAAATGGAATTTGTTATACTACCGACGCGACGAAAGATTAATATTTCTACGAGACTGCAACATCAAAGGTTATGTTGCGCGAGGTTTTGCTCTATAATTTAATTTTATGTCCTATGGTGATATTAAAACGATATCATGAGGATAAATCGGACGAATCATCTGGTGAATTAGGGGCATCAATAATAACTTCTTTGAGAAATGATGCGAATTTAGACCTGCCTATGGATGAAGAGTACGAGGATCTGCGAGCCGAGTTACTGGCATATCATACTGCGTTGGCGTCGCTTACAGAACCGCGTGCAGATATCGACCCAAATATAGAAGATATTGAAGATCCTACTAAGAATGTTGCAGGTACTGCTCCTCTACCCGACAATCGTAGTAAGTAATTTTTACTTTCTTTTTGATTGCAATAAGTAATAATAATAATACATATTAATAGCATGACGATAATGTGGCAGGTTGATACTTTGCACACAGATTAAAATATATAGATACCACTACATCCGTGTAAAGTCTTCATTATGTTAAAAGGAATAAAACTGTTTATTTACTCAATACTACAATTACTCAAAGTTAGATGGTACGGTATTATAATATTATCGAAATACTTAACTGACGTTAAAACCACTTCGAAACTTTGAAAGTAATAATGATGTTTATAGGAAAAGGCTATCTCAAATCTATGTTTATTTGCGAAATAACTTTGATACGAACAGAACACAGAACATAATTGTAAAAATGTTATGTCAAGACATTTCATAATCAACCTTTTTTCCCAGGATCGATGAAATCGACTCCATGCTGGCAACTTAGAGGTATTTGTGTCAATTATAAATTGTGCAAGAATCACCGATATTTGAGTGAAGTTGATGGTTGCAAAGACAACTCAGAAGTATGTTGTTTCACCTGGAATACATTTGAAACTAGAGATTTGAGAGATAAAGGCGTCAGTAATCACGCATTTCCTTGGGGTATCTCAGAGCCGGTGGGTGGGAAAGGAATCATCGAAGCTAATGATATCAGAGATAGTGGTCTTAAAGACGTGCATATTCCTTATATACCCGTGTTTATGCAAGGTCAAGCTATCTTAGATGCAAAAAAAAAGGAAAACAAAATATCAAACAAACATCTTCGTAATAATAAGAAAGCATCGATTGTGGTAATAGTCAAGCAAAATAAAATATAATACAAATTTAAATTGTGGAATTGTTGTTAATTTATTTCATTATACACCAATTTTAATCTTTGTTGTAGTAAAGTAGCTCAACCAGAACATTACTTAGCTTATCATTTCCATCGTTTCTTGCCAATTAAAAAGCCAATCGAATATTTTCTTTAAATGAATCATGTCCACTTGGAACTATGACTCTTTTCGTTGGAGTCGTCATATTTTTTCTTGTTTTAAACGTGTGGGGCCAATATGAAAAAACGCAGGCATCATCTGGAAAAGCTATAATATTAGTTAATAATAAATACGCCGTGACCAGGTTGCCTGACACATACAAGGATATATTTAAACCAGGGTCCGCAGGGAGACCAACGCTCGGTTAGTTTTACAAAGCCTACTGCCAAATTATTAATATCGCATTTCTTTGAAAAAAACGTACTCTTGAAGATAAGAAAATGTTATTGTTTGTTTTAAAATACTCTACTTATACATAATTTTACATTAAAGTAATTTTTATGAATATTTAGCTAAGATATTCTTGGTTTTGATGTTTCGGATAGTAGCGAATTTGAAAACATAGTAAAAATAATTACATAATAAAAACATAATAAAATTTGTGAAGGCGGTCAAAACTTTGTATATTTAAGTCATCAAGTGTGTAAAATGCAGCAAACAGGTGGTCTAAAACATGACGATAAAATCTTCACCACATAGACTATGCTTATGCTGATAATTTATAAAATTAATAATATGAATAAATATGGATGGATTTAGATAAAATCTTAGTGTTGTCAATCCAGAGTTCTTGTAACTATTTTCGTGTCTAAGTGAAAATGGTAAAACTAGAAAACATTCTAGATCGATCGGTTCGTGCAATGTTGAATAGATTCGATATAAATATAAATATAACAACATGTAATCGCAAGTAATATAAGATATACATCACTACGCATTAGTGTAAACGTCAATAATAGAATAGATTAACGTTTGTTGCCTACAAATCACATCGGTGACACATAAGAACGTCAAAATAACAGTAACAAAATGTCAGCTAATTATTTTATCCAACAGCAAGTTCTCTGGCGAAGAAGAGCCGTGAGAAAAACTAGCAAGAAAATCAGACCACTCTTTTAAATCGCCAAATTGTTAAAATTTTTCATAACTTGCATATTCAAGTATCGTGCAAAGTGATGCAGTCAATACTAAGTGTATTGACTGCTATATAGATAAAGTTATAGGTAATTATGTTATATAATCGAAAAGAAAGAGAAAAATAAATATAATGTGTGCTTTACAGACTGCTTCAATTTCCATATTGCTACAAAAACGGCAACATCTGAACTGTGGTTAATATTTCTCTAAATAAATTCATAATATTACTAGTAGAGTACTAGTAATATTATGAACGTGTAGTCAACGTCATTATATATGCATGTAGGTTGTAGAGTACCTACGTCATGCAAAATAAAGTTAGTAAGTAAGTTTGTATGACGAATATAGAAAACAAATAAAAATTAGATTAGCCGATAAACTAAAACCAAGATAAAAACAGCATTGAATTGAAACAATAATGAACGGTTTAAATTAGTTTAAATTTTAACGTCAATTAAGCTATGCAGATTTCCGAGCAGAGGTTTTTAAGTCAAAATTATATGCCGCCACTAATTTAACATCAATTTATTAATTATGTCGATGGTGGCGTTTAATTTATATTGTAAATAAACTTGTACTTTTAAACGGTACTAGATCCACGCTGACCACGTCAGGATGAATAGGCCGGATCGACCGGGACAGTACTACCTTCTTATAGAAGAACGACGTAAGAATATTAGTTTTCATGCTAATGTGTTTCGCTCGGTGAGTGAGAGCGCTGCTGGCAGACCAAATACCCCCTCGGTCCTGATCCTTTTCCCTTTTCTTTCCTCATCCGTTTCTCCGTACGATTTGGTTGTGTTTTCTAAGCATTATAACTTTCGTAATGCTTGAAAAACACAGCCATCTCTATAGGTTACGGTTGCCACTTACCATCAGGTGGGCCGCAAGGTGGCAAATTGGTGCCAAGTAAAACAATAACTAGGTAATTATAGGTATTATCAATCTTAATTTGCAATTGTAGTAAGGTTCTTATAGTATTTAGTTATTAAATATTTATTTGGCACCAACTTCAAAATTATAAAAAACTTATTTAATTATTTCTGATTAACTAAATCAAAATACGAATTACTTTGTGCTATGTAAATTTATTTTTTACTTTTTAGTTTCCTTCCTGATTGAAGTCGGTTTTCTTTTTGTTAAAAATTAATTTATTTTACAATTTTTAGTGATGGGTAGACCTAAATCTTACTTATGTACCTATTATTTATGTACACACTAAACATTTTGGCATATTGTACCGTATATAGAAATTCTCTCGACTGTCTATGGTCATCTGTAATGGCACTTATAACCCATATGGTAGCAAAGTTATCATCATTACAAATGAATTAAGTCCAAACACCAAGTAATTGCTGTAAATCGTTGAGGAGTTCCCTCGACTGTATTTGTGCTCCATCATTAGATCGATTCCAAACCTTTACTAAATAGTAGTGGCTTAAAATACTTAATGAAAAACATAACAAATACACTAGTCGTCAGTACGATTTCCGAAAGATTCCCTCGATTTCTCTGGGATGTCATCATCAGATCCTGGTTTCCTTATCATGGTACCACCCTTGGGATATCTCCTTTCCATCAAAAAAAGAATCATCAAAATTGGTTCATAAACGACGGAGTTATCCGCAAACACACATAAAAAAAAATATAGGTATATACGGTCGAATTGAGAAACCTCCTCCTTTTTTGAAGTCGGTTAATAAAAAATATCGACATTGCTAATCTGCCTTTAGTAAGGTGTGGTGATCATTGCTCATACCATCTCTATATGAGAAAATAGTCTTTAGTCAGCAGTGTTACATTAACGGACTTTTTTTTCACCTTTTGTTACTAGTTATATAATTTTTAACTAGTTTGTATTGTTTATTAACAGTCCAAACTAAACATTTTGCTATATTAACATTAATATTGATTTTGCTTTATGAACATTTTATTATTGTAATTAACGTAAGTACATTCAGTACGCTAACAGACATCAAGAGTTCCAAGTGTATCTACTAATAAATAACCAACATAAATATCTTAATCGGTCGGTTAAAATAAAAGGTGTTGACCACAACATTTAGGTTTATGTTAATAAACTCGTGTTACATAAATGATCATTGCTTTAGATCAATAAATATGTAGATATTTATTGATCGTTTCAATAAAGCAGCTTAGCTAAGTTACTGTATAGTAAGCGCAGGCTGGAATAGTTTTGAACAATATTCCTTTGTCATAGTAGTGTTCGCAGATACAAATAGTTTCTTGACTATAGTTGAATAGTCTAGATTTAGTTAAATGAATTTGAATGTTGTATTGTATAATCACAATTTTCAAAGAACTAGCTTGTTAGATACACAAGTTACTTTATTTAACGGGTAATTACACAACACATCATACGTTCTTAAAACGTTTTGGTTTACTGTTAAATATATTTGCAAGTGCAACTGTTTTGTTCATTAAACTTTGTCTGACTGCTTACCATCAGGCAGAGTGGAGTCACTTTGGTAGGCTAATATAAAAAAAATCTTTCATTGTAGGTTTTAACGTGGTATGTACGTAATAAGACAGACTAAAGGAATACCAGAAAACGGGCAGCGTATCACCTTACTACAGTCATCAACCCACCTAGCGCAATGTCTAACAAACTTAAACTAACCCAAATTCCTCCCAGCAGATCAGATTTCAGGCTTATGATGATAATAATAGAATGTATATTCTTAGAAAAAAGATTATCTGTGTGGGGCGGACTTACAGACATATTTAGATTCTCATGTAACTGATTGTGTTTAGTAAATAAAATGATACTGTACCTATGTCATAGAGAAAATATTGTTCAAAAGTATCGCATACTTTTTACTCATAATAATTCAGTTAATGTATTGGGTTTGCGTTCGCGCGCTCGTAAACATGGCAACTGCAATGAACTAACAAATAACTTGTCATTGCTTGAGCTAGATTGCAGTTTTACACCCAGCACGTTATTCGCGTACGTGACTGAAAACTATTTGACGTTAAAACCTATCCCAAGTTATCATTTCACACGTAACATAAAAGTTACCAATGTGTTGCGGTCTACCAATTTTTATTTTGTAAATGCATAAATTGTAAGGGTATCGAAGTGCTAGGTATATATCGATATTATTTATTATAGGTATGAGACCTATGGATACTTACATGGAGGGATTACATCTCATGTTAGATAGGAATACCTACGCTATTCACAGTGAACAACAAGGGTACCTATTCCTGTCATTTAATAACGAAAGTTGATTAGGGATTAACTGTTTGAGGTAGAGAATACTTGCAAATAATAATATTTCTTATGCGTTTAGTAAAAACTATAGAACTCATAACTACTTGCTGTCAGACTTCTTTTTGAAGCGTTTCCATACTAGACGAGTTCATCAACTTCCACGTCTCATGTTTATATGTCATGCAGGAACCATGTCATCAACGTGCTGGGCGCGAGGTGGCATTTGTGTGGAGATCAGGGAATGTCCCAGCCTAATCATCGATGTCGCAATCGCGGGCTGTTCTTGGGGCCACAAAGTGTGTTGCAAGATCCAGAAGTTCCTAACACCTACTGTCGGGATTGCCAGGCGAGAAAATATACCCGTTATAAAAAATAAACTTGAAGATTTAGGAGTCGGACTACAGATTATCGCATACAGAAATTCTATGGCGCTATCTTTGAATAAAGATTCTGTTCAAGATGAAAGATCTCGAGAAACTTACGAAGATTCAGTTACAGCGTATTTTTTTGTTAATAAAACCGAAAATAATAAGAGTCACACATAGGAGACATATTTAAATTTCAGCATGTTATTTGTGTATTTAGCATGTATTTTATTTAAAAGTGATTAACTATGGTATTCATCAAGTATACGAGATCTATGACAATATAGCGTTATTTTAAAACTTACTAGCGGTCCGCCCTCGCTTCGCTTCGGTATCATAAGTTGAAAGTCCTTTCTTCTAACATAGCCCGCTCTGGAATTTCTAAGGATCTCTAATTTTTTATAGTAATATATATAGCCTATGTTACTCACTGAGAATGTATCTTTCTAATGGTAAAAGAATTTTTGAAATCGGTCCAGTAGTTTTAAGTTTATTCATTGCATACAAAAATACAAATCTTTCCTTTTTATAATAATAATATTAGTATAGATTAGTATAAATAATAAATAATTGTTCTAATAAAAAGATTAATGCTGTATTGCCTAAAATCGCTTCGTAAATAAGCCATTATTTGGGTATACAAAGTAAAGGATAAAAATGGTCATTGTGGGTTATCCCTAAGAGATAGACATATACCATTACGGACTTTTTTGTAAACCTTTTTAAGGTGTACTTACAATACTGTAGAACATTATTTTGATCTATCTCGTAGGGTTCAGCCAAAGCAATGTAAGCGCAAAAAAATGTGTTTATTTACGACATCACATTAGAAACCTCTAAAATTATCAATGTTTCTCTACTATATTATGCATGTATTATACATATAAACCTTCCTCTTGAATCACTCTATTTATTAAAAAAAAACTGCATCAAAATCCGTTGCGTAGTTTTAAAGATCTAAGCATACATAGGGACAGACAGCGGGAAGCGACTTTGTTTTATACTATGTAGTGATATAAAGATTACCCATCCCAGCAGCGATAGAAGACTTACATTTTATCCTTACCCCTGTTAACTGATGTCTAGGTTAAATTGTACAGCTACATCTGGTCTTGCCACAATCGTCACTCCGAGTATCGTATGATCAACGACAAATATTTTTTCGGGTCTCTCTGTTTGTCCTCCGCGAGAAAGCTAAGGCGCAAATTTAATTTTTTATATACATTATAAGATAATTGCTGGATTGAATAAATTTAACTTTTCAATTACCAATAAATGTTATCCTATTAGTCGAAGAATTTAAATTTGTAATGGGAAGAAAACATTCTGATGTCATATGACATAATTGTTATGGTTTACTTATTTAAAATTTTTTTTACTTGCCCTTTTTTTGAGGAATGCTTAGACTGAACTTAATGTTATTACTTACTTAATCTAATACCTTTTCGCGTGCCTGAAGAAAAGGCTTCTGATGAACAGGCAAACAACAAAGTGATACTATAAGGATTCGGGTTTTTATCTTTTTCAGGTACGAAACTCTAGAAGTACAGCGCAATTTAAATATTTTAACAGGTATCAGGATTTGGAATTTGATGAGCTATATTCCCTCTTTGTTTTATAGAGTGCTCTATTCACGGCGTGTACATTACAACAGAATTCGAAACAATTATTATGTTTATACATCGTAAACGTTGATAATTGGAAACTTTGTTTTACTATTTAATATAAAAGGGTAGGAAACTAATTTCAAAAGTATTGTAATAAAGGTGTGGACGTAATTAAACAAGTTTATGGTTATATTTTAACCCTTCTATTTTGTATTGACAGAAACATTTTTTTTAGACGCCATGTGCCATCTAGACCCAAAGAAAACATATATTAATTGCTTGTGGTATGGGTTCTAGAATGCGAATAAACATACCAACTTTTTTTTACATATAGACACCGAGACCAATGCAAACAGTCATGTTTATGCACACAAATATTTGCGACAAGCGGGAATTGAACTCACGACCTCTGCGTGGCAGTCCGTACCCAATACCACCGAACCACAGAGTTTGAGACGGTCAAAATTGGAAGCCAAATAGTCACTTAGACTTTCCGAATGCTGTTTAGAGTTTTAAGTTTACGTTCACAGGTTATTTGCATTAATTATCAGATATTTGACAGATCAGCGCTATAAAGAGGAAAAAGAGGATGGTTCTCACAGGTTAAATTCAACTCTTATAAAATAGATTGTTGAAACGTCTCGTATATTCATAAATCTCTTAGTAAGTTTCTGTTGATTACAAGTGCATAACTTGAATTAACACTAGAAAGCATTTTCCAAACCACTGCTTTCTTGAGAGTTGCATCTGAACGCAATTGTAAATCAAGTAAGAGTTTGCTTGACTCATTTACAGTTAGTTTGTTCAAAAAAATTTAACCTGTGCGGTAATTAGTATAAAAGTTTATAATTTTTTTAGTGGCATTTTTTATTTAGTTACGCCAATAATTTCTATTGAAGATGAGATATAAAAAGCCCATCATTGAACTATCAAAGACGATGACTTTTGGAGTGGTGGTCACCACTTCTGGATTCCACTGACTGCCTACCATCAGGCAGGGTGGAGTCACTTTTATAGGCTAATATATATAAAAATAAATCTATTATTAGTTAGTTAGTTTTATTTTCGTTAGTTTTGCGTTATGATAGAGCACTTAGATTTTAAAATTTATTTTTACTACTGTTATCGAGTCCAGGTTTCCTCGCGATAACTTAGTTCAAAGGGATGCTATTCTTCATTCATTATTGTATGTAATTTATATTTATTAATAAATTGATTGATTGAAATTGATTCACTAAATGACAATAATATGCAAGTCAAACTTGGCAAGTATAAAAGACTACCTATGAAAAAGTATTTTTATTGATCCGGTTTATAAATTTCAATCTAAAATATACCTACTATAATGTACGTTATGCTTTACTTGCCTTTAAGATATTTCAAATATCAACTTGGAAGAACTATGCGTACATTATTGTATAATCTGCGTGATATTACATAACTTATTAGGTAAATGAGTATAATACTGTTGTTTGTGTCAACACCGGATCAGTCAACCAAATATAATATACTGATCAGTGAAGTTGGCGAAAACAAACAGTGTTCAAATCGGATGACTTGCTCACAATAATTGGCGGTGGCTGTGACCAAGTTATTCCGCACTACTGATTCTTTTGTTGCGACTTCAGTGACATGTAAGATTCGATAACAGTTCAGGTACTTAGGTACAACTTTAATTATCGCGTGTTTTTATAGGAGTTCCGATGTATTAGGTGTATGTATTGTGTACTATGCAACCTAGCGGGGGTACCTATATTCACTACCGCAATCCATTAGCCGGTTGATAGTGGTCGATTTTTCTTTCTAAAAAGGGTTTTATTCTAGGTAGTTATGTCTATAATTACTTATCTCATATAAGTAGGTATATAGGTACTGTGCTATGACTGCCCTCTTCCCAGATAAGAAATAATTCCTCTATTAAACTTAAATTTAAGCTAAAAATTGTCTAATATCTTGCTTGTAACATATTTTACATTAAAGAACATCAATATGTTCATGCATCAATCAATCAAAACTATTATCATTTAGGAGCCAATAGACTTTCATGGTGATTGATCGCTTTATTTTTTACACTGTCATTATATCTTACGGTCAGCAATAACAGCTGAATAATTAATATAATTATGTTTTTATTTATTTTAATGGAATTAATGATTGATTATAAAGCTAAATATGTACATAAGCGAAAAAATTATTTAACAGAAGTTTTTAAGTTTCAATTATATTTATTTTCCAAATATAAAAAATATTGTAACGATTAATGTAGTTTTGTTCCTAATTGTACCTATTTTGTTGATTTGTATCTAAATATACTACGATGATCTATCTTTTAGCAAAATTTATTGATTTATCCTGCTTCTTCTGACGGCACTAAACTGTTTTTCTCAGAGGTCCAGTAAGTAAATAAATAGGTATTTTATATTGATTTTAGATGATTGATATGATCGTTTTTTTTCATGATCATCGCAAGAATCCTAAAACAAATAAAACTTATCATTAAATAATATGCAGTGGTCGTACAAACCTAACATATTTCTACGAGCAGATATATCATCTGCTTGTCTTTATTCCAATTTGTAGCGGTCAGTGCAATATGTTTTTTCCTTCAATCTTTTCGGGTCATCCTTCACTCATACGGTCCATCCATCTTTTTTTGTAACACTGATATCTTTCTACATTCATACTTAAAACTTGTTTCTATATATGACTTTCATCTATTAAGATCACATATCACAATATCTAAAACTATATAGAAATTAGGGTTGCTTAGGAACGGTAAATGTCTAATACATGGATAAGGGTATGTGGGTTTGGATCCTCGAGTTTCTCAGATTATACTCCGAATTCCTGATCTAATCTTAGTCACGTCCTTGTGATTTATATCATTCAATTTCTCATCAATATAGCTATCTCATTTCTAAGGTTGGCGACAGGCAGACGGCCGGCTATAAAACATAGAGCCTGTAGAAACTTAGAAATACGACACTGGCAACATTAGGACAATTGTTCGGTTTACGTCGACCAGATCAAATAAAATATATTAAATTTGTATCTTATTACTTAAAAATAACTAGAAACCATAATAAACGCTCGCAAAAACCAAGATCGTGATAAATATATAACACTTATATGTTTTGGGAATTGGCATCTAATGCTAGATAATTATAGTAGAATAGTTTTTGCCATGTTTCATGAACATTTAGCATTTTTTTCTAATAGTAGGGCGGAATAATGTAACGAAAGAAAGTGTTATGTAATTAGATTGAACATACCTATGTATTACATTCGGTGAAAAAACAGTGTAGACATTATTGCCAACAATTACTCGTTTAGTAACACAGTGAAAAAGTAAACGATGTCATTATACAGGTTATAAAATAAAACGCCCAATCTCAGCACGAAACGTTTAACTAAATGTAGGTAGGTACCTACTAACCGTATAAAATACTTACATTAAAATTTATTGGATCTGACAATCGGTTCATATAAGAGGGCACAACATTACATACAACTCGTTACCAGCGCATGTTTTCTTTCTAATTTTAATCTTACAGAAAGTTGTCCCTGTGTACATACCATGCCAGCAAATGAATAGGTGTCCACCAGTCCTGAACCTCATTGATAGCTTACTATCAGACAAAGTAAATAGAGTCAAAAGTGAGAAATAAATTATACTTATGAGATTTCTCATTCTTTATGGTACAGCTAATCTGGAACCGTACTCTCACATTGTTGATGCATATGCATAATATAGCTATATATGCAGTCTATTGCAGCAGTGTTGTTTTTCTACTGGCACCTCTTTACAATTCGCAATCATTCAACACGAGGAAATTTCGATCAAAATCTGCAAATGCAGTGAGTTCACATTACAAGAGACCGCTAAGGTAGGTAAGGCGCAGTGAGTAGCTATTTCTAAAGTTTACGACCGGCTGTTGTATTTACCAAAAATGTTAAAAACAAATTGACCAAAATCTCCTTACCATCTCTGAATGAATAAATGAATACCAGTACCTTAAAAAATGGGCTCAGGAGCAGTTGAACAGATTCTCAATACATCAGACAATACATCAGATTCGCAACTTACCAGATTCGCAACTAACCAGATTCGCAATTAACCAGAAGTATAAGCAAAAACAAATTTAATTATATAGTAAATACCTATATTTTTAGGTACCAATAGGCAAAAATAATTAATTAAAAATAATAACATCGCGAAAGAAAGAAGCATCGGTTTCGGTAATACTTTGGGGTAGTACCTACGGGATGTCGGAAAACTAGTGCAAAAAATTTTGAATCTTATCAACACTTCTAAATTTCCTGTTTTTTTTTACTATGATATATGAAACGACAAACACGTTTTTAGTAATGTGTCAAATAGAATGAACATTGAGATTTTACGACTATCTTCAGTTTTTCTGATAACTTATTATTCTCTTCTCTATGTTTTATTTTATGACCGATGTTAATTTGTTTTTCTTAACAGCGTTACGGTCGGAGCACACGACGCGTTGCAGCGCCGCACCGGAAAGATTTCGCCGTATCGGCGGGCACACGAACCACGTTGTTATGTCGCAGCGGCGCCGCCACTGCCCCAGCAGTGTGATAGTCGGTATAAAAATAGATCGTATAAGATGACTGAGCGGTGCCGCTCTGACGTCGCACCGCATTCAATCCTCTCCGCCTCGTCTCGGCGGTTGCAAGTCCCGGTGCGACGCCGCAACGCATCGTGTCACATGCCACAGATATTTCTATGTATCACGACGCACCGACACCGCTATGGCGCCGCGCCGCCGCCGCAACTCATCGTGTGCTCCGGCCCTTAGGTATTACTTATTTGTTCCCATAATGAAAGTAATTTTCTATGTTTACTAGACTTTCCATCGACAGTACTACGTAACAGAACAGGTGGGAATAGTTGAGACAAGTCCGGTGTAAAGCATAATCTTATAAGTCACAGAACTGATGGAAAATACCAGTAATTCTGCCAACAGAACAGGTGGGAGTAAACGGCATAATGTACATATTGGTGATTATCATAGTAATAAAAATGCCATCAAAAACATTTTGTAAAAAAAACCAAGTCTAGCAACTTATTTGTTCTACAGTAAAAAGTTGTGAGATTCATGTAACACTAAGTCAGTCCATTTATTTAGCCCCTACTTAAGGTAGCTTCTGTCTTAAGTCATTACCTGCGTAATTAGCTAACCTAACAACATTTTAAAGTGACCATTATCAATATTAAAAATCTTTTATGTTTTAAATAAATAGATTGACTTAGCCATCGCATGTAAACGCAATGTATCTCACAAGTAATACACATTATATTAAATTAGATTATTTACTGCGATTGCCATCGTCATAACGTTTTTTTGTAAAATCCTCTACATAACTATAACGCTTAAGAGAAGATCTATATTAACAACTAAGGAATTTTCGTATATATTTTCTTGTACAAGACTGCAAAGCGTTGACTTGCGGGCATGGCACGCGTCCATAAACTACGATCGAACCTTTTCTCGTAGGTGAAGGCTTATGATTTAAAAGTTAGTTTTTCAAAGCTATTTCCGCACTTAGCTCTTAGCTGAGTAGGCTCTTGTAACTAGGTGGTCTGTATGCTTGTTGGTCGTCGTACTTGTATAAATCAATAATATAAAAGGTAGCCTCCCACTAAAACGTGTGAGCGAACAAATAGTTTAGTTAGTTTAAGGCAGAGCACTCAAGAGTTTGTTTGAAGCTTTAATTATATTATACCATTTCCGGTGACCCAACATAATACGTTACGATAAAATAGGCAAAGCCGAGAGCTCATAAGATAAGGATTCTTGATGTAAAGGTGGACCGTTGGTTTGAATGCGTGTCAAATTAGTTTACCTCCGTTGGTCGGCCGCGCCGCTTTCAACACTCAACGAACACAACTAAGTTTATGTATTCGTACATAAAGCCGACCGCAAACTACACTTTGACGTAGAGTTGTGTGTACAAAGAGTAACACGCAAGCCGGGATCATAGCACTAAAGTAAATGCCAGTTACGCGTAAATCATCACAATGTTCTGCACTTAACATGGCTAATAAAGGATATCTTGTGTGTAACACGCACGAGTGGAAAGCGAGCTTTAATTAAGAAGGACGTAGGGTTTTGTGTGGAATCATGTTTATATTATAATACTAGAGGCCGGTCTTGACTTAAATAATGTAATGATATCATTTATTACGATAAACTGTGTAGGTGTTAAAACGGACTGAGATTCCGGGTTCGATTTTCGTGTCGAATAGAAGGTATATATGTCAGAAGTTTTTTATTGTAACTGGTATCTTAAATAGAAACTTTGACTATATTGGGATAAATCTCGTCCTCGTCTTGGAATCCAGCAAGCTGCGATATATAAGTCATGCTATCTCAGTCTTTTGTAGTTAAATGCATAGTGCATGATGCTACGTCATGTTATGTTATTTATTACTACCTACAAGTCACACATTAAATAATTAAAGTTAAAATAAATTTAATAAGCATGAAGCACATGTCACCTGCGCCATTATTTACTATGACCGTGTAATATTCCTGTAAACGTCACTTGCCAACAACTTCTAATTTAGCTACCGCGTGTACTCTAGATTCTTATATATTTCTGCAAAGTTTACTAGAAATAAAACATTAGACCGTACCTACCTACTTACATTTTTTTTCAATTTTTTAATAAGCGAAATGTTGTAGTGATGTGACTGTGACGAATGTACTAAACAGTAGAGTTAGGAATAATGTTTATCGGAAGGTCACAAATTTGAATGTTTTTAGCCTAGATTTAAATTACTCATTTTAAGTAAGAACACAAATAGTACGAGTTGTGTGATGTATCGTACAAATAAAACTTCTGCGCTGGTTTTTTATTTAAGCTACGAGTATAACGTATAGGTATTCTGCAAAATGATTTATTATTTATTATTAATTAACAAAGTAATTTATGCCGTAATGTTAAACTTAGCAAATTTATCAAATACGTCGCTACTACTTTTTGTTATAAGTTGAATAAAAGACCCGCAGAAACGTTTCAATGAAATTAAGAGTACGCTAAATACGGGAGAATAGTTTTGATAAGACGAATTGCGGTGTTTGGGAACGGAGGAGGTTGAAGAAAGAAGCCTGTGATTCGGTTACTACCATGGCGCAGCTCTAAGCCTCGAGCACGTGCAAAATTTATAGCTATAAAAATACGATTGTGAATTCTTTTCCACGAAACAGACACTCCAATAGCGTCCGATAAGCACTCAACCTAGTCAAACATTTAAGTGTCAATAACAATAAGAATTTAAAGAAACATGGTCCGCAGTGAAAATCGAATTTAGACGAGTCATTTACTCAATTCAATTTAGTAGAAAATGTTCGAAATTTTAAGATAATTCAAGTTTAAAATTATTTATATTGGTAAGGCAGCAATAATGAACACTATACTTAAAATTTAATTAATAAATAGTGATTGTTTCAATATAATATTTCAGTACAATAATATATTGAAAATTTAAGGTCCTGTGTTTTTCTACATTTCTGCTGTATTTAATGTAGGACACTGCAATTTTGGTTTTAATGTTATCAACAAACAAAAAATTTCTTGCATCATGGATAGAAAGATATGATGAAAACGCACACTGTGTTGTTAAGATGATGTGTTTTCATCTTAATTTTATGCTTATACCAGGCACAAAAACTCTTTCTAATTTGAACAAAGCTATAATAAATTTAAAGGCAAACTTTAATCTACCTCACTAATAATTTTAGTAACAATCGCCGCGAATATAATTTTTCAATACCATGAGCACCTTGTGCCCCACGCCAAATTAAATTCGAATACTCAATTTGATAAAAAAACCGTCAAAAAAATAATATCTCAATAATTTTTGTTTATGGTCAAATATTGCTAACACAAAAACTTATCTACTCTTTTTCCACGAGATATGATATATACTTGATACTTCTGTAATATCACCATTATTCACTATTTATTAGATTGTAAAATATACGGTTATAAATGAAATGCAAATGAAATGAAAATATATTTATTTATATAGGTTAAATAAACTAACACTTATGAACGTTAAAATTTACAAAATGTCAGCCAATTAACCTACAGCCTATTCGCTGACGAAATAGAGCCATGAAAAGAACTGGCAAGAAACTCAGGCCACTCTTTTTAATCGCCAGGTTATTACAATTTTTGTAAGTTACAGTTTCAAGTAGCATGCAAAGTGCCACAGGCAACTCACATAACTCTTTAAACAATTAATTATAGCTTTCTACGTTGTAAAGAAACAATAAAAAGTAAAATGTGTGCTTCACAGGCTGCCTCAATTTGCATATTGCTACAAAAAAGTAGAGACAACATGTGAACTGTGGTAAATGTTTCTATGTAGGTTTTATATTATTATTATATAATATAATTAATATTGTTTATAACTCAGCTTTAGCAAAATATGTGTTTTATCTGGTGTGTTTAACTGACTCTGAATTTTCTTTAAGGACCACCTATATTTAATTATATGGTCTTAAAAAATAATTCTGATACACACGATGTTTCTTAAAATGATTGAATTAATAATTTTATTTCACAACTTGATAGACTGCAAAGCATCGAAATAATACTCAGTTTAATAAAATAGTCATATAAATACTTCACTAAAGCTACTTCACTTTTACTGAAAATAGGTTATTCTCTATTGCTAGGCTGCAATTAAAAAAAAACGCTCATAGTACACTTTATTAATAACAAACCAAAATATTGTTTATCATTATACCAGCACATTTTAGAATAAATTATAAAGTTAATTTATTAGTGGAATATAATGTGTGGACATAACCAGTCGCAACGTTTGCAGAAAATATTTTGGAGCTATTTTCTCGTCGGATACTTGCTATCGGCATGCATGCACTTTAATATAATTGAAACACGCCGCAACTGTTTTGATAGTACTTTTTGAGTAACTGAAGTATGCTACTTTCAACCATTTTGTTTGTAATGTAGTTTATAACCAAAAAATAGCAAACATGTAAGCAGCTTATCTAATGGTAAATAAAATTATAACTAGGATACAGTCAATCAGGAAACTTGAGCAACACTATTATAATAATACTAGCTTTCCGCGGCACGGTTTTACCCGTCTTTGCTCACTGCTCTGCTTCCGTTTGCCAGTAATGTGATGTTAAATATCCTATAACCTTCCTCAAGAACTGGGCTATCACACGCACAATTATTCAAATCTGACCAGTAGTTCTAGAGATTAGCGCGTTCAAACAAACGAATAAACAAACTCTTCCAATTTATACAATAGTATAGATGAGCATACAATTCGCTCATGAAACATAACACTACTACCTACGTGATAACATTAACTAGTATTATTATAGTAGTGTGGTCTTCAGTAACTGCTATGTTCTACTTTTTTATGCAATATGTACATAACTACCTATTTATATTAATGAAGGTGTTCATGGTTCATTTAAAATAAAATAGTTATTATTACAATCCCAATTATTTAGCGAATAAAAAAATATTCGCATAATTTGTGGGAGGCGATATACTAAAGAAAAGGTCTATTATACCATTATAGTAAGTAGAAATGTTTTGTGTAGCATTTATTGCTATGAATCCAAGAAAATGTAGCGCTACGGCGTAACATGTCTCCTTAGCATCGATGTAGCACAATGGGCATTCATAGCACGTAATAGTATCACCTTTGAAAGTCGTATAATGATCCAACGTGAACCTGAGTACGAAGCAGAACTTACGAATAGGTACTACTAAGTGAATACGATATTGTGAGTACAAAAATTCGTTTCCTTCTACATTTTCTGCAACCATTTTAATTATTAATTACTTTTAATTACTAGGCTTATTATAATAGATCATATTTACAATGTATTAAAAATACTATAGTTCTAATTCCATGTAAATCATGTTGAATACAAATAACTCGTTGCGAAAACCATTAGGCACATAATGAATATTAGATCCCTGTAATAGGTAGCCTTAAAACAAAATTACGGCGTCAGTGATTTATTCGTAATACCACAGTCAATAAGGTCGAAACGAAATTACACTGAAACATCTACGGGTTGTGTAATAAATTGTTCAATAGGCAGGTTAATTAGACAATTTCTTCAAATAGCACCGCGTAAATCGGAATAGCCCGACGTAAATGGATCGCAGAAAACAGTTCATTGGAAAACAAATGAATTCTTAACAGGCTCGGAGCTGTAGTGGTCGTAAAAAGCGGTAATGTGGCGAATCGCAATTAAAAATGTAAGCCTAAGACCGAACAATAACGAGTTTGTATTTTATAATATTTTTTGTTCTTGAGCAATTTAGGTTGCAAATTATGCTAACTTCGAATGGCGTTCTGTCCTCGCCGAATGAAATTAGAGTAAGCTGAGCATTGGTTTTTTAGGTTTACGATGGAAGTTTTGAACGGAAGCTTATACAGGGAATGAGTACGACAGACCCTCGGCATTCCGTCCGCCCGCCGCTTCGTATGCAAATGTGTTGAATACTACAATACATTTTGCTATTTGGATTCTAGCTAATTGCTTTTCCTTTCGACACCGCCCCAACAAACGACCATTTATATCTTTGTGTTCCAGACACCTTATCGACATTGTTAACTGGCTACAATGAACTATTCACAGCGATTTACCTAAACTCAACCCTTTTATTGCCGCTTCTTTACAAAGTATATGTTAATTAGTTTGAATACTTTGTAATAAACATGCGATTACTTTACGTTAGATGAGAAATGTCTGTTTGTTTGACACCTGTTAGCTATAGCATGATCTCATTTTTTTCGTATTAAAGCATTACTATATTTGATGTTTTGCTACATAATAATATAAAAACTAAAACCACTTTTGCCAATCTGATCTTGAACCATGCAACCGAAGTCATTATAAATTATGAAAGGCATAATGACGCGTCACTCAAGTAAAGATAATATCTGAGACAGTAATCATGTTACTGGTGTAGGTATACTCGCTCGTATTATCTTTCGATTACGAGTGTCATTCAAATCTGTAGCCTTATCCCAATGAGATAATCTCTTAGCTAACTATGTCTGTTTGTTGTGGTGACCTTGTTGAATCAACATCGTTTTGTAGGTACTATTTGTACGTAACACTTAAGATAGTTTCGACATTAGATATAGTTTCACTTTGACATCAGCCTTAAGATAACCCTTAAGATTATAATTACAGGAGTCAAAATTTGAGTAGATTTACAAACTCACGTACAGATTGGAGTCGTTCGAGCAAAGGGGGAGAGATTGGCTCATTACTACGTTTGATCTTCCGCTTGCCCTAAGCCCTTCTATGAAAGGTGTTTTGAGGAACTCTTCGATATAATTTCATCATAACTTTTTCTATAATTTCACCACTCGACTGGGGCGACTGGGGCTGATCTTGTTCAGCACGGTTTGTTTCTACTATTAATATTTGATGCAACGCCATAATGAGTAGCGTTTATATAAATATGTGTATTTAGTGTGTTTATGTGTGTCAGCAGCTCTACAATAATTTATCGTGCATTTCAAAAAGCACATCATCTCGTGTACAACTACCGTAGGTATATTGTAAATAGCGAGTAAGCAATTGTTTTCGTGACCTTTTTTTTCAACCTCAGTCTTCTCTAGAAACTGTTTAATAAAATGTATTTCTAAAACCACGTAGTAAAGTAGCCACAAGCCGTCTTCTATCGCCTTTACCATGGGGAG
Organism: Parascotia fuliginaria; assembly: GCA_963082885.1. Classification (NCBI taxonomy): domain Eukaryota; kingdom Metazoa; phylum Arthropoda; class Insecta; order Lepidoptera; family Erebidae; genus Parascotia; species Parascotia fuliginaria. The sequence goes on along the minus strand of OY720173.1, from coordinate 8,308,406 downwards.
TGTTCTGAAGAGCTGTTTGAATTAATCCCACCCTCTCCTTTTTTATCCAGAACGACACGTGCGGGACTAAAGTGAAAGTGCCACCCTTTCACAGTGGAATCTAAAGGGTCTCGAACCAAACGGTTCAGCACTTCATACTTTTGTCGCTCAATTAAAGCCTGGAACTCTTTGCCAGCGCATGTGTTCCCATCTAATTTTCACTTTGCATCTCACTAAGCCGCCATAGTGAAGGCCACCATACCAGTAGTTTGGCTTTTGGAATGGCGTCCGCCACTTCTGGATTCCACTTACTGCTTACCATCAGGCAGAGTGGAGTCACTTTGGTAGGCTAATATAAAAAAAAAAACCTTTGCATGATGTTTTCTTAAAAGTGATTTTTGTTATATTCATGTGGTAAGTGTTACTCGTGAGTACCTTCTAAATAGTTAAACTTAAATAAGTACATAAAAACATGTTTTTAGATTGATTCATACTTAAAACTTAATTAACCATGCAAACCTTCCTGACATTAGTCAGAAAGGTTTGCACTTACGATGTATTCATTAGAATATATCGTAAGTAGCGCCCCGCAACGTCGGAATGAGTTAGATTGGCACTAGATAAAAAGAGCAATCCACTCACTTACCGTACACGGAATGTTACACTTCATTTGTGTTAAGCGTATTGATATACATTTGCTGATAGATATTTATTTTTATTTGGGTCAGTGTTTACGTACATACAATTGAATTCGTAATGAGAAACATAGTTTTGTCAATTCTATTCTTGTTTTATAGGGTTCCGTACCCAAAGGCTAAAACGGGACCCGATTGCTAAGACACCGGTCTGTCTGTGTGTCGTTTTTCACCAGGCTGTATCTCATGAACCGTGATAGTTAGACAGTTAAAATTTTCACAAATGATGTATTTCTGTTGCCGCTATAACAACAAATACTAAAAAACAATAAAATAAATATTTATCCCATACAACAAACGTGTTATTTTTGCTCGATTTTGTTCGATATTGATAACGGCAACAGCGGAATATTTATTTATATATTTTCTTTAAAAAAGTGTTATTAAACTAAAATAAAACAAATATTTAAAGAAGGCTTCCATACATCAAACGTGATTTTTTTTTTAATAATGGTACGGAACGCTTCGTGCGCGAGTCTGACTCGCACTTAGCCGGTTTTTTTATTAAAGCACATGCTTGATTTGACTAAGCATTCAATATTCCTATTTTGCATAATGTACTGAATAAATACATGAACGTCCAAATGAGAGAATTAATAGGATTAAAATATTTTTGTGTACAATGTTTGAATTGAAATATAATAATGACGATTTTAATTATAGAAATAATAACTAAAAGATTAGTTTAGAACCTTAAGTACCTACTTGCTCTTAAGAACCTTAAGAAATGGGCCAGTGAATAAGACACCCACTTCGTAATCACGATACGAAGTAGTGGGTTCGAATCTGGGCAAAAACCAAGATAATTTTTAAATCATTATGTACTTTCTAAGTTTAACGGTGAAGGAAGACATCGTAAGGAAACTTGGACTTAAAAAGTCTGAAAATGTCAATCCGCCTTGAGCAAGCGTGGTGATTCTGATTAATGCTCATGCCTTCTTTATCTAAGAAGAGGCCTTTGCCCTGCAGTGGGACAGTGATCAGGTTAGTATTTTATTATTATAAGTACTTCTTAAATTTACAATTAATGCAATATAGTTATATAATATATTTGAATCTATTTAGTAAAATAATTTTTAAATTCAGCACAAGTTAGTTTTTCAATATTAAACTATCATGCACCTACTGCGTTTCAACTCTGCATCACCGCTAGGTTGACTGTTAGATAATGCCTTTGGCATTAAGTCCGCCTTTATGAATGTTATGTAATGTGAGTAAAAAACTTGAATAAATAAAATAAATATCGTCTTTGTAATCTACTTGCCTAATTATACCTTTTTTGAATAGAAAGCAAAGAAAAGCATGGTTAGTTACAGGTAACAATGCAACTTGTTGCGATATAGGTACCCACCTATACTAGAACTAATGACATAATGTTTGCAGATTACTGCTAATTATATTCTAAAACAACAGTACTCTGAAACACTAAATATTCGATAGATTTAGTTCTCTCAAGTTAAATAGATTAAATCAAAGTTGTACTGTGTGTAAGATGTACTGTGATGAGTCTTTTCAAACACCATTTGTTATTTATGGCCCAGATAAGTGTTTGCAAAGGAGTAGGGTGGCGGTCGGACTCTACGACCTCTCTTATACACTTTACCCATGTTCCTCTATTACGATGACAAAGACAGCAATAAAACAAAACAATGCTGAACTTTCAGAACGATAACTAAAGTACAATCACTGTTCCTATTTGTCACTAAAGTTTGACACCCGCTGTACGAAATATTTTGAACAGGAGGCATAAAATGTAAAGTTTCAAATTCGATAAAGAGCTAGAGACATTGAATTAAACGTAAAAGGTGTGTGAACCGTTCTACCTTCATTACTCATTTAACGCTTATTTCCATTCACCACTTATCTTATAAAAGAATAAATTCGAATTTTATCAAAATTTCATCATATTTGTGCCACGTCGACTCTCTTTGTGGTTGAAAAAGGTGAAAGTACCGATCCAATATACCCCGAAACCGTTTTCATATAATCTGAATTTTTCTGTTATGAAAAGAATAACAATCAGTTTTTGGGGTTCGAACACGAACTCAATAAAGGCGTATCAAAGGCGTATCTTATTTGTTGGTATAGCAAAGACGTGGTTGTCAAACGTTTAGACGAGGTATTACAATAGAAAAGCAAATAATATGTTTAACACAAGGAATCCTTGTTGTACCTAAAGTATCTAAACTTAATTATGTCAATTTTATTCGTCGCGGCGTCTGTAAACCTTTACGTAGCTAAAGAGCTCGCACAACAACTGTTAATGTTTCAAAGCTTCGTTGGATATAATCGGATTGTAAATTGAACATTTTTACGACACAATCGTTCGTAAACAGCCTTGTACAACCACCGTCTAGGACTTATTACGTTTGAAAAATATAAAGCTGTCTCTTAACCTAAGCTGATGGATATCGTAAAAGAATTAATTAAAAACGATTATCATTTGCTAGATACCAAAGCTACGGGCATATCAAGATTTGTATCACGTCATAATATTACAGTCAGATATGTACATCAAATTAAATGCGACAAATCTGCTTAGAGCGCAGAACTTTTCATCAAAATCGCTTCAGTGGGTTAGGCGTAAAAGCGTAACCGACAGACAGACAGACAGGGTTACTTTCGCATTTAGAATATTAGTAAGGCAGCATACTGCCTTACTAATATTCTAAATATACAGAATACATATACAGAACTTCATCATGTTAATCCATAGATTAACATGATGAAGTTCTGTATATCTGATCTGAGATTAAACTAAAATCTTAAATGTTACAGCGCATTTATTTCATTTCGTTTAACATATTATTCCTATGAAGTAGACCTGATAAAGAGTGCAGACAACCGATAAATAAGGGTGTCTTAAGACCGGTCAAATAAGAGCTGCTTAAAGATATCTGTGCGCAGTGGACGTCTAACAAGTGATATGACGGTGATATTGATACTTTGAAAATTTAAAATATACAGAGTGCAATGTAGAAAAGGGACAAAGGTACACGTGTAGCATGTTGTTTGCAATATTTAGCAAGTCATTAACGTTAAACTACGTTAATGGATTTAACAACAGCTAATTTACTCTAAGCTAGGTAGGTCAGTACAATATCGTCAACGTCTTGTACATTGTGCGATATTAAGCATATCTCACGATTTTGGTGCTAAATCTCTGAACATCTTGAAATACATAACGGTAATGAGAGTAAGTAATAGCGCAGGCTCAAACAATATGTAGGTAAATTGAGAAAAGTTAAGTTTGACTACAAGCATTTAGAATAGATATACCTACTCGAAATTTTGCATAGAAAGGTTTCTGCGATTTATTATATTTTTTTATTTAACAACTTTATACATACAATATGTAAAGTGCGGACCTAATGCCTGAGGCATTCTCTACCAGTCACCATAGGGTGATGCAGAGATATTTCAAAGCAAATAAATTTAGAGCTGAGTAAAACGTACATTACTTACATAATATATAAATATATAGTACACATAACTACATATATATATAATACTTTAAATACATAATAATACTACATACATATACCTACATATATAAATATATACATTAAATATACAATAATACACACAATTTATATACATATTAATAAAATTAACATACAAATATATAGACGAGATGTGACAATACCAGAGCTGTGACGAAGCTGTCATTTTAGTTGCTCAGAAGCAAGTTCCGAACTTTTATTTTAAATGCATGACGGTTTGTGGACGTCCTGATTTCAAGAGGGAGGGCGTTCTAAAGAAGAATGGATTGAATAGACAGAATTGTCACATTAAATTAGGTTTTCTTATCTTTGCTTATGACCGCTTTATTTAAATAACTACGAGATATATATAGATCTTGATACACCTACCCGATGTCTTAATTCCGAACAAATGAGATTCGTTTTTAATTAAACCTTTTAAGATATTCATCGGCTCAGATCGAGAGATTTTTCTATTTATAGCGATTGGGGAACCGCCACTTCTGGATTAACTAAGCTTACCATTAGGCAAAGTGGATTAGTATTGACAGAAAGTTTTTTTGCCTGCACTAGGGACCTCTGTACTTTACGAACCCACAACTCATGGATACAAAATACACACTGGCATGAAACAATTTTTTATGGATCACACAAAGTTTCACGTATGCTCATCGACCAACGATTGCTTTCACTCCCACTATGCCAGCCAGTCATCAAGTAACCAGTTTCTATTTGATAAAAAAAATCACTTTATGTTTCGTCTCTAGGTAAACGGTATACTATCGAAGTCATTGTAATTTAAGTATTTCACGAACATATTGTGGTTCAGTTGAACTTCTATACTAGTTCCTGATTGTTCAATAAGTTTAGGACACAATAGAAATCATAAGTTGACCCAAGCATACGCTTCTAGAGGTTCTGGAAATTGCTGGTAATCATTTCGATATCTTCGTAACCACTCTGGGGAACGACGGATAAAGAAAGCTTAAAGTTTAAAACAAAAGAAAATCTTGAAACTTACAGACTTCAATTTGAACGCCAATCTCGAAAAATGCAGGTACAATTCTCGACGACAATTTTACTTTGAACATTGCTTACAAGCAATGCTTGTAAGCTTTGTTTACAACGTAAGTGGCAGGTGTTTAATGAAACTATGAATATAATGTTTTTTTATTATTATTGCAAAAACTACTACAAAATGTTGCCGACCGGCTTGGTAGCGTAGTGGATAGGATAACTGAAACCGGACGTAGGTAAAGTCGTTCTGAATCTCTGTGGTTCGTTTCGTAATCAAAACATGGTATTGAACATTTCTATCGATCTTAAATCATTACAAAGCTCAATTAAAGAATTGTATAAAAGATAGAGAACTGTGTAGACGTCTGTTAAAGATACATTGAAATACTTACAAGAGTATTTATCGGCTCTAACAAAACTTCGCTCCCATACACGGTTTCTACTTTGCGTGATAAGATTATATACCTAATTCTAAGGACTACGCTATTGGTTTAGATGCTTTCAAATATTAATATAAAGTATACTGTCGTTATTCTCTATTATGAGAATGGTTTGACAAGATACCATTTGATTGAATATATTTGTCCGTTCACTTAGTAAAGCATAAATTATTCAACCTCATCAGACCCTGTATACAAAGCTGTTCAAGTAAGAATTCAAAATTGAAATGCTTCGGGTGTTACCCTTTTTAGGGTCTACAAGGCTTATTTACTGTGAAATAAATTCTTTGATATTTCTAAATGGAGAAACAGCCAAGAAAAAAATCACCTTTAATTCCACAAGACAATACCTATGCCTTGGAGGAAAACAAAAAAGTTTGTTAGCCTTAACTCGGACAAAAGAATTCAGCTTTTTAATTTAAAAAGTTTATATAAAACATTTTTCGAGTTTACAAGTCCAATTTACTTAGATAGGTTTAACAAACAAAAGTCGTCTAAGTTATGTGTGCTGTTGCATATTTTTGCAGTCAGTAGATTCAATTAATCTCGGTTGAGATAAATTAAAATACATCAGAGGAGACAGCTGCCTCCATTGACGGGCGTCGTTACGCTTGAGAAAAGAGAAAAAGACGTAACTTAACTGCGCTCACAAATCACTAAAATTCTTTTGTTTTGCGCTCGAGTACAGAATACCAAATAGCGTATCACGCTTTATGTCTTTGTCATCAGATCGGAAAGTATTACTTACATCGTCTCGTATTTACATGTAAAGTGCGCTAGACGACACATTTACGATAGGACACTGATTGTGTTACTAGGTGTTGTGTTATTTGGCCAAATGGTTCTTAGAGGACAACTTATATATTAAGTGGTCCAAAATATTTGACTATATGTCAAATTTATTTTTGAAGCTCAAGATTGATTTTATATTCCCGGAGTATCTACATGTTGCGAGCGTTCCGGGAATTGTGCCAAGTACTGGCACACGTTTAATAATCAGAATCAGAATCTTTTATTTGTTAAAACATGGGTACATTAAGTTCCTAAATATAAAATAAAAACTCTGGCACTCGAGGACTGCCACGGTAAAGCTATTGCATAGCATTTTTTATCAACTTATGCAATTATAATTATTTTTTTTTTTTTAATAATATTTTGTTTTCTTTGATATTAATTCAAGTTAAACTTTTTGAGCGTGGTGACGGAATCAAGAAATTCCGTAACGATAAGCAATAAAAGCTATGCAATAGCTTAATAATAAATATGTTCTAAAATATGATCTTAAACTAAAACCTTTAAATAACAATGCTTTTAATTGTAGCAGAGGTACCTAAATTAAACCTTTTAAAAGTTTTATACTACTAAAAAGTTTACTTTACCTTTACCAGTTTAAAACCTGCTTTAATCTCTTAAAACTTCAGAGTATCTGTATCAACACATACACGATGATGATTTACCTGACTGCATCTTACTTGTCAATATTAAAAGAGGTAATAGGTACGCCCTTTATAACATTTTGTGTTCTGTAAAGGATATTTTAATTGGTTTATTGTTATCAAAAATTGAGTGATATTATGGTTTTTAGTTAATTCTTTTTTATAGCGAATCGATTAAATGTAGACAGCAGCGCATGTTGTGATAAATATTTATTCGCTATTAACTAATTTATATTATTTGAGCGAAATCTCTATCAAAATGTGTAATAATAATATATGTATATTATCTCGTGTATGTTTAATATATATCGGTCAGTAAGCAGTCAAGGCAATAAGACTTGTTTAATACAAAAATGGCAGAAATCTAGATTAAAAACCTATTGTAATTTTAGAGCTACTTATTTTTGGTGCTAGAGATTTGAAAGCTCGACAATTTACATAACACACATAGAAGTATAGGTAAATGTGGCCTTATCACGTAACCCTGCCTAGGCACAAAACCAACGCAGTACCAAACCGAGCGAAATGTAAATGAACCGAGACGAATGCTGTGCCTACTCTATAAAAGTGAATGGTTGATTTTGAGGTTTACTTTGGCCCCGGACAATTTTTTCCTTACATTGCCAACATTTTATTACATTTATGGGCGCGTGTCAGCGAGATTTCAATACGAATACAAAGAGCTCGTTCACAAAAAAGTATTTTAAGAGAATATCTCATTGTGCCAATGTTAAACCGAGCATCACTTGGAGCTTCGTAACCATTATCGTTAATGCAAACACCTTATTTACGATAATAGGCATCGCATTTTGGTTTCAGTTGAATATTTATGTGACGAATGCTACTAATGCTATAGGCATAATAAAAGCTCTCTAGCATATAAGCAACGTAAGCTACTAAATAATAAGACAATTGTGACGACAAACGAAGAGCACACGAATGGTTCCTTTATGTGATTTCCTTGAAAATTGCCGCAGTGCCAGGACCTGATTGCGTTAGGCTCTTGCCGTTCATTCAGAGCGACCTCTTTAAACTTCAATGTGATTGCTTACTGCCTTTTATTAAATACTTGTTATACTTATTATTTTATTATTTTCATACAACTTTGGTGGCAAACTAGCACACGGCCTACCTGATGGTAAGTGATAAAAGTAACCTAAAGAGATGGTTGTGATTTTAGAAAACACAACCAAGCCGTTGCTGACATTGTAGAAGGGGATGAGAAAGGAAAAGGGAAAAAGAAGGGGACTGAGGGGCTGTTTGAGCTGCCGGCGCTATCACTCACCGAGCGAAACAGATTAGCAAGAAACTAATATTCTTACGTCAATCTTCTATGAAAAGATAGTACTTCCTGTCTATTAGCGTTAAAAAATTTTATTAGGCTTTGGTGAATTATAAAACGTTTCTCTATTAAATAAAGTATCTTGTTATAAGAAATAATATACAGGTATACCTACCCCTTTATAAAGTTTCGTTTACCTTATTTAATTTTTTAAATATTTACAGTAATACAAATCGATGAATAGAACTAGATCGAAGAAAGATTAGGTATCCATTTTTCTTTCATTACAATATTTTTTATTGATTTTTACTGACAGAAAATTTAATAATCTCATTTGAGTGAAGGCAAAACCGCTACATAAATAAACGTATTTAATATTCTTATGCCAAACTCTATTAAATACTTATACAAAATCTTAGACGTACTTACAAATAAAAGTGGCAAGAGTTTTTATTTTCGTTATTATCATCATCTGAACCATTATTTTTAAAAGCCTTAATCTTTATGCTAACTTTACTTCTTTTATTTGCCGTGAAATTTGAATGTTTGTACATAAAAATATTTCAATAAAAGCTTAAGATGGTGTCACGACTAAGTCTAATGTTGTCCATTAGCTAATTTGTTAATGCTGACTTAGCTAATGGCGACTTACTGGCATCTGGGTATAACCTTTAGTAGGTTGTAGGTATGGTGCTAATATAGAACCCTAAAACCTAATGAAATGGACACTGTTTTCGGCAAGTTCATAGGTGTCAAAGTCAAACTCATTTTATAACATAGCATGATATTTATGAACGTCATAACGAAACAGATATCATCTTTCGGTTTTTCCCAGAAAATGGACAAGTTTGGAGACTGAATAGGAGATGAAAAATCAGGAATGGACTGTCTAGGATGTAGACGAATTAGGATATGAGAAATGACTATTCGGGAAAAGGACAATGCAGGAGTTGACAATTTAGGAATTTGACAACTTTGGAAGTGGTTCAGTTAGGAAGTGGACAAGGTCGCCTGGAGGGATCCAATTTGCCTACAGTGATTTCATTGACGAAAGTAGAGCCATAAGAACTGACAGAAAACACAGGCTATTCTTTTTTATGTGCGTAATTTTCAGATTATATATATTTTGCCACGCAACACAACCAAAGCACTATCTAGGATAATAACCAAATATTAAACTAAGTATAATTATAACTATTATCATGTTGACTTATTTACAGTTTCTTAATATAATTTGAATTCGTGTCTTTGTTCAAATTGAGACACTACTTTGTTGTTAATGCTTACTATTTAATTCTTGGGACATGAATTTAAAACATTGTTTCTTAGTGTTCGCGCTCATTATTTAGAGTACTCGTACGTCGTTCTATACCTAAAAGGAAAAAGAGGTTTACGATATGCATTTATAAGTGGCAGTGTCTTTTTAGAAATAAGATATTTTGTCACGTAACGGGGAACCGATGGATGGCAGTGGCTCACGACCTGTCAAAGTGGCAATACTTGGAGAATGCCTATATTTATCGATACCTAGATGTTATTCGGCTGAAACTATGATAATTAAATATTATACAAAGGTGAAAAATCAATATTAATCAACACTAAAAGTAGTAGCTACCTCGACGCGATCTATTTATCACCACTAAAGTGTTATCCTTACTCGCCATCATGGTAAATTGAAACCTTGTAACCTGAATTGAATATAGCTGTACGAAAGAACAAATCAATATGATTTGAGAAATGATGGCGAGGACGAACAATCTTACTTGGCAACAAATATCGAATTTACCGTCGTTGTGTGAGGAAAGTTTTACTTATTCACGGGCTGTCACATATATCAGCAACATACACCAAAATAGTTTTATGAGAGACGAAGTTTGTGATAGGGTATTGTTTTATTAGGTTCATAGCCGCGATGCGGTGCAAGTTTCATGCAAGGGAAGTGATACGTCATATACAGTGTGCATACCGCTACAAGATGAGGTGTCTGGGTAAATATTTATATTACAAACTTGACGTATCGGTATGGAACACTCGATACGTGTTGATTGATCACGTGGGCGTCGTACGTAACGAACGATAATCTCACCCTTAACTATAGCTGTCACATTACACAATATATAGGCCGATTTGCTCGCCTTCGAATGAGTTATTAACCATGAAAAGGTTACCATTATTACTATTTTCGCCATTATTGGAGTGAAATTACATTACATTGAATATATGACTGATTATGTCCTTTGTTCCCCTATGTAGGCATATATACTAATAACAGGAATCAGATTTAGTCTGATTAATGAAATATTTCTTATTGATATACATACAATATCAAGGTAATTGAAAATGCGAGTCTCTACAAGAACGTTTATAAATAAATTTGCTCGCCTTCGAATGAGTTATTAACCATGAAAAGGTTACCATTATTACTATTTTCGCCATTATTGGAGTGAAATTACATTACATTGAATATATGACTGATTATGTCCTTTGTTCCCCTATGTAGGCATATATACTAATAACAGGAATCAGATTTAGTCTGATTAATGAAATATTTCTTATTGATATACATACAATATCAAGGTAATTGAAAATGCGAGTCTCTACAAGAACGTTTATAAATAAATGGATACCTAATTAAGACCAAAGCTTTGATAAAATCGACATTTTAAGTGAACACCATTTCCTCTCATTGATTACCAGCGGTATTACAAAGGAATAAGCCACGAATCATTAACTTCTCATTTCATTGCGGACGATTACAGAGAGACGATTATCGAGCTTTTTGTATCCGCTAGCAGATACCTTTATTGAGTAAGTCTTCACAGCTCCAATGTAATGGCAGAAGTTACAGCTTAGGAGTGTTCAGCTATTGTGATCTACGGCGTTATCCGACAAAATTGATTTAAAGCTTTTACAGGCGACAGTACTAAACAGACAGAGAAACTCACTTTATTGATGCAAGCTGAAATCAATGAACGGCGACTATTCTCGACTCAGCATACTGAATGAATCATTTCAACTTACTTAAAACTTTCAAGACTTCTTGCAATTTATATTATTATTATACAGAGTGTATACGACGGTTTGATATTAAATGAAAAGGCAGCTGTTACTAGTCCGTTTAATGATTTCAAATTAATAACAAAAATGATTTGACAAAAAAAAAATTTCAATTTTAAAAACAGTAAAACAAAGTAATACGGCATTTATTATGACAATTTTATTGATCTGTAATGAGCGGCAACGATTATCCTTCGACGTGGAGTATGACTTAAGTCAGTGACCGTTTGACGTACTTACAGAGTGTTCAGAATTAAAGAAATTCAAAAAATTAGTCCTGTGTCTAATCTATTGAAGATATTCAATTGATTTTTTTTGTCTCGCTTTATAATGTCACATACTACACGTAATTGCATTTAATATCATAGACTCTGTATAAGAAGGTCGGTGTTAAAATATTAAAAGTATTCAGGATTTATATTATTAGAATCCAATTTTATCAGGACTGATTACTATAAATATAACGAGTGATTTTAGTCACATTAGCAGGAGAATCATATAATCCAGGACGAACATAAAGAAGTGTATTGACTGTGGGAGGATTTTGTTTAGTGGCATTTAGATGGCAAATAAATATGTCACACACTAGCTAGTAATTACCATTAGTCTATTACTATCTGTCTATGACTTAGTTGTGGTATCTAAGCATTGTAAAATCATTACTAAGAAGAAACAACCAAGCCGTTGCCGAATGTGAAGGTAGACATTATAGAGGAAATTATGGACTTAGTTTTATCAATGTTTCGTTTATTTTGTGAATAGAGTTACAAGAAGAATAAAACATCTCTTATAAATCCACAGCTAGACAACTTATACTGATAATAAACCGTACTCTTAGATGTGATATTAAGGAATCTAGAGTATGAGTAAAAGAGAGGGATAGTCCAAGAGATCAAAGTGCTGCGGCCTAGTAGTGACAGACCTTATGATACTGTTTGCATAGAGCAATTAATACCTTTAGATAGGTACATAGACATAACGAAAACAAAGTCCTTCAGACAGTTTTGTCTATATTTTAGTAACTTTTATAAGCTTTTACTACTAGTTCAGTTCTAACAAGTCTTATTATTATCTAAGTTCATTTGATAGTTGACTGATACTAGATTGTCTTATAGTAATATTAGCTGCGCCCAACGGCTTCAACTGCGCCTAAAATGAGATGTCTCCCTTAGTAATCAGACCGATTTTCGAGATAAAAAGTAGCTTATGTCCGTCTCGATCACCGAATCTATCTATTTTCATCGAAATCGGTTCAGCCGATTAGGCGCTGAGTGGTAACAAACAAACACACACACACATACACACACACTTACACATACACAAACTTTGGCATTTATAATATAAATAGAATATTAGAATGTTTTCTTAAAATGTTTTAGTTTTTCTCATCAAAACAAGTGAAGAGTTTTTCGAGACGACGACGAATAACACGATTACGTGACGCATCTTTTTACAAACATAAATGATTTCTTTTACTTTTTCATATGATCAATGGCTTCAACTTTATTAAGGGTTTTAGAATAAAGTTTAACTTTAATCGATATGGGTGTATGGGTATTGGTACTTAACAGATGCCTAGTTTTAAAAACTTACACTGTACCAATAGATATAAAAGGAGTATATCAAGACCGATAACCGTGATAACCCTTATTCAGCTAAGCATAGTAGGTACTATACCTACTGTACCCAGTACCTTCACCTGACCCTTACTAATAAAACCTTTTTGCTAAAAACCTTGTAGATGAAAACAAACTCATTTGGTTGTTACAGGAGAGAGCAATGGAAAATGCTCGGAGGGGTGAACAATGACAGCATGTCCCCGCCGCGAGCGATGACCCTGCAGGTCGGCGAGGGTCATGCGGCGGCCGCGGCGGCGGGGCGCGCCAGCCCCGGCGCTGGCCTCCGACCATACTCGATGCCATATTTTATAAAAAATTACACGCTTATTAGGCTATGTCTACAATATCTTCAGATGATATCAAGTTTATATCAAATCGTCGATGCCTCCCTGCCACGTGTGCGCGTAAACTTTAATTTTTCAAAGCGTCCGCTAGTCAAATTAAAAACTGTTGTGAATATGTTTAATTTTCGAACTAGAACAGTGTATTGTGATATTAAAGCGTTGTTAGTAAAGATCTTAGTGCAATTATTCGTTGTTGCCAAGTGTGTTGTAAGTGAGGCGCGGTCGCGCTGGTGTTGGCGGCGGCGAGCTGGCTCGCAACTCGTGCGCACTCTGCTGCTTGTGTGGCTGAGCGGCTGCGGCGGACACAGCGAGGGTCGCCGCGAAGGGGACCTGCACATCGGTGGCATCTTCCCTATGGAGGGCGAGGGCGGATGGCAGGGCGGCCAAGCCTGCAAGCCCGCCGCGGAGCTGGCGCTCGACGATGTCAACGCGCGATCTGATTTATTGTCCGGCTTCAAATTATACATTCACAGCAACGATAGCAAGGTATTGAATCATTTATCATTCATTTACCGAGAGAGACAATAAATTACTTTTGAATAATTGTTGAAAACAATGCGCTCGCATTGACGAATATGAGTGTATTGTTTTCTGAAATTTATGGTATTTTTTAAGCTTCCAGTTTCAGCAGAATATATTATAGGTGTCAAAACATAATATCAAATTCATAAATATTTAAATAATTCATGTTTCATTTAAGTATAATGGAAAATATCTTCCTAACAGTTAATTAGATGTAGGTAATTTAACTTCGTCGCTGTTAAAGTTACGAAAATGTCAATTATAATCCCAATCAAGTTAATGTACCTAACGTGTCTTCACCTCTCCATGTTCATTTAGAATGACAAGTACCGACCTAATCCATTAAGTTTAAACCAGCTCAGCTGACTGCGGTCCCTGTAATTAACAAAACGCGTTAGTATTTCTATCCATCAGTATCCTCTTAAATCCGAATGAACTAAAATCATAGGCTTACGATATTGCCAGCGAAACGGTGAAGCTGACATTCAATTCAATTATTAAGACTTTATGAATGTTTCAGGAAGAAATTTTATAGGATAAAATTTCCGCGCCGGTTATAAGGCAATTTCCTGTTTTATCGATTTATACCTATTCAGGGACAAATTGTCGATTCCGATCAGTTTTATATTGATAACGCGGTGATTACTGGCAAAAATTGCGAAGAAGAGGTGACAACATAAAAACGAAGAATTATTGAGGACAACCGCTCCGAGAGTTGTATCGACTAGTGAAGTTGTTATATTTATGACCTTGAATGTTGCGCGCTAACAAATTAATAATAATATAAAATATTAAAGCCCCTGGATACAAGATACGATTATGTAAAAAGGTTTAATATCCATGCTTGAATATCATGTATCACAAAAAATACAAAATGCGTCGCGAAAGAAAGCAGCTGGCAAAATGGAGCTATATTTTTGAACAAAAAATAAACAAATTTATTATGTTTACGCTCCTCATCCATGTCTTTTCACGGGAGCCCTAGAGGGAGAAGAGTTTTTTTTGTGTGTACATATGTCTTTTATTCACACAAGTCTATAAATGCATGTAAACATTGGTTCATGTCTTTTACTGTGTATCGTCGGCTTTTGTCGATAAAGATACATTAAGCAATCATAATAGCGCAGGTACTACTCAGATGGGAGACGCATACGCGAGCGAAGTAACAATATTAGGGAATCGTTCGTATATTGGTCACCTTGCAATAATCTTTTGACTAAAGCCTTGAAGGACCCATGCTGTAATCCAAGTCATACAGGAAAACCTTGACCGTGGATATACTAAAGAAAAAAGAGAACTAAAAGAGTATGCAAAAGCGCTAATTTATCCTAGCGTAACCAGGCAACGGTTACTACTTTGAAGTGGCCTGTACGTTTATTTATTATTTCAAAAGCGTATAAAGTATTTCTCTCTATTGAGCACAACGAAATTGATGTCACAAGAGTTAACCACTTATGGAGCCTCTCAAATCTCCGTCTTGTTGGAACTGTATCTAGAAATCATAAAGATATAGAAAATGAAACTTTATCAGCAATAGAAGCACAAACTTGTGTCTTAGTAGGTCAAATTGGACTAGATACAGTTCGTCCCGAATCGAAGACCCTGTTGAGTATGCTATTGATTACGGACTCAAGCGTGTCGCGTCATATCCTCTATGGGGAACGAGAGATGTTAGAAGAAATTACTCATGAAAACTGTATGACCGATGCTGTCTTCGTTACTATAATTATTGTGAAATAAGATATATCATTAAAATGCAGCAAAAATATCCAGATAAAAACGAAAGAAAAATATTTAAAGCTGTGAATTCTACTCTTTACAACTAGATAGTAGTAATGTAGAGTTTTAGGTGTTTTACACATTATATTTAACTACCTCCGATCTTATTCTACTAACAAAATACATAGGATGAATCATTCCCAGAATATGACTTACCTATTCAGTTTCAAAAGAGGACATTAAAACGGTATTCCATTTTCACATTGCGCTGCCCTTAGCGACAAGAAATACTCACTTAATCGTGGCAGCTAGCTATAATAAAGTAATCGAGTTGTTGTTATTAGTTCAAAAACTTATTAAGATGATGAAATGAAGATTATTTAGACTGATATACTTCATTTTAAACTTTGAACAAATGACAAAAGCTTTTGTTCTAATTTAGAATTTCAATATTTGATTGCTTGGTTATATAAACAAAATGTAGATGAATGTTATTTATTGTCTCTTGAAAATACAACAATTTTATCATTTATCAGTCCGGTAAAGATGTTGCTTGTGTTCCCTAGTCGTCTGTTAGAATACTTATGAGAGATAAGAGAACTCATATTTTAGACAAAGGAAATTACGACGCTGCAAGTTAAAATCCTTAAATCTTAATAAAAGTGCAGCTTAAATTCAATACATATATCAGAATACGAAGAGCTGGTGCCGATCCGGTAACACATGATTTTAATATCAAATTAGATTAAATAAGGCGGACTAATTAGACTTAATTAGACATCCCCCTATCCGATAAATGAGGTCAAATTAACTAATTTATTAAAGTCTTCGGACGGTTTTACTCTTAAGCTTAGCTATGATTGCAGCCAATCAGAAAACGTTCCAACTGAATTAACAAATCGTAACACATCAAACAATTTTGGTTTTCATGAATATGAAGGTAAATTTCTTATCAAATCTCGAAAGGTCTATTTATTTTATGCCTCGTGTATCTACTATAAGGGAGGTTCAAATGACCTTGTTAAGGGTCTTCAGTTCTTATTAATTTTCTACCATGCCGGAACGTATTGTTAGCTTTAGCGTTTCAATTTTCGTAGAACGTTTGTTCTTAGATAATTTACTTAAAGGGTCCGAATGTGATTTCACTACAATGTTTATGGCCTTACTTACAATACAATGTTTACAGCTTAGGAAATAACACTTACTTTTTATGTCTACATAAAGCAACGAAAAGAGATCTCAATTTTACACTTAAATTTGAAGTTTAATTTTAACTTGTTACTTAGTTGTTGTAATTCTCTTAAAACTAAGAACTAAAACCTTAACAAAAATGAGAATATAATTTTATATCTGTATATTAAACCGTTTTTTGTTTTACGTGTGACATATTCATAAGTTTTGCCACAGCACAGGCAACGTGAAATAATATTCAATTGCCAGAGATATACTACACAATTGCGTAAAACCATGTTTGTAGAACGTTACATTTAGTAGTTGCTATTAATAAAAATCCTTCCTCAGTATTTATTTTGTTAATTAATCTCCACAGATAAATTCAATAATATTCCAAACAATAAACGAACAATGTCAACTCACTTTCAAAATGAATAACCCTAGATTTTGCCATAGCCACACTCAAGCCATGTTTGTTGTTCATAAACTTAGTTTACTAATAAATCATTTAGATTTAGCACCTTTATTATACTAAATTATATAATGTTTGCAAAACGAGCGCTCATTATGTACATATGCCAACTATGATCACAGTGCGAGCCGGGTCTGGGAGCCAGCGTTATGTACAACCTCCTCTACAATCCACCTCAGAAACTGCTTCTACTAGCTGGATGCTCCACAGTCTGCACTACCGTTGCCGAAGCCGCTAAAATGTGGAACCTTATGGTTGTAAGTACTTTCATTCTTGACCCTCATATTTTAAGCATAATAACGAACTGAGAATTCTCTTGGGCCCACCCTCAAATTTCACAAACTCAATATAAAGCAATATAACTTTTACAACTTATAGTTATAATTTAGGGTCACTCTTTAAAAAGTAACACTAAAATCTTTTATTCAAGCAATTTCAGCCCTCTCTGACCTCCAATCGTTCAGCTTGAACTTCGTTGAATAGTTTGTAATTTTGTGACACATGTACACGGTATAGGTATTGATTTTACGAAGTTTGCCCTCTTAGGACGTACTGAAAGTTTTTTGGAGCCAAGTCTCAAGCTTGCCGACAAACATTTCATGAAAAGTAGTTTCTTATATTCATTATCTGCGACAGGTTCTAAGATAACAAGTCAGTAAAAACAATACGAAACACTTTTTATTTCACTCGATGTTCATGTGGACATTAAATGTCACAACTTAACGAGGTCTGTTGGACACGTTTACAGAAGTTTTAACACATTTGTGAAAAGTTTTGTTCTTTATAGATCAATGCTTTTGTAAAAAAGTCAAGAAATATGTTATTATTTTAAATATTATTAATATAGACTCACACTTAGACTTGATTGCTCCAGCAGGGCAGAGATAGAGCTTCTACTGGTGTGTTGATGTCCCTAGTTAGGCAAAAAAGATATCGGGTTTTCTATTAAGAAATGTAGAAGTAACATCCTAAATCTATTACTTATGCTTACCTAATACATGGGAATTCATACAGTAGACAATAAGAGATGTTCTCAAAAACTCAAGCCGCGTGACCAATGAAGGGTTTCTTATTTTAGTGCTTATTTCTAATATATTATCCAACTTTCAAGTCGGCGTAAGCAGAATATTAAATTAATGTAAATGAGTCTACAAATTTATTTCCACCGAGCGTAGTCCAATTCTAAATAAAAACAGTTTAAAATAAACTTGAATTCCAATATAGGAAAAACAAGTGGAAGATATTAAAGCGTCGTATACACAAACGAGTTTTAGGTCCTGGAATATCGGTATATAATATTTTATTTGGATAATGGTGTTCAAGTAAATCGGAAGAACCGTTTATGAATATTCAAGTTTTATAAGAGAACATTGTTATTATAGGTAATAAGTTTAATCACGGTGTATTTAGTTAGCTGCTTTTGTAAATGGTTAATTAATTAAACTGTTAAACGTTTTAGAAGTACCTAAACAACGTTATATTGTTATTCATAACTTGTTTCAGAACAAATTTTCCGCTTTAATAAACTGTTTTAACTTTTTATTTCTAATTAAAAGCTTTGCCCACAATACCCAAGGCGGAAATCAGAAATTCTACAAAGAGTACAAAAACAATTTTTCGCTTGAAATACGAGAATATTACAACCTTATTTTGTTTTGTCACCCCCGCGAGATATACGCAACATCGCGATTTCGATGCATGATTCTGCTTATAAAGTGTTACGAAATTGTCTTAGACCATTACTTGAATCCGCGCAATAATACTTCAAACGAGGTTTAAAGAGAGCATTCATATCACGGTAGGCAGCGGCTTCGCGGAGCCCCTGGCATTGCATAAGTCTATGAGCGACAGTTACCACTTACCATCAGGTGGGCTGTTGGCTCGTCTGCCACTGTGGGCAATAAAAAAAAAAATAATACATCTATAGTAACTTGGATATATATCAAATATGAAAATACAACTAAACGGTTTAGGCGCATAATGCCTAATTCTCAAAATGGCAACATAGTCACAAAAGACCTAATTTTCAAAATGGCCAATTCTCAAAAGACGTAATTTTCTATAATTGCGAGCATACTTATTTTTGTTGAAACCTTTTAAAATATATAATAAAACTAGCTGTTACCCGTGTCTTCGTTCATGTGAAAATTCAGATGTGTGCGTGTATGATAATATTGCCTGTCTGATCTTACGACAATCATACAATGACATTGTATCAGTAATAGATAATTAGTACAATCCGTCTCTATGACCAACCCCATTAAAATATTAACTATTCAAAATCACTAAAACTTGCAAAATTTCTCTTATTTTCCCACTTAAAAAGGGTAGCTTTTAAACATAATAAAATGTTGCCGAACTAATTTAAGTAAAGAGTATAAAAATGTAAGTTTTGTTTTATATTAGCCTACCTACTAAAGTGATTCCACCCCGCCTGATGGTAAGCAGTCAGTGGAATCCAGAACCAAAAGCCATCGTCTTAAACTGCTGGTATGGTGGCCTCCACTATGGCGGCTGAGAATGGGGTTAGAGGAAGGGAATGAGGGGGATGAGGAAAGAAGAAAGGGGAGAAAATGGGCTTCCGGCGCTCTCACTCACCGAACGAAACGCAGTAGTACGGATACTACTACTCTTACGTCGATATTCTATTAAAGGGTAGTACTTCCCCGGACGATCCGCCCACTCATGCTGAAACCAGCTTGGATCTACTACCGTATATGTTTAGTACCGTATAAGTTTAAAGTCGATATATTTAAAAATAAAAGATTTTCCGTACTAACTTACTCTCCCTATTTCACCGCTTTTTGAGGGTTGTTTAAAAAAATAATTAACTAAATTTTAATTTCTTTATATACTTAGTGAGTGTTTTTTTGTAATTTGGAAATCCATGAATGGTTTTGATAGTAAACCATAGAAGTTATATACAAACTTTGCCACCACTTTTTACATCCTTCGGGGATACATTTAAAATCTCGTATTAGTGTGCACCTATGCCCTAAAAAGAACTTTCATGCAAAGTTTTAGACTTCTAGCACTCACTTATTTACTCATCAAGGAATCTCAAAAGACCAATTCTTCAAAATATATGCCATTCTTTAATAACATATTATATTATTATCTATCTACAACAGTTATTAAATTAGGTCTTTTGAGATCTGGCCATTCTAAGAATTAGGCATTTTGAAAAATCGTATAAAAGAAATCGTAATAAAAATTAGAAAGTTTTACGAGTTTATATGATCACAATATGCATCCACTTTACGACAATAATTTTACTTACCATTATAATTATATTATATATAAGTATTACTAACTATAGTACAGTTTCTTAGACAATGCCAACTAACATTAATGTTATTGTTTTAGTTATGCTACGGCGCATCTTCACCAGCATTGTCTGACCGTGCCCGCTTTCCAACATTGTTCAGAACACATCCCTCAGCCACCGTACACAATCCGACACGAATAAAGCTAATGCAAAAGTTCGGTTGGTCCAGAATTGCCATCTTGCAACAAGCTGAAGAAGTTTTTATATCGGTAAGTGAATTAACTTATCTATTTTTTTGATTTAGTAGCGTTATATATATTAACTTACAGGCGTGATGTTATGTATGTGTGTATTCATACTAGCTCTCTGTTAATATTTTCATACAAATATTTTCTGCTACTACCGGTGAAGTAAAGGCACGATAACTTATGAATTTATGATAGAATTATTCCTAATTTATTACAGAAATGTTCAAAATTCACAGTTTCTTTCTCGCGTAGTTCAGCTAGCGTTAAGAGTTTCCTTAGTTTGCCTAAGAAATAGAAGAATAATCGCGACCGTCAAGAACCGATGCGATCCAAACAGCCATTATTGCCTAATAAAATTTCGTTGTCGTTTTGAAATTTAAAAGAAAACATTTTCAACTCAGTTGAAGTCATTCTAACTATCAGAACTTGAGTGGTTTGGGTATTGTAGTAAGAGATAGATAGCACGATACATACGATACATTCAGTTGTAGTATACAAATAATCGACGCCTTCGTCTGTTACGTGTTATCTTTACATTACATTAGGTTTGGATAATTCAACCTGTGGAGTATTGAACACTGTGATAATACAAAGTGATATCGGGCCAAGTGATTACGTGAAGGTACCATATCGTGTCGGCGGTTCCAACCGCTTGCGTGACTTAAATTGTTCGATCGGCAGTCGTTCGTATCGGCATCGAGTGGAGTATGACACGCCAAGCGCTTTGTCTGCCGATTGACAAACGATCTTTGTTATTGGCCTTCAGACAATCGAAAATTTTGACTTTACTGGCTACTAGAAAACGCTGAGGCGAATTATTGAATCTTTACAGCGTCTGCATTTTTACTAGTATAAAAGAATGACCTGCGCGGTTGAGGATCAAAGAATAGAATCGTAGAAACGTTTCACTACCGACATTCCGGTGAATGGACCACTACCTACTTGTAACAATAGAAAAAGCAATATTCGACGGAGCCATGTAACAGTGGCACAAATTCGTGGCCATCTTATTGAGTTTGCGACTTCTGTAAAACTATATTTGTAAAGAAGGTACTCTAGAGACTACCACGAACATAAGTATCTCACATCAATACTTCGTATTAGTAGGTATCTACCTACATTTGTTTTTATTCAGTATTAGCTTCTCGCGGCGCGGTTTTACCCGCGTCTTTGCTTACTGCTCTGCTCTCGTCGCCAGTAGCGAGATGTTACATAGGAATATCGAAAAGTGTTTATTTTTTCAGGCAATTTTTTAAATTTTTCTCTCCTTAAGATGGTTCTTAAGGAGAGAAAAATTTAGTTCAAGGAATATTATAAAAAAAGAATTAGCGAAATCAGTTCAGCTGCTCTTGAGATTTGCGCTTAGCAACACATTCAGCGATTCATTTTTAAATATTCAGTATGATACGTACTATTCTTTAATTTGTATTTTGAAATGTGTTAATTTGTCCGAAAAAAGTTTTTTTACAACATCAACAAAAGTGCGCTACTGAACGCAATAATTATCAAATAACATCCTGCAACGGTGACGACATCTAATAAAACTATAAAATAGCTGCCTTAGTCTGAGTACATAAAACGCAGTCTGCTAATTTCGCATTCGCCTTCACACCAACAAAGAAGCTTTTTATATAAAAAGATTTCTTCTCTAAGAAATAAATATTCTTAGTACAAGATAATAAATAAAATACTTCTATGATTAACCTAAGGGAGGAGGTCTATGATTTGCAATATAATGTAAGAAATGAGTTAATAGATAGCATTTTGATATAATCAAATAACCATCTGTTACGTCTAAAAAGGATTGTGGTTCTGTTTGTCGGAAATTCATAAAAGAGATTATCTGGTTGATGTGCATCTTTAGCGAAAGCTGTTTTAATTTAATTTGAAGTAGGTACTTGTTTTGCATGAAGATAGAGAGATCAATAGCTAATATTCGTATTAAGATTAGCAGCAAACGTATGTATAGATAACAAAGTTTATGCAGTACCTAACTCGATATTCATAATTATTGTGTTTCTACATAATCAAGTAACACTGGCGGTCTTACGATTCAAACATTCATACAATTAATCAGTGGTTTGAGATTGCCGGACACATTTAACCCTCACGCTACATACATATTATTGTTACTACGGTTATAAAGAGAGAATAATTGTACCCTCGAGAGGCAGGACAACAATGCGTCTTGCGTGATAAATGGATCTATTTGAACTTTTTTTTCACCTCGTTCCGAGTTCCGTTGCTGTCCTGAGCCCGCTCCAGGCCAATTTAAACGGCAATATGAAATTCAAAGGGTGAAAATATAAGATCGGCTGCAGTATTTACTAAATCCTATTGCGATATCGTTGAATGTTTTCATATACGGTATTTATTCAAGGATGCGGCAGTACTATCTACCAGGAATAAGCGAATCAGAGTGAAGTCGACTGAAAGTGTTTCCACTAAGGAATATATATTTATATTTAGAATATTTATGAGTAGATCTCTGTACCGCGCGTGTTTATCTTTATCTGTTTATTCAGACTTTGTTTTTCTGGCGGAACTATATATCACAGGGTTGTGATACATGAGAAAAATTTGAATTACGGGCATTCTTTCAAAAAAAAAATTGATGGGATAATGCTTAAGCTGAGATATACCTAAGTTAACGTTTCAGAAACATAAATTTTGATATGTTTAGAAAATGCAAAGTGTTTAGGGATTTTTTTCGCAAATCAACAATTTATTGCGACTTTTAACTTGGACTTCGTGATATTATACTACAACTGCAGAAATGATAAGTATATATTTTTATAGTGCGGGTATATTCATTAGTCTAAATTGACAATTTTATTGAACCGAAACCATTTAAATGCACTTTTGTACAATTTCCAGATTGCTTCTTTATTGCACTCTATGGTTTATTTACTTACGTGATAGCAAGGATTTAATACCGTAATATATTTTGTATCTAATAAATTATTAACCTAAATTATATTGCAAGAACATACCTATTTTATACTGTACATTATAATATAGTATGATAATCCAAAGTAAACTGTTTAAAAAATAGGTACCTACTTCATAGCTTTAGCGTAATTTTTGCCGACCGAATCCGAAAGGATCTCTTGCATTTTAATTAAGTACTTAATTATATCTAATTAACATTTATATAGTAATTTAAAATAAATAAATAAATAGAGTGTCTTAATTTATTATTTCGCGTTGTTAATTAAGAAATACACTTTTGATGTCTAATTAATGTAAGACGTAAATAAGGTGAACCTAATATCGCCATGACAACGGATCCTTATCTAAATAAAATTTACAAAATGTCCATTCTTTGCACTTCACTCTCATTTAAAAAGTACTTTACGTTAATACCACTTAACAGAAAGTGGTGGACATTTAATAAAATACACGGTTTTCTTCTTAGAATAAATCTGCTAAACTGAATTCACTTTACAAAGAGCGGAAAAGTTTAACGACTGAGTCCTGAATTTGATGGCAAAAATGAAATATATCTCTAGCACAGAAGAATTATTATGCATTATGTGATGTAGTAGGCATTTGAAAACGCGTATTTATAATACCTATAGCGCACGCGAGCATAACGAAGGGTGTGTATAGTGTATAGTTACCCGCAGTGAATGGAGCCGGGCCTTTCACGCTGGTTTCAATGTAATTAGAACGGCCCCGGTTTTTTCTGCATAAGTGTTTTGCTTTCACCGCAGTGAAGAAATATTTTTGCTAGAGTTCACGCATTTAAAAACATTGCCGGCGCCGCCCCAAATACTCTCATAATAAGAATTTTTCATTTACCCAACATAAAGACGGGGCTCAGAGCAACCTGAAAGTTTCAATTTACATACGAACACTTATTACGCAGTCACTTTAGTTCTCAGCATTCGAAGAGTTAAGAAAATTCAGTTCAAATTGAATTTCCTTTCAAATGAGTCTGCCAATTCACTCCGTACTTCATGTGCGGTTTTTACATTTCATGATTTATTTATAGACATGTTTTCAATATAAATATGTTAAGGCCAGAGTTATATGTACCTCAGTTTTATATAAGCTTTAAAAGCATTATCGAAATACATTTACAAAGCTAATCCATACATTTCTTTAAATCACATAAATTGTATTAAAAATTAAAGTTCGCGACCTGACAATAATGATTTCTCTTGTTTACCAGACCGTCGAAGATTTGGAGGCTCACTGCAAGAAGTCGGGTATCGAGATTGTCACCCGACAATCGTTTCTGTCGGATCCTGCTGATGCTGTGAGGAACTTGCGAAGACAAGATGCACGTGTCATCGTAGGCTTGTTCTACGTGGTGGCAGCTCGGCGCGTCCTATGCGAAGTCTACAAACATCGTTTATACGGCAAATCTTACGTGTGGTTTTTCATTGGTAAGTAAATAATGTAAAATGTAAATGCTATTCTGCCTCAGTGATACTTAGATTCACATTTTACGGAAGAATTGTAGGTGAGATTGCGTATAAAAGGGGCGGACAGAAGAATTCAATATTAATTTCATCTGCCGCGGATGCTGACCTGAAATTTCAGCGCAATAGTTTTACAGGTGACCACTATAATAATATAGCGGCAGTCAGCGCAATGTAAACATCAAGATAATAATAGCAGTTATCAAGTTTTATGACTTTATTATTACTGCACTTACGACATCAATACACTGAACAATTAGAATATAATATGGGTATATTTGAATCATTTTATTCCGCCCACTACAAACGCGAAATAATTATAACAGAAACGATGTATTCTATAACAACAAAGGTTCAAATAATTATGAATACTGTATAAATGAACCGTCTAAACCCTTATGGGGATTTCAGTTATTTGAAGATAACACCGTAAATAATATTATCCGTAAGCCCCGGTATCCGGAGGCTGGCACATAAGCGGAAGATCATCCTTTTTCATGAGAGCATATACACGTATCATGACATTATTATAATTTTATGCATATAGTTAGTATACGAGAAGAAATATAAGTCAGTATAAAAATCACATGCACGATACAGATTTACATCAGATTCTATTAAAAATAATATTATATTGCCTGTGCTGGTACCCAACTTAAATCCTACATTTTAAACATTATTGCCGGGCGAAAGTAAATATTCAAAAATACGGCACTGCGGGACAGCTACATCACGTTTGAGCATCATCTCATTTCGTAACCCAAACAAAATACTTACACAAAGCCTTTTTATTGGTCATACATTTTGTATCGTTTGGACAACCATTATTTTAATAATACTATTTTAAAAGGTACAGTCATATACAAATATTTTTTTAGTTTACCAAACGCGACTTTATTTGGGTTACGAAACGAGCTATGTCTTTAACTAATGGACCCTTAAATGTTGTCTTTGATAAAGCGATAATTAACAGTATTAATGCTAATTAGATAAATACCTATTAGGACTAATTTAATTCTTGTTTCTGAGTGTGGCTGTGGATCCTGACGAATATGTCGAGTACAATTTGACAAGGTTAGGTTAATGCCATTGTTCCCGCTTGCTTATGATAGACACCTAGGTGATGTTGATTTGAAGAGTATTTTCATCGTATTTGATGTACTTATTTAATTTGCTTTGTCATTACAGTGATTTTAAAAAGCTAATATTACTTTATTCTTCAAAAGGTAGGTACAATAAATCATAATATTTATCAGATTTTTTTAGATATTTGTTGTGACATTGCAAATAAAAAAAACTGAGAGTTTTACGACACTAAAACGTTTATTTTTCTAAAGTATAAAGTCAAAAATAAAAATTAAGTATTTAATTTTTATTTTTGACTTTGATTTATTCGTTGACCGCGTAACGTAAAAAACTAGTTTACATTAAAAAATATGCCAACGTTTATCATGCGCAACGTGCTGTAAATATTTCACATTTATGTTACCAAATGAAATATTTAACTAGCATAGTCTGTTTCAGACATTTAGCCTTAAAAAAGTACAGATTTCTTTCCACGTTGTTAGAGCCCGCTATAATTATTCTATTCTATTTCTTTCGCTATGATTTCCACACAAATAAAAACGTTTGAATTATGAGAGCAATAAGTACGATGTAATCGCAATTTAGTTATTGTTCACATCATGTATCTATTTTCTATTCTCAATTTGTTTCCTTTAAGACACTTAGTTCACGTAGTTATAAAATAATTTTATAACTTTTTACCTTGTCATGTACAGATATCAGATATTGTAGCCCAAGTTGTTGCAAAATTGTTTTCAATTGCAACTATTGGTACACTACATTGTTAGTTTAATGTATACTATACCGTTTTTCATACTTATACATATGGTTTCTAATCCATAGAATGCCAGCAGCATAATTTTCATTCATGCTTCTTGATAAGATTTTATAAGAAGATATTGTGATTAGCTTTAAAAGTACAGCGATCCTGGTGTTTACTCTGAGAACCAAATTTTGTCAAAATACTTGCTTTCACCAGTGGTGAGTCACGAGATTTTAAAGCTTTTATTACTTAACCATACAAATTTAATAAAACTTGTTTGTTAGAAATCTCTGGAAATAATAATAGGGTTAGAAATATCTTTTCACTTTTGATAGCTCAATAGCACAGGATTGGGCAATAACCAAAGTCGTACTTACAAAGAAACACGAAATCACGCTGTCTAAATGTTTAATGTGTGTTATGAAGATATGGTAACGATTGCTAATCTCAACTGAGACTAATAGCTGACTAGAGATTCATTCTTTATTGAGGTCGATGCACTCTTGATTCCTTCATTCTCATATTCCAACAACACGTGCCAATACGACGAGATAGAGGCTACGGACGCACAGTTTAAAACTTACAATTCCAGATATGATTTTATAGTTTATACTGAGCACTTTTCAATTGAAAAAACTCAATTTTACGTAATCCCCTAATTCAGGACACAATTAAATATTTTTCATTACATTCACAAAAAAGACTCACAAATATCATACAAGAAACAAACATAAATTTCACAAAACTCGCGATCTAATTACGGAAAACCCCAAGTTTTGAGGAAGCTAAATTACACAATTAACATAAGTACAAACTTTTGTCTCATAACGTTCTAAATTGCAAATCCTCAAACATTTTTAAAGTCTAAACTTTAAGCTTACAATACATAGAAGTAAATGAAGTGCATATAGATATTATGTTCAAAAGAAATAGGTTTCTCTCTTAAGTAAACATAGTATGGACAGTTCTTTAGAGAATAATAAGTATTCCTCAAAGAGAATTCCTTTATCTAACAGGGGCACATAGAACGGTAATTTTATGATTATTAAATTCTTCTAAATAATCACTACACAGCAACATAAAGCAGATCGACTTTTACTTAATATGTAATTATTTTGCTAGCAACACAATCCACTTAGCCTTAATATGCAAATATATTTATATAGTTCTGATTTACTAATACCATTTCCCTCGAGTTAACAGAGTGTATACGATGGTTTGATATTAAATGATAAGGCAGCTGTTACTCCTTATAATGATTTCAAATAAATCACAAAAATGATTTGACGAAAAACAAATATTTAAAGTTTTGTAACATAATAAATAATATTTAAGTAGTAATAAAGTAATACACCATTTATATGACTAGTTCACTGACCTGTAATGCGCGGAAACGTGTATCCTTCAAAGTGGTTTATGACTTAAGTCAGTGACCGTTTGACGTACTTACGAATTAAAGTAATTAAAAAAGTAGTCCTGTGTCTAAACTATTGGAGATATTTAGTTGATTTTTTTATTGTCTGCCTTTATAATGTCACATACTATACGTAATTGCATTAAAAATCATACCGTCGTATACACCTGTATACTCTACTATATTAAACAAAGCACAGAGTACGTTACATTCTAAAATTTGAGGCAACAAGTCATTTAAATGAGCGATGACCGCGTATAAATCATGACCATTATAAATTGTGAGGAATATTGCGAAGGGATGTGAGGGTGGGTAGTCGTTGTCGCGACTCGACGATCCTCGAACACAACACATTTAGACATTGTTTATTAAGAACGATAAAAAGAAATACGAGGCTTTTCCCGAAACTTAATAACGAGAATGGAGTGTTTTTCTGAACAATGTTGTGAAATATTAATTTGAGAATATTTTAAAGCTAACTAGGACAATTTCACCAAGTTACGTTTTAGATATTAGAATGGTGGGTGACCCCGCTTCTGGATTCTAATGACGGCTTATTATAAAGCAGAATAATAACAGTTATTTTGTTCGACTAATCTTGAAATAGTACCTATGAAGCAAAGTCGCTGCCATCTCATCTGTTTTTTTTGCTAACTTCTAAATATGCAACAGATTTTGATATAAGTAGTTTCACTATCATTCACTGAATTTCATTCGGAAGGCTTATAGTAGAGAAAACCGAGGATGTCAAAGATTTGTAATAGGCTCGTAAAAACTTATTAGTACACCCTCGCAAAGCCGGTGCGGGTCGTTAGTAATTAATAAAAACTGTCACACAACGTTAGCATATTTTGCAGTAAAAAATCACATTATAACAGTCATTATCTTTTTAAAATGTCCGTGACACAGACTTTTCACTTTTCCTTGTATTTCTTTTTATCTTACAAATGACTCCTTGTATCTGACTGAGATATTTATTAATGAATTTCTCAGATGAATCCCCAGAGATGTACTACAGCGTACGACAGTAATGGAAGTGAGAAAAATCTTAGATAAAATGAAGAACAGAAAGAACCACATCGTTAACGATACTCTAGAGTCTAATAAAATGAAAAGAACTGGATGTTAAATAATTGCTTTTTCTCATATATTTAAACAGTTTGTAGTGTAACTTGAACTAAGTGTCGCTAACTACAGAACTAATTACCTGTATATATAGGTAATTAGAATGTACACGTTATTAGAATGTAAAAAAAAAAATCCATTATGGATTTTAGTGGACAAAGGTGATTGAACAAATAAAGGTAGAAAATCTATCGATAAAGAAGTTGATGGGGATTAATCACTCATGCTACTATGTAATTCTATTAAGTTTTACACAAAATAACTACAGTCATTGCAAACTATAACAATTTTATTAACTTTGTGCAATATTTACGCTTTTAAATAGATAGACGCATTGACAAAGTGAACAGCACCATTGTAAGTGGTTCATCAATAAAAAATATATCCTCATTTAATTATAAACAATTTTACTGTTGAAAGTACCCACATTAAGATTTTTTAAAAATTAGGGATACAACGTAAATGCATAATATTTTTTTTGTGGGTAAAGCCAAAATAAGTCTTAAACTGGGATTCAAAACTGGGACCCATTGGAAATAAATGGCTCATTTCCGATACATTGGTAGTAATCATATACTTATTTAAACTTTGTAAATAAAGTATTCATTACAAAAGCAAAAAAGGATTTTACAGTGTAGTTTACGATGTTAATTGGAGCGGTATTATTTATTTACTAATAATAAGTTAAATTCAAAATGAGTTTGATATATTTATACTCTATACATAAAATCACATTTAAAGTGTTTAAGTCTAGTTTACCTCAGAATTTATAATACCAGCTTTATTTTAAAACAAAGTAAACATGTAGTCGAAAATTCAGCAAGCGTAGCACTCTAATATTATGTCAACTCGATTTAAAAGTTTGCTTAACCGCTTTCCAAGTTTGTTCCCGGGTAAAACAGTTTTTGGTTAATTTATGTGTTTCATTTTAAATTATTCACACGAGCCCCTGTCTGTCGTAGGGGATGACGATGGGATCGCGTAATACACCGAGGCCGCACGTCTGGTCCCTGACCCCCTTAAAATGTGTTTCGTTATAACCTGGTTTGAACATTGACTTGAAAATCGTAATGAAAACGGAACGGCAATAAGCTCTGATTTGTGTATTCATGAGTCTGAGTCGACCGTAGGACCACCGTGACGGATGTTTCGAATGGTGATTGTCTTTTGAATCAATTCTCATTAATGTATCCAATTTAGGTACATTTACATTTCTCTCCTGCGCCCACATTGATTCTGTATAATTAGGTATATACACACCTATTCAGGAGCATTGTATTCACATTAATAAGTGGGGTGTGCCTCGATATAAAATTTTAGTATCAGAGGTATTTATGTGAATTTATTGTGAATGGTGACCAAATTAGTTAAAGTTGGAACCCTTGAGGCTCGGCAGATAAGTGTATACACTTGTGTGGCCGAGCCATTGGCATCCTGCCAACGGTAGGTACGTCAGCTCAAGTTCGGCAGGTTATCAATGTCCGGTTGGCCTTAATATAAGCTTCGGGAATCTTTTCTCTTCCGCAATAAAAGTTTATTGCATAATAAAACAGCCTACTAAGAGATCACTTCATATAAAAATAATCGACACGTTGTCTTGCATAAGGGAGTTATGAACTACTTCTAGCTTGCAAATTTTATATGGTTTCCTTATGGATCAGAATAAATACAAGATACCTACCTAGGTACTAAAATATTTCATTATAATCAAAATCTTTTGTATGTACACAAAAGTAAATAATTTGGCTGAACTTTTCAACCAATCAGACGAAATTAAATCAATTTTAGAAGTCATGTAACGCATCCGTAAACTGGTAATTATTGCAAATATCAACTAGTTATCAAGACTTCAAAATTAATTACATTTTGCATAACAAGTAACAGGATTATAATATGCGAAATAAACTATATAGGAAAACAAAAGAAGCAAGCCATTTGAACAAACAGAGGCCCTAGACAAGTGGCAAAGATTTCTATTCTATTCATAGAATAGATTAAAAAATGTATTGGATTGACATAAGCTAACGCCAAGGCTTATGTCAATCTCATATATTTTACTATCTATTCTATGAATAGAATAGAAATCTTTGCCACTTGTCTAGGGCCTCAGGTCAGAGTAAGCATGACAAAGAACGATGAAAAGAGTTGCACCAAGAAGAGCGTTGCTCTTCAATAACAGACCTTAAACAGGTTAAACACCAGTCGCACAAGTGTGTAGTGCTGTGGAAGGTTTACATCCGTCATGACTGCAACGCGGGTCACATTCATCCAAATAGCTTACGTTAAAATATAATCTATATTAATATATAAAGCTGTAGAGTTTGTTTGAACGGGTTAATCTCTGGAACAGCCTATCAGCAAGTTCTTGAGGAAGGTTTTAGACTATGTGTCATCACGCTACTGGCGACGGGAGCAGAACAGTAAGCAAAGACGCGGGTGAAATCGCGCCGCGGCAAGCTAGTCATATTAATATTATAAGCACTAAAGTTTGGTGTGTGTATGTATGTGTGTATGTGTGTGTGTGTGTATGTGTGTGTATGTGTGTGTGTCTGTGTGTGTGTCTGTGTGTTTGTTACCACTCAGCACCTAAGCGCCGATTTTGATCAAAATGAAAACGGACATAGGCTACTTTTTATCCTGAAAATCTGTCTGGTTCCTGAGGGATACCTACAACAAACCATATTTCACACGCGGGCGAAGCCGTGGGGCGCATCTAGTGTTATATAAATGAGACTGCGTTTATCATCTTTATCTTTATTATTCTTCTTAGTAATTCCGTAAACCAACCATAAACTTTGATAAAGGCGGTCAGTTCTTGAGCGGCGATGTCTACTTAACATTGTGAGGGCCATTAGCTCATCTCCGTTAGCATTAAAAATAAATGTGTATCTGTTTTCATTGAACGACATTCCTAAAGATGACGTATACTCATCATCTATTTATTACGATAGATGAATACTAATAGTGTGTCTTTTAATACCAAACAACAATTCCATATCCATACACATACCAAATTAAAGATAGTTAAAGAAAGAAAGAAAGAAAATAATTTATTAGTGTACAATAACAAAATACAAATAGCAACAAATACAAAATTTTATAAGTAGATACAATTAACTTATAAGCTAACAAAGGTAGTGTAATAATGCAAGCACGGTAGGTACATAGAAACGTTATATTGTACTGCTAATCGGCCTCAGCATGGTGAGCATGGTGGCATGGTGCTGCAAAAGTACAAGTACAATTGCAGCGCTGATTTTCAGCCGAAGCCTCGAGCGACAAGAGGACAATAAAACAATTGTAGATGTGATGACATAATAATTCAATGTAAAATAAATAATCAATAGGATGTCATGCAGAAATAAAATTTAAGTTAGCATAAAATAATTTAACTAGATTAAATATTGTATATTACTTAATTAAACTACTTAGATATATTAAAACAAATTAGACAAATAATATGTAATAGTTATATTCTTTAATCGGGCTGAGTGAAAGAATGACAAAT
This sequence comes from Parascotia fuliginaria, assembly GCA_963082885.1. NCBI lineage: Eukaryota > Metazoa > Arthropoda > Insecta > Lepidoptera > Erebidae > Parascotia > Parascotia fuliginaria. The sequence goes on along the minus strand of OY720173.1, from coordinate 8,275,348 downwards.
GAGTATGTTTATTACTATACTTTACTTTTCTATTTACTTCTAGTCCTACATTTAGCTTTTATAATAAAACTGTTCTTACTTATTTCTACAATGCGTCTTTGTGCGCATAGTTAGTGTGAGATGTTGAAGCTGAAATTGTATTCCTTTGACGAATCAACTCGAAGTTTGATATACTTGTGCATTTTTAAAGGAAATACCTAGACACTTGTTAACAACTAAAGAAATGGCTTCTGTTCCGTCATACAAATAATAGTTTTTATAAATCAGGATGTCTCCAAATATTCAATTTAAAAAAAATCCTCTATATAAAAAAGTGCAACAAAGCGTTTACTTATTTATTAGTCGAGTGTCCGCGACTAATACCTATTAATTTCACAACTTTAGGTATATGTTTTTAAATGTTTAGGTACGCTCAAAGCATATAAAATTGTCAATAAAATGTTATTCTCCAAAAAAAAATTAAGAAGTATTTTAGTTGTTTAGTAAATCACGACAAGTGCTTCTAGACGAATATAAAGTACATTCATAAATACACTCACAAAAGACAAATCGCCGCAAAAAAATAATCCTTAAAAACTTTATTACTCACAAACAAATAAAACCACCCACGGGTCAAAATTTTGTACTAAGGTGTCAAAATTTAAGACTGACTACAAATGGCCTTTTATGAACTAATCTCGAACGGTAGAAAAAGTATGAAAAAGTTATATTGCCACTCAAAAAACATACCGCTTTTACTTTCATGGAAATACATAGCCTGAGGCGAACCGGAGACGACACAGCAAACACACATTTGTTCGCATCAGGGTTTACTAACAAACAGGACAAAGGAAATTAATAGAGAAAGGGGATAAATAATGTTCGAGGGCGAGACTTACTGTAAACGCAAAATAAAGGGAAATAATTTTGCGTTTATTCTCTGAATAAATAATTGGCATTATGGTAATTTAGTCATTCATATTTTCACACTTGCCGTTGTGATAATAAAAAGCGGCATAATGCCGGCGCTCTGTTCAGTCATTTGAATTATTACGGTTATCTTAAAGTATTAATGTCCATGTCTTTCTTTCTTTAAGGTCAGACTAACGGCAACAGTGGTCTTCAAAGACTATCAACAACCAAATGACTACACTGATATTATAGGTATTAGTTTTTGATCATGTGTATCGAACGAAATCTTTTAAAAACAATTACTTGTCCAGAGTATTTATAGTAGTAATTACTTCTTGGTTTTAAAATTAATAGGCTAGATAGATAGCCATCTGCTCTATTCATTAAACATCAGAAGCATATATGAATTCCATATTATTGCATTTCGTTAAATGAATACAAGCTCTGATACCGGCGTCTTAATTTCTTTCTCGGTTCCCATAGTTTGCCTCTTCTGACTCATGGCCTTTATGACTTGCAATACTTAGAGGTAACCGTGATGTCCATACGCTATGATCTCAATAACAAGTTTTTATACTCACTATTTACTTAGCTTAATAATAATAAATCATGACACATAATATCAGGAATCTTCAGTTCGACTAAAATATGTATTGTATTGTCGCGCCCAAATATTGTGAAATATATGACAATCGCAACTTCGTTCCATATAATAGAAAACTATTTATGAAAATAACGTTTTGTCTTCCTCGGGAACCGTTTCCGTCACCGAATCTTTCTACATATCAATTTTCATTGAAATCGGTTCAGCCGTTTAGAAGCTGAGTGGTAACAAAAAACACACATACACACACACACACACACACACACACACACACACACACACACATACACACACAAACTATTGCAATTATAATATTAGTAGGATTATGCCGAATACAATTTGAGATTCACAAAACCAGATTCCTTAAGTACCCCAACCGTGACGTAGCAATACTAAGTATATTAGATAGCTACAAACTAATACCAGTTCTCTTTAACTTAGGAATAGAACCCAAATATTTACCCACTACTACTGGACGCAGGTAAATGATAAACATAATAATACCAACCCACTCGTAATCGCACTGGTTGGAAAGTCCTCTTAACATGCAGTTAAAAGCGTTAATCACCATACTTTTCAAGGCGGATTGGCAATTACAGACATTATTTGCCTGAGCGTAGGCAATATTTTTGTATAATTAAATATAAAAACATGCCTTTCGAAGATGGTAAAGTAAAACGAATGAGGCAATATCGTTTCGGAAATGAAGGAATATGTCGACGTCTTTACCTGCCTTAATAACATCGCTAGCGTCCATAAGCTTCTTAAATTTGATTTTCATCGTCCAAAAGACGTCGTTTTATTTAATCGCTGAGATTCAGAGGTTTTCAGCCGAAGGTTTTTTTAAATTATTTCAATGTTTGCCAACATTTCATGAAAGCTATTATGTAAATATGGCTTAAGATCTTATTTTTCTGTTGATTGATGAATATATTTTGGAAACTACATAAATAGCTTCACATTTTTTTATCCCCAAAGGGGTAGGCAGAGGTGTTTGTTCACCCACTTTTCTCCATTTCTTATGCTATTTTAGGTCTCGTGTAACAGGGGCAAGCTTGTTGACATATTGGGCGCAATACCAGTCCCCAGTCTAATACTGAGATTTTTAGACAGAAAATTCCAATATCACTTTATTCGACCCTCTCTTTTGGCATTGTCCTATGTTTAGCAGTACATTTACAAACTGGATATGTGATGATGTGACAATCCTGGAGACTGCATTCATTCATTCATCATAAGGAACATTTAAACAGGAAAATCCAAGGCTTCTTTGACTCAGTCAATTCAAACAAGGTTTCCATCACGCCAGCCTCTTTAACACTACACCATCTACGACTATACAGACAACTGTTTATTTTAATTCAACCAAATTTATTTTTCTAGGTTGGTATGAAGACAACTGGTTCGAAACGAACCTAGAAAAGGAAGGAATCGAATGCACACCAGAACAAATGCGCGAAGCAGCTGAGGGTCACTTAACAACAGAGGCTCTCATGTGGAATCAAAACTCTAATCAGACAACTATTTCTGGAATGACTTCTGAAGACTTTAGGTGAGTTGCATATTTTTAGGATTCTAAACCTTAAAAGGATTAAAATAATTCTTAAAAAAATACGCAATTTGTTTCTCATGTGCTGGTCATCTATCTCCTGAATCCTAAGCACTAGACAGACAGGCGTTTGTCCAGTGTTTCATTAACTGTATTCCAAAAAGTTTTTTAGTTAACTGTTTTGTGTAACTTTATTACTTGCTGGTTTTAGTGATACATGTGAGGTTTATTTATATGTATAAAAACAAAAGGTCGCTCATTTATTTACTGATATTTAGCAGATAGTTATTTTATTGGTGGAAGACGTCAGTTAAGAACAGACGGATTAAGAGGGGACTGCTGGACATTTATTTTATTGATTTATTATTTTTTACATTATACAGAACGGTGTAAACCAATTACACTATTTAATGATAGAATTATTATACTTAAACTAGTGTACTTAAATACATTTTTGTAAATTCATACATTAAACATAAACACCCAGACCAATGTAAATAATAATATTTATGCACACAATTATTTGCACTGAGCGGGAATCGAACCCACGACCTCTGCGTGGCAGACCGTACACAGTACCACCGAAACACAGAGGTAGTATAATGTATCAGAGGCTACCGGGGCCTCACTTTCGACATATACATACACATATACCGTATTACGAGTATAAAGATTACACTCCAAATTAATTTATATTTAAACAAAAATTTTACTAGGGTTCCAAATCAATATAAAACACACTCACTAGTTTTATCATTTATCAGTATTATTTATTATTATTATTTCATTTACTTACCTATATAAGACCTATAAGAGTTGTGTAAATTGTTAGTTCTAGTTCTAAAATAATTTAATCTCAAAATCTGCTGCAGTCTATAGACAGGCAATCATATAATCGTAAGGAAAGTTAGAAATAAAATTTGCGACCATTGTTTATTTTGTCTGCGTTTGATGGGCACGTCTCGTAAATAAGTCACTCATATATAAGATGTAAAGCGTTTATGCGATGCAATCCAAAATAAAAGCTATTTTACGCGGCGGAACATAATATTCCATTCTTTCAACGTGGGTAGTAACACTGAAAGTTAGAAATAGCTAGAGATAGGCGATATCGCGATCCGCGACGGAATTTTATTGTCATATCTGTCTCAACTTCACAAGCGTATTTGGAATATCCTTTGAGCGCTTATAAAATAATAAAATATGCATCAGTAAATAATAACATAGTAATTTTGTGAAATGATAAAAAAATATACATAAGCAAGTGGAGGGCTGCGCATAATAACGCTGTTCTCATACGCAACAACGAGTTCTTTGTGATATAAAAGAGACTGTTAATACTCGCTATGGCTGGCAAGGCGGCCCTTACAGGTAATGAGGTACCGGGTGTACATAGTGGAATTCTCTTCGAGAAAACGATGCAGTTGTACTAGTCTCCCAGCTTTTATTACAATACCTACGGCTGTCTGCAACACACAAATTTATATTATTTTGCTTGGTAAGTTAATTGGTACTGAAGTAATATTATGTGATATTATATATAACGGAAGAGTTTGTTGGTTGAACGCGCTAATCTCTAAAACTACCGGTCAGATTTCAATAATTATTATTGCAAATGATAGCCTAGTTCTTGAGGAAGGTAGGCTATGTAACATTATGCTACTAGCGACGGGAGCAGAGCAGTAACCAAATACGCGTGTGAAACCGCGCTGCGAAAAGCTATTATGTGATATTACAAACAAATAGCATTACCTAAAAAATATGAAAGGATAGTGTAAAAATATTAGCATTTTCATGATCTTTAATTATATTTTGGAAGATTATATATTAAATTGACAAATACTTATATAAATCTCTGATTATACTAAAAGTCTGAGTGCATCCATTTGCCAAACTTAATATTTCATAGCTGCGCCGTTTCCGATTCGCTCATATATCCTTTGCAACACATGTCATATAAAAGAAACAGCACGCGACTTACATCTGCTAACAAAGCTAAGTACTGTCGGAGTTCTCTCCGGAGGTTCTAAAGGAATACACTTTTCATCGCAGTTGTTAGGTAACAATATAGATATATCAATATTATAATTACTACCTCACTCAAGAAAAAAGGCGTAACTAAACACGTCAAGATAAAAACGCTGCTATTATAATACGTATTAAGCTTATTTTCTGTTTATTTATCATAAAGTAGCGTTGTCCTTTCTTAGCAGGGCAGTATACCGGTAATCATATTTCTAAGTATTATCGAGAGGTTATATACTGTATTAATGCGCTCCCAAACTCCCTGATATAATTATCTTTAAGAAACTTGAGCCCTCCACAAATACAAAACGTATTTGCGTTGTATAATCTTATTTACATGATAGTAACAAAACAACTACTGCTGACTACAATAATAATCTTACACGTACATAAAGATTAGAAATATTTTACATTATTAATTCTTCTTTTATATCAATATTTCTACAGTACTTTCAATAAATATTACATACGGTAAATATTGATTGAAAAGAACTGGAGGGCCCAGTACGAGTTTGGTTTACGTTAACGTGATTGACAAGCATAAGTTCGGTGCTCGCACTCGGTACCCTGTTCAACAAATAAATAATGTTTTTTTATTTAATACACAAGTATTTTAGATAAAATATCTTTTTTAATTGAATGGTACACATTGACGGATTATTCCTAATTGCATGGTATTTTACGTATTGTGTTTTAAAACGCAATCAGAGGCTACGAGATCCTAAAGATTTGACTAGCGGTACTCAACGAATTCGTTGAATTTCTATGGTATTTATAGGTCACTAGGGCTCTGCTTTAATACCTCATTGTAATATATTACGAGTATTATTTTTGCAATGACATTATTTACCTACTTTAAACATTTTTTGTACCCAAATTGTCTACACCTGACTCCTATTACCCACATTCTGCAAAAAATTACATTTCCATAATCTGAACTACAACGTTTTAGAAATAAACAATGACTCAATTACAAAGTCGCAAAGGATAATTTTCATATTCTGGTTCCAACATTATACTGTAGGTACAATAAAGCATAAAAACCGTTCAAGTGCGAGTCGGACTCGCGCACGAAGGGTTCCGAAACATGATCTATAAAATTGGCAAAAAAATTACGTTTGTTGTATGGGAGCCCCTATTAAATATTTGTTTTATTTTAATTTTATTATTTATTTTCAAAGTGCATATAACTAAACAATACTTTGTGAATGTTTCAAGCGTCTACCTGTTGCCGTTATCAATATCGAGCCAAAACAAGCAAAAAAAAAACAAGTTTGTTGCATGGAGGCTCCCTTAAATATTTATTTTATTATGTTTTTTAGTTCATTGTTAAAGCGGCAACAGAAATACACCATCGATAAAAATTTCAACTGTCTAACTATCACGGTTGAGATACAGCCTGGTGACAGACGGATAGACAGACGGACAGTGCAGTCTTAGTAATAGGGTCCCGTTTTACCCTTTGGGTACGGAATCCTAAAAAAACAAACATAATCAAACCAAAGCCGTATCTTGCCTTAATATTCTTTTAGAAGTAGGCTTTCTTATTTGGTATGAGAAAAACAATGTTTTATCTAAACAGATCGAGACTGAACGAGGCTTTACGCGAAGCCGGATACGACATCGACGGCGAGAGATATCCGGAGGGATATCAGGAGGCACCTCTGGCCTACGACGCTGTTTGGGCCGTTGCCTTAGGTATGTACTTTTGTTTTTATATATAAAAATTATGAGATAAAGTTTTTTTGATACTGTGTTCATCCTTAATGTTATGTAGGGTGTCTTGATGTCTAACATAAACAAATTATTAATGTTTCCTTTTCATTTTACCTTTTTACAATAAATAAAATATCGTCCCTAGATTTATTACTGATTAAAAAATAGTAATAATTGTATATTTTGTTATCTATAATATAATTAAGGTAAAAAAGTTTGAACTATTTTCGAACTCTATCAAGAGATAAAATTACTGAAAAATGTTAAACTACACAAATAAAATAAAGTTCAACAGCTAGTCGTTCATTAGACTTTTACTATAGGTCGTGACCACGCAATGAAACTATAAATATTGTCTTTCACAAAATACCGATCGCTTAATTTGTCGAATAAGTTTGTAAGCGTCTGAATTGCTTAATAGCGCCGCGACTGAACCATGAGTATTGTAATGACATTTATTATGTTGGTGGCCTATTATTATTAAAATGTATATTGTTTAAAATTTAATAAAGAAAATTTTCTTTTTGAATACAATTTTATTGAATTATCGCAACAGGCAAATAAAGAATATTACATAGGACCCAACATAACTGCTGAAACGTGGTTGTCATACTCCGCTGGCTTCACCAAGGGCAAAAGTCGTGATGCTACCGCACAAAGCTTACATGGATGTTGTATTTTACTGTCATTGTTTATAAGTGGCGGATTATTACGAATGCCTGGAGCGGTTAATTATTGTTCGTTTCTTTCTCTGTGTTTCATTCGTTATTGTGGATATTATATCTACATACCCAACACTGTGGATAATTGATATAAAATGAGAAAAGCAATTTGCAATCATATACTTTGTGGCAATTGTCACAATATAGACTTTTGATGGTGTATTTAGTAAATACTTTTCCAGAGAATATGCAAATATTTTATTTGTATATTTATATTCACAAAATAGCCAAGTACCTAAAATAGGTACTTAACAACTAAACATGTGTCAAACATATTCTTAAATGGTCGTATAATACGACAATTGACGTACATCCTCTTTTTGCTGTTTCTGCTTTCCTGCGACAAAGCATACGGTACTTTTACTTTTTTTACGTACAATGTTATCAGAACACTATACGTTTTGCTTTTGTATGGTTTAAGGTTTCCGAGTTTCTATTAATTTACCTACACGTGGTGTCCTTCGTCTAAACGATTTTATTTTTTATTCTCCTTCCATTCCGTGTACTGAATTCACAACCGTGAACAAAGGGCTTTTTATAAAGGCAGATTATCGTAATGAAATAGACACCAATATCTTATGTAATATATTTGGTATATCAGTTCGCAAATATTTTTATTTATTACTTAACACTGGCAGTCACTTTTGGTGTCACATTACGTTTAAATATAAACTGAGATTTGCCAAAGATACTAAGACCATTTTATATTTATTTTTATTTGAGAATTATTATATAAGGTTCTAACACTACATATTATTGTTCTTTAACCACCTCTATGCAACAACTGTTACTCGTGACCATGGCAAAACAAAATATACTAGCTATTTCTTAATAAATAATATGTCTATATAAGTAACGGGTGGCGCAAAAGTAAAGACCCTATTTGGTTCAGCTATAACATTTTTTCTAAATTAGAAAACTAGATTTAGATTTTTTTAAATGTATATTTGTGCCATTAAATTTCGTACCATTAGGATTTAAAGATGATATCTTTTAAATGGTGACCTCCAGAGTTGATACACATTTGAGCCCTATTTATGACATTTTGCATAACTTGCCGTAACACTTCCTGCGATATGTTCGTTATTTCTTGACGAATGTTTTCTTTTAGAGCTGCGAGAGTCTGTGGCTTGTTCACATACACCCGAGATTTCAAAAAACCCCAAAGAAAGAAGTCTGGACTGGTCAGATCGGGTGATCTTGCAGGCCAAGGCAAATCGCCAAAACGAGAGATAACTCGGCCTGGAAAAGCGTCCCTCACTAAGTCCATAGTGTCGCGCGCTGTGTGTGCCGTAGCGCCGTCTTGTTGAAACCAGATGTGCTCCAGCCCCAATTCGTCCAAACTGGGTATCAAAAACTCACGTAACATGGTTCTGTAGCGTTCTCCAGTGACAGTAATCGCATTGCCTCCAGCGTCTTCGAAAAAATAGGGTCCGATCACTCTGTCAACACAGATGCCACACCATACAGTAACTTTTAGTGGGTGTAGAGGTGTTTCTTGAATAATGCGCGGATTATCAGTGCCCCAGAACCGAGTATTCTGCTTATTGACATGCCCTGAGAGATGGAAATGGAAACGCAGGAAGTGTTACGGCAAGTTATGCAAAATGTCATAAATAGGGCTCAAATGTGTATCAACTCTGGAGGTCACCATTTAAAAGACATCATCTTTAAATCCTAATGGTACGAAATTTAATGGCACAAATATACATTTAAAAAAATCTAAATCTAGTTTTCTAATTTAGAAAAAATGTTATAGCTGAACCAAATAGGGTCTTTACTTTTGCGCCACCCAGTATATAAATAATGTGTATAAGACCGCCCATTGTACCACTACCATCTGTGTATTGCATTGTCTAATGTTATGTAAACTTTACTTGGTGTACAATAAAGAATATTCTATCTATCTATCTATGTCATACTGTCATACGTTTTGATTAATTACCTATTAGATAATTTAATTAAAAGTGGAAGAACTACCATACAGAAATAATAACTTCAAAAAATACCTATAGCAATGAGTCGTGATTTTTAGTGTTTAACTGTCACCTGTCACCTTTTACCTTCAGTGGAACAGTTAAATGAACTTTAACAGAATATTGCATTAACGGTATGCTTGCGAATTCTTTATAAACGTTAATTCTGTACCAAGTACTTACACGGTTTAGAGTAATAACACGTATTTTTATCACTCTCATAACGTTATGTTTGTTATAGCTTTCAACAAGACGATGGAAAAATTAGAGAAAAGTGGTCTAAGTCTAAAGAACTTTACGTACACCAACAAGAAGATTGCCGACGACATTTACGAGGCGATAAACTCCACGTCATTTCTTGGTGTATCGGTAAGTACCGTCGTATCAAATGCATTGTATCGTAAGTACCTATTCGTTGCAAAGTTGTAAACTTACACATGATTGCCGTCACATAAAGCTAAATTCGCACTAAACTTACGGGTTATGTAGCGACCACGTATCGATAGCTCATAGTTATAGTCGGCTAAAGAATTGTTTGGTGTTTGTCCTTTGACTCAATAACTCCCAGTTTCTGCAAGGCTGATCAACGAAAAAATAACTAATCGCCTGTTAAATCTCATGTCAAGTACCTATTGGGTTGTTAAAAGCATGAAAATTAGTTTGACTAATTAGATCAAATTAAACTAATTATCCATGCTTTAAGCATGCTTTTAGGTACTTCACATGAGATTTGAAAAACTGGATGTAAGAATGAAGTCCATAACAAACATAATAGTTTTTAATAAAAAAAAGTGTGTATGTGTTCATGTGTGCATATGGATGTGTGTGTGGGTCACCACGCGAAACGCTAGTAAAAGTTCTTAAACAAGTAGATATTTTTTGGCGTGAATAATACTTACTATACTTGTACGTATAGATACTCTCACAACTATTACTTTACCTACTGGTAGATTTATTCAGAATCTGTGTTATTTCTGCTTATTTTATTTGTATGTTTTATGGTATGCAATAAAACATACAATAAATAATACCAATATCATATATGTACATAAAGATATAAAAGAATACAAAATCCGCAAAATAGATGTACATAAGAGATATATAGGCTTATAATAGTCGTCACAAGCGTAGTATCTTCCAATATAAAAAATGTTAAGTTCATCGATACTCGTTTTATCATAAATAAAAAATACTGAAATAAATTTCAAGGTACTTCAGGCACATAAATGTCATAAATATCTCCTTTATTATATCTCGAATGAATCTAGTATAATAAATTCTTTGGTTTGTTTATTACTGCGTATAGAGACGACATTTATTTCACGGGTCTAACAAAGGCAACAAAGGGATGACATGACATGCCAGAGCTGAGTTTTTCGGCATTTTTTCGTGGTCCTAAAATAACAAGTACCCTTTTATCTTTATACATATATTTACACCTATCTTCCATCAAGATAAGCACAGGATATGCCATTTCTTTATATTTTAACAAATCTGACTTGTTTCCTCTACATTCATTAATCTCTTCGTGCATGCATGCGTCGATTCTGAATTTCGCAATATGTACGAACCCAAATGGAAGATGTAACTGACTGGATTGCAAACCTGGCTTACCCTTTAGGCAAATACATATATTATATTATGTCATAGTAATATAAATTTGGCTGAAAAGGTAAAAATAAATAAATTATTTTGTTTCTAAAAAAATCTTTAGAACAGGTTCAGTTATGTTCGAAATATATTTGCCTCAAGCAATCACTAACGGTATCTTCAATAATGTATCTAAGTATTCCTTTATTTATTCAACAATCCATTTTCCCAAAATATCGAAATTAGGTAGATTTTTATATTCAATTTTTACATGAGATTAATATTCTTGTGAGCATAAATATGTGCTCAAAGAGTCTGGGCTCAAATATAATATATTGTATTCGTTAATTGAAAATTTATACAGTTTACCATAATACAGAGCTTGTCCTTATGAGAGTCACTTATGAAAATTGGGAAATGGGATGGATGACTCACGCACCGACGCTAATGTACAAACTAATTTGTAAAACTAAAAAGAGTAGCTCATTCATTAATAAATAATAGCGCATTCTACGAGCACGAACTCTCTAACAAAAAAATATATTAGGTATGTCTGCCGACAAAGACAACTTCAGAGTTGAAAAATGTTCTTCCTTGTGTACATTATCTGTGTAAATATTACAACAAATATCACTCGCCACTAAAAAAACTTTATTTACGTCATGTAAATACATATTAGTACACTAAACTACTTATAGTTCTCAGCTTCAGTCTATAGCTACATGTACTGAGGAATCTTGCTTCTTGCCAAATTTTTAGATTATAGGTCAACGGGTATCCTCTAGATTTTAACTTAAGAATTACGAAATGTATGACAGAAATGGAATGTCCGTATTTTGATTGCGTTAATTTAGGAGCCAAATATAGTTACTTATTTTAGGGACCTAACGAGTATTATATTAATTCCAATTCGTACCTCTACATATTTATGAAATTTGTTTGATAATCACTTAAACGGACAACAAACAACTCTATAAGAGTTAGATATCTAAAATACTAACGAGGACGTTTTTATTCAATAACTGAAAACAGTTTAGTACTAAGTTAAACATTTTTAGGATACACTTGCCATATGAAAACACTTCCCGAGTGAATAAATTGACCACAGTACGTTTAGTAGTACTTTACAACCCATTATGGCCATTCTTGTAAAGAGGAGGAAAGTTAAAATAGACCGAAGCATAAGTTTTACTATGGGATCTATTTAAGTACACAACTACATAGATAACTGACTTACAAACATGTACAAATGTCTTCTTTAACCTTTATTTAATACTAACGAATCGTTTACTAATATATATATTTAATGACATAATCACAAACCTTTGAATTTTTTGGCTTTTCTCTACTATAATTTGAATGTATTATACATACTCTTCAAGCTATTAAGAGACAAGACTCATCCAGCTTTCAAGTTTATAACAAAGCTCAATACTAACCCCTCTGGTGATCTTTTTGGGACTACTTTGGAGCAGGTGATTAGGCGCGGATTAGGGAGGTTGACGATTCCACTGATCACTAAGTATATACTTATCTAACGCAATCAGTGAAATCGAATCAATCAATCCTGGGCAAGCATACCAGACAGAAGCAGACCAGACAGATACTTGGCGACAAGGCTCATTTCTTCACAAGAAGCGGCGTTTATCTATGATTATAATAAATTTGTTATTTTGTTAACATGTTATAATTAGGTTCTACACTATTGCATTGGGGAAACCTGTAATGATAGTGATGTTAAAGCTATAAATAAATAATAAATGATTAAAACTTCTATTACAGTTTTTATCACGCACACGTTTCGACTATCGGCGTAGTTTGAACGGTACAGTGAAATCGTAACGATTTCGCGTAGCGTGTGTGCGACCCATTTTACACTGTTTTGTAAAAAGTCAGTACTACGACGACCAAGGTCCGTGTAATTCCACTGAAACGTCGCGGCGTCGGGTAAAGAAGTATGGCACCCTATAGTCATTTCTAACACGAGTAGATTCGTTCAACAATAAAGTTATGAGTAGAAATCGTGTGTCTTTATTAAGTATTATATAAAAGAATTTTCAAAACCGATAAGTTATTAAAACCCGTTGCATTTTAAAAGTGAACAGAGAAGTAGACAGAAGAAAACAGTGACTTTACATTAATATTTCGAGATATAAAATCAATTCAACCTATACAAAAAGGAAGCTTCATTATAAACTGTCATTCAATTTACATGCCATTCATATTTTCTTATGATGCCTTCGTTAATTTATTCGTATTTCGAACAATGTGTTTCTAATGAAATGGCCAATAGAATTAAAAGAGGGAACCCCAATTAATCATAAACCGAGATCCTTTTCCATTTATCGTTGTCTAATTATAAGTTGTGTTTTTTTTATTTATGTTATGGTTGTTAGGTCAAATGAATACATCCTTGTGAATGAGGCCTGTGCTTATTTAATATAAGCCACATAGTGCTTGTGTAGTGTTTAGTTTTTGGCACAACCAGTCTCACTGTGATCTCTGAAGGCAGAATTTAAAGTGAAGGATGTTTACGAACATCGAGTCATAATAGTTGAGAGTACCGGGGGCTCTGAACTTACTGTCTTAGATTTCGCAAAGAATAATTTATTGGAAGTAAAAATTAGGAGTTGGAAGTAAAAAATATCTACGTTTTAACGGGCTTTTTTTTAAATTGCTAGCTCATTCTGTATGGTGTGGCTTGCGTGGCATGTTGTTAAATGTCTTTGTTACTGAAGAGAAGTATATTATGTAGTACTTTAAATCTGTTGATGAATGACAGAATTCAATCAGCCGTATCCACAGACACGTGTCGTAAATACTATGCGATGTTTTAATGATTTTAGTAAGTTACAATAAGAGCAATGACAGCGACTCGTATTATCGGTCCTTTTTCTATACAACTTTGGTGGCAAACAAGCATACAACAAGGCCCACTTGATGGTTAATAGTAGGTAAGGTTCTCAACTAAGTGTTAAACAACATTAAACAATATTTTTATATACGTGAAAATTTCTTAGTTTATAATTAGCTTTAATAAATGTACTTATCTATTCTTCTCCATTATGTTTTGTTACGTGTTAATCTTGTAGTTAATATGACAAAGACAAGACTCGCGACGGTAATCTTAGTTTATCGGCTAGTGTGCTAAATGACTGTAATTGTTATATTTTGAACAATAAAACATTATTATTTTTAGTACATATAAACTCTAGAGTTTTATATTCCACAAACCTAAACAAAAATAATGTAAAAGCAACTATCAACGTAAAAAGTTATGTTCATAAACATCTTTATTGTTCTTTTCATTCATGGATATCCGAGTTTATATCATTTCGTGTTGTTTATTTTCCTTTGAAACAACTCTTCAAGAATTTGTAAGTGTCATGGCAGTGACATAAAACGAATTGTAATTAAAGTAATAAAATAGATTTACGACTAGTTCTTGCCCTCGAAGCCACTCGAGTAGCTTTCGATGACAAGCCAGTGTTATATAAGTTTATTTTATTATTTTAACATCTTATGTGAAAGACAATTCATTTATTTAGCTGTTTTGTGAAACGAGTGCACATTGTCAAAATGCGCTCGTTTCATATTAATGGGCACGTCAAAAATATTTTTCATGAAGATTTCACAATCTCTTTTTGTTATACAAATAGGGTTAAGTAGGTATTGTGTGTGTGTTTCTTTACTCAGTTGTAACTTAATTAGATATCGCATCGGCTTAGAAAGTGAAGATGGTATTAGCCCTAACAAATGTATTTTAAAACCAAAGGAATATAAATAGTATCATCTTTATCTAATACACTTAACTTGGGATTGACGCGTAAACCAATGCGTGTTAACAAAATTTTCAATGACAAACTAATACCTACATGTGATAAATTTAGTAGCGTAGATGGCATGTCTTTTCGTACTTAATAGCAGTTCCATATGTTGCCTTATTTAGAGCGACAGTGACTCGTGTCTAACCTCATCCCCACATTATATCTTATGATATACACACTCACACACACGCTATGTCACCGTCGCGTTAAGTAATCGTGTTCATAACTTCGAACTCCATTTGGGTTCCAAACTACTTTAACGTCCCACAAATTTATGGGTTAATAGATTTATAAATATTAACATGAATACCACTAACAAAAGTCGATAAAACTCGATCAAGTTTTTGATATTTCTTTTCATATATCTAACAATGCTGTGATTTATTGATGAGTTTCTTGTTAAATACAGTCTAGATTCTTATTGAAAAATAAATTAAAGAAATAAAATAATAGACAGATTCGTGGTTTAGTGGTATCTACTGTATATAGAAAGTCACGAAGAAGTCTAGGGTTCGATCCCCGGCTCGAGTAATTCTATACTGGGCGGAGAGCTGAAGTCTAGAATTGTGCCCAGAGAATTGTGCCCAGTAAATGGCACCAGGCGCATCCACTTTATATAAGATCCAAGATAATCGGTGAAACATAGGTGTTATATTATAACGTCTGTTTACGGTAGGCAGATGCTTTTAATAGAACACTTATCGGGTGAAAAGAAGTGAAGCTATATTATTTGAAATAATATATGTTTTCCTGAACTAAATTAAGCTATTTTCAAACATCTTCATAAGTCCATTTATTGATTTTGAACGTGAATACAATTATGAATATTAAAAATTAATCTCTGAAAGCTTTTGAGAAAACATGAGGCGCTTTAGTCTACAAACAGAATGTTGATAAGAAAAACAACTCTATTCAACACATTTTTTTCTAAGAAATGAAACGATTTGAACCCGCCCTCACACCTTAAGGTCCCGTACTGTGCCATTTCCGAGGAACTTCCTCCCACGTACAATCAGATTGTGGAATAAACTCCCTGTTGTGGTTTGACGAGAGAATACGATATAGACGTGTTCAAGGATAAAGTTAAAAGATTCTTTAGACTATTGCGTGTGCGTACCACAGGTGTTTCTAGCGTCCATAGCGTACAAATATTGCTTTCTGATGACTTACATATTTACCATCCATGTTATTACCGTGAAACAAACAATACGTTTCTTTAAACAATGTTTATAACTTTGCAATAAGATGCATATTTGCTAATTGCCTGATATTGTAAAAAGCCATATACCGGCGATTACTACCTATCATCAAGCAAATGTCTGTCATCAAGTTAACGAAAATATATTAGTGTGTCTTTACAAAAAAATATATATTTGTTTATTTTTTAGCAAAGTACTGTAAATAATTTAAAAATCACCTACATTATAGGCTGTAGAGTAGTGTAGAAGCACCGTAGCAGGTGCGTAGCACATCTACGAAATGTATGCAGTTACTCATAACGATGACAATGTCGTCTAGACATAGTGACTAAATAAGTGCGATTATGTAGTATTTATGGGTTAGTTCCATATTTGCATAAACTTACACAAAGAATAAGTACTATTGAAAACTATAATCTAGTTATATATATTTTTTTTTTTTTCACACACCGTCATCTAGTCCCAAGCTAAGCAGAGCTTGTGTTATGGGTACTAGATAACTGAAATATAATACATATACGTACTTTTTTTTTTGTAAATACATACTTAAAATAGATAGAAAACACCCAAACTGAAGACAAATACAAATGTTCATCACACAAATATTTGCCTTCCGCGGGAATCGAACCCACGACACCTGGCGTCGCAGTCAGTTACACTAACCACTAGACCTACGGTGCAGTCATTATCTACTATTTTTATTTATCTACTTTCTCTTTCTCTCCTTTACATCTTAGCAGATGATTTAAGCAGCGTTTATCTATCTACTAATAAAATAAAAATTCGTATCACAAGTAAACCTTACTGTTAAAATGAGAGCTAAATAGTGTAAAAAAATAATAATATGTCAATAGTGGTCTTTCTGATTATTACATGTAGTAAGTATCTCAAACAAAAACATGAGTATTTGTTTGGAGAAATGCAGTATTTAAAGGGCCGAAATACCTTTTCTACCTTTTTAAGGACAGTTCCAACTTGAAAATGTATTTTACTTTGTCATTACTAAAATTTCAAATTTTGACGCAGGGTTTAGTGGCATTCTCATCACAAGGCGACCGCATAGCGTTGACGCAGATCGAACAGCTGACTGACAATCATTACGTGAAGCTCGGATATTACGACACGCAAGCTGACAACTTAACGTGGCTGGATCGGGAGCGGTGGGTCGGTACGTACACACTACATTATAATTTTACATGATTATTACTATCAACCAGGTCTGATAACAGTAAGTGATAATTCCCTTATCATTCAAGGATGTTCCTTGATAACGCTTTTTAATTGGGTGTATGTTTTTTGACATGTTATCAATAATAAAATAAAAATATATATGATAGTAAAAAATAGCTTCTTAGAGGTAGCTTATAGGTTAATATTGCACTGCAGAGATAGCAACTATCTGGGCAATTTTAGTGTGTATTGCTCTTAAGAGATAAACAGGCAGCAGAAGAAAATAGATATTTTTCTGGAACAAGTGATCCATTATTTTTACATGAACCAGTAACGTAGGCGAATGCTCTCTTAATACTTTGGGTACTATGAATCACTTACACAAAAGCAGCTTACTAAACGAGCCATTGCTGTATTTTTCTTTTTTTTTATATTATTATCAGCCTACCAAAGTGCCTCTACCAGATGGTAAGCAGTCGGTGGAATTCAGA
The DNA here is from genome assembly GCA_963082885.1 of Parascotia fuliginaria. Classification (NCBI taxonomy): domain Eukaryota; kingdom Metazoa; phylum Arthropoda; class Insecta; order Lepidoptera; family Erebidae; genus Parascotia; species Parascotia fuliginaria. The sequence goes on along the minus strand of OY720173.1, from coordinate 8,257,588 downwards.
AGTGGTGGTCATCATTCTAAAAGCCATCGTCTGAAACTGCTAGTATTTATACAATGAAACGTCAAGCAATACGTCGTAATTATTTTAGCCTTTATTTTTGGTGACAACATTGCACAAACATATTACCGACCGTTACCGTCACGTTTCGCTTGTGCTACATACTACAAAAATAGCAGGATAATAATTGGTTAATAATCTTAAAAACCTTTAAGCGTAATTTACATATAAAATCGTTTAAGCGTACACGTGATACTTTGTAACATAAAATATGTACGATGGTCTGGTAGCTTAAAAACGGTAATCTAAAGCATATAGCCCGTCTAATATGAACTAGTTACTATAGCCTACGGACGTTTCTTAGTTCTAAAAGCATTACAGAATCAATGCTATGTAAATACACTCTATTACAGCATTCCACTACACCGTAAAGGCAAAGTATGCGAACAATCCATTTTTAAATCTACTTTGTCTTGCAAATTCTTTAATTTCCTGGGACCTTATTTATATAATAAATTAAACTCTACATTACATGAATATATGCTAACATCACCTAAATGTAAAAATAACCCTAAATTATGAAGAAACCGATTATTATCTCCCATGCGTTGATTTAGTTTGAATTTCATTTGTTTTTAACATTTGCGTTTTAAAGTATTTTTTTTTAAATTTCGCAAATGCACACCCCTCTACGCACAATGACTTGAACATTAACTTACACTTACACATGCATACACACATTTATAAACACCACACTCACTCTTACACATACTCACACATGCTTATGCATTTTCCCATTATTTTGTGTTTTTCGTTTTTACTTTTCTTCTTTTATTCGTTATTGTATTTTTGGTAAAAAGTTTCCTCAAAAGTACTGCTTAAGTACTTAACCCAGGCTAACTAGCACAGGAGGACTCTGGTGACCTGTGCAACAGGTTTTTTATTTAAACCCATATCAGGCACCAGTGTCTCACAATGTTAGATTAGATCTCTAGTTTTAGTTACTCAGTACTCTATACGTTAAAGAACAACATTGTGATGAGCACAATAAATATATTTGATTTGATTGAATCCGTAAATACTAAACATATGGCGATTTATTACACTGAAGGTCCAACTATATGCCTGTCTAATTTGGCCTTCGGTGTTCATCCGTGTCAATCCGGCACTGTCACATTTATTTAACAAGATTTTGTTAAGTAATACATTTATTTTATTACAGCGCGTTAATATACGTCTTTCATAACTGCTTTTCTCCCGCGGCTCCTAGCGTGATGTTATACCTATAGGCCCTATAGCCTTCCTCAAAAATTGAAATATCAAATAGAAGAAGAATTTTTAAATCGCATAATTAGAGTGCTGGAGGCCTATTTTCTTCCTTTTCCTTTATCCTTACCTCTTTCTTTCCCTTTACCTACACCACTCCTTTCACGGTGGGCTGCAGCTTTGCAGATTCCTTGGCATTGAGTGACAGTTACCATTTCCCATCAGGTGGGCTGTAGGCTTGTCTGCTACTATCGGCAATAAAATAAATCCGACTGGTAGTTCTAGAGATTATCGCGTTCAAACAAACAAACAAACTCCTAAGCAATAAATAAAAATTAGTATAGATTTTCACACAATGTCACATAGTTTATCACCAAACTATACATTTCTATGTAGAAACGAACCTTTTATGTTAGTGTCATAAATCTTTAACATAAAATACGAGCATTAAAACAAGAGCCTGAGAGCTTTTAAGCAGAATAAATAACACAGCAAAGAGACTACTATTACTTATATTGTAGGAATATTTATAAAGAAGCTCAGACGGTGCAGTATAAAACAATTGTATCGTAAACATAGCAATGAAAATCAATTTGTTAATATACGAGGTAAATATAACGGTAAAAATGAAAGGGATTATAACTTGTTTATTGTTTACCTGTATAACATTCGTATAATAATAGTTTTATTAATATTTTATGAGCGACACACACGTTGTAATGTATGAAATAAACTTTTATTTGGATAGGCGGTAAAGTCCCTCCAGATCGTACGGTCATAGTGACTGAGCTACGGACGGTCTCTCTGCCGCTTTTTGCGTGCATGACAGCTCTCTGCATAGCCGGGATACTTGCCGCCATTGCACTAATTATCTTCAATATCCTCCACAGACATAGGAGGTAAGAAACCTTATATATCTTATTACAAGAACCTCTGTCAACGTCAGCATCTAAAATAAGTTGAGTTTGAATAGTGCATGATATTGACAAGGGTTCTGTAAGGACAATTAGATTAAATTACTCAATGTTCTGAGTGCTTCCTACGTATTTTGCAAATTCTTTTTAAAATTATATGTAAAATATAAAGGTATTGTATTTTATTAATATACCTACATAAACAAGATGAGAATAATATGAATGTGTGCAGATGTTTAACAACGGAAGGTAGACCTATTGCCATCTAAATTATGTCGTGATATATCAAATTTATTCAGAATTCAATTATTTAAAAGTAAAAGAAAATAATACAAGACGTATTTTTATTCAGAACATTAAATCTACAAAAAAAATGTTCTAAAAAATACTTGATGCTTTGCTTGCCTCCCGTTGTTTTACCCTAGGAGAATTTTATAAATTAAACGAGCAATTTGCGATAAGATGAATGTAAATGATCTGAAGCAGTGAACAGTCAAAGGGGCACTCTTCGATAGTGTAGAGCACCGACAACCTTTATTTTGCTTTTGTTTGCACGTGTTTTTCATTCTAAATTATTCTCTGCGTAACAGAAAACGAAGCACTCGTATAACAAAATAAAATAACACAAGGCAGGATACAACAGTATCATGTTATTTTAATGGCACCAGTAAAGTCGACAGTCTGAATAAAGTGCGTTTACGAAAGATACTTTAGTTTTTACTCTGTTAAACCAATACTGTTGTCGTTAGTTTGTATTCGCCTATTATTTTTGTTCGATTTAGATCGGATCGGAGTTGCGGAATAACATAAATTATTACCTGCAGGGTTATTCAGTGGTCGCACCCAGCTTGCAACACTGTGATGCTGTGCGGATGCTGTGTTTGTTTGACTGCGGCGATCGCCTTGGGCCTAGATGGAAGATGGGTTTTAGAAAAACATTTCTCCGGATTATGCGCGGCGCGGGCATGGTTACTTGCCATAGGTTTCTCTATGGCATACGGTGCTTTGTTCACTAAAGTTTGGCGTGTACACCGGCACACTACGCAGCCGAAAGCAGAAACAAAGGTACGTAAACACAATTTACCAAATTTGAGTATGCACACAGTGAATGAATTCTACTAAGAATTCTACGAATGTTTGCCATTCTGTTTCGTGGGTTACTAAGAGTGGGCAATTCGTTATTCATTTGTTTTATATAAAGAGTAAAGTTATTGTCGGTGGCGTCAACTTATTCCACATAAAAATTTTTATACCTACGATGTGACCTTGACCTTCTCTTTTGTCTGTCTTGTTATTCTTGTGCCCCTATCTCTCTTTCCTACTATTGTTATCCTGTAGAGGTCATCGTATCATTTAGGATGGCGTAGAAATTTTCCTCTTCTGTTTTCCGTAATTTAAAGTCTGTTTTTCTTTTCCTTTCCAAGATACGAGTACATTTAATTTACTTTCCTTTGTGAAAAATGTGACAGTACAATATATAAGGACGTATCAAAAAGATGTGTAAATTATTTCGTTTTTCCTGTCTTTAACCTGTCGTGTTCATGTTACTTGTCACATTAATGCGTATGCGTATATTCATATTTCACACACAGGTTCTAATTTTAAATATTGTGACGTTAGAATGAATTTGAGACGGTTAGTTATCTCTTTGCCAACATTAATAGTTATAATATAGTATATAAATAACAAATAACGTGACGTAATCGTCACCAGAATGTCGCTAAATGAAGCTTTTTGGCACATTCATCTAACTGACTGTTAAAGCGGGATCTTCCAGTTCCGATACAACAGCACAATGGAAATTAGATCGTCCCAAACTACTTTACATATCAAATATTTGCGTTTTTTTGTATCTACTCTTCATTATTGTAAGTTTTCTTAGACTTATTAAGATCACATTCGAACTCTTGTAACAAAATCGGAATTGAAAGCTGAGATATCAAGATTTTTATTTTCTTCAACCAGATATTGTCAGTATGCCTACGCGGTGCGTCATTTAAATATATTGCCGACGTTTGATTAGACTTTATTTGAAAAATACGCAAACTTTACGTATGAACGCGAGCTCGTAATTTGCATGTAGACATAAATGATAAATAATTTCAAGACTAAATTCATTACTGAGCTTTGAATAAAACATAAAAACAACCTATAGCAAAGCTTGAACAAATATGACATAACATAACATCATGCCCACTTTCATGCTTCTTGGACTAAAAAAGCAGGTAGCCAAATACAACATGTACCTACATAATTATATACTTTAATCTCATATTAATAATTGTATAGAAAAAGCGCATGCACGGCTGGAAGTTATACACAATGGTGGGCGGCCTCCTGGTAGTGGACATGGCTCTTCTTACCGCATGGCAACTAAGAGATCCTTTGAAGAGGAGCGTAGAAACGTTTCCGCTGGAAGCTCCAAGACACCACGACGATGACGTTCATATAAGGCCACAACTGGAACACTGCGCGAGCAACCATAACACTGTCTGGCTTGGTAAGTTCTTGTAAAATTATTTATATAGTTATAGCAAATAAGGTACATTTTTCTATCGACAAAATCGTCTAGTAGTGGACACTATGTAATACACATTCTCTAAATTGGCATGGTCGTATTAAATTGTAGTACTTTAAAGTGTGTAGATAATATTTGATTTAAGCAATATTTTTATTTTAACTTTGTCGGGAAAAATTATTTATTCATCAATCAACACTCAGGTACTTACTACAAGATCGAATTTTCATGATAATTATGTCACCTTTGATACTTTTAACAGTTTTATATCGGTTCAGATTACATAACTATACAATATTACTAAGAACTTCCTTATTTTGCAAGATTTATTCAGTGAGATGAGATTAGTTTTCCAAACGAATATATTCGTTGACCAAACTGGAAGTGCGACACGTCTCGTAATATTTGTCTGACGCAGTACGTTTCTATTTGAAGCCACCAACAATGGAGACGTGATGAGGTTCTCACGCATCGCTTGCTCTGAAATACTTGAATGACAAGCAACTGAAAGCAGTAATATTATGCCGCCCCAAACTTCTTACAAAAAATTAACAAGAGTTAGTAGCGACGTTTATTAAATACCAACTTTTAATTATAAATAAAACTGTCACAAATCCGGGCCTACCTAAGTGCAAACAGCAATAATTATAAAGGATGAGCTTTAATACGAAGTGATTCAAAGTGCCGTAAGCAGTAAATTACATTATATAAATCTCCTTCCAAGTCCAGTGCGACTCATTTACGACGGCAACTTAGAAAATTTTAAAAGTTTCTTTAAAGTCGTTAATAACAGCTGTTTTCTTTGTTGTGTCGTTTCAAGTTACGGTTACTTGAGGTAACTGCCATGAGTTAAGTGGACAGCAGCCTATTTTTAGACCAAATCATTACGAGAATTTATAACTCACTGATTAACCACGAAATTACTTAACCTATGGAACTAAAATTTATCAGGTAGGAAGTTCATAGAAGACCTCAGCTGAGAACGGATTACCTACGCGACAGGACGGGAGTTTAGTCGGACGGGGACCGCGTCGCTAATACTGCATATTTATTGTGTGCTAATATATAATATCCCCTCTGAGAAAAGAACGACAGTATAATATAATACGCCATATAGATATAGATAGTACGATACGCCATCGCTATTCCATACCAACGTATGGCGTGGCTTAATGGCGATATTAATACATTTGCAGGTGATATTAATAAGTTCTATCACTGACAGGCACGCCTTTAAAACGTTACTTTAAAACCAATACGTAGGATGTCATTTGCGTGTTTACCACAGAACAGTTATAGTATTCTGTGGTGTTTACATACCTACCTACTTTCATGCGCATTTTATATGCATACCTACTGAACCCGCTTAAATATTATACCACATAAAAAAAATAATGGAGACGAATACACTTATCTTTAGATGTATGAATAACAATATAAAAATAATAATATGTCTATTTCATTCGAAAGACATCCACTGCTGGACTCATTCTTAAGCTATAATTTGTTACACTAAGTAAGTAAAAAGTAAGCTTTTTATGAATATTGTAATAATTTTATCACTTTGTTTAAAGTTATAGACACCAAAAAAAAATGTAAATTCAAATATAGTCAAATAGCGACTGTTTTTAACAAATTATAATACAACGATAGAGTCAGATATTTCGGTAAAAATTAAGACTTAGGTACATTTGTGCGTCAGCTGCATGTATCAATCATTTTAGCAACATTTTATTTTTATTTTAAGTATAGATCGTTCAAGCGAGAGCATATACAAACTACAATCAAAAAACATAAAAACTACAATCAAATATAACAACTATAGTCAAAATAAAAAATCAAATCGCAAATACAAGTCCACACTTGAAGATTCCATCCAAATTTAAAGCTTGCTTAATATATTCCTTTCAGAATTAACCAAAACACTTCAGATCATACCTTCACGACAATAGTAGACACATGTCCACAACTATCAAGCCCATGTCTTTGTCCGAAACTCAAGAAAGTTGAGAGAGTATAGAGAGCCATATTCAAAGTTATGACTTGAAAACATTAAAGATATCCTTCAATAGTTACAGTTTGGTTGTAGACCTGACGGTCCGATAGCTTTTGTACTACAGTCTATTCTTAGAACGTCTCTTCTTATCTTTACAGACGAACAAATCTTCACAAGATAGTTTACAAATTGCCATCACTTTACACTAAATAATACGTGTATTATATTGAACATAATATATTTACCACACTCATAATATAATCGCTTAAGAAGATTGCTTGCTTACATAATTATGATCTTATACCAACTAATACGAGTATTAAAAATATAAGCATGATACACACAGCTAATATACACGCAAACACATGTGAATACTTAATGCTATGAATAATAATCATTAATAATGAGATGGAACGGCAGTACCCACAAGTTGTAAAAACATACTTAAAAATCGTCCACTTAGTAGTCAAACCGTGTCTCTAGAAATATACGCTACGCCACTCTAGCTGATGAGGCAAACCCTGCCAAACCAATTAATAATGTATAAAGATTTCTAAAGCATTTTACTTTTCTAACAACATAGCTGTAATTACTACCATTATGTGGTAAAAATTTGGCTTATAAATTTTTAACACTGATGACAAAGAATTTTATTAATATTATTTATTTCTGTTATTAATTAAAATTAATTTGTCTAACACAAATTTCATTGTTTTAGGTGTAATGTATGGATACAAAGGACTGGTGCTGGTATTTGGTTTGTTCCTGGCTTACGAGACTCGCTCTGTGAAGGTTCGACAGATAAACGACTCGAGATACGTCGGAATGAGTATCTACAACGTTGTAGTGCTGTGTCTCATCACAGCACCGATCACGCTCGTCATCATGAGCCAGCAGGACGCCTCCTTCGCGTTCGTCTCATTAGCTATCGTCTTCTGCTGTTTTCTTAGCATGGCACTGATTTTTATTCCTAAGGTAAGTTGACATTAATTAGTTAAAATATATTTTAGGGGTATTAATTTTAAGAGCAGTAGATAAGTAACCTACTGCTTAGAAACTTTATTAGTTTTTTCTGTAATTGCATTTAGAATGTTAAAGAATACACGGATGTAAGGAAAGTGCTGTAGATAACCAAAACTATAATTCATATTGTCTAATACAATGGACGACAACCCGAACCGCGTAAGATTAAATATTTAGCTAAACATCCCAACACCCAGCTGAAAATTTTCACTTCTCCGACACTCAGTATTAAGTAAGAATACATCACGTAAGTACTAAATTCAATTTATAGAGTATCTACCCTTGCCACTATTTATAACATAATTTGATTCAAAATTAACCAACCGTCTGAACCATACATAACATCAAACAGATGCTATTATCATATTCTCTGTGCAAATACCTGAGTTCATTGAACTGTACCAAACTTACTAATATCTTTAGACAAGCTCGTTCCAACAGTCGTGATCATATTATTGCTCTCGTCATCAAATAGGACTGACTATATAGGATATGTGCATACATATATTTATGTATTAAAATTTTAAATACTTATAGATCACTGTGTTTAAAGAAAAGCAGGTTGTTGTGTTTAAAGATATGTTTAAAAAACACGCATCCAAGGATGCTTTCTATCAGCTTCTTTAGAAATTGATCTTCGTTCTAAACACAATCCATCAAGTTAAAGATCTCCAATTACTGCACATATTTCACAGTTTGGTGAATCAGCATGTTTCTTGAAGTTTCCATTTCTGAATAGTATCCAGAAGGTAAAGATTATTATGTTGTAGGTATATATACCTAAGTATAATATGTAAATGAAGTTTAAGTTAACAACGAAAACTAATGAGACCTTAAAATAGTAACAAGTAAAACAGCATATCTACCTAATCGGACTAAAAACAAATAAAAAATCGACGGCAACGATAGCATAATGTATTATATTTTGTTTTTATTTTATTCTATACTACCTTTACAACAGGTACAAACTAAATTAAACCATGATAAAGAATATTAAAGTCTTTTATATCGTTACGCTTTCTTTGCCGCCTTGTATAATGTAAGAAAAGATTCGCTAAACCTTGCATCTACCCTTTAAAGATCATTTTGTAATTAATTAAACATAATTACAAAGCTCGTACAGAAAATACTACCATAGACTGTATGAAGTTGAGTGTTATTTCATTAGCTTAAAAGCTGTTTCCAAGAAGGGTAATAACTATATACACCATGTGGCCGGTGAAAGGGGAATGAATTAACCTTTATATTTATAGCCACAATATCCTTACAACATTTATAAAGTTTAGATTACACAAGATGGTGCTGTGAACGGAAAATAGGTTAAAAGCCAAGAGTATTTCATTTCTTTAGAATGTTCTCGGGCTTTCTATTGCAACTCTGACATTTCTAACCTACCTATCTCGGGTCACTGCAATCGGTGCGCATACGGTCTACGGACAATGACAGACATGTCAAAATTATGAGTTCGAGGTCAATTTAAGAGTGGCAGTGTTAATGAAGGATATTAGCATACAAATATAGTGACGTCTTCTCATAGGACTGTAAATAAGTGAGAGGTTAATATGTTCTCGTTGCCAAAAGCTTAGAAAAGACAGGCAACCAATGGATAAGACCTTAGGTCTGGTGAAAGTGGAAAACCTATATATATATACTATAAGTCTGTGCCAAGCAGTAGACGTCTATCGGCTGTGATTATAATGATGTTTATGTATAAAATAAATTGGCCCTTCACTTGCATTAAATACATTATTTTTAAGTTAATATTATTATACATTTTTAAACAACAATGTAAATATACATACATAAGTATCAATTATGTTTAACTAAATTTTATTTAGGTAAGTATATTAATAGTTAAGGGATGTAGCGAGTCAGTCCCAACACAAGTATTATCAATTACTTACTTCAACCGCGTCAATTTTGTAATACTTTTGTAATAATTTGAGACAATAAACGATTATTTATTTATATATTTTCCAGCTTCAAATTTATATAAAGAGTGCGGGTTTATATGAATGGCCTAATATAACTCAAAATGTTTGTTTAGATGAGGCATTTAAGCCTAAATAATATATTTTGCAGAAAATTAAGGATGGGAACATTTTGGCGACATTGTCTTCGTATTTGTGACCACAAAATTACACTCGGAAACACGAGTGTCTTTACGTAAGCCCGATATAAATCTTATACGGGAGACATTCAGATTCTACACAAGTTTCCGTCTAATTGGTACCACCCCGCGGTGAGATCTGAACAGCTAGGTTAATATACAATTTAAGTAGTATTAGGTACTAATAAAACCAATGTAGAATGCTCATTATTCATTACTAGCGATGTAATAGAATCGGTTTTCTTACAAAACTATACTATGTAAGTTCCTAACCTTCATAAAACTTTAGTTAAACTTGAATTCAACAAAAACCCGAACAACAAAGTTCCCTCTATCTTACCACAGTTCTAAACAAAAGTATAATCGTTTATTTTTTATTGATTCGGAGCTCGTAAGTCGTAACAATACATTCTTCCATGTAGGTCTGCTCTAAACAGTATACCCTACTATAAACACAAACACCATTCCCGTTTACGAGATTGGCGATAGCAATGAAAAATAGCCCTTGTATTCTTAGAAATATGTTATGAGGTGTACGGGGAAAGACAGAGTAATATTCTAAAACAAAATTTTACGTCTCTTATAAGATCTTAAACATAAACTATGAGGTCGCGAATAAGCTCATTTTCTCTCTCGAAACTTTGCCACAGATCATATTATACTTACCTACTATAAAAGGAGAATTGATTTAGTCGTTAAAATATAAACCATAATGTGATTTACGGGTTAAGTTAGGATTTCTTTTGAAATTAATGCGCGGACGCCGACATTGGATATATTTTCACACGATTTAACATTATAATCGGTATTATGGAGCGGCAGTTTAAATAGAAAAATGTTTTTATACTGTTATTAATGTTACATTTTATTATACCCTTATTTATATTAGGTACAACATTTTATCTCTCCCGAATACAAAATCTGGTACTGGTAACGATAATACAACGAGAATATAATCCTTATATTTTTTTCATTTTCAAATAAAACTATCGACACACTTTTAGTTTACTTATATATATATTATTATATATTTTACTATTAATTTAAAGAAAGAAAAAAAATCTTTGCCATAGTACAGCTAACAAACCCATCATAACGAAGGTTATTTTAGTAAATGACTATTAATTATTGCCATGTTTTAAATGGCAACAATAAAGAAAATGAACAAATACTAGCTACACGATCAATGATTAAGTCGCATCATGTACATGACAGCTATTTGTATTAAATCCGTGTGCTAAAATAAAACAGAAATTTGTGCCCAACAAAGTAATCGTATCCGACACTAAGCGAACTGATTAGAAACTTTGGGGTAATGAGTACCATTGGACTTGACTGGTAATTAACTGGATTGAGTCATCTCCAACTAACACCGGTGCTCAACCTGACCCGTGAGGAAGTTTATAGAATATTTGACACTAATGGTGTTTTTCTTTGCAGTCATACATTTCACCACATTTTCTGTCACTAGGTCGATCCCACTACTTTTATTAGAAATCTACTAAGTAATCCGACAATATTGGCCAAGTTGATACTATAGATTCCAATTGACTATCTACAAGCACCCCTACAATTATCGGCCGGTTATTACACAACTGACGATAAATTATAGCGATAACAAAAACATTATTTTCCAGTGCTACCAACAATGTCATAAAGTAAATATTATTATTTTATGTACCTAAAATTATACATGGCGATGACAAGCATAATAGCCCCTGCAGGTTATCTATCCTGTGCAATAAAAAAAATACGTTGAGAGTGTAGATAAGCAACAGTATTGACGTCGAACAGTTGACCTGTGTAAATAATTTATTGATTAACCCTATCCACGTTGTTTACGTACAACTAGAGACTGTTCCTTTCATTCAGAGCCCGTAATTTTCACCTTTATTGACCCCCAGTAGATTTTACTATAGCAGATCACAATGAAATTTATTTATTTGCTACAATGTTAGTAGTTTACACAGTTTTACGTCATAGGCCTGATAAAATTTTCAATTGATTTAATATATTATCCGCCATGACGTCAGTATGCTTAAACGCTAATAGACTAGAACAAAAACTGTATTGAATTGACATAAGCTAATGCCAACGCTTATGTCAATCTCATACATTTTGTAATCTATTCTATGAATAGAATAGAAATCTTTGACACTTGTCTAGGGCCTTACAATAGATTAATCAATGTATGGGATTGGCATGTGCTAACGCTAACATTGCCATTAGCTTATATCATAATTTTTTTAATCTAATCCATTCTATTAGCAATTACGCCACTTGCTAAACAAGTGGCGTAAATGTTCAGACTAGCTAAAAATGTGTGCTTAAAATGTCTGCAATAGTTTTTTTTTAATTTAATTTAATCATTTTGTTAAAAAGACATAAATATTATACATATTTTCATACCTTTGGTTTGTAGTTTTCATACGAAAATAATTAAAAATTCGAAAAGAAAAATTAAAATAAAGGTCGTAAAAAGTAAAATTATTATTACACTTATCTAAAGTTAGCTGAAGCTACAAGTATGTAGCACATTTTCTAGGATGCAAATGGTTTTCTACAATAACATAATTATACAGTAAAGATGATTGATGATTATGTGTTTATGTTGATATTTTTACTTTCAAAGTCAAAGTCAAAGTCAAAGCATTTATTTCATTTAGATCATAAAGTATGATGCTTATGAAAAGTCAACATTACGTTTTGTCAGCCAATTGACCTACAGCCAGTTCGCTGACGAGGTAGAGCTGTGAGAAGAACTGGCAAGAAACTCATGCCACTCTTTTCAATCGCCAGATAATTACAGTTATTTGAATGAGTTACAATTTAAACACTCAACGCAACCAAAGAACCATACAAAGTAATTATTACAAATTAACTAATTAATATAATACTAAGATTAAAGAAAGAAAGAAAACGAGGATTTCAATTATTTAGTTTCAACTAGTATGGTAATTTGACTACGTATTTTAATTAAACTGGTAAATGCACCCCTTGGTCACATTGAACGACAAGGTAATACTGGATTGAATATTAAATGTATGCCATGCCAAGATTGACCAGTCATCCCAAGTAGCACCCGTTCACGAGCATGACGCACGGGCCAGCCATCATCACCCTCGCCATATTAGAGGGAAGGTGATGACCCGGCCAATACGACACCACAAGCAATGACATTTTAGTGAGCATGACAATGCAGGGCATGGGTGGTAAAAGAACCCTAATAAAATGTAATATGCCTTTTACAATTTACATAACAAATATAACGTAATGTACCTAAGTGTTGCAAAAACATTTTTCTGTAAAGAGAAATGATAAAAAGCTATATTAAATTAAGCTTTTTAATTTATAATGTAATTATGTGTTTAATCATATTATTGTTACGTTATCAGGTAATTGAGGTGATTCGTCACCCTACGGAGCGAGCGGAGAGCGGGCGGGGATCTGGCTCGGGTTCCGCCCCCGCCGACGAAGAGCGCTATCGGGAACTGGTCAAAGAAAACGAGGAACTACAGAAACTTATTGCACAGGTACCTTATATATTACTACAGGACTATTAATCTTGCACAGATTTTATTCTTATAGCTAAATCTGTGATTTATAAAAGCTTGGATGGATTTTTGTTACTGTGCAAAGGTGAAACACTACAATAGCCTACAATAAGCCGTGCAATTCAATACAAAATGTTGTCTTAAATTAGTCTAATTGTTAATTGATTCCCATAGTACTTAATGTAACGTGCAATATCGATACATTGATACCTAGAAAATAGATATATATACATAGGTACCTACATAGAAAAGATGAGCGCTGTCATTATCACAAGCTGGTAGACGCAGAGTAATAAAAACGTCGATCTTCATTATTGACGTAATGTGTAGGTATGTAATAAAAGGGTGTGATTGTATTTTAGGATAAAAAAGTGTTAATGCAATCATAATGTATTGGTTTTGCAGACGTTAAGTATTAGGTATCGATAATATTTTCACAATTATTTTACATTTGTATGTTATCTGAAATTCATATGTGAGAATAATAATATTATGAATGCAAACTAAATACTGAACCAACGACTACCGTCAATTTTGGTACAATTTATTGTGAAATAATAAATTGAAATAAGATAGCACATTATCTATTTCGGGTTATGCGATTTTTCTATAAGATTGAGTAAGAGCATATTTCCATAGCAGGAGCATATTTTCCCAAATTTTCGATGTTTACATACCTAATAATGTCCTACATAATCGTTTCATATAATAAATAATATATACAAAATAAAGGAGTGTAGCAACTGAATAATTTTCTTCTCATTATCATGTAATATAAAGCTCTAACAACATCATCAGTATATAGCCGCCCATTGCTGGATACAGCAGCTCGGTGTGGGTAGGTACTTCTAACTTTCAACCACTTTATGAAGATCGTCGCCTACCTAGCTTGAGGGCGTACTACACTACGTTTACTGAGCCGAGGTCCCACTTCATAACGGTATACATGTTATTTTCCGATAAACTTTTGAAGATCTTCATAATTTTAAAACTGCAACTCGATACCGTAGTCATTAAAACAATTTAATGTGCAAACAACCTTAATGAATTTCAAAGTCATTAAATAAACAAGACTTAGAAGAAAAAGGCTTTAATCTTGACGCCTCTTTGTAAAGTCTTAGGCCTGCTTTATCTCCTCTGAAGGTATTACAGTGTCATGTTTAATTCATTTTCTGAAAGCTTTACGTGTCTTTTGTTATGGAAAGCACATTTTGTTTGACCGTAAATATAAATATATCTATCTATCTATACTTATTATATAAAGTGGAAGAATTTGTTTGTTTGTTTGTTTGTTTGAACGCGCTAATCTCTGGAACTACTAGTCGGATTTGAATAATTCTTTTTGCGTTTGATAGCCTAGCGCTCAAACAAACAAACTCCGCTTTATATAATTGTATAGATATAAATACACTAACCAAGCTATTTTAATATGACATAATAATTTAGACTCATCATTAAAAAAAACTACTATATTAGTTCATTTGTTTAACAACTAGGTACAGCGATGAAAATTAATATTGTTGTTTAACCACTGATAAACATTTATCGATCGTCTCTGATTGAACCCATATAGCTAATAAATATCATTACGGTAACCTTTCCAAAAAAATATGTACATAGCTAACTTAAAACAAATTGGTACCTACTTCGACATGTGATGCCTCTATCTATACCTTTTTTTTATATAAAAAACAACCTATCCATTAATATTACTACTACATAGTACTTCATCACAACATAATACTTTCACAAAGTTAATGACAAACTTTAAGGCCTACGCTAATAGAAACTATGTCGATAATTGGCAATAGGCTTCGCTGTTATATTGGCACTTAGGACACTCGTTACTGTCCATCCAACCATCCGGTCAACTGCTAACTGACTAATTACCCCCATAACCTATTATAATGTCACTTATGTGGTCAAAAAGTTAGATATATACAAGTAGGGCACGCGATTTATTTTATGCTATCAGAAATAAAGGGAACCCATTATTACTGCTTAATATATTCAGTATAAGAGAGGTAAAACACAGGGAAACTAATCAGAATAAAATTTGTCAGTTCCAGGGTTCCTATGTTAGCATTCAGGCAGTCAGTGCTTGAACGTATACTGTTTCTCTTGGTAGAAACAGATGGAGGTATGAGGCGTACACACGTGTGCCACAACTCCATTCATTCCATCATTGGCATAAAAATAATAAAATTTAAAGACTACGTTACTTTGTTTCATATATAAACATTCGCGTAGTCTTTTCACAGCTACATTCAGATTATCTCACAACTAAATACCAGAATTTTATATGAAGCAACTATAATCTGACGCCTAGAACCTAATTATTCAGTAACACCGAACCCGCAAAATGACCGCAATCTCTGTTTTACCTGGCCGATTTATTTATACCAGATTATATTCAATGGAATTTTCAATAGTGATGTGGGTTAATCAAAGACGATGATGATTAATTAACTAAGATATTCAAAGTCCCAGTTTAGTACAACTATATAATTGAGGTTAATAAACGCCTACGGATCTTCATGGATCATTTATATATTTATGCTAAGTGACTAAAGATTAGTAGATTAAGAAACATGTACTTTTTATCAGTAATTATGATTACGTTAAATATTTTAAGGTAATCGAATTATATCACACTAATCCATTGAATGGAATTTAATTAACGTTCACGACAAAGTAAATCTTTAATTTAAATATCTTCAAAAAAAATTGCTAGCGAGAAATTTACTAAGAAAGAACTTATTGTGCCACCTCTGTTTGCCCTGCTCTAAAAGTATTGCAAAATCACCGACAATTTAAAACCGAAAAAGTTCTTAATAAGCAGTTTTGCCGAGTTGTGAAAATTATTAATAAGCAGTTTTTATTACAGATATTTACGATTTTCCTTCTACATACAATAAGCAGGTACTATCAGTAATTCAATGATCACTCATTATAAAATAGATTTTTTTAACGTTATAAGATAGTCTGTTCGGTTTATTTTAAAAACACCTAATTTCGCTATGCTATCGGATGAATGAATCTCAAATATTAAAGTATAAACCGATAAACCTTATCTAAATAGTCTTTGTATAAGTACAAAGTCGGTGTTTTCCTGTCTGTTATTTCCATAACATCTTTTAAAACAATGTGGACAATTTTGATACGGTTTCCACAATTATTTAGCGCATTTCTTACAAATGTTGAGAGTACATGCATATTATAGATAAAAAAAAGAGATTTTCAGCAATTTGTAATCATGTTGTAAAAAAGCTTAAAAGTGACCACGTACGAAGCAGGGGCAAATTTATTAATAACTAGGTACCAGTGGCGAAGGGTCCATATAACCCGATTCCTACCGGCTTCCCTTTGAGATAAATCACAAAGTGTCTATTAATAAAAATATAATCTATTTTCACTGGTATATTTAACTAAAATAACTTTAAAACATTTTAAAAACCCCTTAAGTACTATCTTGTCTTTCTACTCTGGTAATAATAAACTAAAATAAAATGAAAACATTTCAAAACGTCTTCGCATTTTCGCCAAATTGTCAAATTGTTATGAAATAAGCCGCAGGAATTGAGAGGAATCCATGCTATAGGAAATCGTACGTTCCAAGTAACTAAGTACATAGTTAAATTACGCGTAATATAGGTAGACAATCCCACCCACATGCCCATCACTGTGACTCCTGTAAGCCAGGATTAACAGTGATATCCAAGAAGAAACACCGAGCTTTGACACTCGGGAGTCCCGGGGACTGCTAAACTTACTGTCTTGGACCCCGCAACGAATTTAATCAGAAGTAAGAGGAGGAGTTGGAAATAAAATGTCCACTTCCCTCCATTGCAAAGCGGGCGACAAATTTAATCTGTATAGGATTATGACCTATTAAAAGAGAGCACCACGGACAAGTAATATTAAGGGACCTATGTGAGCTATATCTGATTCCAGTAATATGTATGGCAGAAACGCTTAAACGCACGGAAATTCACCCTAGATGACACAAGATCCTCATAACAAACTGGTCCTGATGTAACTTGTAAACCATTTAACATTATTTCGCGGTCTTTACGCCAAAGACTACACTCCCAAAGAATGTGATGAGCAGACTGTTCTTGATTGGAACACTGACAACTCGGCGAATCAACTAACTTAAACGAAAATAGTTTGCTCTTAAAGTTACCATGACCCGTAAGAAATTGGGCGACACAGTGATCTACCTCTATCCATGTTCCTTCCAACCGCTTTACAACTGATGGAAAAAACTGGTACAGGTGGCGCCCCTTAGTTGAAGTATCCCAGCGCTGCTACCATTCGCCTATAAGACTCCTATAAACTTCATTTTCTTCTTTAAATAATCTAATGATTTTCTGGCGATCGCGCGATTGTAAGAAGTCACTATTTATGCCTTCGTGAGTTGTATAATACATAGCCGGTCGTCTCTGAACCTCAAGATCAACCGGAAGAACACCTGCCAGTACTGGCAAAGCCTCAGTGCTAACTGTCCTTAATGCCTTACACAGAAATATTAACGCAAGACGTTGACTTTGAAGCAATTTGCGCCTTACAGCACCTATAGTTGCCCTATCAGCCCATACAGGCGCCCCATAACACATACTTCCTAAATAAGTAGCACTATAAATTGTTTTAAGAGTATTAAAAGAAAGACCCCATGTTGTTGTTGATATTCTAGTTAAAGCGTAAAAACTATTTTTAGATTTTTCCCCAATTGTAGTGATGTGATTAACAAATGTTTCTTTCTAATATGAATCCTAAGTAACAAACTAAATCCCTACTTTTAATGCTAATATTATTAAATTTTATGCGAGGTGGTGTTTTCAGATTTCCTGTTAAAAGAAGCTGAAAAGTTTTGTGAGGAGCGAACAATAATCGGTTACGTTTTCCCCAGTCAGAGACTAGACGTAAACATTTATTCGCTAAATCCTCTAATCCAGCCCTGGTATTAGATTGTATAAGTAACAGGCCATCGTCAGCATATCCAGTTAATGTACAGCCAGTTGGTAATGGCAATGAAAGGAAATCATCAAACCTTAAGTTCCAAAGATACGGCCCTAGCACTGATCCCTGATGACATCCCATAGTCAGTGGCTTCGACACAGCATGGTGACCAAGTTTTAGCTTAGCTGTGCCATGCATAAAATATGTATAAATAAGCGAATATATGTTACTAAAACAACCTCGTGATTTTAATTTCATAAGTAATATTGGCCACCATGCGTTATCGAAGGCACCAGAAATATCTAAGAAAATACCTATCACGTATTGACAAACAGATTTAGTAACAGTTTCCCTAACAGATACAACTGCATCGACTGTTGATCTACCTATTGTAAAGCCAAATTGGTTATCACTAAATTTTACCCCTCCCGGTAAAAGCCTAGGAACTACGAGACGTTCTAACAATTTTCCTAATGATGGTAGTAACGTAATTGGTCTATATGACTTAGGGTCGTCTGGTGGCTTGTTGCCACTCTTTGGTATTATTCTAATATACCCACTACGCCAAATACTAGGAAATACACCCTCCCCAATACACCGCCTAAACACACACAGAATTGCATCCCCAGAGATCCTACAGGCCTCCTTAATCATTTTATTTGAAATCTTATCATCACCTGAAGCTTTGTTAAGTGGCAGAGATCTAACAATATTAATAAACTCGTCAGT
Organism: Parascotia fuliginaria; assembly: GCA_963082885.1. NCBI lineage: Eukaryota > Metazoa > Arthropoda > Insecta > Lepidoptera > Erebidae > Parascotia > Parascotia fuliginaria. The sequence continues at coordinate 8,238,519 of OY720173.1, read as the reverse complement.
TGATGGTAGGTCTGACATAGGCGACACAGGCGGCACAGCAGCCCATTGTCTGATCTCTTGGTGATACTCAGTGTCGTTCTCCAGCCGATCGTCAGGTATAAGAGTATGCAAAAGATATTTAGTTGTTTCATCTATAGAATGAGCATTATTGATTTTTATGTTTCCTATGTAAGCAAGTTCAATAGATCTATTAGCTTTGAATTCATGATATATAGGTGACCATGGGCCCTCCCTATCAAGCCTATCAACTATTTTACGCAACAAGTTACCTTTAGACTTTTCAACAGCAGCTCTGTAACGTGACCTGGCAACCCTAAGAGCAATAAGCGCGTTGTTATAAGTATCGCCCGATATGTTACGTTTCTTAATGGTATTAACCTTTCTACGCGCCCTACGGTAACATCTACGAAGTTCAGCTAAATAATCATTCCACCAATCACATCTACGAGTGCTTGTGACAGATTTTCAGCCAAAAGCAACATCAGCGCAATAGGTAAAAGTATCTGATAAGATCTCAGCACTTTCTTGTGCAGACAGCTCGTTACGAGTGAAGTTTTTAGCATGCATACCAAAAAGAGTACCAAAAAGCTCCCAGTTTCCCCCTCTAGTTTTATATCTAAAGCTAGCAGCATAATCTTGAGGATCCCGCGCCACTCTAGTAGTGAATTCATACACGATTAAACGATGATCAATACACGACGCGTCCGGCAGAACGCGCCACCTATCAATACGAACGCCTCCACAAGAAAGTGTGACGTCAATAGAAGATTCCCCCATTGGGCTCCAGAAAGTAGGTGGTGCATCAGGGATATTGTGTATGAATAGATTCATTTCTGCAATGAAATCTTCGACAGCACTGCGTCGATCCCTATCAGTTGCCCTATATTTGCCATACCATAGTGTAGATGACGCATTGACGTCGGCGCCAATGATAATTTTGTGGCCTGCAAGAGACCGCAAAACGTGGCGAAGATGATGTAGGTGAGGAGCGACAGGATGGGAGTATTGGAAGTAGCAGCTCACGACATAAACCCTGCAGGACGAGGATGTAACCTCCGCAACTGCACAGTGTGGCGTCGTTATGTAGATTCAACTGTCCTATAAAAAGATTTGCCATTTCTAACTATTAGTTGTGAGTGTTGTGACTAACTGGTTTATTAGTAAACGTAATATAGGTAAAAAGTAATATAGGTAGAGTATAACCCGGTATTTGCCGGCTTATGACAGAGACAGAACATTCAAATTGCGTAGGTGTAAGCGAGACAGACAAAGCTACATTCCAGAACGTACGAAGCACGAAAATTTGACAAGAAAGAGATGTGCATGTCAGGGTTAACAACTTAGCTGTTAAAATAAATCAGATAATAAATAATATGAGGTTTTGAAAATGAAAAAAAGTAATTAAAAATTAGTAAAAATAAAATAATTATTAAAATAAAGTTGAACCGCCCCGGTTATTGGTGATTTATGATTTCATTTCTAGAGATTTTTTAGTTTACGTTTGGGGACAAATATTTTTGAGTATTGGTAACTCCGTTGTTGACATTTCATTTAAAGTTCAATAATTACAAACACTAAAGCAATATTTTGTTTGTTTTTGTTTTAATTCTATACTAAAGTATCTCGAAATAAAGTTTGTGTAGGGTAGCGTTTGTGTAACGTGTACCGTAAAAGAGTGAACATAATAAATTTTGTTTAGTAAGTAGTTCTAAGCGTATATAGACTTTAATTATAATATTATGAAAGTAACAAGTAGAAAGTAATTTAGTGAAGATGTTTACTCAGAAGGTAATCTAATCTACACACACCTTCATGCATGGACACGATATCTCGGAGTTATTGGAAAATATTGGGAATACCTAGTAAGTAGGTACGAGCGCAGCGCAAGTGCCGCCCGCTTGAGACACGCATGAATACGTAAGTTGAAAACATGATTTTTTGTTTGTGTAGATATTGTTTATAATGTCATTTGATAGGTTTAGGTCTATAACAGATAGGGTAAAAGAAATTATTTAAATAGGGTAATCCATTTATAAGTTATTAGGAATTTTAGATAGGTAGTGAAAATTGACAAATTTAAAATTTTGTACTGTACCTAAACTTTTTTATTGTAGTAGTATGTTTAATGTTTTGTTTTAATATTGTAGAATAAGTTTTCTACTATGCGGGCTATTACTGTGGGTTTGGACTAGTTTGGAGTAGCCCTCCTCAGTTGACGTCCTTAGCGTGACCGGGCGGCGGGAGCTGGGCCGAGCTTAGAGCGTAGTATGATTCTGATTTCTGTGTCTACGACGCTAGTAGCATTAAATTGTTGCCTGAATTATTTTTTATCTTAGAAAACACGTTTCTGAAAGTTAATTTTTGAAAACAAAAAACATGTATTTTAGAACGATCGTGCTCGCCCAGATATGACAATAACTTTTAAAAGAAATTATGGGTTTATTAAACATTTTAATATCTCTCTTTACGATAAATAATTAATATCTATTAAAGTATAGAAATAGATCATACGTCGCGCTTTAAGCTAAGCAATTTTTGCCCCGGCTTCTCTCTGACAAAAAGTCACCCTTCGCCACTGCTAGGTACCCGACGACTACTACCCACTAGTTATATATAATTTTTAATAATTGAAATCAATAATTATTGACAGTCATCAAATTATAAATAGATACGTTGCGAATTTTAGTACCAGTAAACTATTATTAGATTCATTTCAAACAATGAAACTAATAAACAAGTTATCGTGGTCAGTGTATGAACTAACTTTAAACAAACTGACCTGCAAAACAAGCCAATGTCTTTCTGTTAATTAAACAATTTAATTTAAAATTTTGTAATAATATCTAAAACAAAAAGAGATAGCTGAAAATAATCAAAGTAATTCTCATTCTCAAAACATGTCTTACATGTTTTTGGACAAAGAATATTTTACTGTGGGAACCTCGCACATGATCAAAGAAATTTATCAAAGCTGAATATATATTTTTATATCATAATTTAAACAAAAAAAAGATTTTAAAATTCTCGCCGCCTTTACCAATTAACGTTGTGTTCCGTATTTCAATACGAGTATAAGCAATTGAAGCTGAATAACAGTATTTACATGAAGTGTCTGTTACCTAACCTATACAACCAAAAAACTAGGAGATAGCAAAATTCTATGACTATAGGAGTCTGACTGTGTGAATGTGGTAGAATATTATTATTATTATTATTATTATTATTATTATTATTATAGGTCAGTAAGAATAAACACACATTTATTTTATGTTTCTTTCCTCAACTTTATTTTTTTCATCTTTATTCCCAATAAGCTCCGTTAACCATAATTAAATATGAGATAGAGCCAGTTATAATTTATATTTATAATTTACAATTAAAACTCTCTCGGACTGAACTAAAACTGCAAGTAAGCTAAGCGAAACATTAAATGAAGTTAAACTGCTTACAGTACCTACAAAGTAACTGCGCGTTAACAACTCTTGTATAACTTATTATGGTGAAATATTAAATTGTATTAGACAAGAGAAATATACACCATTCGTGTTTTATCTTTCGATACTGTGCATCGCTGCTGTCATTGCAATTCCACATGCGTATAATTGCGTTTCTGTGTCAGCAGTGATATTCAGATCTCCTACATAATTCAAAAACTGATAAATCTAAGTAGGTACTAAAATAGAATTTAAATGGGATAGGCACGTAAAAATACTATGGACGGATTCTATAGTAGTTAGCCTAGGCTCAGGGTTTACTGTGTATGCAATTGTACACAATCATTTGGATGGGTCCTTAGTTATCAAAAAATTACATTATTTTGAATATTAATAATTACACAGAGTCCGAAACGCATTTGACCGATTTATTAAATAACATTGTTTACATAACAATCCATCCAATCTTTTCTAAAGCAAAATTAAGAGAAATAATAATGTATAATATGACAAATAAATAAAATATTATATATAATAAATATTACTTAATAATAAGTATATTTGCAGAAGGAGGATCGCATTCGGATTTTGAAACAGAGGCTAGCGGAGCGGGAATCAGCGGCGGCAGGCGTGACGCAAGGTACGGGCGGAGGCGACCGCGTGCTGGCCGACCTCGCCACCGCCACCTCCGACTATGGCACCTCCACCAACTACACGCGCTCTTCCCGAGCCTCTGTCTCTGACCTTGACTTCTCTGAAAGCTACCTCTAATACCCTTACTCAAAGTTAAGTTATACCTAGCGCGATGGCTTAATGTTTTCATATGGAAAATTAATTAAATTGAACTCTTGATTTTATAAATTTCAAGTTAAAAATAACATAATATTAGCTCATCTCGCGCTAGTTATAAAAATCCCTTAGATAATTATAACCGTCTTAACCCGTTTATTGAAAATACCACAAAAGCTTAATTTGATTTATTTTCTCTTCTAAATAGTTAAATATATACTAAGCTAAATATATACTGTGTACTCAGAAATGTGAAAATATAAAGCAAACTCTTCTTCTCGATCCGTGTATTAAGAACATTCCCACAACCATTGGTATTTTAAAATGGCCTATAATGCCGGCCTATTAAGCTTCATATCTGAAACGATTACGTTGAAACTATTAATGCAATTGGACTCGGGTACGACGTACATTAGAGGGAAATTCTGAATACAATCAAATGACGGTGAGATTAGTCAATCACACTCAACCCTCATTACGCAGGTACCGTCTGGGCTGGCCGATGACTCACCGCTCTTGTCCTGTTTAATTAATATGCTTCATTGAAAGATATGAAATACCTGTCTACTTATAACTACGAACTATTTCTGCTTGCACTTTCATATTCATTTCTCCATTGTCGTCCTGTGAATAATTTATTTAGTTAACGTGCTCCCATATATGATTAGAATGTAACGAACTAGTAACAAACCTTTGTGGCGCGCCATTTGATCTGTCCTGCTATTGAATGATTTAAATAAGAATTCCTTTCTTGTACAATTTTCTTTGATACTGTTTGTCATTATGAATACTTAATGAATTTTCCTGTGTGAGCGTAAACATAGCATTTGCCATCTGTGTCCGTGATTGAACATTCTGCCAATTTGTGCGAGTGATCATGCATCGTTTTTGCATTTAAATATTGATATTTTAAGCATACTATTATACCCAAACAATGTCCAGTAAATAATTCTATATTTTTTTCTAATATATTTACAGGGGATAAAAACAAAAATTCTATTCATGTCAATTGCTTTACCATATTTCTTTTCAAACCCCATGCGACCATATTTGGGATGGGATTTCTACTAAACCTTGATGTTAGGGCGCGGTCTGTCTGAACTTTATTCAAATTTGCAACAATCAGATATCTGTCAATTGTTTTAAATACAAATTTTGAAATAAAAATACATGTATTCGAGAGTTTATTTTAAGTGGCCACAATCAGATCGCGGCCTAAACTATAAACTCTACCTCACACGTATTATTACAATTGCACGTGTCTTTACGTCTAAACAACCTACCTACTATTCCTACTAGACTGATTTAGTGGTATTCTTAGCGTTATGTATGAGACATACTCATAAATTGTTTCTACATATTCAATTGTAAACTACGACTTGTAGATGTTAATCTCTACATCCATTAGGCTATTAGTTACTAGTGTCGTCTCTCCAGACGAAAACCCTTAGTATTAAGTATCACTACAACGATGTTCTTTAAGCATTTTAAAATATATAAAATCATGATTGCTAACACGAATTTCTTCATATTGACACGTTTCTATTTTATTGGCACATTTAATATTTAGATATCTTTAGCCTCATGTTGACATTGACAGAAACATTTGTGTATGTAAAAAAATATGGTTGATTTAATATATAATAAGTATGTATAGAATAAATTAATTAGTTTCCTACCTCAAAAGGAAAAGGAAATTCCTATCGGTCATTTCTTTGTCCGTCTGCCTGAAATAAAAATGTATATCAAAAACGTCTATGGACCATTGCTAGCTGTAAAACATTTGAAAGTAAATTAAAACCTCTCAAAGCTCTTTACCAGATAAAGCAAGATATAGTTCTAGTAGACGTTCATTAATGTGTGGTCACATAATAAATGTTTTTTGATTGATAAACTCGGAAGTAATCACACCGAATGCACATTATAAATAGTTTGTTTTGTTGCAACTTGGCAAAATGGCTTGAAATCATCTTAATCGAATTGATAAACTAATTACTTAAATAAAAGTTTGTACAGAGCCCTCGGTGCGCTAGTCACACTTGCGTTTATTCGATTTATTTTATTATTTTACTGTTACATTTTATAAATGCGAAGCTTCTCAGATTCATGCAGTCAAATCTCGTTATGAAGCACAAAATTATAGTATTATTTATTTAAACTTAAATTTAATAAATTGTTATAAACGATTAGACACACTAGAATGTAATGGGGAGAAAAAGACCATTTACGGAGGAATGTCAAGAGCAGAGCTCGATGTACAGAATAGGTATGTGCGAGCTTCGTGTACCCCAGCTCCTAGTAGAGTAACGTAAGTAGTTTGAAGATGTTGTCCGGCCCTGTAGTGTCCCCTGTTGTGTCACCCAGAGATGCATGTCACCCACACTCACACTGCACCCGGTCCGACCCCCTCCGTATTTGGTGCTTGTAATAATGCTTTATATACGTCCAGTTCCTAGTCTCTTATATTAAGCACTGAATACGTGTCCCAATTGTATCTCACACGTTGTCACTATTCCATTTCTGTGGAATACTCTTATGTATTACTTATAATTATAATGGTTTACACACTTAAGCACACCCCTTTACGTCTGTACTTCAGTTTTTATGTGTAAAGAATCGTAATGGATATGCAAAATCGTACCTATATAGGCTAACGGTGTTAGGTTTAAAGGCTGACTAACGAGATTTCCTTGCATGAATGTTTCATATCGTTGTTTTATTTGTGTGAATTGAGTTTAAAATTATTTTATACTATTCCTTGAGACCGTTCATTAATTTCTTTAAATTTAATTAAATGTTTCACTTACTTTTTAATAAAGAAGCTTGCTATTTGAACGAAATATAATTAAAGTCACTCTTACTTCCTATTCTTCTACGTGTATTAGTTTCAGGTCCTCACTTGTATTTCTTTCATTCTTCTTGGTGTCACTAAATAGTCTGATACTTGATATTTGGCAAAATTAGTGTTCAATATAGCTTTGTTGTATTGTTATGTTTGCTTATAATTTGCTATATAAAAGCTTAACAATTAGATACTTACCTGCTAGGCAAATGTAGAAATGTTCGATAAATAGGTGGGTATTGATTAATTTGTTTATAAATATCACGTGTCTATGTGTACTATTTCGTAATGCCATTAGTGAAAATTAATCCATTATTCTAGATTAAGGCCATTTAAAAAAAATGTGTTGTTATTTACGGTATAGTACATGTAGCCGAAAGGAATGTACGTATTTAATTAAATGATCTTTTTCTCTCTCGACAGATGTACAGGATGAACACATCTGATCGCCCGCAAGGCAATCTTCGATAGAAATGTTAGATTAATAGCTGAATTAAATGTTAAATAGAACTGTCATGACGGCGTAGTGAGTTTCTTTTATATTGATAAGAAATAAAAGTGTTCTTATATTGTTAGTTAACAGGACTAATTACCTTACGTCTGCGCCGAAGAACTGTTCGAGGCGCCGAACTAAGTTAGCTAATCAATTACTATACAGTACTTTACCTATTGTTCGTTTTAAGTTACGTCAGTTGTATGTAGGAGGTTCTACATAGTGTGCACGGTATAAGAGACACAGGCATAGATGTGAATAAACTTGTTAAATAGTTGGTTGTAATTGATCGTTGCTCAGTGTATAATAAATGAAAATGAATTAATGTTAAAATATTAACAAACTAAAATCGATCACGGAAAAATTGTGATGCCGATGTTTAAACCATCTGTCTATTATTTGGTATAGATGTTTAAACAACTTTCATGTTCCCCTTTAAAGATAGATATTATACCTACAGTTGAATCTAATACCTCTTAAATGTACCTTGTAAATTTTCTAATAAAATATTTCTATCTACAATCCCCCAATAACATGTAGAATTGTGTTTCACATATCACAATAAAATGTACATTACGGTGAACTCTGATATAAAACATTTATGGAATTTATTAATAAGGTATTTGATCCATTTACTATTCAACGTGAGGCTCAATTCCAGTGATAGTGGATGCCAAAGTCATATTAGTAACAATACACACATATTTACAAACACTATATTATTTATTCATTAATACACTATAGACAAGCACTTATCACAGAAGCTGTCAAAAATCTATCTCATCAAGCAATCTAGTTGTAAGTGAAATTCCAAATACTATTTATTTAGAGAATCGTTAAAGTTACTTAACAAGTCCGTCATGTTACCATACAAACAATTTAGATTTTATGATACAGTTGTTACAGCACTGCCAACTCATTCGTATTTTTAAGTAGACTATATGAAAAGAAAATCTAGTCAATAGATATAGAGGGATAGTTTCAGTTTAATTCGATTTATCTTGGTCCGGTAAACGTATATAAAGTAATGTTCAGTCAGATTAACAAGATATTAAGTTTAACGTTGTACATAGATATAATTGTTCAAAATTAAACCCGCGCTTGTACAATGGCTGTCTCTAAATGTCTTTTTGGCGTGTGTTCAAAAAATAGTCCGGTTTTATTTCCGCAACTTTAAAAGAAAGACCCACTCCAATAGCATTGCTATGTCTGAAGTCTGCAATTACTGTACAATGATGTTATATAAAATAAATGTTGTTTTATTTATTATTCTAAAGATGTTTTGTTATGTAGTACAATATAAACTATTGTTTTGTTGTTATAACCAGATATATATTTAATTATAAGATTATGTATAATTATTTTAATTATGTTGTAATAAATCAATTTGTTTTAATTACCATCCTCTGTGTGAACTCACGGCACTTGAAAATATATATACCTACACCACTCATTCGGCCTTAGAAAGATTTGACTGCATAGAATACGGGTGTCACCAAATTGTTGTCTAAAGTTGTTTGTAATATTGTTTCTTAAAATTTTAATATATTTAGAAAGTCGTTGATATTCTAAATTTTATTACATTTTGAAATGATTGCAGTACAGTATTCGAGCCCCGTTAATAAATGTGCATGCGAGTGTTGCAACGCACCTGCAGTGACGGGGATCGTACCTACCTACAGTTTAACTAGAATGTTAGTTATAATGTCAAATTTATTGTAAGCTTCGTAATAATTAGTGCATTTCTTTCCTGTGATCTGTACGTTTGGTTGTATTAAACGTTTCACCCGAATCATCACTATGTAAATAAAGAGTCATCGAATGATCTGAATGTAATACACTCTTTTATTTTCTCCTCCCATAGATAAATTCTCCTCCAAAAGCCACCAAGCTCCCAGCGGAGCTTGCTGGCTTTTGTTTCGATAATGTGGAGATTAATTGTTTTTTTGGTTACCCACATTTTTAATATCTATTGATTTAATTTATTTTGTTTACTTTTAATTTTGTTCACGATTATTACGTATGATTGAATTGCTTTGTGATGTACATACCTACCTAGAAATACGTACCTACTTTGATTTGTATAGACCGCTCTGGCGCTTGTTTCTATTTACTTTGTAACAAAATGTATTTTCTCAGCCAAATGAATTTATGTATTCTTTTGAGAAAATAAATTATCTTAAACCATATTAAATATAAATAAATACCCAGGCTCAGACCAAATATTTATGGATCACACAAAAAATTGTCTCGTGTGGTGATCGAACCCTTGTGCACTGCAGTAGCTTGCGCTCCCAGAGTGTATAGTCGTACACTCGTAACAAAGGCAATCAAATCAAAAAATCCAGTCCAAATAATCCTAAATTTATAATAATTATTATGTATCTATACGTAATTTACACGATATCAGAACATCTAGATACAAAGGCGTTCGGTCCTTTATTTATGAAACAAGAGACGCTCACAAACAAATTAATTGTCTAAAAAGGTTCTTACGCCAACGACAATAGCGTATGGGTAAATCAAATACCTTCTGTGAATCCCTACTCAAACACTGTCCATTTACTATCTTAATATTCTTGTTATACCTACCTATAGCACCCAAATATATTATGGTATTTTAACATCTATGTGAAAGCCTTACAGTTACTACAAGTGGCTTCTAAAATTGTTGCATTGAAACCAAAGGAGTCGTGTCCACAGGTTGTAAGTAGATAGTTATGTTGGTTTTACCTCAAAATATTGCATTACCTAAATAGAAACGCAAAAAACAACCCAAACCCGTCTCGATCATTTACTTTTAAGATTTTTCTTATAATTCAAAGCGATATTATTACTCCGATTAAAAATATCCGCAGTTACTAACAGCAGCGTACAAATTACAAGGAGATCGCACCGTTACCTAGCCATTTAATTTTCCAACAAGAAAAATATTACCTAAGCAACAAAAAAAAACGCTGTCAGAACAATAAACATTTTATTAAACTCAACGAATTATTTTCCCCTTTAATTAACGAAGACAGTCATTTCTAAATAAAACAAGGAAGGAGCAATTTGCTCCAAAAGTGAGATTAACAAATGGCTGAACACAAAGTTTGCAAGCAACTCACTGAAGTTTCCGCCTGAGTTATAAGATTTCCGAGCAAACTAAACGCCTAGTTTATAAAGTTGTATTCAATAAAGCATACTAAGCCATAAATTCCATCTCAAATCAAAATAGCCGTACTTATTAAAGGTTGTCGACTCATGAATATGTTAACACTAAAATCACAGAAATAACTACAGCTTGACGTCACTTTCATCAATGTCGTTAATTAAAAATTTATTCATACAACTGTGGGCTTAAATTAAATTGTAGTACCTACCACCAGCCTTCAGTTTCAACTGTAATTAAATATTTCGTTTTATTTCTATTCTAATCATCGTTATAAACATCTGCTTCCTTAATTATCCTATACACATGCGTAAATATCTACATTTTATTTTATTTTAGACTCACGGATATTAAAACATGAGTCTAAAATACAAAGACATTGCAATTTAATTTTCGTTTCATTCACCTAATGGACATGACTCAGAGATAATAAATAAATTATGATGTTCATAAACGGAACAGATTTTTGTTATATAACGTTCCAATTTATTTGTCATATCATCGCTTTGGAAATTAAAATCATAAACATAATCTATACTTATACGCAAAAGAGTTTGTTTGAACGCGCTAATCTTTAGAATTACCAGTCGGATTTGAATGATTCTTTTTGCGTTTGATAGACCAATTATTGAGGAAGGTTATAGGCTATATAACATCACAGGTGCTGGTGAGGAGAGCAGAGCACTGACCAAAGATGTAACATAAAGCAGGTGAAACCGCGCTGCGAGAAGCTAGTAATGTAATATAACAAGTTACAACTTTATTTCGAGCTTACGTTACAAATAGTAATAAAATGATTATGTTAGATAGTTCTATGGTAACTATGGCCTATAGGGAAGATTCATAAAAAGAAACAAATAAAAGACAATATTCAATACTTGTATAAAGTAATTTTGTTTCACACGAAAAAGACAGATATTGTGTTTAAAAAAGCTTTTCTTTTCGGTGTTATGCACTCATACTTATTTATGTATACGAGGTAGCATTAGTGTATTCAGATACACTTTTCTAGCATTTGCGTATTTTGGAAAACTTATTGTCTATTACCTACCTCTTTGTTATTCAAACCAGACTAACATTTTTGTTTCCAAAGTACCTACCTGAAATGATGTTTTCCTAAGAAATAAATATACTATGGCTTACCCACCGTATGACAGGTACAAATCTAGCTCGATGTATAGCCTAAACAAAAGTATTGCACCTAGCTGAATATGATAATACCTTTCTAACTAAATGTCTACAGGCAAAATCTTTGTAGAATCCCTCAGATTCACGCTGCAGAAAATAACACTGAAACAAAACTCGCGAACACCGAGGTTAGGTTTTCATTTGGAGCTAGTTTGCGATGGTTTTAATGGAGTAGGTATGTACAATGATGCCGCGAGAAACAGATGAACCTATCTGACTAAAAGTCGACGACAGCCATACTATGAAGCGCGCTTTCAACTTCCACATCTGAATTACAAATAAGGCCACTTGAATCTACCTCGACACTATTTGAGAAGTATTAAGCTTTTTTATAATTTTTCCTTGCTAAATGTTAACTTTAGAAGGTATTTCGAAATTGAATTACCCGTCAGAGAGAAAAAACATGTCTTTGCAAACTTTGCCGAAATAACGAGCAGTTTCATCCTAAGGAATATTTAAATATCCAGCAAAGCATTTTATTACGCTCTAAGGGACTGCTTGCTTAACTTTTTCCAGATTTTATGAAAACAAATTAGTTGCTTAAGTAGTATAAGTTAATGCAGCGATAAATTTTAATTCACAGTAGTGACTCAGTTTTATTTTCTTAATCGATAGGAGTATCTTTAGTGTTATTAGACGCCTCTTCAAATTCGTCCTTCTTTATGGTCTTATTACGCTAATGTTTATGAAAGGCATTATGATCGCTCTAACATGTATTTATCATCTCGTGCCTATTACAATTAGTACATAAATAATCCAATATTATAGCACTAAACTACGCTTAAGTTTGTATGTTTTCCGCTATGAAAAATGTCAATAAAAATCATTGTTTCGTAATACTACAATGTGTAGTTGTAGGTGCGTTACATTATACCTAAAGTTAGATATGCGGGCAAGTTAGTCCATCATTCAATATTTACAGAGAACTGGGAACGAGGCCAATTTTGCATATTAGAAATTGCAGTAAAATTTTAATGTACCGAAAAACTTTAAGGTGTTCTTGCGAGCGACAGCTTGTATAACAATTGGACGAATCAGAATTTATAAAGCAGGTCCCTTCTCTTTTAAATAAAAAGCTACGTCTGCATTCGTTATAAAATATAATGTAGACATTACTTTTATTTCTGTAATAAAATGCATTCTGCTTCAGTGACGTACCCACCTATAAAATAGGTTTTAACAATAGATTTTATTTGATTAATAGTAGCGCGAATAAAAATATACATAATAATATGTTGGAGAGACTCACCATAAATTCTTGACATTGTCATTAGTGATCACGGGCTCATCACGGGTCTATTAGGAGTATTAGGGTTAGGTGCGAGTACAAAATTAAGTAATCATTGTGCCGTACAATTGTAATTAAAGTCTAACAATGTTTTATCACTTCACAAGAACTATTTCACAGTTACTCAATAATCAAAAATGTAATGTGTAAAATTGTAATGTGCGATTTAATAAACTGTTTGTTTCTTCATATTTATTTAGGTTTATATTATGAAATTATAGAATTTTAATTTCATAACGTTTGAACGCGAGCAGAGGATTCAGGATACCAATCTAAATACACTTAAAAAGAATAATTCTCACAAGGATTTTACTTATTTCACCAAAATGAGATAGAAAAAGAATGGAAGTCATGGAGACAGGCCTTTGCCCAGCGGTGCACGGACAGTAAGAGTAACACCAAAATCATCTCTTGTTAAAAAAAACGAGGTAAACCTCTCTTCACCGAGTAAATCAGGATGGCACCTTAACTCCTCTGGAGAACAGACCTCTGCTGCGATTTTTTATAAATTAGGCACAAGGCTATCAAATTAACACCACTCTGCCTGATGGGCGGTGGTCACCAATCCATGCGTTAGATGAAGTAATAATTTTGTAACTTTTATTATTAATTTTAAGACTTTATATAATTCAGAAGACTTATGAATGAGACTTTACTGCCTTTGTGGCGTAGTGGAAGCGTAAGAACCTGCTGGGCACGAGGTCGTGAGTTCGATCCCCACACGAGACAATACTTTGTGTGATTCATAAATATTTGTTCCCATCCTGAGTGTGTTGGTGGGGCAGTTTTTATTAAAATTTACGAATTAATAGTTGACATAATGTTCTATTAATGTACATCTATGTCTGTAAATTTTGAAAAATTACATTTCCAGCGTCTAATTATCATATTAGGCAGATTTAGCAGACAGCAGTACATATTGTTAACTCTGTTTAGTAGGTACCCACTTACCTCATTCGATCATCCATTTCATATTTCATACTAGAATAGATTAGAAGACACACAAGCAAAAACTTTTTGCAATTATATATGTTCTACCCGAGCTCCTACTTTCTGACTTAGAAGCACAAAAGTGAAATAGGTAAGTAGGTCACATTCGAAGAAGAAATAGATGTAACAATTGAATTTCAACCGATTCTGTGCAAATATGTACATGTTCAGATTGTACAAACACTTTCAGGTGGTCCCCAATAAGGGCCGATGTTTGTCAGTTGCCTCCGGAATCGTAATGTCTTTTATCTTCAAAAGCAACGCAAGGGATAAGTTTACTTAAAGTTTCAATCAGCCACTTGAATACTTGACACAACCTACAACCCTATATATAGCAGATTGATAAACTCAAGTATCGATTTAGCTAGACCGTTATTTGTGCCATTATCTACCCCTAAGAACCGTCACACAATATTTAAATATTTATATGGTAGCATAGAAATTTCTAGCTAAAGAAATTCTTGGAACTTATAACAGAGTTCCTGGAACTAATATTCTTGGTCAATTCTGTTTCAGACTTTACGAATTGGACATCCATGAAAATACATTATGTAGGGTAAAGTGGAGTGAGCTAAAGCAAACATAATTAAGAATCAATCTCTGTGCTGATACTAGATCTAATACGAAAATGGATGGATATTTAGCACACGACCTCTCCTATCAGCTGTAGACGATAAATAGAAGTTGAGCACAGAATTCAATTTCGAAAGTATAAGCCACTCGCCACGAGAATTTTTCGCTCATGTTTATTTGGGTCAAGCCCCAACAACGACACATGAAAAGTTCTTGCCGTCAATATCACAGCTCTCCAACTATCAGGCAAATATTGAAGTGAATTGTGACCGTTGAACGAAACCCTTCTCATATATTACAAAATAATGCCACTTGTTTTAACAAGCCCTGATGTAATTTACGAGGTTTTAGCAGTAAACTTTGCTTATTTCTGCAGCTACATTTTCAATTACAAAATACAGTATAAAAGGCCTGTAGCAAGTTCTTATATCATCTATTTACAAGCGCATATTCGCGAAAAAGAAATAAAATGTAAAATATTACTTTACAATTTATTTTAAACCTTACGTTTACGAGAAGTTTTCTTTTAAGCCTTTTCGATGCATTTGTCTTAGTTATTCACCAACTTTAGAATAGGTCAAAAAATTTTACAAACATTAATTAAGTAGGAAGCTATTCTCTTTTATGATGTCTCATAATTTTAATTGGAAAGATATATAATATTACAAATCAAAATGCCTGCACTAAATACGAGTGTTGGGGCTTTTAACAAAATACATATTCTCTTCGTTTTATTAATACAGTTTTCAATCAAAAATATAAAAGTTTACTAAAATAGGACTGTTATAATATTGATGGATACTTATCATTAGAAAAACTATTGACCACACGAAAAAACATTCATAAGCAGAATATGAAAATTTGTCTCAGTACTTAATCGTCCTTGCATAATGTGAAAGATTCCCGAAGCTTATTACTCCAACAAAGCTATAGACTACCATCAATAACTAATACTAATAGCACTCAAACTACATACGACTTGTATAGATTACGAAGTCGAGTCGGTTCAAACGCGATGCTCGTATTAAAAGCATGGCTCGACTCAACGGCTACCTTTACTCTCACAGCTGAACGAGTGAACCGCATATTTTTGCACAACTCACAGTTATTACATGCATTGGGTTTCACCAGTCTATTTTACTGCGAAGTTTCTATTACATTTTAAGTACATCATAATTTAAAAGTAGGTACAGCACATTATAAAACGCTGATAGTAAATTAACAATGTTAAAAAGTGTAAAGCGACTTTATCACCAAAGTAGGTAGAATTACAAAGATTTGTAATGATATTCCCTTTATTTTTATTTTACCTTTGTAATAACAGTAATGATTGCTAAATTATACGGTCCGTCATCCCTAAAGTTGTTTGCGGACGAGATCATCCCTCTCACTCAGCAGAAGAAAATTCATGAATGGGCATATTTATTCATTAGGCGACTCGTAATACGGTAAAAAAAGATGAGTTTATTATTTTTAAATAAATCATCAACATACAAGGTAATATGCAATGCTCTTAAATCTTGTCAGGGACAATGCTTTTTATGATCTATCAATTTTAATGTGCGTGTTTTTAAGCTAAGAGCTTAGTAGATATACCGAACCTTTTTTTTTTTTTTTTCGTGTGAAATGCTTCACGCGTACGCATCCGCCTGGGCGAGGCGGGGGGTTATGTCGGACTCTCCGGCCACAATGAGAAAGCGGCCGGCAATAAATAGCAAATACCGACTAAAACCCACGGTGTTCCTCCAGACGGCCAGAGTGTCGGGGTCACGAGAGACGCTCGCGCATTCATCCGCGAAGATATACCGAACCTTACATCGACTCATACAAACAGAACAACTATTTTGTTTCTTAACATTTGTCAGCAGTCTATTAAAATACGTACAATTAATCTTTAATTCATATTTTTTTGTATGTATTTATTCTTTCGCTGTTCTATGTTTCCCTTTGAATAATTTATGCCTAGAAACCACGGCATAACCACAGAAATAATTAACTCAGTTAAACAAATTCCAGATTAAATTTGCAAGTTTCTCGATACGCTTTAAATTGTTAAACTCTGCGTTAAGAAATAAAATTAATTTATTGAACACTCAAAGTTTTTTATAGGTACTCAATTTGTTGAGTATAAAAAAAGTATTTTTTCTTTTTATTTTCGTTTAATAGCTTTTTTTCAATAAATAGCAAATACCAAGATTTGGCATAGATTATTACTTCAAAAATAACTGTTTTGATTAAGTACTATGGTCGTTATTAATATATTAATATTGACTAAATAAACAAAATAATTTAAAAGAAAACAATCCTGTATTTATTTTTCTTAAGGAAACGGAATTCAAAACGCGCACTTGCAGAGGACCGATTTTATTAAATAGATCTACACGCTCTGTCCGCGCATTCGTTTTAAATGTTAAATATCAAACATTTACTTTGACCCCGCAGACCTAACATCGAACTTGGTGCTTACTTACTGGAAACTTCTCTTTAGTGTTTTTTTTATTTTTTACGTAGTTTGTATAATTGTAGAAATTAAGTCATCTACGCCTGTTATATTATTCTAATATACGTGTAAATGCTTGAATATATGTTATTGAAAGCCGCTTGATTGCTCATGCTCAATGGCATTGAATGAAGTTTGGTGTACCCAGGATTAACGCATGAGATTACTTTTTATCCCGAAATACATATAAAAGAGTTCCTCTTGAAACGGTATAATAAGCGAAAACGGTACATACCTATATCATAAGCGGGTGAAATACGATTAATATTAGGGTAAAAACTAGTCTACTAACTATTATGGCGCGTACATACTTACGAAATGTATCACGCAGAAACGAGCATTTCATAAGTGTGGACACAGAGGTGCAAGAACCGAGCATGTACGTACTCGCATCTGTTTTCGGCATGCGCGAGAATATGAAATGAGCATCAGAGTAGCCTCTATCGTAGCTTTGTTTTCTTCGATGGCCATGGTTCGCGCGCAGTTCATGCGAGTTCCGCGGTACAGCCACACACAACCCGTCCACACTGCACACTGTACGCCCCTCTGTATTCGGGGAAAAACCGACAAATTGCTGATCGCGGCGAGCACGAGTTGAAATGCTCTGTTCGTGCGCGCAGTGTGGGCGGTTCGCGCGCGCAAGGCGTCAACACTATAGGAATTCTGTTACATTGCATGATAGGTAGATACATTGCGACAATTTGGAAGACAAGTTCTTTAATTGCGTGTTACATTGTATGTTGCGTTTCGTAAGTCTGTACGCGGCATTAGATCTAATACTTGACTCCCAAGGTATTTTTTAGTTAATGAAGTTAATACATTAAATATACACGAAGCGGATAGTTATAATAAAGCTATCCCGTAAGGATTTATAGTAGGCAAGTTTTATGACCAAGAGACGGCACCAAATGAACCCGTAAAGAAAGAAAACCGTAACGAAACATACGTAAAATTTTATTGAGTTCATACTGCGGATATAACCAAGTTATAGACAAAGGTAGAATATTTTTCTCTATCATGTCGAATGTTGCTTCGTTAAAGAATTTTGGCACAGAACTTTTTAAATGAAATAATGACGACTTATACTCAGATCTGTAGTTTTCGTTAAATATTTATTTTTATCTTTACGTGACAAACCTTTGTATCGTCTTCAAATATAGGTAGATAGTTATAGCAGCTCCGCGAGAATGGTTTGGATAAACCGACTGTACCATTGACGAGGCATATAACTCTATCTGTCGAATCATCAGGAAAGTTGTCTTGGGTTTTAATAAATTTGCTGTATATTAAATGGTAGCCAGAATTTTTTTACTTATATTTACTTACAATCTCTAAAAATGCAGTGATTATTTAGGTATTTTAATACAATAATTTTAACTTGTGTAATCAGTGAAGAATCAGTATAATTTATAATTGTTTTAGATAATGTTTTAGATTCTTTGAGTTAATATACACCGTGAATTGAAAAGTCTTATAAAATGGTAACAAGACGTCTAGTCAACATGGAACAAATAAACAAGCGTGCAATACGACAGCAATGCAAAATATGGCAGAACACTGGCACTGTGATGATATTATTATGTCGCTGATAGTGCTGTAGCTACAGCACTATCAGCGACATAATATTATATGCATTAGGGCACCGCAGTTGTCCGACACCAAACGCCTAAAATAAAAGAGTTAAGGTACTGAAATCTAGAACACAATTACCCATTATCTGTATTAAATGTTGATAAATAATAAAAATTGCAAATAAACTAATTACTTAATCTAATAAAAACACATTTGCTAAATTGATTCCGTCAAACAAAGTATCAATTGCTACTAAATGTATTAAAATTTAACAAATTCATTTCCGAATTTGTAGATCGTTTAGTTCGAAAACGAGGGTAGAGTACCTTAATTTGAGATCAGGAGCAGCGTTAACGGAAAATATGGCTTGTAACAATGCTATTCGGATCATGAAAGGGCAAATAAAACGTCAACGCGTCCAAATACTTTTCATTGAAGGCGAGTTAATTCACATTATTTAAGCTTTTAAGATGAGCTTTATTTATAAACTTACATCTCCCTTCAGCTGCGCACGGGAGTACTTTTATGCTTTTCAAGACATAATTACAAATTAAAATTCTCGGCTTTTTCAACTACAATATGCACGTATAAATGTAAACCCTCGGCAGAAATACTTTAATTAATAGTGAAAACCGTATCAAAATCCTTTGCATGGTTTAGAAGAAGATAGTGGAGAAACTAAGGGAAAAACAACTCTTAATACTATTAAAGGACACTGCATCAATGCGGCAATAAAACTTTTAAAAGGATTTCTTTTAGATAACATTTATCAAATATTACTAGCACCATTCAAAACAATCATTGAATAAATTCGATCTATGATAGGTACACGTTATTGAACGTTTCACGAATGATTGCATACCACTAACCAATAGTGCAATTGAGTGATCAAATAGATTAACTTAAATCATTCGAGTAACTGCGCTCACAAGACCAAAACAGACAATACGGGAATCTCATCTCATAAAGTCATAATTCATCATTATTTCAGTCATATTGGTTCTATAACGATACAGTTCGTTTAATAACGATACAGAAAAACGGTAGTTTTATCACAGAGTAGACATACCTAAACTTGAAGCCGTCTAATGCTTAATAAACTCTTATAGGAATACGCAGATATCACTGCTACCTCTTATAAAGTACCTAATTTCTAATTCGTCGTCGTCGTCTTACGACACGCACGGGAAATAGTTTTTTCATATCCTAATAGCACTTTGATGTAGCCTTAATTACCTAAATTATGGGTAAATGAACTGAAACTGTTCTTTTCAGAATCTGTGCATACTTATGACAATACAAACATGAAACATGAAACTATTTTTTACGTTAAAAGGTTGTCTGTCTATGAAGTAGACAAGCTATTGGAATGTCAACCCTAAAATGTGAACTAGGGATAAAAATTCATGGCATTCAGGCAATACAATGCTGTATTGTCGAGGGATAAACCGAGCTTAATATTTCTACTGCCATTCGTTACCTACTTAAAATATGTACCATGTTCATCTGTCACAGGTTTTGAAAATATATTGCGATATTGGTTTTAGTAAGTTTTAGTAACAAATTGAAGGTTTGCTAGCCCAAACCTCCAATTTGGCGAACATAAAAGCAAATCAACATTTTATTTGTAAAGGAAACACTTTAGTAAACCTAGTTAAAAATAAAACGTAAGTTCTGCATTTGTGTGGTATCGTTATCGTACTAGTTAAATACATATATGATTTCAATGTAATAGGTAGCATGTAGACGGTTAACTACAGACATTTTAATGATTACACTTTATGTTGTCCAAAACACAGATCAGCAACTTGGATTG
This sequence comes from Parascotia fuliginaria, assembly GCA_963082885.1. Taxonomy (NCBI): domain Eukaryota; kingdom Metazoa; phylum Arthropoda; class Insecta; order Lepidoptera; family Erebidae; genus Parascotia; species Parascotia fuliginaria. Next base: position 8,217,880 of record OY720173.1, on the reverse strand, counting down.
AGCTAACTTCATCTTGACATTATTAAAAACTTATTGTCGAAAAACTCAAAGGTACAACAGACAAACCGTAGGTAAAACAAACTGTAATTGAAGATTCGGTCTACATCAATCGTGCCAAATCACAATCTCGATTTATTTGTAATATCTCTTATATCCAGTAGCTAAACTACGACCGGGCGATGTTAATATTTTTTTCATTGGGTAATCTGTTTTATATCAGCTTCCTCTCATTAGTTCTAAGAGAGCTTTGATTATTTATACGAAGGTTGTAGTAAAACGTTCAATATTTAAAGCAAGCATTTGCCGGGCCCATAAACCTGTGAATGGCTAAACGAGTGAGAATAACGCTACTTATTCCTTTATCAGCTGCGACCAACCGCCCTAAACAAATTTGTGCACAATTGGAAAATTTACTCTACGAAATTAAAATTATGAATAACGATTTTTGTGTTGTATGTGTATTTTAAAATAACAATGATGCAATTTTCTTATTTTTACCTATGGGTATATTATATTTTATATTAATATTATTAAAATAACCTGAGGTCATCGTTCGTGTTAATTTAAAATAATGCCCTATTCTACTCTAATTCTTAAGAACGGAATAGTATTTAAAATAATTATCTATGTAATAAAAATATATTTGTAATTTATTTAGTATTTGTAGTCTTCGATGAAGAATATAGAATCGGTCGGACAAATAACAAGCAACAGGCCGCAGCATTAAATAATGCAAAATTTTGGTGACTAGTGTAAAATTGAGGAGGGGGGTTAATACAGCAATGGTCTCCTTTAGGCTAATGATGATGATGGATTTCTAACCACCTTTGTGTCATTGACGTGTTTTAAGGTACGCGTATAAATTTTTATAAATTCTTCTTGACACTTTATAAATAGTAAAGAAACGTTGTCACTTTACACGAGTTATTCCAGTCTAATACCCCAGATCTGATCCTCTGAGATTGTTATTATTCTTTAATGCCGTATTGATCCCCTGCATATTAAGTCATACCGGTCTGATCCCCTCAGTCTTTTTGACAGGTAAGTACAGTCAAGAGAAAAGCAGTTTATGTAATAATAGATAAATATAAAACAAAACTTGTACATATTTCTTTCTCATAATGTTTTGGCAGCGTTATGTTTTATGCTATGAGCAGAGATTGGAATAGGTAGTAGGTAGAGTATATTTACCTAAAGTTCAAGCAAGGAAGTAATATATAGTATTCTTATAATAGTAGAAAGGTCGTAAAAAACATTAAAAAATCCGCTTTCAAAGCAGGGCGGGTCGCTAGTACTTTATAAAATAAGGCATACGAGTGCAAGACGTGCATGTTGAGACCCATGTGTGTTATGAGAGAATGATTTATTTAGGGAATGAATATGTAGGTACTTCAACATAAGTTTGAAAGTAGCGCATTGCAGTTACAGAATAATTGTTAAACGGACGTCTATTGTTTGCCAAGCTTTATTTTTTGTATTGGAAAAGATACAAGTTGAACTAGCGATTCAGCTGGCGATAAATAATAATAATAAATAATAATATTCTACCACATTCTAATCACCATTCATGTGCTTAAAATTATAGCCTAGCTACATAAGGTAGACTAATTTACATGGTCCAAGATATGGAAAAACGTCTCTATACTATAAAACTTTAGGTCACATTTCTGGAACGTTTATCTTAAAGTTAGGTACGTTTTTCATCTTTAGCAGGATAGTACAGTATTGCCAATTTCTGCTTACAAAGTGGTAGGCCACGGTCTTGTTTGCCACCGAAAGCCATAAAATCAAATACGAAAGGGTCTAAAGGGTCTCAAACCAAACGAGTCGGAACTTCAAATACATATATCGGTAAATTAAAACTTGAAACCCTTAACCTAAGCGCAAATGTTTCTTTCTAATTTTAAACCAAATCTTTTAAGCAGGGCATGAAATAATATCTTAAAAAAACCTGCTATAGGATTATATTAGATTGCTATAGGATACCATGTCACTAATTTGTTATGACAGCAATTGAGTTGGCGTACACCGCTCCTGGACTCGATACTATTACTTAAATAAATGGTTTTAAAAAGAGAAAAAGTGTTTACATACCGTAACGCACGTATGGTTAAGATGTAAAATGCTTCGAAGGCAGGCTATACACGAGTTAGGTAACCGATAAATGAGACCGGCTCGGGAAAGATTATAATGAAGATGTTTGAGAAAGGGCTACTTCCAACAGTTCAGAGTCTTTCAACTAACATGATAGTTTAACTTTATATTAACGTAATTAAGGTAAAGAGCACTTTTTTTATTTAACGGACGGTCACATAGATTGTTCTTCTTTTATTTATTTTTGTATTTTAGTCGTTGAGAACACATTAGGGTTAAGCTAACATAATCTAACACGGCACGTGTATCGTATCATATTCAAATCAACCCGTAAATATGGACCGGTATAGACGTGGACTGTTGCAATTATTCCAAATGTGATAACGCCGTAATCACCGTGCCTGCAAAATTCACGCGTGACCTCGATGACAATCCAACATCATTTCACTGATTGATTTCGATTGTGAGATTATAAGTCATTGACCTGTTGCAATTATTCATGTTTGTTAACATTTTCATACGAATTGTAGTCGTAAGTTTGTTAACCTTATCTCTTCACATACCTATATATACAGTGTGATTGATCTCCTTTAAGCTCCAACTCCTATTTTCGTAGGTAGTGTGATTTCCATACTATTAATAGCTATTAAATCAACGAGATATTGTCATTTGAAAGTAATTATAAAGATAGTTAGGACGGAACATGTACTATGTTCCGTAAAAACCTAAATAAATAAAACCTAAATAACGTAAATGCTGTGTTTGGAAAAAAGTTGTGACGAGAGAGAAGATAATAAATAGATATTTAAAATCCTTATCAAACTTTTTCTGATCGCTGAACCCTGAATCCCGAACCCAAACCACAAACCAAAACAAAAAATGAAGATCTACCAACATAAAAGAATCATCAAAAATCATAATTTAACTGACAGAGTAATCGCGTAACAAATATACAAAAAATAAACAGTGTTGCTGTAAAGGCAAGTTTATGGCCACCCGCTGCTGTTAGAATTTTCACGACCTTTAAATAATTTAATATATTATAGTGATAACCAGAGTCCACTGCTTCTAAAGCATGAAGTTGCTCAAAATGAAATGCCACAAATGGTCACCCATCCACGGACACGTTGTTTTTAACAAAGAAAGAATTTTGGTAATTGGTTCACAATAATTGTAGCATGGACCTGTCCATGTCAGAAAATTCGTCATAAAAGACATAGACGCGTTGCTTTACACATCTTCACTTCTTGCATACGTTTTTATTTCCAAATTTAAAATTAAAGCCAAACCACTGAACCATTTTTTATAAAAAAAATATGAGATCCAATTTTTGAGTATACCATTTTAAATAAAAAAGGTTTTTTTCAAATCGGTTTATAAATAACCAAATTATGAGGTAACAAAACAAAAACATACGACCCGAATTAATAACCTCCACCTTTTTTAAGTCGGTTAAAAATAAAATCCACTCTCGACCCCCAGAGGCCGAGAGTGAACTATAGTTAGGGGTCCAGTGGAGACTTTATGTATTGGGGGTCGAGGAGCCGAGAGTGGACTAAACGGTGTTCACTTTAAAGATACTTCATTTTGTAACTTTGTTTTATTAATCATTAGTAAAAAACTAATGATTAAAAATAAAAACTAAAATTACGAATTACTTTTTGCGATCGTTTAAAGGCGTCAACTGTCAAATTAATTAAATGTTATATATTTTTTCTATAATATAAATTGTCGTTAAAATTATCATAATAAGAATATCATAATATTTTGTATTTTTTTATTTATTTTGAATGTATTCATTTGTTTTATTGTGATATTAAATCGTAACATACCTACATACAAATTCCATTTTAGTCAATATTTCACAAACTTTCAACTGGCGGGAAAATATTTAAACGAATCTCAGTATTCCATTTCAGTCCATAGTCAAATTGCGTTTAGAGGTCAACGCTTAATTTAAATTACATTTTTTTATTATTAGATTGCATTGTTTGTCTTATTTATCTCAATGTTTATAAATCAACGGTTACCATAAAATACAATAATATACAAACCTAAATACAAATATTTGGAGTAATAACAAATTAAATAAAATTAATTGATTACACAAATCGAGTATTTGTAAACGTAGGTACCTAATACTTATTATTTAGAAATGTAATAAAAAAAACGCAAAGTTTTCTTTTCTTTCTAAGTCAAAGTCAAAGTCAAAGTCAACAATGTATTGATGTAAATAATTTTATTTTCTTAACACCCTTGTCTCACCACTAAATTAAAGTAAATTATGTAATTTGTAAATTCATGAAACTATAGACAATGGCAATATGGCGGATTGTTTACGTCATATCTGAATCCGATTGAATGTGAGTATTACCTTCGACGAATCTTTCTGCTTTCCTAAATGCCCAAACTTTCTATATATACCTATATGCAAATGACTACGAATATCAGAAAAACAATACCTAGTAGGCAAGACCTTATTGACAAGTGAATCACGTATCACAACATAATTCAACATATATTATTACAAAACGAAACCAGTTGGTTTAGTTGTGTAATAAATAAGTTATGTTTTTACTGCTCATACAATTTGTTTTATTACGACATATCTAAACAGTTTACGCAATTTATTTAATAAAATTTTAATTACATTGTGAATAGTTATGTAAAGGTAGCATCACTTCATAGAGAAGATAAGCCCCACGATATAAAACACCTGTCAAATTTTCTTTCAAAATGTTATATCAACTCAAAAATGTTCAACGAAAAAATCATAAGTCTCTGTCTATCTTTTACTCGGATAAAGTGCAAAATCTAATTTACATTTCTGTGAAAATACTTTATTCAAATATTCGTATTAGACTGTTGGCAACACACGAGAACGACCCGAATCAGTTATTTAGTATCACCTGTCCAGTCGAAACATTTGAAATATTCAAAGTAAAAGCTCGCTGAAAGCATGTACGGCACTCAAATGCCACGACCAAAGCTTTTTATAGAACTCCTTTCCATCAAATGTAAGGTCAAATAGCAAGGTAAAGTAAATTTGTGAAATTTTTAAATTAAATATCTTTACTGCCTTCTGCTATGCGGCAGCGCAAAGATAGTTTTTACGACTCCTGACCAAGGTACCCTTTGCAAATCGAGCATCCTGCATTTAAAGTAAACATTCCATAGAGAAATTTTAGTTATGAGTCTGGAATTATCCACGTAAGTATACAAAGTATTTTCAACCATATAACCATATAACCAACCTGTGATTTCATCCAAAAATTTATTATTATTTTGTCTGTTTGGATGTACTTTTTTGTATAAGTTATAACCAACCTGTGATTTCATCCAAAAATTTATTATTATTTTGTCTGTTTGGATGTACTTTTTTGTATAAGTTTAGTATGTTTGTAAAGTCTCTTGCACCGCAGAATACGATTTTCCAGGTTTTTCTTTTTGAAGAAAGAAAAAAAGCAGTAAACCATTACCTAGCAAACAGCGAACCGTACTTCGCGTGAGATCCGACAAAGTTAAACTTATTGTCTTGTAGCCATCAATCCCTCATTTTATTTTCATTCATTTCATTTCATTTCAATTTCATCCTAAGTTAAAAGTAGGAGTTAGTTAAAAAATATTGTTTCCCACCCTCTAACAAAAGGGCAAACAAATGTAACCTTTTTGTTGATGACACGACCTCGTCTGTCGTTAACCGATGAAGTAGACGATCGTATACATGCCTAGACGCAATATAGCCTAAAAGAGAAAACACTACTAATAAAAAGTTATAAGATCGTTGTAAGCCGTTTTATTCCTTTCAGTTATCTTCTCTACACAATTCAATGTATATCTAATACCTACATATAAACGGTCATTTAGTTTGTGTTAGATGTAGAATGACGAATACAATAACTTGTTTAGCAATTTTATTTCGATTAAATCTCCTCTCGGCTGATATGACGATAATGATCACTAAAGCAAGGCTCCAATCTAGAATATGAAAGCATCCCATATGTTTCCGTAGAATACATGGAAATAACATGGCGACAACGTTACTTGCTTAGCTTACCGATGTCACCAAAAAGTAATGAATGACTATAGCATACTTTTTTTACTATACTACCTTTTGTAAAGGCAGTGAACTAATCCTATATGGCTAGCAGCGGACGTCTTCAGTCTGACAGATAGATTAGTAGATAAATAACATGTTCTTAAAAAAAATGCCCTAAGTTTAAAAGCATCATAACATCGATCGTCTATAAATTTCAATAGCCAAAAGCAATATTTTGTAACTGTTGTTACCATACGTCAATTGTGTGCTCGATCAATCACCTACATTCCTTTTATGGACCACTTTATGTATCATCTCTTTATTTGCAATGCTCATATCGCTTTTGACGTATTTGCCTAAATACTAGTGAGCCGATAGAAATTCGACCTTGTGCTAACAAGCCATAAAGTTTAATTATTTAGGTAGTGCTACCTGTTCCTAGTTGGCTGCCTACTATTGTGGGGTATTCCTCGAAGCGCACCAACTTTGATTCGCACCAAATGAAGCGCACCAAAAGTGTTCCTCGAAAACCACCCGTTAGAATTTGCGATAAAAAATATTACTACTAAAACATTACATATAAAATACTTTTGGGTGCGCTTAATTTGGTGCGCTTCTTGAAATACTCCACTTTTGTGAGGGTTTGACTGTCGTCAGTCAATATACATGACTGACGACTGACAACATTCAGTTGACTACCTAGGCTAGTAGTATTACTAGAGATATTTATGTCTAAAAACTGACGACTTACAAAATTTTATGAAATTGATGAATCAGGACAGGAAACTGATGAGTTAACGCAACTGGCGAATTAGAAAAACTGACCACTGTTTTGACCCATAAACAATAAATATTAAAAATATGGTTTAATTTCTGTAGCAAAAAGTCTTTAAACGTAATCTCTCAGTAAACCGACAAAATTTTCCAAACTTAATTATATTTTTATATGATCATTCAAATTACATTTGTTTGTTACATATCAAAATATAAATTCTCTTCTTTGTGTTAACATGGGCTATTTTTACGATACCATATGGTAACCCCTGATAAAACGAAAGTAAATGTGTTGCACAAATGTTATTGAATTCTCATGTCACCTGTACGACAAATAAAATATAGGTACTAGTGAAAACTGTGATTAAAAGTTCTTTCTCAAAATCTATCGAATATACAATTAAATTTTTATGAAAAGATTAATATTCGATGGGAAAATCTTAAAAACATTTCGGTACTTAAACGTTTTAAAATTTTACCCTTTTTATCTTTTTATGGAATTTTAAATTTATGAGGTTGTTAAAATTTAAGTTGGCTTATAACGGAGTGGGAAATCGTTACGTGGCTTATTTTTGATTAAAGTAAGGTAAGAGTAAATGTTATTGTAAATTTTAATTTTATACAAAACTTTATAATTTCAAATGTTATATATACCATAATAATATAAACATTCCTTCTTTATGATTTTGTTGTCCGTGTTTTATTTACAATAATTGTGTTTAGTTCATGTGCAATTCAACATCAATGCTGTTCTACAAAATTAGCCTACCTCTAATTTATAAGTGTGTGTGTCTGTGTGTGTGTGTCTCTCTCTCTCTGTGTGTGTGTGTGTGTACGTGTGTGTGTGTGTGCGTGTGTGTATAGGCGTGTTACGTTCTGTCGGTACAAGTAATTATCTTTCTACAATGCTCATACAATCATCACTTATTTCTGTCGTTTACTCCAACCTACACCACGCTACATGGCACAGTATATACTTAATATTGCTTAATTTACTACTAATAAGGAAGATGCAATCTCAGGTGCTAGCCTTTGCCCGATGTCTTTTAAAATATTAACGTAATAATATTTACAATATAAAGATGTAAATATAATGCTACATTCTAGTTTGAATGTAGAAATGTATAATTTCTGCAGATGATATTAGTTACAAACAGAAATAGTTTCTCGTACACCTAGAATGTACTACATGTGCTCTGAATATGACGCACGTTCAAGTTAAACTAATTAGCAAAGTTAACAAACAGACGATAACGTGTATAATTGTTTACCGTTAGCTACAGAAAACGCCTTCGAGTAGTGTGTCACTGTTGTGAGTTGCATTGAAGTGTTCTCTAGCAAGTAGGTAAGTAATATATTTTTATACCGAAGTATTTTACGAACAAACCACTGGCCACAGATGATAACTTCACTTCTGCAATACCATGTGCCCAACGAAAATATGTAGGTAGGTAGACACATAATGTGGGAAAAAAAGAACTGGTAAGAATGCCGTGCTAGATTTGGATCGTATCCATGTAGAAAAGGTGAACTTTACTTCGGTTTCAATTGAGGTAATTTACTGAAAAACCGGTCAAATGCAGGCACCGAGGGTTCCATATAACTTACAGGATTTGGAATATTCTTATATGCATAAAGTATGCCTGTGTTGGGGTATTCCGCTATTTTGGTTACAATTTATTACAAGATAAACTTTTTCAAAACTTACTTATAAGATCGACGTAATAAGAGCAATAGTATCCGAACTATTGCGTTTCGTTCGGTGAGTGAGAGTGCCGAAAGCCAATTTCCCACCTTTCCTTTTTCCTCACCTTCCTCAATCCTTTCACCTACTCCACTCCCATCACGGTAGGGAGGGATTTTGCAGAGCCCCTGCCCTGCAGGAGTAACGCTAGGGACTCTGAGTCGTCCTTGCCCGGCTTGCTCGTCTAGCACTATCGGCATTCAAAAAAATAAGATAAATAATTATTACGTTTTGCCTCTTGAAGTACGGAACTCTAAACACCGTAAAAAATAATTGGAGGTCTAATCTAGACGAGTAGACGACCCTTTATAAACAAATATCTACTAAAGTCCTATGGGCCACAAATATTATGTAACTACTATTACCAGTCATGCGTGACTAAATAAATAGTAAGCTTCTTAAAAAGTTTCCAGAAATCTTACTCAATTAGGTAGGTGACTATTATTGTCGTTGTCGGAAGGCTTGTAGTTTATGTAACAGTCACATGGGATAATAGCTGCGCGATGATAAGCTACCTTGCAGCCTTATGGTCTTTATGAATTTATTGTTTGTTTTGTAGTGGGATAGCATTATAATATTTCTCACTTAATTTTTTAATCCAGAATTGTGTCCATACTGTATTCGGCAGTAGTATGCTACAATACGGCAATTAGTATCGGTAAGGCAAGTAGTTAAAATATGTTTGTAAATGTTTATCTGAGATACCTAACATATATACCAGAAGTTAAAAATACAAATTAAGGTGCTAATCAAATAAAAAAAAAAATTTAGAGCGCTGTGCATTGAAAGATTGCTTTTAAATTAGATTAACTTTAAAGCGACATTACAGTTATCCGAAATTCGGTTTATTCTCCATTTATACGAACAAGTTTATTAAATGGTTTCAGAAATTGTCAAAGGTATTAATTAGGTACAACGTTTAATAAAATTCATCCGAATGAATAGGGAATAAGCCCGAAGTTTATTTGAGTCTGCCTACTGCGCGATCGAAATAAATTCTATGCTAAAAATATCATCAGCAAAGAAATCACTAACCAATTCAGTACTTTTGTGACTTGTGACTAAGATCTTCTTGACAGGACTCTGTATTTTCCATCACTTGAATATTATAATATTATCTATACTATCTCGCTTGCGCACGCGATCAATGAGATCGAGAATAATGGCCAGAATTAAAGATAAATAAAATGACGTCAGAGAAGGACACAACTCGTCCACTATCTGAAAGATTCCGAGAGAAAATGATATATATAATATAAGTTAGTATTGTAATGTGGCAAAAAAGTAATTACAAAAGTAGGTACCTATTATAATAATTTATTTCAACAAGTCCTCAACATTTTGAGTTTTATTCTGAAGTAAAAAAATCTAATAAAAGAGTTTTGAACTTCTACAATAGCAACAACTTTTAATTGGCTTTTTAACTTTTAGTTGTGTATTTTTCAAGTAGAACAATGTTTTTCTTCTAACACCGAGTGCTTCTTAAGTTAAGTATGTTTCATCCTTCGGCATCAAACGATTCTTTTTACTTTTTAGTTCGGCTAATAGCTCTAAGTAGGTAGTTTTTATAATAACTTTAAGTTACAAAGTATAAAATCAAAAGTAGATCCATGGTAGAACTACGTATTATTCAGTTATTAAAGTGAAAATTTTGGTATCAAATTGCAATTTAAAAAAAGTTATTATTATTTCAGTCGAATATCCTCGACGGTATTTATTTCAATTATTAATCGAAATCTTTCGTCTTTCTTTTTCTCTTCTCTGTGTTCTGCGAAGTCAATATACATACTCTTATTGTGAAAAACATTACATCTAATCACAATACACATTATACGATGTTCACTTAATTCGTGAATAGCAACGTAGCTGTTGTGCTTTTACGTTCCGTAAATAATTATTTTAAATTGCCAGCTCACTTCTATAAATCCATTCATTGTACTCTAAATCAGGTTTACATTATTTACCATTGAAAAATAAATCGTACGCCTGTAATAAAATAAAGTCAACAACTAGTTCTATACCGTGGAGAATAACCGCAGAGTCTTGGAAAATTTAATTTATGCTACAGCGTTTGCTTCCATTGCTGTTTAATTGAAAAAGTAACAAAAAATGAGAAAGATATTATTATTTTTCAGTAAATGTATTCATTTTAAAAAAATAATGAAAATAGAGTGTGAATTCACATGAACTAGTTTCTAGAAAAATTAAAATTTCGTGCTCTTATGTACATAAATGAGCAACATTATAGAAAACAGTATAATAGATTTAATGTAACAGCAGATGCTGCAAAACAAAAAGGAACAACAATACAATATTAAAATAAATTAATAAAATGAATATTAATTGAATTTAAACTACTTTGTCTTACTTTCTATATGACAATCTACTTTCAGTTTGCAGTCAGCTATAAATCATAGATAAACTACTTTGCTATGTATGTCCATCCTAAAATAAACCAAATCTCTGAGGAAATGCATAAAAATACATAACAGAAAATGTTTTACTATTAGGTATCTAATTTCAACATTTCGAGATGCTTATGAATTAGATAAAGCCCTTTAGGATTTTTGTGCTTTATTATTTATTTGCCTAATTTAACATACGACATTAAGTTATTACGCGTTTTACAAGTTTAAACTAAAAACACATATCAAGTTTAATTTCGCACTACAACTACTAAACCAAAATTAAAACTTGCGTTTCATTTCTCTAAGTCAAAATGAACAAGCACGTCTTTAAACAAAATTTATTTCTTTCACAAAATATAACAGTCCACACGCTCTAAATTGCAATTTTGCCGAAGGGCACACCTCCCACGAAAGGTAGGTAGCACGCATCTTTTTGTTTTTCTAGGAATGCGTGCCGTTACAAAGCGTAGTTACAATAAAACATAGAGGTTTCTATGACACTTATATATTTATCTAACAAATTGTTAATTATTCATAACAAAAAAAAAGTAGTTGCATACATTTGTTTATGGTAAAATAAACGGCAACCCACGTAAAAGTAAGTAGTAACCACAGCTCATTGTTATAAAATTAGTTGAAAGGCGACCAAGTAAAAATTTACGTCACTGTACTTGTCGCTTAATTGACCAGCTCATTATCATAATAACTAAAAAGCGTCCACTAATAGACATAGACCTCCACCAAGTCCTCCACCAAATTTCGCCACCTAGACCTGTCGTGAATCGCCCTCATCCATCGCTTGCCCTCCACGCTTGTCATCGCCGTCTATCTTGTAAGTCTTACTTCTTACTAGATCACTTATTAATGTTAACTGTAGATATCTAGATTATATAAAATGATTTGTCCTGAATGACTGACGGATCAACGCACAGCCTAAACTGCAGATCGTAGATACCTTAAACTTGAAGGGTGTGTTCATTTAATGACGTAGGCATCCGATAAGAAGGGATTTTTAGAAATTCCACTTCGAAAAGGATAAAAAAGGGGGGCAAAATTTGTATGGGACAATGTTATTCCTTGGTCCAATCTACTTTAAATTTAGCATGAACATTATTTAACACAATTGATAGCAGACGTGTATCGTATTTTATTAAAATTCATCCCCTAAAGGGATTAAAAAAGGGGAAGAAAGTTAATTGGAGATGATTTGACTGGCCTGTTGGTCTAGTGGTTAGTGACCCTGACTGCTAAGCCGGAGGTCGTGGGTTCGATTCCCACCCAGGACAAACCTTTGTGTGATGAGCATGATTGTTTGTTCTGTGTCTGGGTGTAATTTATCTATAATATGTATGTATTTACAAAAAAAAAAAAAAAGTATATAAGTAGTATATCAGTTGTTTAGTACCCATAACACAAGCAAATATAATTGCTTAATTTGGGGCTAAATGGCGCTGTGTGCATGTGGTAGAATATTATTATTATTATTTCCTTTATTCATATTTTTTCATATTTATTACATTTTCAAATATATACTTATAAAAACCAAAAATACACATTTAAAAATATAAAAAATAGATTACCACCGGCAACGAGACAAAGTCCAAGCTACCGGCGGTTAGGGCTCCAGAGAGAGGAACCTCCTAACAATACGTGCCGTGCCGAGCAGCACTGCCTTCTGGATCTGGCCCTTGACCCATCCACCTAATGCGAGCCTCTTTAGGTGTTGGTCGAGGCTCTTTGCTATTAAACCATTTACGGTAACGACTATCGGCACAATGACAGCAGAATCCACATCCCACATGTCAACAATCTCATGGGCTAAATCAAGATATTTTATTTGCTTATCTTTATCTTTGCTTTATTATTATTATTATTATTATTATTATTTGCTTTGAAGTTGATATTATTACTCCATAGTACTTCTATTTTTAAAAACATTTTATTTTGACACATGTCATGTTTGAACACTCAATCAAAATACGTCAAATGAATTTTTTTTAAGCGGGATATTGTAAATTGAGAGTTATGATAGCACAATCATAGCATCGAATAAGTGAAATCCATCGCTCATACAATGCATTACACTACCCACTTTTGTTTTGCTACGGCGAGGATGGATACTGCATTTCTACACCCCAGTGCGATCCTAAGACCAAACATCCGCTTAAAAAAATGGTATCTGCTGCAAGTTTTATTCTTACCGATAACGTATAATGATTAGGAATGGAGAAGATAATCATCTCCTATATTTTCATTCGTTGCTTAGACAGTTTTTAGTCGACGTGTTTGCGAAAAGAAATCAAGAAGGAAAGTTTGAATTATATTAGGAACAATGGAACAGGCGCAACTTAGAGCAGACACTTATATATAGTGCATGTTGCGATGGGGACACAGGACGTTGATGCTGATCAGTTGGCTCAAAAGGAGATGCTGCCTTCTTCTTTAAATGGGGGGGGAAGCACGCTATTTAATGAGTAACAGTGGTAGGTACTGATCAAGTTTTTTTTTTCTTTTTTCTAATTTGTTTGGTGGCACTAGGGTATACCACTACATAGTGGTACGGGTACGGGTACATACCCGTGGTCCTACTGGGCTAGGGGCGGATTAATATATCGATATATAACACTAGCTTTCCGCGGCGCGGTTTCACCCGCGCGCGTAAAATATGGTTTGTTGTATCCCTCGGCAACCAGACCGATTTTCGGGATAAAAAGTAGCCTATGTCTCCGGCACGGAATCTACATACTAAATTTCATCGAAATCGGTTCAGCCTTTAGCCACACACACAATCACACACACACACATACAAACTTTCAAATATATAATACCTATTAATAGGATTTGAATCCCGAAACTATATTATAGATTGTTATGTAGTAAGTATTCAAACATAATAATTTATATGTAACTAGCTGCGCCCCACGGCTTCGCCCGCGCGTATAATATGTTTTGTTGTATCCCTTGGGAACCAGACCGATTTTCGGAATAAAAGTAGCATATCGATCCTATAGGCCTATCTATAGTCCGTCTTCGGCATTGAATCTATCTACATAGGTACCAATTTTCGTCGTTTCGTCGTTTAGGCGCTGAGTGGTAACAAACACACACACACACACAAACTTTCGCATTTATAATATTAATAGGATGATAGGATAATAACAAAAATTAATAAGGTAGGAAAATAAATTAAAAATCATATTAGAACCATTTTCGACTTCTACGCGGACGAAGTAGCGGGCAAAAGCTAGTCTTAAAATAAAATGCCTTACCATGTAAAAAGACGTATTTACGTACTTTTGATATTTAGCTTTGAACAGTAATTTACAAAATAATATTCTATACGTAGTTTACCTATTATTTTAAGCGTTAAAAGAAGAGTTTTTTTGTTTGTTAAAACGCGCTAATCTCCCAGAACTACTAGTCGGATTTTAATAATTCTTTTGCGTTTGATAGCCCAGTTCTTGAGGAAGGTTATAAGCTATATAACATTACGTTATTGGCGACGGGGGCGGAGCAGTAACCAAATATGTAACTCAGCGTGGGTAAAACCGCCCTGCGGAAAGCTAGTGCTTTATAAACAATACCTCGTTATATTCAGTAAATAACCCAATTCTATTGTATATAAACGTGTAAAAGCTATTATCGAGAGGAAATACATTTAAGAGAGTGTACGTGGACAAAGCCGCGGGCGGTCTTTAGCATGAAATAGAGTATAAGTAGGTATTTATAAAAGCTAAAAGACGAGACTTGACATTCTTCGTTTTTGCATACGGAAAAATAAAACTACTACATTATTTTATTTATACCAACCTAAGAACTCTGGAAGGCGAATGAATTACTTGACATAATTTTGTTGCGACATTTTTAAATTTATTTTACTGGGCATTCGAAGTTTCCTCCTTCGTTCTATTGACAGAAGTCGGACAGTGTTGTCAGACTTCACAATTTAACGTATAATTGTGGTCTGAAATGAATATTGATAATGGTGAACTAAACTAGTACCTATTCTAAAAGAAGAGATTTGATTTTTGTTATGTTCGTTGAATAAAAATCTGCGTTATCGATTTAAAAAATTATTACACTAAATGTGGATAACATAGGCTATATTTTATTATGTTTAATATATTTTGCTTAAATATTGAATAAAGCTTATTTTCAATAAATGCTCATATCGCTATGAAATCAAGATTATTCGAGTATTAGTACTTCACTGTTCTGAAAGTAAAAACATGTAACTTTTACCAAAAGAAGGGTCACCACACAAATGAATTAAATAAATATTAATAAATTTTCTGGACTGTACAGCCACACCAAAGCATTGTGTGGGTACTTACCTCCACAGATGAAATTTTGTCATTGTTGAAATAAGTAGAAAAAGGACACCGACATTTCACAATTTTTACGAAACAAATTAAAAATATGATGATTTATTATAACTAAGATTCTATTACTAAGAATATTTTTTTCTGAAGGTCGTTACATTCATTGCAGTAGGTACTTTGATCATGGTTATTTTTTATATTAGAAATAAACTTATTTTATTTTAATAGCAAGTGCGAATTGATGACATCGTGGCCTTCACAAGCATTATTAATTACCCATAGTATGTTTCTTCCAATATTTTAAGATAAATTATTCAGAGGCTAACCTATTGGCATTATAGCAAGGTTTATATCAGCAATTTGCATGCTTTGCCTTTGATATTGCGGTAATAACCTTGGCCTTACTAGCGTTCCGAATCAAATATGATAATAATTAATGATAAATAATATTATGTTATATGGGTTCAAAGAATATATTTAACTCTTTATAGCTGTGACTAAATAATATTAATTTGCAGTTTTTGACATTTAGTCCAGTCAAAAGAATATGAGTGAATAGCTAAAAAGGGGGTATAGAGTGCGTGAGCGATTATCTTAACAATTTCTTCAGAAACGTGTTTAGGGTTATCAGGCAGTCAACATACTAAAATTCTCCTCTCCTAGGAGGTGAGCTGAAGAAGGAGGAGGGGTTTAAAGTACCCATTTCGCTAATATCTCAAAAACTGTGTCTAGAGAAATATGTTCTTTTACCGAATAGAAGCTTATAAAATTCTATATTTTTTGGAATATTCACCTACAACATGAGCAGAAAATCTCTTAAAGAGCACCGCCTACCAGAGCGATCTTTTGAAGTGACTACTACAACATTCATCGAATAAGTAAAAAAAAAATATTGGACGATGTGTGTTTAAAAACACATTACGTAAAGTTGTTTGGAGTACCCGATGCAACTATTGTTAAGATCATTTTGTCATGATAAAAGTTATTGCAAGATAGGTACCGAGAATACCAACAGCGCGTGAAATGTTCGCGTGAGTATTTGAGTCTCTGTAATGAAGATAAACATGATTTATTGAGGCGAATTTGATATGTAACTTGGTTTCATAATCATGAACCTCAGTCTAGGTAAGACTCCATGCGGTGTCACAAAAAAGGCAAACCACGCCATATTGCAAAGGATGCCCTGCATTTTCACGTAAGTTTTCAAGTTTATTAAAGTCTTGTTTTATTGGCTGCTCTTCATAAATTGGTCTTAGATATTTTATTTTTCTGCTCTATAGTTCGAACCTTGCTTTAAGCTACTTTTATCTGTTTCAAAAACTTAAGAAAAAGGTTTGGGGGACGAAATTTTTGATCTTCGAAGAAGTGAAGAACACCTTCTTAGCGTATTTTTTAGACAAAGACAAATCGTTTTTTATGAAAGTATACACAAATTAATTAATTGTTCTGAGGAATGTAATAGTATTGTAGATGAATATTATTTTAAAAAATGAAAATGAATTTGGTTAATATTTCACCTCCATCCCGCCCATTTCGCAAATTTAAAAGTACCTTCGTATCATCATATGCCACAAGCGGTGTT
This sequence comes from Parascotia fuliginaria, assembly GCA_963082885.1. Taxonomy (NCBI): domain Eukaryota; kingdom Metazoa; phylum Arthropoda; class Insecta; order Lepidoptera; family Erebidae; genus Parascotia; species Parascotia fuliginaria. The sequence goes on along the minus strand of OY720173.1, from coordinate 8,200,917 downwards.
TTTGTTCATTTCTATTTTTGGAGAGCGTGTAGCTCAAAATCTATGGTAAATTGGAAAACGAAAGTCGAGAGAATTTTATAAGCTTTCATTCGGTAGAGAAACATTATTCTCTAGGACGCAGTGTTTTTGAGATAGTAGCTAAAAACCGAAAATCGGGTACTTTAAACTCCTCTCACCCTTTCAGCTTACCTCCTAGGTGAGTGGACTTTTAGTATGTTAACTCTCTGATCATCCTGAACACGTAAATTGCTAAGTTACTTGCTCACACACTCTATAATTCTTTATTGACTAGAGTAATATTTATTTTCGGCGTACGAATTACCCGTTACCCACCTAATTTCTGAAAGGCAGCTGAATAGTTTTCCGATCCCACCATATAGAAATAAAAGAAAATCTGTATTTTTAGCCAAGAGTAGGTACCTATTATTTTTTGCGCTGCAAATATATATTGCCCTATTCACAAACACCAAACACTATATTGCCATGTTTGCAGTCTTTTTGTTTCTTATTCTTGCATGATTTTTATAGTGCTTTACTTGACTGCTCTTTAAAGATTTTTATCTTTTTCTCGATAATAATATCTTTCTCAATGTCTCAAATAGATGAATTTGAATAAAACTTCTACAAACATAAACATAATTATAATAACATTGCCTTCCAGCAGAATAAGCTAATGGACTCGCGATTAGTGGTCAACTCATCTATAAAGGATTGCGCGTTGATGTTCTCTAATGCCTGGTCTCAAATTTAAACTGTTCACGAGCTGCCGCGCAAAGATAACTCGAAGAGGGTCGCAAAGGTGCCGAGCTTATCGGTTCATTTGCCTGAGTTACTTTATGCGTGAAACAATGAAGCCAACTTATACCTGTTCATAGTAAATTTGGTTGCTTTATCTTTTCTACTGTTTTAGAAAGAAAGAAAGAAATAAATAAATTTATTTTGTTTGCAAATGAGTAATTACATTTTTTTATAAATAATATAATATAATTGAAACATGCATTAACAAACAAAAAGGGCCCCTTTCTCAGCTATGTGCTTAAGTCAGTAAACTGACTTAAACGCTGATCTTCCGAAAGCGCCCTTTCGTGATTTCACGGACTGAATAATCGAATTATAAATAAAATTAAATTGTAAATAAAACAAGGCAGCATAAATTAAAAAAAATGAAAAAAAAATAGCATACAAGTTTGAAAAATTAGATAAAAGTAAAATTAAACATTGAAAATAATTATAATAATGTGTTTTAGAATAAAATCAAATAATAAGATAATCAGTTAATTAATTAATAATAAGTAATAAACTAATAACAAATTAAAATAAGTAACAGAAAATAAAAACAATACAACAGTGTTTGACACTTTAAAATATTTTGGTGAGGCATGTCGAGAAGATCTAATGAAAAGTAAGTACCTTCATTTTACAAAAATAGTATTGTGTTGATACAGGTGAGTAGTCATTCAGTAGTTAGTGTTTCAATCAAAAGAGTTTCTAAGTACAGCGTTTTGTTTTTTCGATATTGGTTATCGATTAGCGGCCTTAATTGTCTGCCTCTTAAAAAAATAGTACTAGGTTCATAGTGCGTATTATAAACTTACGTAGGTGATGATGGCTGGCCCGTGCGTCATGCTCGTGAACGGGTGCTACTTGGGATGACTGGTCAATCTTGGCATGGCATACTTTTAATATTCAATCCAGTATTACCTTGTCGTGCAATGTGACCAGGAGGTGCATTTTACAGTTTAATTAAAATACGTAGTCAAATTACCATACTAGATGAAACTAAATAATTGAAATCCTCTCTTTTCTTTCTTTAATCTTAGTATTATATTAATTGGTTAATTTGTAATAATTACTTTGTATGGTTCTTTAGTTGCGTTGAGTGTTTAAATTGTAACTCATTCAAATAACTGTAATTATCTGGCGATTGAAAAGAGTGGCGTGAGTTTCTTGCCAGTTTTTCCCACAGCTCTACCTCGTCAGCGAACTGGCTGTAGGTCAATTGGCTGACAAAATATAATGTTGACTTTTCATAAGCATCATACTTTATGATCAAAATGAAATAAATGCTTTGACTTTGACTTTGACTAAGCTAGAAAATGATGTTTTATATATTATCTACCTTGGATTTAAATCCAGCAGTATTAAGCAGATTTGTTTTTAACAGATAGTGATATTCCTAGCAATAAAAATATTATATTTATTTTAGTTACTTAGTAATACAAGTTTATAAAGATACTATAGTAGATATCTACTTACTAATAGAACTAATTTACTAAAGAATTGATAGAGGGCAATGTTAACATCTTGTTGCGGTTAGCCGCAAGTTGCCATGTAGTGCAGATAATTATACCTATAAACATACATAGCTAGCGTGCTGTGGCTGTCAACCTGCCAAGATCTACGGTCTTTAACTAGTTACTGTATCTATAGCTTAGTTGAGAATTTAATAACATGGTATTGTGTACATAATAAAAATTCAACGTTAATGTCACTTACTGTTAATTACATAAATGTGCAGCTAAATAAGAGCTACATATAACAGTTTTTTGTAAAAGAAAGTTGTCGATATGATCCTAGTAAATACTAACGAAATATACTATAGTATGTACCTACATTATTATAACACACTTGGTTATTTGTTACTTTTTGTAGGGAAATATCGTAATTATCTAAGATAAATCAGTTTTGCTTTAACATTGTCACAAGATGCAGAAAGTTTATTGTCAATTATTGTCTTTACGATTTCCAGATTGTTTCTTATTATAAAACGTTATGTATTTATATTGCATGCTGTCAAGGCAAAAAAATATATGACAATCTCATCAAATAAATAAAAATGTAATATCCAAAAGTGGCACCTTTCGTTTACATTTCATCCGGTAGGGACTTGCCGTTGAATAAAGCTCTATAAGTTATAGAAGGGCTCCGGATGCAGGTAGATGAGTATTGAACCTTCAGTGGTAGTTTCCGACAGTTTTCGTCGGATATAAGCGTACCTAATGGTGTCGCTATACTGCATAGCTAAAGAGTCATTTACAGTTCTGCGCTTACCTTGATGCAAGCATTCGAGAATCTGATATTGATATGCAAATAGATATAAGAAATTTTGCTATTGTCAAGAATATCGTGGACTTTGTCTACGAAAAAAAGGCTAGTGATGCCAATAATGAACAAGGAACATAATTAAAAGTCCATGTCTCTACAAACTCTTTAAATTATTTTACCAGTACCTAAGACCTTATTGCAAAGAGTACTAAACATTACATTCGCAAAAAGTAAGAGAACGCCACATTTTTGTAAGACATTTTGAAAAATTATACAGTGTTAACCGCGTGCGTGCAACCGCGCTCCATAACGGGATGAGCTGTGACATTGATAAACACACTGCATGTTAAACACGATACCATTAGCATATAAATCTATACGCACATACGTCTGTCTCAATTCTATATGTAGCCGATAATCTGTAAATGATAACTAATAGCCATTTTCAAACTTTATACTGTTGTTGAAACGAGCTCATCAAACAAAATGAAATAAAATTGTTTCAAAATTTTCGAGTTGGTGATATTTAAAGTTTTTATTATGTTTTTGTAATATGAATGTTATGTATGTGTACATTAATACCCAAATTTGAGATCATTAGGTACATTAATTAAAAAATATATTCTTTACTGTACACCAATATAATGTTTACAAAACATGTTATCTAACAATACATTCATGTAATAGCTGTACAATGGGTGGTCTTATCGCTTTATAACTTCTTATTATTAACAAAATTGATACACAGTCACTGCACAATAAAGACAAAAAGATATAATGAAGTTGAGAGCTTGCTGATCGCCGACAGTCCATTTATGATTGTGATCGCCATCAGAGATTAACAAGCCACAACGCACAAAAAAGAAGTTGTTTTTTTTTATTTTATGACATCGTCTGCACTGTGAAATAATGCCTGCGTAGCGAACTAAGAAACATAGAAATAATTATAGTGTAAGTTGAGAGACTTTTATCACTTCAACCATTAGTCTACACATGCATGCAAAATCCAAAAAGCTGTTTACTAGCATTGTTTTCCGTATATATGTATTTATCTTTATGATTACCTCGTTGGTGTAGTGATCGTATGCGCGACAACTGGAAACGAGAATCCAATTCCTAGATCTAGGGAAAAACAAAGAAAATTCCATAACAGCCAAAACTAGAAATTATTTACATGGATGGCGTACCTCAGCAAGAACATAAAGTAATTTTCTCTCCGATTGTATTGGATTGTGGTCCCATAGGACTATGAATGTGCAAAGAACAAGAAGCAGGAAATACATTAGAATATTACCATTTAGATAAACATTCGTGATAGAATTTTTATTTGGATGAGATAATTTAGGTGATAAAACTACAAGCGGCCGCTTCCCGGCTTCGTTCGTTTAGGTTATGGTTGTAAACAAATTCCTTTATTTGTTTTATTGTACTTTTTAGTAGGATTGTGGCAGGAATTACGAGAAAATTTGCCATGGAGTATTCGTTTACGGTCTTTTTTACATCCAGCACGCGCAATATCTTCAAATACTTATAATTAAATATTTTGACGACCTCTCTGTGGACGCGGTGGTATTGTGTATGGACTGCCACGCAGATGTCGCGGGTTAGATTCCCGCTCAGTGCAAATATTTGTGTGCATGAACATGTCTATTTGCATTTGTGTTTCTATGTATAATATGATATATGAAAAAAAAAGTATTTAAGTATGTATATTCGCATTCTAGAACCATTACATAATAATGTGCTATATAAATATACTTACTTTGGGACTAGATGGCGTTGTGTATAGTTGTTGTGATATTATTGTGATACTATTATTTTAATACATACTATACCTACAGACATTTACAGATTACATCAATACCTAAGTGTACGACGTATAGTTAATGGCTATTTTTGTTTATAAAATAATCGTTTTTGGCAAACAGGGGAGCAGCATTTTGTAGCTTAATTTTTAAGTTCAACTATGACGTGATACATTTTTTTCGCAGTTTTCTATTTCCAAGTTTTGTTACAAAAATAAAAACCCAACTAAATATTGTACCTTTGATGTTAACAAGCACAAAGTAAAGTAAATATTTATTATTAATAAAAACAAAAAGCCCTCCTACCCGCTACCCTATGTCACTCACACAATCAATACGAATCTAATGATACCTCACACGTTAAAATCCATCAAGCCATTTAGGCTGTCGACCGTGCCAAAGAAATAGACATACATACTCACATACATACTTATATGTATACATACATACGCTCGAAAAACATTACCCTCCTGGACTGCGTCAGTCGGGCAAATAATCTATAATATAAAAATGAATCGCTAAATGTGTTGCTAAGCGCAAATTTCGAAAGCAGCTTAACCGATTTCGCTAATTCTTTTTTTATAATATACCATAAAGTACGATGATCGTTCTTACGGAGAGAAAAATAAAAAATTGCCCGAAATAAAAAACACTTTTATATATTCTCATACAAAAGTATTATTATTTATACAAAAATGTTTAAAAAATGTCCACCCGTGCGAAGCCGGGGCGGGCCGCTAGTTGTATATATAAACATTATCGGTGCCAGCCCTAAATTTACTTTGCTATCACATTAATACCGTAATTCACTCACGTAACTACGTTACTCGAAAAACAAATTAAATTCTAAGCCATGTTTATTTTATATCTGAAAACTTTAGAATTTATTAATGCAAATTTATATTAACTAAACAAACAGGAAACAAGTGTTTATTTGTTGAGAATTTCAAATTAAGTAGTTGCGTTAAGAAAATCTTTAATATAAATATTATTGAGGTATGCAAATAAACTATGCAAAAACAATATAAGAAATATTGTTTTTGCATAGTTTATTTGCATATCATTGCATACATTACTGCTTTAGTTTCCAGAAGTTTATCTTCGTGTCACTGAGAGCATTAGTGTCAAAACTTCGAAAAGATTCAATTCAGAAGCTTTTAAACTCAGCTCTAAGCTGATTAGCGAAAAGTTGAATGTTCTCTATATATGCTAATTTAGCTGAAGACTTATTTAAACTGATTACGTACGTATATGTACTCACCTACTTAGTACGCAGTACCTATACTATAGGTATGAAGGATTAAGGTTGCTTTCAATATCAATCAAAGAAATCCAAACAAAGCAACAATCCAGCATTGTAACCCAAATTTTACGTGAATCATGAAAGGTATTTTATAAAAAATATATAAATGGTATACGAATTAAACGAAAGGTTACGGGGCGAATGCTCATGACAAGTGGCGATTATTATGAATAAAGGATGACAGCGAGAGATGAAAACTGATTGAACATAAATAAAAGACGAGAAGGCTGAAATCGTCAATCTGCATTGAGCAAGCGCGGTGATCAATGCTCATACCTTTTTTGCATGAGAAGAGGCATTTCCCTGCAATGTGATAATAACGGGTTGGTATGGTGATGAAAAGACAAATATATTCCAACATAATATTCTTTTCCACAATAATTCCTTAGAAGTAACCTTTGCATTTAAAGAACATAAATTTTATCGTAACTAGCTTTCCGCGGCGCGGTTGCACCCGCGTGTCTGCTTACTGCTCTGCTCCCGTTGCTAGTAGTGTGATGTTACATAGCCTATAACCTTCCTCGAGAACTGGGCTATCATACTCAAAAATAATTTTCAAAACCTACTGGTAGTTTTAGAGATTAGCGCGTTCAAACAATCAAACAAACATACTCTTCCGTTTTATATAAAAGTATAGATAGTAATGGAAAATTATCATGCGTAATGAGTTAATAAAATAATTATGGGAGGAAGGAGGTAATTAAAACGGATTGTGAATTAGGTACCTATAAAATACGAACCGACTAAAGATACGAGTTGGAGTTATAATTGTTTACTTTAATAGGCAATGCATTTCACAATAGAACTACGTACTTGTATATTGTAGAAGATTTATTGCAGAAAGTGGTATTTCAATTTTAAAATCACTGATCTCAGGCATCTTATAAGCAATATATTAATATTTAGGAGCGAAAACCGTTTATTTCAGCGAGTGGGTCGGGAAATCTTAAGCAGAATGTTGTAAAATAAAGAAAGAATATGAGAATTCCATCGGAGGCGAGTTGGAAGCCTCTTGAATGTGAATTGTGATTGGGTATTCCGATGTGTGAACATATTTATGTAAGCCAAATATTATCTTGAGCAAAAGTTTTGTACACATTCTTAGAAAGGTTGATAAAGAGATAATGTAATTTTAGCAGCAGCTAGAAGTTACTGAAAGACCTCAAAATTAGAACAGTTTTCAAGAGATTGACCGCAATACTTACTATGGAGAGAAGTATTTGTAAAAACATTGTGGTCTTGTAATCAATTTGAAACAATTTTAGGAATTATCTTGGTATTGTAAACAACAATAACCTACAACTTTCACTTGAAGCATAATTTTTCTATCAGTTCACAAAATCACATTTTCATACGCATACTGCTGGACATAGTTCCATATAGCATTTCCCAGGTTTTGAAACTATATGGTATGGTATGAACGGGCTGTTATCCCCAACTTTACGACTGTGCGCGTATTTTGCGTATTTTTCGAAACAATAATATTATTAAAATATATAAGTACATTTAAAGATAAAGATCAAGGAGATAAGGTCACCCGGTAACACAGCTACATAGGCACCTACTAATGTGAAAAGTACAATAGTAAGGTAGATACTTTAGTGCGTATAGGTTATGCGACGCCAAAGTCAGCTGTTAAATCAATTAATACCTTGCTAGCATATTGTTAAAAGTCATTCTTTAATCAAAGAAGTAAACCGCGGCAGCGTATCACTTTCGTTCTATAAAGTACAGTAGTATATTATAAATTTGTTACTAAAAAGGACAAATTTTTGCAACAAATTAAGCTAAAAGAGCAGATTTTCAGAAAATGACTATTGTTTTATATTGAAGTCATTACAATGTTATTCAATTTTAAAACTGTCACTTTCAAAACAAGAAAACTCAGAAATAAGTTGACCCAAATAAAATAGGTAATACATACAGCAGAAGTGTCTACCTACAATAAAGAATCCTTGATATTCGTTCTATTCAGGTTGAACAATACGTTCTTTAGACTAGCTAATTCACGTAGGTATCCATTTTATGGGTGTATATAAAACTGCTGTTGTAATATACAAACAACCGTTCACACAATATCGTAACGTCACATCACTCACACGAAAAATTAAATTATAATGAATTCTCACGCCTGCATTATTTTACTATTTATAGATAGAATTTGAAACAAAAACATCAAAAACCACGTGAACTTTATTACCTACTCCGGAAATTTGTCACACCCGATCATAATATGATCGGGTGTGACAAATACTAGCTTTCCGCGGCGCAGTTTCACCCGCGTCTTTGCTTACTGCTCTGCTCCCGTCGCCAGTAGCGAGATGTTACATAGCCTATAATCTTCCTCAGAAACTGGGCAAAAAGAATTATTGAAATCCAACTTGTAGTTCAAGAGGTTAGAGCGTTCAAACAAATAAACTCTTTCGATTTATGTAATAGTATAGAAGTATAGATAGAAGAAATAAGGAATAGTGGCAATTTATACCAAACACTAATATTATAATACGTATTAAACATAAACGTAACCAAAAAACCTAATCAGTTGATGTAAAACATGTATGTACCATTTCATACGCCTGTTATGACAAGCTCAGCTGCAATAGCCAGTAGGTAATCAACGAGTAAACTATAAAAAAGGCATTATCTTGCACAGGTGTATGTACACTCTGCCTATTCTTGTACTCGCATAATCCGCTGAGGCGGCAATCTAACACGACCGAAGTGATCAAACCCAAGATCGTCAGCTTAAAGTTACTAACGAATAAAAAAAGATCTTGTCTGAAAAATTATTGTAATCGCCGCGCTTGCAGATTATGGCGATCGCTGTGGCGTCAGTCTTATCGGCTTCTGCTGCCCATCCTGTGTTATATGTCTGTCCAGACTTTTCTAGTGGCTTTGTGGTCTAACCGGCTATTAGTAAAATATCAGTTCCCAATGCTGCATAGGTAGATTGTTCAACATGGAAATCGACTATCTAAGAAACCTAACCTATTGTAGAGAACTGTATTACTCAGCAATACTAACATTTGTCACAACAGTTGACATTCGATTATATAAGTGTTTGTCCTTAGTGAGGAATGTGGGTGTATATACTCAGCCGTGTAACAACATAAAACCCATTTGAAATGAAATATTAGTTTACGTTGATTAATTTATATCTTAGTAGAGAGATCTTAAGCTGAGAATGACTGAACATAACTGTTTGTTTTCTATTCTGTTCTTTGAAGTATTCTTGGAAGCACTTACTTTTAGAAATCAATTGTATAATTTGATTCGAAGCATTTATATATCTAGTTAAGTGTTTTGCAAATTACAATCTTTTCAGCCTAGTAATATTTCTGACTAGAAATAGGCCACATTCAAATATCTCGATTGTTGTTACTTTTATAAATAATTTATTAATATTTCAACTTAATTACATACATACATAGCTTCACCCCTTTTATCCCCGAAGGGGTGTGCAGAGGTTTTTACCACCGTCAACTTTTAAGGAGGCGACCCTGATGCCATATTTCGAGCACAATTCCAGCCTCCGGGCTAATACTGAGAATTTTTTGACATAAAATCTCAATATTACTTTACCCGAGCCGGGAATCGAACCCGAGACCCCTGCGTGGTAATCCGTGCAAAGTACCATTGAACCACACAGGCAGTCAACTTAATTGTTGTTTAATAAACTGCAACTTGCAACTCCATAGCACTACTGTGGTGCTAGAATCCCTTAATATCAGTCCTAAGTTCTAAGAAAACTTTAAGCTTAAAGTGTGAGCCACAGACATATATCAAGAGTGTGAGCATACAAATTTCTACGGCTATAGTTACAAATTATCATCAGACTGGCTACTGTACATTGAGTAGTAGTGTTAGACGACTTTTCATGTAAAATAATAATATTCTTTTGCTGCTGATTCAACTAGAAGCCTTCGCCTATATACTTAGTTGGCAAAAGGCGCTGTGATTGAACAGGCCAAAGTTTAGAGTAAAAAGTTTATGCTCGGTAACATTTTGCAAAAGCTATATACATAAACGTAGTAACATTTGCACTCTACAACATGGGACATAACAGTTAGTAAATACGAGAGTGGTACATCTGCGCCTATACTTTCTGCGTAAAGTATGCATTATTATGTTACTTTACAAAATACACCGAAAGCAAATTGTCAATTTCAGGTAAATCCTTTTACCTCACTTTGTTTTCCTTCACCTACATAAGTAATTTCCAAACTTTCTTATTATATTCGTCTGTCTAAATGACTCCAATTGGCATGGTGATAAGGTGTGGGGTGTAGAAATGGAGGTCACCTTTCAAGAAATACATATCATCATTCATCATTTCAGACGAAGGAGCCCACTGCTGGAGATAGGCCTCCCAAAGTAGATATCGCCACTTCAACTGTTTGTCAGTCGCCTTCATCCATTGATTTCTCGCCACCTTCATCAGGTAGATAAGAACCATTAAATTTGCAGGCGAATCGAAGTGGCTGATTTAGCTCGCAGAGTCGCGTAACTATAATTAAAATGGGCAGGACACATAGTTCGCAGAACTGTTGGCTTATTAATTTAATTAGATTAAATTAAAATAACGAACGCTTACAAGCTTTCATTTCATTGACCAAATATACTTTATTCAATAACATTGAATTGACTTTACGGTTCGCGCACTAATTTGCAATGCACGCTCCAGAACGCTTATACAGAAATAAATATTAATGATAAATTAAATATGTTTTATTTCAGAATCCTGTTTCCACGTAAACGAGATACTATTTGTGTGTCCGAGTTGTTGACATTCATGTGTTCTCTTTTAACATACCTACGGCATACGCTTATTTATAGAGTATGTCCTTTTATGTTCAGCCTTTGTATCGAGTATGATACATAACAGAATCAGGTCTAGAACAATAGACTTTACAGGGACTCCACATAAAGCTAAAGAGAACTTGAAATTGAAATGGTTCTGACAGAATTCCGACCCGTCTTCTAGTTGTAATAAAAATAGATATCGACAGAGCTTCATCAAATTAATAGAAAGATACAATAGATTTCTAGCGATAGGTATTATTATCGTTTAATCATAATAAATAGTTAAACGTGGTTTAACCGGAAAAGCTCTAACTAAACAGCACTAGTTAAATTGGTACTCTAGTATTTACCAACACATTAACAGATTACATTATGCACTAGGTCAGATTATAGAATGAACTGTAGAAAGTAGTCTCATCACGGCCAATTAAGTATGAAAGCCCTACGAAAATATTAATAAGAGAAGTACTTAATACATATTCTAGTGGCCTACCCAGCTCAAACACTAACACGTATTCCTACTTAGGAAAACGTAATATTATATTACTATTATATAATTTATTTCCACGACTTTCAATCCGCTTAGAAACACTAAACGTACGAACTATAAACAATCTATACATCTCAAAAGTTCTGAAACTGAAATATTTAAATGTATTTAGATGAAACATTATATTTAACAGTAAGGAACTCCGAGAACATTAATTAATATTTCATGAATATATACTATATGGTTATAGAATAAAATATTACTAAAGAGAATTTTAGCACGTTTAACTCTGGACTCTTTGAATTCATACCGGGCTGCCCCTCGTTCTTATTCACATACTTAATAACATGATATTTTGTTGATAATCGATATTATGTCTAAATTTTAATCAAATAATTTACGCTGCATTAATTATTCATGTCATTGGCCTATCTCGTTTAGTCACATGAAATAATAATAGATAAGTAGGTATCTACTATAGCTAGGTGCAAGGGAAACGCTTTAAACGCTTTGAATCCTATTGAATGCGATATCTGGTCTTGAATATAGAAACAACAACTACCAGTAGTTAATCAGGAGCTCTACCATCAATTAGAGTGCGTTTTTCTCACGATGATATTAAAATTATTTGCATGAAAAAAAAAATAATTGGCACTGGTTGTACCCGTGACTAATTAAACATTTTTGGTTATAAACCGTTGTTAGTGCTTAAGCATAGGACTTCCTTGTGGTGTCGCTTTGACAACAGCTTTGAAACTTCCCATTGTGTCTTACAAATTTACTTGTTGCAATTACGTTTTATTTTAAATTAGTGAATTACTTTAAATTTTAAATGTGTGGACGTACATGTTGAATTTTGAAATTACATTATAAAAGAAAGCTGCCGCGTACTGCCCGATCTGTAGATAAAGTTGCAGAAAGAAGGAGGAAGTAAGAACGAGTCGTTCGTCGTATGCGCCGTGTCCGGTTCCGTCCCGACTCTCGAGCGTCCGTCAGTGGCGACACTGTCATAGACAAGGAGGACGTGTGGTGGAGGTGAAGATTCATAAGTATACGCACGTTAAAAATATTTACCTACCCAATTCTCCTGACCTGGTAAGATTGGCGGGCAACCGATGGATGAGGGCCATTCACGGCTGGTCAAAGTGGCGATACTTGGCAGGTGACAAACATTGCTTTGAACAACCTTAAAGGAAAAAGTAGTTTCTATAGTAATTTAAATATATGTATTAAATAAGTGACGTCGGTTACCCTAATTCATTGAACCCTTACGTTATGTTAGACCTTTACTTCTACATCAAAAAGTTTAAATTAAATAGCGATTATTAAATTATGTACGATGTATGATGATAATATTCAGTTTTGTTGAAACGATTAATAAATATATTCTCATCTTTTATTAAATGTGACTAGCTTTCCGCGGCGCGATATCACCCGCGTTAAATATCTTTGGTTACTGCCCTGCTCCCGTCGCTCACAGCGTGATGTTACATAGCATAATTATTATGACCTTCCTCAAGGACTGGGCCATCAAAAGCAAAAATAATTATTTAAATCAAACTCGTAGTTCAAGAAAATAGTGCGTTCAAAAGCACAAACAAAATCTTCCGCTATATAGACATATTATACAATATATAGGTATATAAAGATATTGACGTGATATATCCTGAAAAGCCATTTGAGTTATGCAAAAAGCACTAATTTCTTAGGTGAACAGTGAGGGGGTGGTTACCAAATTAACCTAGCAAATGACTCTGCAAATATAATATACAACACGTCGTGTTCCAGACACATAATCGTGTTACCGAAGTAGCGCCGACCGAATTGCAATTAGAACCGATTCAATTAGTTATCTACTGTTATTTATTTCATCTTTGGAGGGATAATGCGACTCTTGGTTCCTCACTTAATCCCTTGGATTTTAACGGTCATTGTTTGCTTGATACGGGTTTAATTATCTCCAAATAGTGTAGAGCAAAGTCGCTGTTTTCTTTAGTATGTTTACGTTAAATTTTCTAAACCACGCAATTGATTTTGATACGGTGTTTATCATTGGTCAAAGAATTTCTGCCGTAAGTATGAATATTGTGTGCATATTATAGTAGAGAAATCCAGACAATTTTAAAGATTTGTATTTTGTAATTATGTCGTAGAAATAATATTAGCATCTACGAGAGAAGCTGTGGCGAGTCGCTATGTTTATGCTGTAGGGTATTAAATATAAAATCTACTCATACATCTAGGTATGCTTTAAAATGATATCACTTATAATTCAGTTAAAGAACTAAGAATTCAAAGAAGACTTGATACCTCAAAGTTTCGCCATCGCCTTATCGAATATCATCTTGATATTTTACAAATTAAATAGGAACGCCCAGCTGGCAAAAAGCATTTCTCGGACGAAAACGTTCTTATTTTAAAAATGATTTTCCAGAAAGTTGTGCAATGAGACCTTTGTGGTTTAAGTAGGAACCATTTTCAAATTCGTTTTTACTTATCAAATCTCTGATGCAAATGCAGTGAAGCAAAGTTTGTGATGCTGAGAAGTTTGTTGTCCCGACCAAGATAGCTCAGTGCCAACTTATTTAACTTGACTAATGTTTGATAAAGATATCTTTAGCGTTAATAATATAGACAGATATATCCGTCTTTGCCGCAGTTTTAACAAAATATTTTCATTTCGCTACATTTTAATTTACTTAGTCACGTCGTTCTGTGCCTCTGCGGTTTATATACAAACCAGAACTAAAATTAACTCGGCATTTTTCTCCAATGAACCGGTATTAAAATGGATGCTTAATACTTAACACTTGGTTGTTTTCTTTTTTATTTGCTGACCTGTAGATAAAATTGTTCAAATGAAGCAAAACCTTTTCCTAGAGAGAATATCGTAGATTGTTATCTACAGTGATCACTTGTAATCCATAAATATTTGTTCAAAGTCTGAATGCTTTGTTCACCTACATCTGTATGTCTTTGTATTTCCCCTATAAAAGGCTTGTTTACTAGAAGGGAATAAGCAATTAATCAAATATTAGAAATTATATCTACTTATTATGATATTCTTCAACCACAATATTATCTATACATATAATAAAAATGTAACCGATCGCTGTCTGTACATGGAAGATATATGAGAAAAATACTATTAGGACCTATATCAAAGCAAATAGAACCCAAAACAATGATTGTTAAAATTTTTGTCTGTTATCTGTTTGTCTGTTTGTCTGTTAGTCTGTTTGTCTGTTTGTCTGTTTGTCTGTTTGTCTGTGCGTTTGTTCACGCTAATCTCAGAAACGGCTTAAATCTTATCCGATTTAAATATGGTTTTCACTAATATATTGTGGTAAGCTTCACTTAACATTTAGTGTTTGTTTCATGTCAATCGGTTCATAAATAAAAAAGTTATGCCAATTTAAAGAATCACATCGAACATTCGTTAATTTACTACGAAATCTTATAGAAGCAGAGATTTTAACAGGTTGCGGAATAGCTGATAGTGTTTTTATTCCTTGGATTTCTGTCATTCTAAACAATCTTTCGTTTAGTTTGAAACGAGTCCAGTTTCCAGTGAGCCTATGTTTTGCCATGACTAATTAATTAAGCCCAAAGTAAGACACTAAAAGTTGTGGGTGTGGATCTAAGTATTAGCTGTTTTTCGCACGGTCAGCTTTATGTGGCTCTATCGCATGTTAGCATTCCTAGCAGCCTGTATGCTTTGATCCCTGATGGCTATACGTCTAATCCATCCATCCATACATAATATAAAAGGCTTTGTCCTGACTGACTGACTGACAGACAACGTACAGCCTAAACCGCTGGTCGTAGCGACTTGAAATTTGGAGGGTTTGTTTGTCGTGATGTCTAGAAGTGTACTAAGAAAGGGTTTTTAAAAATTCAACCCTTAAGTGTATGAAAAGGGATGAAAACGATTGTATGAAACGTCTTCATTTTTTAACTTACAGCTTCGAAAATTTCGTTTTGGAATACTTTTGTTTAAATAAAAAATACGCTCATAATTTTTTTTTAAACTAGGGTAGATTTATAGGGGTGAAATAAGGGATGAAATATTGTATGGAAAGATCTTTGCTTTTAAAGTTGGCTACTTGAAATTTGGAGGGAGGGGGAAGGGAGGGGGAGGAAGAGGAAAGGAAGGGAAAAGTCAGAGGAAAGTGCGGGGGTAGTGAGCGGAAAGTCAGGGGAAAGTGAGGGGAAAGTCAGGGGGTAATCGACTGCCTTTGTATTTCGGTGGTACTGTGTATGGACTGCCACGCAGAGGTCGCGGGTTCGATTCC
Source organism: Parascotia fuliginaria (assembly GCA_963082885.1). NCBI lineage: Eukaryota > Metazoa > Arthropoda > Insecta > Lepidoptera > Erebidae > Parascotia > Parascotia fuliginaria. The sequence goes on along the minus strand of OY720173.1, from coordinate 8,185,176 downwards.
CGGTCAGTGCAAATATTTGTAGCATGAACATGTCTTTAAGCATTGGTCTGGGTGTTTCGATGTATAATATGTATGTATTTACAAAAATGAAAGTATTTAAGTATGTTTATCAATATTCTAGAACCCATAATACAAGCATATAATATGCTTACTTTGGGTCTAGACTTTTTTACACAACGCCATTGTGTAAAAAAAAGGAAAAAAGAAAAAGGGAACTCAGGGGGATGTGAGGAGCCAGTGAAGGGCAAGTGAGGGGCAAGTGAAGGGCAAGTGAGAAGGTAAGTGAGGGGGACGTAAGGGAAAGTGAGGGAAGTGAGGGAAAGTGAGGAGTCAGTGAGTGGTAAGTGAGGGGTGAGTGTATATAAAAACGAAAGGACACTCACTCACTCACTCATCACGAAATCTCAGAAACTACAAGTGCTAGGAGTTTCAAATTTTGGAAATAGGTGCTCTCTAAGACGGGATTTTGCGAAATTCATTTCCCTGGAGTATAAAGGGGAACAAAATTTGTATGAATCTTCTATAGTTTTTAAACGGGAGTTTTGATAATACGAAACTAGGAACTATTCTTATTAAGTGGGAAAATAGGAGTGGCAAGTTTCGTTAAACATCGCAAAATTTCGTCTGTTTTAGGGGTAGCGGGTGAATAGATTTGCCTTAGAGACGGATTATACTGATATTTATTACTAATAGTGTACTATTGCCGTAAGATTAGGTAAGAAATATTCTCATAAAGGCACACATCTGAATTTTCTCGCGAACGAAGTCGCGGGCAACAGCTAGTTATAGAACTAAATATACGGGAATTCACGCGATTATGCATTAGGTATTTACATACCTTATTTTGCTTGACGTTTCGACCAGGTTACACCGGCCGTGGTCACAAGCAGACTGATGTTGCGATGTCACGGCTCCGTATGCGAAATAGATTCTGGATCTACCCTCACATTTTTGTCTTTTCACGTACTATCACAAAACTCACTGACAGTGTCCTTATTCTGTATGTCGTCCGTATTCCGAGCGTTAACCGACTTCGCAAAGCGAGGTTGTGTAATTTAAATCACTGGATTCCACGTAGCCGAGAGCTTGAAGCCGTCTTCCCTATTGAAGTTTGTATGTTTTTTAATTTCAATAGCTTCTCGTACCACCCGAGAGTAGTACGTACGATCAGTGGAGAGGACTTGCGTATGATGAAATTCAATCCAGTGATTGGTGTCCGTTTGCAGAATATGTTCGGCAATCGCTGATTTGCTGGTCTGTTGATTCTTTACAGCGGCGATATGTTCTTTGACCCTTTCAGCAATAGTCCGCTTAGTCTGGCCTATGTACGAACTACCGCAGCTGCAGCTGATCTTATAAACGCCCGGAGTTTGTAGAGGCAAAACATCCTTTGGCGTGCCTACCATGCTGTTTACTTTGGCCCCAGGTGTAAAGACTGTGCTGATGCTGTATTGTTTAAGCAGGTCTCCTATCTTATCAGTCACACCTTTAATGTAGGGCAAAAAGGCAGGTTGCCGGTTGACCTCTGGACGTTTATCCCTTTTTGTTGGTTGCTTCCGTCGCCTGTTGTCATTTAATTTGTCCGTCGTCCGTCGGACAAGCTCGGAATACGGACGGCATACAGAATACTGTCAGTGTGTTTTGTGATAGTAGGTGGAAAGACAAAAATGTGCGGGTAGATCTAGAATCTACTTCGCATACGGAGCCGTGACATCGCCACATCAGTCTGCTTGTGACCACGGCCGGTGTAACCTGGTCGAAACGTCAAGCAAAATAAGGTATGTAAATACCTAATGCATGATCGCGTGAATTCCCGTATATTTAGTTCTACTATATCATGCAACGTGAAAGCTTAAAAGTAAAGACAATATTATTAGATAAAAGCTTATTTATGTAATACAATATTTTTAATGCCATCAATAATCTGGAGATATGAAAACAAAGTTCCCCTAGGAACTAATGAATTGTAATAATACTAATGGATACTTGCTAGAAGCAAATCTCTAAAAAGTATACTCGTTTAAAAACCAGATGTGGCATCAATGGCCTTTAAATGAAGGGCTTTTAATATAAGTGAAGCAAATCTACCTATTCATGTGTTTGCTAAAGCTTTTTTTTTCTAATTTTCTAATCAACTCACAGCAAATACATTTTTATTTTCGAGTTTTAATTAAGTAAAGACAATGAAAAACTCTCACGTACACGCCGTCCCTAGGGGTCACTTTGTAAAACATTTAAATACAAGTTCTTTTTTACAATCAGGATTGCATAATCATTGATATAAGCAGAGAATCTAATTAACGTAAATAATATATATGGAGATCAGATTAATGTTGCAATTAGTACCTATAGATAATTGCATAACTTTTGTTCGTCAACGGAATCTCCTCATACTCGTGCCATATTATTATGCCATCACTGGCCGATGACATTTGTCTTGCGATACTGAGGTAATACTTTCGACGAGTAGATGTTGAATATAGTTTCTCGAACTCTGTCTAACCGAGTTGAATTCGATGACTGACCTCGGAGTACCTACAGTGTACAAAATTGATTATAGCAATTAAAATAAGCATTAGGTACCTACCTACACATTACCTACATTTTCTTAACACAAAAACATGCATAGGTAGGTGAGTACTTTGGTACCTATAACTTCTAAAGGAACTTAGATGCAAAATACATTTTTAGAATTATTGTATATAAACTCTACTTTCTGAGACTAATTATAACTTAGGAAGAATTAAATCTACATAATAATGTTCTAATCTCACTAATCAAGTAAATCTAATTAATTAAATCATACCATTGTCGTCAAGGTAAAGTTTGTCATTACGCACCAATTAGGTATCTGCTAATTAATTAGTAGTACCTAGTAGCACAAACGGAGAGAACTTGATAACTAATTAAGTTAGCTTTGACAGTAGAGATAAAGTCTTCGTATTGTTTAAAAATTCACATTTCTGTTGAGAGAATTTTAATTGAATTTTCGCCAACCAAGCCAAAAAATGTACGGAATTGACATGCTAACGCCAACATTGTCATTAGCTGAAGTCAATCCCATACATTTTGGAATCTATTCTATTCTATTAGCATTTATGCCACTTGTCTAGGCCCTCCGTAAAGGCAACTCTGCGGACTACAATAATTACTTGGTTCGCCTGTGGATTTATTCGTTTTTTATACGATCGCTTAGAAAGACGCCTTATAAAGACCACTGCATCGCTCTCTAAGCTATAATTTCTTTTGAATCAGCAAAACTGGCTCTTTATCAATATTTATTTATTAAACTAGCTGTTGCCCGCGACTTCGTTCGCGTGAAAATTCAGATGGGTGCCTCTATGAGAATATTGCGTGCCTGATTTTATGGCAATCGTACATTGTATCAGTATTATCCGTCTTTATGGCGAATCCAGTTTAAACCCGCTACCGCTAAAACTGACAAACCACTTTTACACAAACTTGCGACTCTTATTTGCCCATTTAATAAGGGTGGTTTCTTAATATTAAAAAAAGAGTATTTTCTAGTAATTTGGTAATCCTACTATAAAAACTATAGAAGTTTCATACAAACTTTGCCACCCCTTTATACTCCCTTAGGGGATGGATTTCGCAAAATTCCATCTAAGTGAGCACCTATATTCTAATAGGAATGACAATGCAAAGTTTGAGATTCCTAGCACTTGTTGTTTCTGAGATTTCGTGATAAGTGAGTGAGTGACCTTTTGGGCTTCGCTCGCGTTTTTCCAATAGACATTTTTGTATTGTTTAAATACTGTTTTTCATACTATTTATTATCTTCCCCTCACTTCCCCCTCACTTCCCCCTCACTTCCCCCTCACTTCCCCTCACTTCTCCCTCACTTCTCCCTGGCTTTCCCCTTACTTTCCTCTGACTTCTCCCTGACTTTCCCTTCACTTCTCCCGCATTTCTCCCACACTTTCTCTTCACTTCCCCCTCACTTCCCCATCACTTTCCTCTCACTTCCCCATCACTTCCCTCTCACTTTCCCCTCCCTTCCTCCTTCTCCTCAGTTCCTCCTTTTCCTCCCTCCTTTCCCTCCCTCCCTTCAGAAGCTAAAGATCTTTGTATAGAATATTTCATCCCTAATTTCACCCCTCTAAATCCACCCCTGTTAAAATAAAATTATAAGAATATTTTTTATTTAAATGGAAGTATTCCAAAATAAAATTTTAAAACTGTAAGTTAAAAAATGAAGAAGTTTCATATAATCGATTTCATCCCTTTTCACACACTTAGGAATTAAATTTTAAAAAACCCTTTTTTTAGTACAACCTCTAGACATTTAGACAAACACACCCTCCAAATTTTAAGTCGCTACGACCAGCAGTTTAGGCTGTGCGTTGTTTGTTAGTCAGTCAGTCAGTCAGGACAAAGCCATAAATAATATGTATGGGTGTATGGATGTATGGATTAGACGTATAGCCATCGGGGATCAAAGCATACAGGCTGCTAGGAATGCTAACACGTGATGAGCCACATAAAGCTGACCGTGCGAAAAACAAAAATAAAATTATAAGAATATTTTTTATTTAAATGGAAGTATTCCAAAATAAAATTTCAAAACTGTAAGTTAAAAAATGAAGAAGATTCATATAATCGATTTCATCCCTTTTCACACACTTAGGAATTAAATTTTAAAAAACCTTTTTTTAGTACAACCTCTAGACATTTAGACAAACACACCCTCCAAATTTCAAGTCGCTACGACCAGCAGTTTAGGCTGTGCGTTGTTTGTTAGTCAGTCAGTCAGTCAGGACAAAGCCTTATATAATATGTATGGGTGTATGGATGTATGGATTAGACGTATAGCCATCGGGGATCAAAGCATACAGGCTGCTAGGAATGCTAACACGTGATGAGCCACATAAAGCTGACCGTGCGAAAAACAGCTAATACTTAGATCCACACCCACAACTTTTAGTTGTGTCTGACCTTGGGCTTTATTAATTGTCATCGCGAAACATAGGCTCACTGTAAACTGGACTCATTTAAAACTAAACGGAAGATTGTTTAGAATGAGCGCAATCCGAAAAAATAAAAACGCTATTAGCTATTCCGTAACCTGTTAAAGTCTCTGTTTCTATCAGATTTCGTAGTAAATTAACAAATGTTCGACGTGATTCTTTAAATTGGCATAACTTTTTTATTTATGAACCGATTGACATGAAACAAACACTAAATGTTAAGTGAAGCTTACCACAATGTATTAGTGAAACCATATCTAAATCGGATAAGCCGTTTCTGAGATTAGCGTGAACAAACGCACAGACAAACAGACAAACAGACAAACAGACAAACAGACTAACAGACAAACAGACAAACAGACAAAAATTGTAACAATCATTGTTTTGGGTTCTATTTGCGTTGATAAAGGCCCCAATATTTTTTTTTCTCATATATCTTCCACGTACAGACAGCGATCGGTTACATTTTTATTATATGTATAGATTATATCACCAAATGATTTACTAATTCTAATGTATTCCATTTATAGTTATCTTAAATTTTAATGTTACGCTTTGTTTACAAATGACCCAAAGAGCAAAGATTGAATCATTATAGTGTACATAACATATCTATATTATGTTTATGTAATACCTATTAGTTAATAATTAATTAATTAATAAAGAGTGTAAATAATAACAAGATATTTATCGTGACCCTTGTTCTTAAATGTATGTTGAAAATTTATTATATTTACTGATCAATCAATCACACCTATAACCATTGTGTATGATATATGGATAGACAAATTATTGAAGAGAATCAAATCAATCAAACATAGACGAATTTATTAAAGAAAACCAGGTTATCATCATCATCACCTCGTCATTTCAACCGGAAAACTTCCACTGCTGGAGGTAAGCCTCCTTCAAGTATCGCCACTTTGACTTGTAAGCTGACTTATCCATCGATTGAAAATCAAATACCTACTTACATTAGTGATGAACATGTATAGGTAAATCAACTGCCAAAGTTTAAATCGCAGCAGCGTATCTCAATACAAGACCGAATAAAATACGACCACTTGAACTTAATAAACAAAAGTCTTGACTTTTATCGTTATCTTATACTATCATTTCTCCTTCAGTGATAAGAGATATACAGTGCGTAGGTACGTTCATATTATATGCTCGTACTTTACAGCCACAACAATACCTAACTAATTAAGAACACCGTAAGAATACAGCACATCTTTTCGTAGAATAAAGCTTATATTACATGCGTTAGGATTGTTTTTTTTTTTTTTTTTTTTTTTTTTTATAGTATAGCCTACCAAAGTGACTCCACCCTGCCTGATGGTAAGCAGTCAGTGGAATCCAGAAGTGGCGGCCACTATACCAAAAGCTATCGTTTTAAACTGCTGGTATGGTGGCCTCCACTATGGCGGCTGGGAATGGGGTTAGGGGAAGGAAATGAGGGACGTGAGGAAAGAGGAAAGGGGGAAAATTGGGCCTCCGGCGCTCTCACTCACCGAACGAAACGCAGTAGTACGGATACTACTACTCTTAAGTCGATCTTCTATGAGAGGGTAGTACTTCCCCGGACGGTCCGGCCCATTCATGCTGAAATCAGCGTGGATCTACTACCTAATTATTGTTTTTCCTGTGGCTGTATTTATGCACTTCTGCCATTTTTACTAGTAAGATTGAACGGGCACATATTACATTTGGCTAGGCTCGGGCGCTTCAATACTCGTAAATTCTTCGCAATTAATCCGACGCCTAAGGTCACTAGGTTAATGCAATACACGACTAATTACAAAAATAAATTGTAAAACAGGACTACATTAAAATAACTAAGTTATGAATTGCTTTTATTTTAACATAGAATCTAACTAAATTTATTAGGCCAAGACAAGTATTCATAACTTTATCGAATTAATACTCGTTGTTAACCGAAAAGGTCGAAGAGATGTTTTTGTATATGAAGTATAAGTAAATATAGTAGGTATATTACAAACAATTAACTGCTGGTCCCCTCAGTATGTACCAGTGTACTTCACTTCTATAATAGTCGTGGTTTTTTTTTCACTACTAGGTAGGTATATTTCATTATCGAAACAGGTGTCAGTAATTGAATTTCATATATAATTTTACACGATGATGACAAGTTATGAAGTTAATTTGTAAGATATGTAAAATATTTAAAGTTAGTTTAGTTAGTTAATTTAAGTTATTGTTGCAGACAAATTAGGCCAATTTATTACCATATGAGAGTCAATAATCTTGCCATCCTGCGGGTGGTATGCCAAATAAGTCGTCACACACACTTCACCCGAGAATTTGTAGTCACTACCGAGGTTCATTAAACTTAAGGACATACAAATATATACCTATAGTCCACTTAATATTCACCCTCTGTTTCTATAGCATCATTTAATAAAAAGTGTGCTATATACATTAATCTGTAAGTAGTTACCTTTCCAACGGCCCTTCCATTATCTCGTGCAAATAATTACTTTGATTCGTAACTTAATTATAACGTAAAAAGGAACATTTTAGTCTAATAAAACCTTAAACAATAATGGGTAGGTATCTGTATATGACGTACTCCTACATAAAAGAGAGTGCGAGACTGGCGTTTTGGAACACTGTTAAATACACTAAAACTAGATGTCTCATGAGTCTGGCCTACCACGAGCTCATAAAGCAGTATTATTTTAATCTTACTTTGTGTTTTCTCTTTTTCTTTTGAACCATTAAAAACAAGGATGGAGACAAAGTACAGTATAATAAAAATGCTAGAGGTTGTGCTAGAGGCCCTGAACTACCTTAAAATATTTTTATGAAAATTTAACAGCACCTCTAGCATTCACTCTAAGAACTAAATTTTCTTTACTGTCACAGGTTGCGTAAGCACGGCAACTCAAGGTACATATTAATAGCAACTGACATTTGATGCCGGTTCGCCCGTCCTTTTATTAATTTTGAGGTGCTTATATTTCTCGGCCATATGGTCTCTTGTCTATAAAAAGTCGCGGATTTCTATAAATACTCTTATTATATATAACAACCCTATCCTTGTCCTTTGTCTTACCAAACATTGCAACTATTGTAATCCATCTCTCTTATACTTTTTAGGGATAACCTATGTCTAATACTAAATTAGACATATTCTCTAACTTTAGCATAATTAGTAATCGGCTTTTTTTTCTAAAAGATTTTTTTCATCCTCATTAGTCCTCATAGTCCAGCAATGCTACAAAAGTCGATTAAACAAATAATATACGAATTGCAAAATAATGGTTTACAATACTCTCAACACGCCATGAACAAACAGACGTTTATAATTGAAAATAGCCCACGGAGAGTGCAACACTGCATGCAACCGCGCAACGATAATTTACATTTGCAAGTCTTTATTTGTACAGCGTCTCCCTTTTGACCCTCCTACTATTATAGACAGTGTTTGTTCTCAGTTATTGTTTGTGAATTACATTGCGTCCTATTTTCTTCGAAATTAATAGTAAAAGTCAGTCAAGTATGTTTTAAAGGAAATTGGCAATCCACTGAGGTTTTGGTTTGGATAATATTTGTTTATAGAAATGCTGTCTAATGGATTAGCTGTTGCTATTCTATACACTGTAGTATTAAAAATTCGGACAATACGCTTATCTACAGCCTTAATTAGTTCAATGACCTTTTTGAGAGTACGTACCTACTTTCATACTTAGACCTTACGCATGCGAAGTTTATTTTCTCATTTCTAAATCTTATGCTTCTACTTCATGCTCATCTAAAATCCAACTAGAACACGAATAAGCTTTCGAACATTGGCTTTTATACACGATGTCCTGTTAAACGTAACTAAACTATGGAGTCGCAAGTTTTTAACAGACTAACCAGTTTCTGAAAGGCTGATCAACGAAAAATTAACTAATCACCTGTTAAATCTCATGTGAAGTACCAGTTGGGTTGCTAAAAGCATGAATAATTAGTTTTAATTGATCTAATTAGTAACTAAATAGATCAATCAAAAAGAAGAGTTTGTTTGTTTGTTTATTTGAACGCACTAATCTCTGAAACTATCTGTCGGATTTGAATAATTCTATTTGCGTATGATAGCCTAGTTCTTGAGTAAGTGTTAGGCTATGTAACATCACTCTACTGGCGACGGGAGCAGAGCAGTAAGCAAAAACGCGGGTAAAACCGCGCTGCAGAAAGCTAGTTCTTCATAAAAACAAGATAACTATTATGAAATAAAGCTTTCGCTGAAATTGCTGTTATATAACTATTTATGGCAGCGTACACCTGTTAGCCTCCTATTCCTCCAGGAGGACATTAACTTGTATAATTTATGCGTGAGCCGACTTAGTTAATACTTACAGATAGACCTATGTGTTATATTGCCGTACAAAATTACTCCTTCCTCGATGTTATTACTCTATATTAGTTTTGAATTTATGTTTCAAAGTGAAATGAATGTTCAACTAAATTATGTTTATTTTATCGTCAAGACCCGAAGCGTTAACTTTGCAGAACAACTTTAAACAATGAAAACATTGCAAATTTTGAAATAATTACTTTGTATCTGAGATTGCGAGAATGCTATTATTCCGAGAATACATGTTTATGCATATCTCTACATAATATATATGGTAGGAAGCTTTTGCTTAAGGCGGTTGGCACACAGCTCCGCACCACGCAGCGCGGCGTGGGCATGCTTGCTCTTACGTTGTTTGTACGTATCTCTCTTTATATTGAAATCACGCGTGGTGCAACACGCTGAAAACGCATTCACGCGCAGTGTAGATGTTCCTTCACCACGCACCCTTTGGCGTAGTGCGGGGAAGTGTGTGGATCGCCTAAGAGTTAGACAGAAAAGGTTAATTGTAAAGTAAAATCTACCTGAAGAAGTTCACTGCTCATAAGATTCCCTAAAAAGGAAGATTAGAGTTTGCTATAGCCACCATGCTTTGTAGGCAGACAGGTGAGCGCAGTAAGATGATATTTAGTGCGTAAATAATCCTCCTGCCATTACATTAAATTACTTAATGTTGCAAATCTCATTCACATACACCAGAAAGAGCGTAGGAGCAGCATACAGCCATGGGCACGTCGTATTATATTTATTTAAGTAATCACTAAGATCTCCTCCTATTTTTAACCGACTTCAAAAAGGCGGAGGTTATCAATTCGGGTCATATGTTTTTGTCTGTTTGTTACCTCATATCTCGGTCATTTATGAACCGATTTGAAAAATTCTTTTTTTATTTGAAAGGGTATCCTCTGAAATTGGTCCCATATTTTTATTATAAAAAATGGTTCAGTAGTTGTATGTTAGTTACAACAGAACTCGGTCATTTATAAACCAATTTGGAAAATTCATTTTTTATTTGTAAGTATATCTATACTCTCTCTCTATATACTCTGAAATCGGGTCCCATATATTTTTTATCAAAAATTGTTCAGTAGTTTGGCTTTAATTTTACATTTTTTAGTTTTTATTTTCGTATGCAAGGAGTAAAGACTTGTAAAGCAACGCGTCGATATCTTTTACGACGAATTTTCTGACATTGACATATTGTCCATGCTAAAATTGTTAACCGATTTCCAGAATTCTTTTTTTGTTAGAATCAACATGGCCGAGGATGGGTGACCATTTGTGTCATTTCATTTCAAGCGTCTTCATGCTTTAAAAGCAGTGGACTCTGGTTATCACTATAATTTGGTAGTCGTTAAGCCAAGTTGGAGGCCTTATGGTCGTGAGAAATTCTAACAGCAGCGGGCAGCCATAAGCCTGCCTTTACAGCACCACTGTTTATTTTTTGTATATCAGTTACGCGATTGCTCCGTCAGTTAAATTATGATTTATGGTGATTTTTTATTGTTGGTAGGTCATCACTTTTTTGTTTTTCGTTTGTGGTTTCCGGGATTCAGGGTTCAGATATCAGTAAAAATGTTGATAAGGACTTTATATCTTTATATTTACAATCTTTCCCCTCGTCACTACATTTTTCCAAACGGCGCTGTCTCATTTGCGCAGCACGTTTAGTAGGTCTACGTATATCAAATATATTATCAATACACAATTATTTTCCACTAAAACTTTCAAAATAAAATAATAATAAAAAAATACGAAAACCGACTTCGAAACAGAACGAAATAGAAACCTACGTGTTCAATTCTTAACTAAAAAGTAGAAAATAATATTTTAATTACCTACTTCATACCTAAGAACATTATAGGGGAATCAACGCAATCATTGATACCTATAATACTTTACAATTTATAATAATCAGTTATTTTGGAGTCGGTGCCAGCCAAGAAGGATCATAATGACCTCTGGAACAACTTAAGCTGGTTATCTATACATATAATAAAAATGTAACCGATCGCTGTCTGTACATGGAAGATATATGAGAAAAAAATTATTAGGGCCTTTATCAACGCAAATAGAACCCAAAACAATGATTTTTACAATTTTTGTCTGTTTGTCTGTTTGTCTGTTTGTCTGTTTGTCTGTTTGTCTGTTTGTCTGTGCGTTTGTTCACGCTAATCTCAGAAACGGCGTATCCGATTTAAATATGGTTTTCACTAATACATTGTGGTAAGCTTCACTTAACATTTAGTGTTTGTTTCATGTCAATCGGTTCATAAATAAAAAAGTTATGCCAATTTAATGAATCACGTCGAACATTTTCTGGTATAAACAGAGACTTTAACAGGTTACGGAATAGCTGATAGCGTTTTTATTTTTCGGATTCCTCTCATTCTAAACAATCTTCCGTTTAGTTTTAAATGAGTCCAGTTTCCAGTGAGCCTATGTTTCGCGATGACAATTAATAAAGCCCAAGGTCAGACACAACTAAAAGTTGTGGGCGTGGATCTAAGTATTAGCTGTTTTTCGCACGGTCAGCTTTATGTGACTCTATCACGTGTTAGCATTCCTAGCAGCCTGTATGCTTTGATTCCCGATGGCTATATGTCTAATCCATACATCCATACACCCATACATATTATATAAGGCTTTGTCCTGACTGACTGACTGACTAACAGACAACGCACAGCCTAAACTGCTGGTCGTAGTGACTTGAAATTTGGAGGGTGTGTTTGTCTAAATGTCTAGAGGTTATACTAAAAAAGGGATTTTTAAAACTTAATTCCTAAGTGTGTGTAAAGGGATGAAATCAATTGTATGAATCTTCTTCATTTTTTAACTTACAGTTTTGAAATTTTGTTTTGGAATACTTCTATTTAAATAAAAAATATCCTTATTATTTTATTTTAACAGGGGTGGATTTAGAGGGGGGTAATTAGGGATGAAATATTCTATACAAAGATCTTTAGCTTTTGAAACTAGCGACTTGAAATTTACAGGGAGGGGGAGGGAGGAAAAGGAGGAATTGAGGAGAAGGAGGAAGGGAGGGGAAAGTGAGAGGGAAGTGATGGGGGAGTGAGAAGAAAGTGATGGGGAAGTGAGGGGAAAGTGAAGAGGAAGTGTGGGGGAAATGCGGGAGAAGTGAGGGGTAAGTCAGGAAGAAGTCAGAGGGAAGTCAGGGGAAAGCCAGGGAGAAGTGAAGGAGAAGTGAGGGAAAAGTGGGGGAAATGTTATAGGAAAGTAAGAGGAAAGTGAGGAGAAAGTGAGGGGAAAGTGACGGAGAAGTAACGGGAAAGTGAGGGGGAGGTGAGGGGGAAGTCAGGGGGAAGTGAGGGAAAATTGAGCGGGAAGTGAGGTGGGTGAGGGGGCAGTGAGGGAGACGTGAGAGGGAAGTGAGGGAGGAGTGAGGGGAAGTAAGGGGGAGTGAGGGTTAAGTGAGAGGTGAATGAGGGAAAAATGAGAGGAAAGTGGGGGGAAAGTGAGGAAGACAGTAGAGGAAGGGAGGGGGAAGGAACGCGGAAAGAAAGGAGTTCTCGAATGGTGGAAAAAGGGAGGGGAAGGGATAGGAAGCGATAGGAAGGGAGAGGAAAGGAGGAAAAGAAAGGAGAAGGAAGGGGGAAAAGAGGGGGAAACGAGGAGGCAAGGTAGAGGAAGTGGAGGAAAGGGCTAGAGATGCTGGAGGTGGGGAAAGGGATGCTGAAGGAGGTGAAGAGGAGAAGGGGGAGAGGAGGAGAGAAGGGAGGAAACTGTGGAGAGTGGAGAAAAAGTGCAATAGGGAAGAAGGGGATAGTCATTGTAGTGAAAATTTGCCTTTGTGTATTGTATATTGTTTTTACGAGGGATATCTTTAGGTAGGTGAAAGAGGATTTGTATGAATGGGAGATTAAAAATAGTATGAAAAACAGTATTTAAACAATAAAAAAATGTCTATTGAAAAAAACGACATTCAAGCGGACAAAGCCGCGGGCAAAAGCTATCTATATACATAAAAGCAAAAGGTCACTCACTCACTTATCACGAAATCTCAGAAACAACAAGTGCTAGGAATCTCAAACTTTGCATTGTCGTTCCTATTAGGATATAGGTGCTCACTTACACGGAATTTTGCGAAATCCACCCCCTAAGGGGGTATAAAGGGGTGGCAAAGTTTGTATGAAATTTCTATAGCTTTTATAGTAGTATTACCAAATTACTAGAAAATACTCTATTTTTAATATTCAGAAACAACCCTTATTAAATGGGCAAAAAAAAGTCGCAAGTTTGTGTGAAAGTAGTTTGTCAGTTTTAGTGGTAGCGGGTTTAAACTGGATATTCGCCATAGAGACGGATAATACAATGTACGATTGCCATAAAATCAGGCACGCAATAATCTCATAGAGGCACCCATCTGAATTTTCACGCGAACGAAGTCGCGGGCAACAGCTAGTCTTTAATATAATTTGTTCTTGTTTTATTTTTATTGCGGCGATGGAGATGCGTGTCAAATGCCTTAGCTAAATAGAGGAAAATACCAATACATTTGTCACCACTATCCAATGCCTCTACTGTATGATTAGTAAGATCGTGTAGAGCGTCGTTAGAAGTAGATATTATTACGGAAACCGAATTGGTTATTTGACAGAATGTTTTTGGCTTCTAGATAGTTTTATAAACAACTGTTCATAACCTGTTCTAAGATTTTAAACAATAATGGCAGCACTGAAATAGGGCGAGAGTTTATGACACGATCCTTATCCTCAGACTTATATATAGGGTGAACCTAGGGTGAACCTTTTAAACAGATATGGAAATTCTCCATTGCGTACGCAGAGATTGAATAAGTATATAGGTTGGTAGGAGGTATTAAAATTGTTCTGTTAGAATATTAGATGATATACGAGTAATACCGATTGCACAGTTAGTACGTAACGATCTTTGCCAATATTGGTCAAAGTTTTATTAACAGCGTTATAGATTCGACAGTTGAACCTTTAATATTAAGTAAGGCATCGGATGATGGGTGATGACAGTGTCTTTTAGTGTGAGTAACTTCTTTTATTGCACTCCACATCAAGTTAGAATTAGATTTGGCTTTGTTTATTTCATCTTTTTCTTTTTTCTATCTCATAGAATTACAAAAAATATGGTAAATCTTAAAGATATTATATTATAAAATTTTAAAGACTACCTTTAAAATTTTATAATATTGTTATGCACTACATAAATATTTTTAGTATCTACTTCCTAGAGTATCTTATCGCTCACTATCCGCAATGGAAGTCAATTTAATTATAATTAAACGCCCAAACTGAACGGAGGGCGGCGGCCGGCTTGGACCTAACAATCAATACGGTCTCAAAACGTATTAAGACGTGTCTCATTAAATTTCACCTAACTATATTATCCCTTTCGACATGAGGTGTACCGGTAATTTATATTAGATCAATCAAGTTTAGCGCTTAGGGTATTTGGTGTTATTCCCAGCTGTACAATTCACGAAAGTAACGCTTATTTTTTTTTCATCTTTAAATCAAGTTCATTTATTCACTAAGAAAATGTGAATGACACTTATGAATGTCAAGATCACCAAAAGATTAACTAATTTGCTTACTTATTCCACAATTTTGTTGCTACTATATGCCTATTTATCTGTGTTTTTTTTATTAGTAGGCACCTAGTTTCTTGGGTCATATGTGGTCTCCGGCCTTATAGTAGGCATAAAACTACCCACGGGTATCGTAAGAAGAAACTAAGGGAAATGGACGGCAGCGTTACCGAAGGACAAAATATTACTTTATTGGATCATCAAACTAAAATACATGATGTCTAGCAGTAGTCTGGCAAGTCCCTTCTTTTAGAATTCTATATACAACAAAACAATAGCAATAAATATAGTCCGTCTGACGGTGGGTGGACTGGTGGTATTGATATGATTTGTCGAAGTTAAATAACATAAAATTTCCAATTGCTTAACATTATATTATCACTACATAGTATAAAACAAAGTCGCTTCCCGCTGTCTGTCCCTATGTATGCTTAGATCTTTAAAACTACGGAACGAATTTTGATGCGGGTTTTTCTAATAGATAGAGTGATTCAAGAGGAAAGTTTATATGTATATAACATGCATTATATAGTAGAGAAACACTAATAAATTTAGATGTTTTTAATGTAATGTCGTAAATAAACAATTTTTTTGCGCTTACATTGCAACGCTGGCTAAACCCTACAAGATAGATCAAAATAATGTACTACAGTATAGTACACCTTAAAAAGGTCTACAAAAAAGTCCGCGATAGTATATGTCTATCTCTAAGAGATAACCCACAATAACCATTTTTTATCCTTTACTTTTTATGAGAAATAATGGCTTATTTTCGAAGCGATTTTAAGCAATACAGCTACAATAATCTATCCTCAGATTTTTCACAAAACACACTGATATTTGTTATAATATATATTGATATTTTGTGAAACGTGGAAAGACAAAAATGTGAGGGTAGATCTAGAATCTACTTCGCATACGGAGACGTGACATCGCCACATCAGTCTGCTTGTGACCACGGCCGGTGTAACCTGGTCGAAACGTCAAGCAAAATAAAGTATGTAAATACCTAATGCATGATCGCGTGAATTCCCGTATATTTGGTTCTACTATATCATGCAACGCGAAAGTTTAAAAGTAAATAATTAGGTATGTTCTAAACTTTAAAAATAAAACTCATAATTATCTGATGATATTGACACTGACAGATTACATTGAGAGACAAGTAAAAAACAAAATATTGTTGTTTTTAATATAACATTGTTGCATCACCGTTGCCTGTCCCTAGTAAAAAACAGAAACTTGTTGTTACGACATTACAAGTTTTTAAGTGACAGACTATGCAATAAGATCGATCACCGCATTATTTCAAAGTCTAACTCAAACAGTTTCTTCAATTTATTCGTTTCTCTTATAATAGGAGCGTTCTTGTACAAATTGAAAATCCTTACTGTAGAAGACTTTTCTAGAGAAGACGCGCCTGATAAAGCAACACGCTCTACTTAATACTGTATTGCAATGTGTTAATAACGATGCTTCTAAGGCTTCACTTAAGTTAAAGGCTACAAGTCAGCACTTGTTAGCTTCAAGAATAGTGCAGTCAATATTTATTGCACTACCCATGACTCGTACTCTCGTTTGTAATCATTGTTTCAAAATACACACCTTCAATTAAATAATATTACTAATACAATTGGTATGCAGATCCTTCTAACACAAATTTTCCATTTTATTTTATTTTGCCTTGTCCCTCATTCAACAAAATAACGTTTCATTACAAAAAATGGACCGGAAATTTTACTCAAAATCAATCAATCTACGTAGTCAAACTGACCCACGGTAAACTAAATATCGAGACCTTTCAAACCTTGGAGACCACTAACGCATAAATGATTTATTGTTAGCATTCGGACAATAAATAAATAACCCACAGGAATTCTTTCGACATATTGAAAATGGTTCAAGCAATATCAAAAGAAATGTAAGGTAGATACCACAGGAAACAATTTTCAATCAACCAAAAATAGGCAACGGATACAATAAGATTGCTTATTATTTTATGAATTTCTAATAAAAAGTCTCTGTTGTTGTTTGAAAAACATCAAGCACATCAGATTTCTGATGATCATGATAAGGTAATGAGGTAGTTTTCACTAAAGACCACCATAACGTTATATCGTCGGTCAATAGAGTTCAGAACTGGATGTCCTGCTTGCTGACCTCTGTCACGACATAATAGGCCGGTGACCTGCGTAGACTTATTCTTTCTTCTATTTATTCCACAATTTTAAGTTTATTCATGCTGTCAGGTATATTCTTTGTCACGCTAACCCTTATTACATACTGAATTACGACTAGGCAGTTTTTTTTACCATAGTTATATACTTAATTATAATATACTAATTAATTCAGCATCCAATCTCTTTCGGCATTTCTACCCAGATGATGTAGAAATTTTCTTTGACGCGCTACATACAATATTTCTCATGTTGTCAGGAACGCATATGCTGACCGTCAGATGTTTGTCAATGATTAATGATATTTTATCTAAAAATACGGTAGAATGCTACATTCCGTAAAGTTCTTGTATTTTGACCAGTAAAGAGTCTATTATTAACGGATTAGATTAAATTTAAGTTCATAATCTTAGTAGGTATAGCATATTATTATTAGATACTATTAATTACTAACATTTTACTAATTTGAAAAGATTTATTTTCGATGGATCCCACTTTTAGGTCCGTTTTTTAAATATCACCGATGGGTCCCATTTGGTATTTCCAGTAAATCTCATGTTATAACAACAGTGGTTTATAACAACATTTCTAAACAAAAGTGGTTTACCAAATTTTATCAAACACTACCCGCCCGCCCTCGCTTTACTTTGGTATCAAATGTATCTTTTGTTAGAGGACGCTATACCACGATGTAACATTACGAACTCCTGCATAAAACACGATTGCAATACTGTCTGCAAAATATTATTGCAAATTTACTTATGCTGTCTACTGTATTGACAATTGAGAAATATTAATTTACTGAAATTGCTAAAAATTGGTTAATCATGTTAACGTGTTAACTAATGTCTCTGTTTACACATTGACGATTTTTCATACAAACTTTCATCCCCTATTTCATCCCTTACGATTTATTTTATATATATTATAGTCTATGTTATTTTTCAAGGTCTAGTCTATCTATATACCAAATTGCATTAAAATTCATTCAGAGTTACTTTCGCACTTATAATATTAGTATGGAAATATGGAAATATGAATTTTGTTGTTGCAAATACCCATGCATGCATTATGATTTTTTAAGCTTTTTAAGTTTGAGATTTAACGGAAATAATATTTGGGATTCAAAGACAATAAAATGTATTTTTTTAATTTGAGATCCAACAAAAAATTTATAATATTTATTAGTGGGTCCAACGCCAAAAATATTAAAGTTGGATTTAAAAGTGGGATCCATCGCAAATAAATGATTGGAAAATACGTCATTACTTTATAGTTATATTATATTCAAATTATGTCGTAGATTTTAGATTCTAAAATCTACGACATACATTTAACATTTAATGTGTATTGTATTGATTATTGATGTACCGGCCATGCTTGGCGATATTTTTAAAAATAAAACAAATGTACGATAAGAAATAAGTATTGGGTGTCTGAATTATAGTTTAATTAAATAAAATTAGAGAACTACTTAATTATCAATTGTTTTACTTTAGGTTATCATTGTTTATGTTAGAAATAGATGAATTGATATTTGGAAAAATAACTGTTTGCAAACAATACAAATATAGTATTAAAAATAATACAATACAAGGTTTTAATCACATTTAATTTACAGAATTTATGTCTTAGTAAGCAAACCTTTTTTGGTAGAGTTAACGTAAAAAAAAGGTATCTGAGCGTACCGTCCGTATGATCAGAACACATATCCTTGCTCATTGAGGAAAACCTACATCAAGCAGCAAACCTCTTTCGGCTGAAAGGACAAGTATTTATCAAATGATATTTTATGATCGATTTTACACCGACTCCAAAATAACTGATTAAAAACTATAAATAGTAAAGTATTATAGGTATCAAGGATTGCGTTGATTCCCCTTTAATGTTCTTTGCTATGAAGTAATTAAAATATTATTTTCTACTTTTTAGTTAAGAATTGAACATGTAGGTTGTACGGTCTGACCGTACATGTTTCGCCGACGCTGCACATCAGCGTCCGCAACGTGCGTCACAAACCATTGTGCAACGCCTATTATATTAATGATTAATTTAGCATTTACTTAGCAGTACGAAAATAACTTTGTTGTAACTATTATCAAGAAAAGACTGGCCACTTATACCTAATTACTGTTATATTAAATTTTACTTTACAATATATACAGTTTTTTACTCTTGGCATTCTTTCTATTCGTACTCCACTACAACCACACCTACTCCACAAACTGCAGTAAATGTGCTGAGCTAACTGGCCCACACATAGGTATTGTTTGAAGTCGGATTTCATTATTTTTTCTAAAAATAATTTTATTTTAAACTTTTAGTGAGAATTAATTGTGTATAAATAAACTGACGGACTCATAAACTGCATCAAAGTTCAGGATTACTTTGAAATGTTTTTTTTTAATAAGTATGCAAACTTTTTAGATTAAATTATTTAAATATAGAGAGACTGGCTCTTAATCTTAAAAAAAAGCAAAATTTACTCATCGAGAGTTTTTGAACCATAATATGGATACTTCGTCCGAACAAGCGGCTCAAATTGTAGCACTGGTGCGGAAGGGCTTGGATCAACGAACGATTGGTAGAAATTTAAATTAAAACCAGTCTACGGTTTCTAGAATATACAGAAGGTTTGTGGAGACAGGTTCTTACAGAAGGAGACGTGGTACAGGCAGGACTCGAGCAACCACCGGTCGTGATGACCGATTTATTGTTACAACTTCCCTGCGAAATCGTTTCCTCACGTCAGTCAACATCAAAACAGAGCTTAATGAAGTGCGTGGAGTAAATGTGAGTGCACGAACAATAAGAAGAAGGTTAAAGGAAGCGGATATCACCCCTTTTAGACCAGCAAATGGTCCAAAGTTGTCTGTAGCTCACAGACAAGCTCGCTTTAGATTTGCGCGTGATCACCTAAATTGGACAGAAGAGCAATGGGCCCCCGTAGTGTTCACCGACGAGTGTAGAATATGTTTATATGGTGCAGATGGTCGCAGAAGAGTCTATCGTCGACGTGGGGAGCGATATGCTCAAAGTTGCATTGAGGAGTGTGTTCCTTTTGGTGGCGGTTCGTGTATGGTCTGGGGTGGCATATCGATGAACGGGCGAACAGAACTTGTGTTGTTCATAGACATGGTCCGTCAAAACGGTAATAGAGGGGGTTTGACTGCACATCGCTACATAACAGAGATCTTAGAAGATCACGTGGTGCCTTACATGAGGTTCATAGGCGAAAATTTTACTTTAATTCAGGATATTGCCCGGCCGCACGCTGCTGCACAAGTTCGACAATATTGCGAAGAGGTTGGGATACATACAATGAATTGGCCAGCACGCAACCCGGATCTTAATCCCATTGAGCATGTTTGGGACAATTTAAAAAGAGCTGTATATGCGAGAAATCCTGTGCCCACGACAGTGGCAGCACTAAGAACAGCACTTTCAGAAGAATGGGACAAAATTCCGCAAGATCTTTTAATAACCCTAATACGATCTATGCGGAACCGATTAGAATCCGTAATAAGGGCACGTGGAGGTAATACTCCTTATTAAAACATAAATAAACCCTTCCATAAAGTTTGTGTCTATTGTTAAAACCATTTTTTTTATTAAACCAATTTTACTTAAATTTCTGTTTTTTGTTCAAAAAAGTCTTAAGGTCCTTTCCAGTACACAAATTTAAACTTAAGGATATGACCCTACGCTGTTTTAAAGTTCAGGAACCAATCTAGAGGTTTCAATTTTAATCTGTATAGAAAGTTTGCATACTTGGTTAAAATATTTATTTCAAAGTCGTCTATTACTTTGATGCAGTTTATGAGTCCGTCAGTGTATATTCAATATGGGTAGACCTACTAAACGTGCTGTGCAAATGAGACAGTGCCGCGCCGTTTGAAAGAAAGTAGAGACGAGAGGTAAGATTGTAAATAGAGATATAAAGTCCTTGACCCAGTAATTATCGACCTATCACGCTTGTTCCAGTATTTTCAAAAATTTTTGAATAGGTTTTCTACCAAAGACTAAATGATTTTTTAATTAAACATGACATTATTAAAAAGGAACAAAACGGATTTCAAAGTAACAAATCCACATCATTAGCTACTTTCAATCATATTCGAACAATTACAGATTATTTAGATAAAAGAATTCCAGTAGTCACTGTGTTTTTTGATATGAGTAAGGCATTTGATTGTGTGGATAAAAATGTCTTACTCAACAAATGTGAGAAATATGGTATACGGGGTGTTGCACTGAACTGGATAAAAACGTATTTAAGTGATCGGAAACAAAGTGTAGAAATAACAAGAGTAAATGATAAGTTAGAATCCACATCTTATAGGTATTCATTTCGAGTTAATAAATTTGGGGCGGTACTCCAAATTTATTAACTCGAAATGAATACCTACCTATAAGGAAGCGTGCTAGGTCCGCTCCTCTTTTTAATCTATATTAATGACCTACCCGACAAGATTAAATACCAAACTATCTTGTTCGCTGATGATATATCAATAATTGTACCATACCAACACAAGCATATATCACACGAGTTACAAGTAAATGAAGCTGTACAGTCAGTATTAAAATGGATGCGATCAAACAATCTTTCCCCTAACATATCTAAAACTAAATACATAAAATTTCAGACTTATAAATCAAAACAATACAATATAAATATCAAATTAGAAAATCAAAACATAGAAGAAACTGATAACATTAAATTTTTAGGCATAACACTAGATAAAAATTGTAATTGGAAAGAACATATTAGTAACATTAGTAGTATACTTAATAGCTTTGTATACGCAATAAAAAACTTCGTACAGTAGCTGACGAAAAAACAGCACGTACAGCATACAGCGGATATGTTGAATCTATCCTTAGATATAATGTAATCATCTGGGGAAATTCTACCAATATAAATAAAGCCTTTATTGTACAGAAAAAATGTGTTAGGGCAATTTGTGGTGCAGGGCCACTAGAATCATGCAGACATTTATTTAAAAAATTAAATTTATTGACATTACCCTCAATTTATATATTAGAGATAGCAAATTTTGTGAAGAAAAATTATGATTTATTTCAATCGAAAAACGATCATTGCGACAATAAATATAAATCTAGAGATCCTACAAATTAATAATACCATACTGTCGAACAACACTCCATAAAAAAAACACTTATCACATGTGTATTACAATTTTTAATAAAATTCCAAAGGAAATAAGGGAGCTTCCTTTTAAATATTTTAAAATTAAATTGCGTAAATGGTTAATGGCTAATTCGTTTTACTCTGTACAAGAATATATGAATACGTGAATAAATGTGAATAAATAGGAAACATAATAATGTAATAATAATAATTTAATAATTTTAGTGACAGTGTATTAATAATAATGTAATAATATTCAAATGATATAAATGATGTGTTGGCAATAATGTAATAATAATAATGATGTACGTATTGATAATAATATTGATGATGAATGATGTAATATTATTTTAGATTGATGGTAATTATAATTTAGATCAATACTCACCTATTGTAACATTTGCATGCCTTTTCTAGGCAGATTACGGTATGTACTCATGCTCACTAAAATGTCATTGCTTGTGGTGTCGTATTGGCCGGGTCATCACCTTCCCTCTAATATGGCGAGGGTGATGATGGCTGGCCCGTGCGTCATGCTCGTGAACGGGTGCTACTTGGGATGACTGGTCAATCTTGGCATGGCTTACATTTAATATTCAATCCAGTATTACCTTGTCGTTCAATGTGACCAGGGGGTGCATTTACCAGTTTAATTAAAATACGTAGTCAAATTACCATACTAGTTGAAACTAAATAATTGAATTCCTTGTTTTCTTTCTTTAATCTTAGTATTATATTAATTAGTTAATTTGTAATAATTACTTTGTATGGTTCTTTGGTTGCGTTGAGTGTTTAAATTGTAACTCATTCAAATAACTGTAATTATCTGGCGATTGAAAAGAGTGGCGTGAGTTTCTTGCCAGTTCTTCTCACAGCTCTACCTCGTCAGCGAACTGGCTGTAGGTCAATTGGCTGACAAAATGTAATGTTGACTTTTCATAAGCATCATACCTTATGATCTAAATGAAATAAATGCTTTGACTTTGACTTTGACTTTGACTTTACTTTTATTACCATTAAGCCACCTGGTTTCACCTGTACTCTGAGCAAATAAATGTTCTTATTTCTTATTTCTTATTTCTCAACACTTTTGCTGATCGCTAAACCCTGATTCCAAGAAACAACAAATCAAAACAAAAAAGTGATGATATACCAACAATAAAGAATCATCAAAAATCATAATATAACTGACCGAGCAATCGCCTAATAGATATACAAAAAACAAACAGTGGTGCTGTAATGGCAGGTTTAAGGCCGCCCGTTGCTGTTGTAATTTCTCACGACCATAAAACCTCCAACTTGGGTTAACGACTACCAAATTATAGTGATAAACATAGTCCACTGCTTCTAAAGAATGAAGACGCTAAAAATGAAATGATACAAATGGTCACCCATCCAGGGCCACTTCGTTTCTAACAAAAAATGAATTTTGAAAATCACTTCGCACTTGTAGCATGGACATGTCAATGTCAGGAAATTCAAGACATCGACGTGTTGCTTTATACGTCTTCACTCCTTGCATACGTTTTGTTACAAAATATAAAATTGAAGCCAAACCACTAAACCATTCTTTATAAAAAAACATGGTACCCGATTTCAGAGTATACTCTTTCAAATAAAAAAAGAATTTGCCAAATCGGTTTATAAATGACCGAGTTTTGTTGTAACAAACATACAACTACTGAACCATTTCTTATAATTAAAAAAATGGGACCAATTTCAGAGTATACTCTTTCAAATAAAAAATAATTTTTCAAATCGGTTCATAAATGACCGAGATATGAGGTAACAAACATACAAAAAAAAAAAAGAAAAACACGACCCGAATTGATAACCTCCTCCTTTTTGAAGTCGGTTAAAAACGATAGTTCGACAAGAGAAAATTAATATCGATAAACTGCAAACTTACTCAATATTTTGTAGGTACACACCCCGTCATGTCAACATTACTTATTTTAATATTTATGAGTCATCAACTTTCATTATCATAGACAGTAAACCACAAAACGAATTTCCAGTTCATATTCATTAGCCGTCATAACCAGAATATTCACTCAATGAACTTTTTTTTAGTTTTAGAGCGTGCTATATTTAATAAAACTTTGTTAATATGTGTTTGGGCGTAAATAAATTGGGACATCAAATAATTATAAAACAATGAGCTCTATTGCTAGCATAATAGTTATCTATCTAGGTATACTATTATATGAAGTGGAAGACATTGTTTGTTTGTTTGTTTGAACGCGCTAATCTCTGGAACTACCTGTCGAATTTCAATAATTGTTTTTGCCTATGATAGCCCAGTTCTTGAGGAAGGTTATAGGCTATGTAACATCACGCTACTGGCAGCAGGAGCAGAGCAGTATGCAAATATGTAACTTAACGCGGGTGAAACCGCGCTGCGGGAAGCTAGTAATATTATAAGCTTCCTAAAAACAACATCATCATCATACCAGCCCGTTGTTATCTCACTGCAGGGTAAGGCCTGTTCTCTAAAAGAAAGCATGAGCATTGTTCGTCACGCTTGCTGAATGCGAGTTGGCAATTTCAAACTTTTTTTATATGTTCTGGTTCATGTGTGTTGCTATTTAAAATGCCCGTTGAAAAAAAAACAACTTCCTTCACGGTAGGCAGCGGCTTCGCTTTAATCCTTGGCATTGCAGGAGCAATGCTACCAGCCTATGTCACTACTTACCATCACGTGGGCTGTTTCCTCGTCAGTCACTGTCGACAATAAAAAAAAACAATGACTACAATAACAACTTGTTTCTTGCATTCTCATACACTGGTAATTAAACTATTTATAGATTAATGTGAAACTAAAAATAAAGGCAATTGTATAAATATAATTAATTTGCATTGAGATAAAAACTAGGGTATTGTACTCGAAAAGGAAAAACAGAACTTGTAGATGTACTTTGTTGGGCAACAAAGTAATTCTACAAGTTCCGTCCGTGTCTCTCTATCATGATCAGTTTTCTAAGAACAGTGTGCAGAATAGAGAACTAATTTAAACTTCATATAATAAATCCTAACAATGTAATAAAAACAAGATATTTTTGAAAATTCTGTAAGGTACCTACCTACTTCTCGTTGGTTTAGAAATACGTAATTTAGCAAGAACCCAGAACTTATTAAAAACAGTTCAGTAGTTCATTTGTATATTAAATTACGCGTTTATAAAAATAGACGTTTGACACTGAGTTACATCGATGTATATGAATAGCTTGGGAAGCTCTATTTCAACTGTACCTATACTTAAGTTTGTTCTTACAACCGACATATCATTATTATTATCTTTTGTTAATTCCCATGGTAGACTAACAATCTCATCACATACAAGTTTAAACTAAAGCCTTGATGAGCAAGGCAAATTAGCATTTGACTGTTTTTTACACTGAATTCTTATTATAATGAAATAAACAACGCATAGGTAATACAATAAAATAACTTTTGATAAGTGAATTCCCGCAGGACATTACATCCGTAACTGAGTCATCTATTTTAAAGAATGTTGTTCGAGACAAAAATGGCCTCATCTCTTGGTGTCGTGCAAATAATAGATTATACCAGCAAGTAAGGCCGTCATCGTGAAAGGCACTTCATCTATCACACGAGCACATAAACAAGTTAAGAATTCACTCGTGTCGTGTAATGAGACGAAGTAGAAAATATTCAGTTACGTCTTGTCACTACATAACATAACACATATATATTTCATAGCTTGGACTCCCACACGTTGCTCAAAAGCGTGACATTACCATTTGTTTGGGTTGCCCGGTTACGCAAATAAACATCTACCAACTCTAAACAAATTCCAACGTACAAGTTGCTACATTAATTATCGTCTCTGAACATTTGAAAGGATAGAACATTATTAATTCCTTCGTAGTAACCCGCATCTTTAGAAAACGGCTTAAGACCTGATTCTGTATGAATAGGATGAAGAAAATGTCATTTATTTATCTTCTCCTAAAACCTAATTTGAGCCAATAACTTAATTTCATTTGGCCTTTTGTTGGATAACAGTTTCCTAATATAGCATTTGTTCGGGTTCGAGAGTGGATCCCGCGCGTGACCAAAATTTAGGCGTTAAGGAAAAATATCACGCCATCGTGTTTGTCACAACAATCCCATGAATATTATCCCTAGATGTTTACAGTATTTGACGGTATTTTCAATTCAGTTATCGTGCTTCAGAGGATTACAATTATAATGTTTTCTAAACGAGTTATCGCTTACTTAGGTACATATAAAGACTTAATTAAGGGATGAAGGCAAATATCATACTGTCTATGTCATTACTTACCGGAAAAACAATGATGAATAATGAAAATGAACAAAAATAACAGTGCAGCTAGTACTTAAGCGGAGAACTAAACTTAGAGATAATAATAATTATCGCAGACGTAGGTCTAGTCGTAGACCTAGTCCCATAAATTTGTGGTCTCTTTAGTGCGCCGTAGATATAATTCTACCCATATTTTGTCTTGCATTGTAACAGAAAGAAGTGAATATTTTCCTTTCTAACTCTTCCGTCATACTTTTGATGAAATTCTTTATAAGAGCCGAGATAGTAGGTTTAGCAGTATCTATGGTTCAGTGTTCGCAAGGGTTTCATCTCTGTTAATCTAGTTCCTACCCCGTTACGTAAGGCTAACGTATCATCAAACATATCAACATCGAACTGAATTATAAATGGTATGTTTATGTAGGTATAGGTATACATCAAATTGTGAGTTTTAGAATAAATAATTTGTTTTCGAGGATTAAATTAAAGGCGATCAAGTAATAAATCACTAATTTTAACCACAAGACGTCCGAAAAGCTTTCCCAAACATATTTGAAAACTTTTCCACAATCACTATGTCAGGCAGGCGCGCGGTTGACTGTTTGCTCTAGTGCTCGTAGCTTATTTAAACCAGCCCTTAGTTGATTGGTTATTAATATTTTGATCGGTTGTATATACTTTGCTGGCGAGCGATGCGGTTATCAATTTCCACAAGTTTAAGCAAAGTTTAAGTATTGACCCACTAATATGTAGGTACCTAAGTATTTACTTAAACTTTAATCATAATACCTATAAAAGCTTTGCAAGATATCTTTCATTTTAGCAACAGTTAGGTAAACATCTGTTATCTCCAAAAGCCCTTTTACTACCTAAATATATATTACCTACTGTAATAATCTCTTTAGCTCAACTACAGTTCTGATATACAGTATTCTTTGGAATCAAATGATGATGCGATATTTGTATGTTTTTCACCTTGAATGTCAGAATTAACAATAAATATTTCGACTACATCATCTTACACACTAAATATAATATTATGTATTCATACAACGTTTAACATTATTTAATATGTAAATGATAAGTATTACATATTTTGCGCAAGTAGGTAAGTAAGTTATAAATCATCATTTACTCCGACTTCACACGTTGGCCTCAACGCTGGTCCCAACGACTCTCGTTTAATGTCATCTCGAAGCCAATGAGGTTAGAACAGTATCGTTGAGGCCAGCGTCGAGGCCAACGTGTGATGTCGGAGTAAATGATGATTTATAACTTACTTACCTACTTGTGCAAAATTAATTATTTAATTAATTATACGCCTTACATGAATTGTCCACAGAAGGAAAAACCGGAAACACGGATGGAAGCCGAGGTAAAATCGTGTGCTTTTCTAATTTATGAGACCGAATATTGAAAGTGTGTATCCTTTAGTATATCAATATAAAATACTTACCATATTCATAGTATCATCATATTCATCATAGTATTACACTTAATAATAATAAAAAAACGTAGGTAATTAATATGTTTATGAAGCAAAAAATTCTGTAATTTCTATTTCTAAATAAACATTAACAAAATAACTAAAGTGTATCTAGAACCAAGTCTAAATATCAAGATACAGCTGTTATAAATCCTTTGAGCAAAAACCAAGAATTAACCCTAAATAACGAAGTTTATAAGTGTCGTGTTTTTGGGTCAAGTCAATCATACCCACAATAACATTCTTATTGTAAAACTGACTAGATTGGCTCATGTATGAATTTTAGTCCACGACATAGAATATGTACAGCGGGAAGCTGTACAAAACATTCACTTTAGTTACTGTGGAACATATTCGTTAGATTCACGTGTTCAGAGAATACAAAGCATAGCAAGTCTTATGTCATCTTTATTTCTCGGCAAGGAAAATAATAATCATGGCAATTATCTTGTAAATCTTACATGGTGCTCGAGAGCTTAAATTAATTTACTATAATATTTTAATTTACTATTTTCTTAATAACATTATGTTGAACTATCATCTTACAGAATAAAATTCGTTTTCTAAATGTTCATGTGTTCACAAGAATCTACTTGTTCGTCAACTGTCATCTTAATTCGTTCAACAGTTTACATTACTTTCATTTAAAATTCTTTAATAAATTTCACATTTGTTATACTTATATTAGTAGGATTTAAACTATTTTATGATTCGTGCCCAGGCAATAGAAAAGGCCTTTAGGTCAGCCTATAAAATGTCAACTTAAAGTTATTTATTAGTTACTAGTCATACATAACTTATACAGTTCTGCCTTTAATAATTACAATGCTGAAATAATTACAAATGCAATCGTTGACACTGCGGTGGCGGCATTGTATGTAAAAGGAACAGCGTATCTAGTATTTACTCTTAGAACTAACCCATAACCTAATTTTAACCTGTCACCAGTGTCAGTTAAACGCAAATTAACTAGTTTCAAA
Source organism: Parascotia fuliginaria (assembly GCA_963082885.1). Lineage (NCBI taxonomy): Eukaryota > Metazoa > Arthropoda > Insecta > Lepidoptera > Erebidae > Parascotia > Parascotia fuliginaria. The sequence continues at coordinate 8,156,158 of OY720173.1, read as the reverse complement.
GTTACAAAACTGTTGGTGAAAAATCTATACGAAAGTATAACTGACCCAGAGATTAAGATCAGCGGTTGCATAATCGAAGACGTCATGGTCGATTAGAATTACTTACCTAACTGCCCTCTAAGATATATATAAGTAGGTAGGTAGGTAACTATAATTACATACTACCTCGAGTCTAATAGTAAGTAGATATAAGTTTGTAGTCAAACAATCTTTGTTTAATGACATGTAGTAATATGAATATTTCATTATTTCTCTAGAATAAGATTCTTTCATATTAGTAGGTACAATCATAAATTAAAGTAATAGGTATCTAAAAATATTATATTACACTAGCTTGCTGCGGCACAGTTTCACCCGCGTCTTTGCTTCTTGCTCTGCTCCCGTCGCCAGAAGCTTAATGTTACATAGCGTATAACCTTCCTCGAGAACTGGGCTATAATACGCAAAAAGAATTTTTTAATCCGACTGGTAGTTCTAGAGATTAGCGCGTTCAAACAAACAAACAAACTCTTCCGCTTTATAAAATAGTATAGCTAGTAAAATATAAATACGTTACTTTGAAATAGTTCTTCTTCTTTTGTGTTTATTGTTGTTTGTTCTCGAGGTTATAGTTGAACCATAATAGATAAATAAAATATAATAAGTAAGTATACGCCCACGCAGTACACTCGGCATTAATGTCTCCAGAGCTGTTATGAGCCGACGAACATTTATTTATATAACTTAATTTAAATTTTATATATGTTGTATTTCAGTTTTGGAACCAGCAGCAAAAAGTCCAAAAATCTTTCCCGCTATCTCTTCTCTTCAAAATAATAATGTTAGGTACTTCAACTCTGTCGAAGACGAAGAGTATTTTTCTAATTCTAGTTACTCAGTTTTACTTAATCACTATGCATAGAACTGTCCTACAAGCTTCTAATCTGTATTTTACCATTTTCAAATAGATAATCTCTCAAAGGATAAAACAGCATTGTTGTAATACCTACTGTTATCCACTGAGAAATGCAATGTGCTGTTCATATTCCGTATATACACAATGTTTAGCTGCTGAATACGTAAATATGTAGAACGGTATCTAGATAGGCAGATTTTGCATTAAAATAACGTGTGGAACGAAGAATGTAAATTAAGTACCTACAGATTTAACTTTATAACAGATAGACCACCTTCAGATGGTTTTTGCCTTTGCACTTAATTTTAAAGTGATAGAGTTATAAATCAAAATACAAAGATATAAGATTGCAATGCAACACACATTAATAAACTAGTTGTTGAAAATATAAAACATTCATAAATGTGTATAATATTATAATATATTTAAATTCTTACATTGTATTAACCCTAACAGTTATACTATTGAAGTATTCACAATAGATGTGGGATTAAAACTTATTTTTTCGTTATTTTCGACAAATGATCTTAACAACTGACGAATTTTTGTGCCGTAATGCCCTAAAGCTATATTTTCGATAGAATAATTTCCATCTAATGGAAACTTAGATGTAAAGTTAATGTTATTATTATATTCATAATCCATGCTCTGTATACTCGTATGTCCATCCTTGTAGGTCTCTGTACTACCTGAGTGAAATTCGGCCAGAGAATAATTTGAATAATTGCCACCTGCAGAGAACGTTTCATTACCAAATGAAGAATTCGCCGTTACATTGTTAGGTCCTATGCGTGCAATTCGGAATCGATTATCCACCTTGACGTAGCAACACACCAAGTCTCGTGTATAACATACGCGAGTTAAGTATAACATATCAGCTAAGCAGTTTGCTCTTGGTATGCATCTACCCTTTTTTTCAAGGCACGATGGATCTGAGAAAAATATAAACATTAATAGTAAGTAAATAATGTTTAATGTAGAGAAAATGATATAGATTTTACAAATAATTGCTGCAACAAACAAATCATAACTGGAGACTAACATAAATTACTATATGGGACAGAACAGGATTGACAACCTAAAAAAGGTTACAGAGATAGCCTGGACGTGGGTGGCGCAGAGTCGGGTATTATGACTTTAATTGAAAGAAAACTACGTGCAATAGGCAGATTCAGCAATTTGAAGAATAAGGCTGGTACTAGCGCGTTAAGATTTGCCCTAACTAAGAGGGACCAATGCTTCGCAGTGTGCAAAATGATGATGATGATGAGTAGTTTAGTATTCACAATTTCGCTATCCTGTGTTATCGATAAAAAGTAACCTACGTCAGTCTTCATTAATCCAAATACTATGCAAAAAATACGGCGTTCCCATTTAACACTTAAGAACCTAATTAATTTATAATATATTAAGAACAGCTATATTACAAAAATAATTAGGATATTACGAAAAACGTACGTATGGTAGAAGAATAAAAATTCTCCCTTGCCTTTTCACTCAATGAGTGATAAATATAGTCTCTGTACGATTGCTCATAATGCCATGTAGGATATAGGGTACTTGTTATAGCATCTCGAGCCACATATGTGTTATTATTACGTAAATCCAGTTCAGGCATTTGAGAAGACAACTGCTTTACTTGGAAAGCCACAATAAACAAAAACAACACTTCGATGACCAGCGACATTTTGAATTTGTATTATGAAAATTTCAAACTGAATGCTAAATCGTTCCTAATTAACTCATGTAACGATGCATAGATAATTGATTTCTCACTACTGGTCAAAAATCAATTAATTATTTTAATGGCCATCAAAAATACATAAAATACTTTTTGTACAATTTATAACCGTGATTGGCATTCCTCACGAAAAACTCAATGCCATAAAATAGTGAAATAGGTACTTATTGTGAGCCGCTAAATTATGTGTGCTGTTTGCTCGCTGAAAGTAGGTTCCTTAACACTAGCTTCTGGTTTACGATTGGGCGTCGGTATACATAAAAGTTTTATTTTCACACTTTGAGACATTACACTTAACTAAAGTTGGTCTTATAGCCTCTAGGGCGTTTTAGTCGTCATATTTAATAACCAATTTTATTCGAATTTCGATCTCTACATAAATTTTCAAGTTCTCGAACGAAATAGGTCTAATAATGTTTTCTTTTTAAAGTATATATATAATAAAATACTGATAATGCATACATGGGCTACGGATAGCTACTCACAATATTTACGATTTGAAGAGCTGAGAGATTCTAACTACTCGTAAAAGACACGATTTGGGATAAATACAAAAACTACAGATAAATAGTTCTACAAAGTTGTTTTATATTGTATGATCACCTTCCTTAAAATATATGCTTAATACCTACCTATAATAAATAACTACGTCACTAACACAAAAAGTCAACTAAATTGTAATTAGAAGCACATATAACAAGCATCAGTGTCCTGTGATAACACTGCAGCTATTGCCATTCTATCGTCAAACCGTCAAATAGAGAGTGTCATTTATGGTAAAAACCACGAAACGATAATTTCGAGCTGAAATTGTTCGAGCTCTTTGTCCAGCAATGGAGGTCTACCAGCAGAATGTTAATGATCTCTCGATATCCTTAGATATATACTTTGTAGTTGAGTAAACGGTACATTTTGGTGTACCATAAATATACATTGTGATGTAAGGATGTGATCTAAGTGCATGATCAAACAATCAGTTTTCAAAATGCCACTCACGTAAGTAGGCTATACGATTAATTCATTGTGAAAAATTGTAATTCATGTTCTGTTCTTTAAAATATCGACGTGTACTGTTAACAGCTATCTCTTTATTAACTGTTTCATAAGTTCAATTTAACTCATTATACAAAAACTATGCTAAATTAGAGATTGAAGCCCTCTTTTGGTAACCCTGATCTGAATCAAACTTATTTTAATTGATATCTTTCTATACGTCTATGATGTCAAATATTTTGCAATAAAGTGCGGTCATAGCACTGCTTTCACTACTATCAGCTTGGACCTTTTGAACCCGATCGAAAGACGTACATCATTCTTGAGGATTCTTGGTCCCTAGATATTAATATTTAACCGATAAGTACGTGCCTCGGTCTTTGTTCTATAAGTAGTTACCTGTTTATGCTACAGGTCTTTATATGTACGCATATTGTCGTATCATTTTAAATCATATTAGTTTTACTATTTAAAACAAAACTTTGCATTAAATAGCAGATGTATATCGAAGTCATTGTCATCTTATAATACAAATGGAAAGATATAAAAATTAACTTCTGAAATAGAAGCATTAATTACTGTAATAAAAATTAAAAGCATACCTTCTTTAAGTGCTATTATCGATTATCAGCACTATTAACATAGATATAAAGTAGGTAAATGTCTGTCTATGTGGGGTAAAATAATAAAAAAGTAAGTAGGTACCAACCAACCTTTGACAACGATTTTGCTAAATCTAAAATAACTGACATCTTTTAGTTTAATATGACGTAAAAATGTCCAACAATGATCTAAATCAGGGCTGTCGAAAGCTAGGCCCATCACGCCGAGTTTATCTTTGTTGGCCCGCAGTGTGTTTTTAATATTATAACGAAGGAATAAATTCTTCTTTCTTTTCAAATTTTATTGGTAAGTATCTGGATACAAATCCCTACAGGCTAAAATAAAACGCTATCATTTTTTTTATAAAAATGTGTTTTCTAATCGTGCGGGCCCTCCAATCTATTAGTAATTTGATATTGGCACGGGATCATATCCGGTCCGGACAGTCGTGATCTAAATTATAATCTGACTTTCATTTTGATCCAGCACAAGGAATCACTTATTTCAGGTGGCGAAAATTCGGAGAAGAGGAGAGTTATGTCCAGCAGAGGACGTCTTTTGGCTGATATGATGATGATGATACCCATCACAGTAGTCGGTGACGTCTCATATAATATATCAGACATCACTATCACTACAATGTTATTCGTTTAGGAGGTGGTATGTACACCTGATATTTGTATTTCATTTGTTTCAAAAAAAGTAGTAGTATATTGTCTTGTGTGCGTCTGCTAACAAAAGTTGTTCGCAATGAAAAAAGATAAAGAAATGAGTATACAAACCCATAAACTTTATTTTGACTCTAATACGATAGATACACATAAATAACTTCATGCCTGGCTTTCCAGTTAACCAACACAAATACAGAAAAAAAATATGGTAAAGTGGGCTCGCCGATCTAGTAGCTAACGGGTCTAGCTGACCCAAGACTCTTAACGGGGTAAGCAGAAATTATAGAACGCTATTTGCTATGATACAAACACACCTCTTTCGCTTCTTGAACATTAATTGTTCTCTTCATACACGCTCGTCGATTATGAATACTGCTAGTTTGGTCTTTCGCCAACACATCACCTGTATTATGTTCAATGTGTGTCTCTCTAGTGCGACCCCTACCGGGTATCCCAGTCATTTCTAATATACTTACAATGCATCACAAGAGGAGATCTGTTATACTAATAACAATTAGAAGTACATAAGTGAAGTACCTAATTTATTTATCTTACCTACTTATTAGACTTTATCATTCCAACACTAACACCAGGCATAATGGCGATCCCAATCACAGTCTTATCACAGTTGTTGCCACATTTTCTCATGTAATGATTTGACCGCCATTATGACATGAATTATGGCAGTTCACTACTGGACATACAACTCGTTTACTCCAATGATTTTATCTATCGTATGGCTTTATCTTTCTAAAACATCGCGAGTTATTTCCTGAGTTAAAGATATAACTATTTATCTGGAATGTAATATTAGATTATTTGATTTAACCGATAAATACTATATAAATTAAATTAATAAAACAAATAACTGAACAGAATGACGGACTCACAGAAAACAGTATGTACTGATCTATAACCTAGACCCTCTTTCTATTCCTTCTCCTTTCTCAACTTAGCGGTCGACTTAGTTGTGATTACAGTAATACTTTTAAAAAATGATATGAGAAATCATGTTTCCTGTAAACATTTTTACAGCAAATAGGTATCTTAACAATGTAATCAAAATTTTCTATACGAAAAACTTTAAACAAAATTAATATCAACATAATTAAATAAATAAATAATTAAACGTTTCACAAAGTTCATCGACGTGTCATTGATTAAAGTTAACTAACCGAATATACAAAATTATTTATCATTAGTTAATCGTCACTTTAGAAACCGGTTTTAGCCATTTTCTATATTGCGTAGAATCCTAGCGCGATATAACATAAATAAAAAGATAACACAATTATGCCAGTACGGATATAAACACAAAACTGTTCATATGTGAGTTCGGTGCGAACGCGACCGTTCGACATGTGGTACACATTGTTTTTATTTACTGTAGTGTGTATTATCACTTATATATTTAAACTATTATATAGTACAGGACCTAATAAAGTAAAGTTTTATTTTAATTTTGTTATATTTTATGGCGCCTGTTCTCTATTAACAGCTGTGATATGGCCTTATTTTCTATTAAATCCAAAAAATGTGAGGAATTCCAAGTAAGTGCTAATATAATAGAGTAATAAGTTTATTAATAATTTTAATAATAAGACTAACAAGTCATTGTTTTTATTAAAAATTCCATATTAACTTTAATGAACAACTTATATATCTACTATGAAAAGATCAGGTAATTTCATAACAAACAAAAATAGTTCATGCAAAATTAAAATAATTTGCATGCGATTAATTTAATTTATAATTTAAATATAATTTTTCTTATTTGTTTTGAGATTTTCTTCTGTAATGAATAAAAATATAATTAAAATATCTAAATAGCGGGAGGCAAAGAAACATGAGCATTTTTGTAAGATCCCATAATTTATTTATTGTTTTAAAATACTTATTATCTTCTACTAAAGCGATAATTTTTGCAGTTGTAGCTTCTAACAGTATAACAATTTAATAGCAATGATGTTACATATCATTATCTATCAGTGCAATAGGAGCGACCTTATGAAATTATTTTGTCGTTTAATATGGTAATTTTAAGGCTGTTTTGTTGACAGTGAAAGTGAATCTTAAGGGTCAATTAACATGCCTATAAATTATTGTTATAAACCATACAAATCAAGGCCTTCTTCTCTTCGTAATAAATAAATCTACATTACTACAAGTCCTTCATATAGAAATATATTATAATAGCTTTTCGCGGTGCGGTTTCATCCGCGTTTTTGCTTACTGCTTTGTTCCCGCCTCCAGTAGCGTAATATTACAAACCTTCCTTGAGAACTGGGCTACCTTAAGTTAAAAGAATTTTCAAATCCAACTAGTAGTTCCAGAGATTAGCGCGTTCAAACAAACAAACTCTTTAGCTTTATATAATACTAGCTTCTGGGGTCTTTGGTTACTGCTCTGCACCCGTCGCCAGTAGCTTGATGTTACATAGCTCGGTTAACCTTCCTCGAGAACTAGGGTTATAATAGAGGGCTATAATACGCAAAAAAAATTAAATACGACTAGTAGTTCTAGAGATGAGCGCGTTCAAACAGGTAAACAAAGAAACTCTTCCGCTTTACATAAAGTATATTCAAATATATATTTTATAAAGCTAAGCTGATGTGGAATTATGCCAAATTGTTAAAGCAAATTTTGAAAGCATTATGCAATATATTTTGCATATAATCTAAACTTATGTACAAATTACTAGTGAATTAAATTTTATGAAGTCTTATGCAATTTTGAAGGGGGGTTTTAAGATAACACTAACTTCACTGTTAGTAGTGGGTTAACAGAGCTTCTGGCTTAGTAGCAATCCGTGAGCTGTTTGGAGAATTTGAGTTGTCTGTCAATGCAGCCAACAAAAAAACTTCTTCAGAGACTTACTCCATCTTCATACAATAGAAGTCCACTGCAGAACATAGGCCTTCCTCAATTTTAATCAATATAAGAATTTAAATTTTTAGTTACATGTACATCCAGATTTCTGTATTTATGACTTGCAATATAAGGAGGTCTAATAGCTATAATATAACCGAATTACTCAAAGTAACACGCACATATAAAGAAAAATCTATCTTTGTTTTTGTTATAATTAAATTTTCTCACAATTATAGAGACCAATTAGTGAAACAATAAGTTTAATTAAATTTATGGCTAGTATTAATACAGTAATTGATAATAACAAAACCGTATGAAGTAGATAATGCTTGTTTCAGTCATAGGTCAGAATCATTTCGGCTCACTGAACCAGAGATGTTGTGAGATAATTAATATTATGTAGGTAAGTAATATTGTTACGTTTGTGTGTACCTACTTCACGCACCCAAGATACGAATCGACGCCAGGTGTCTTTCGATTATCAAATTTAAGCTAAATCGGTCAAATTTTATCAATAACACACCCTTGCGCCTTGATAACTCGTATTCTACTAATATTATAAATGCGAAAGTTTGTGTGTGTGTGTCTCACTCAGCTCCTAAACTGCTAAACCGATTTTGATGAAAATGTACGTAGATTAGGTGCTGGAGACGGACATAGCATAGTTTTTATCCTGAAAATCGGTCTGGTTCCCGAGTTACATAATTAAACACATACAATTTGCTGCGCGGGCGAAGCGCAGGGCGCAACTAGTTAATAATAATAAGCACTTGTGGTTATCTTGAAATGCAATATTATCTAAATACGCATTAGTATGTTTTCCCTACTTTACGCAAACAATATAAAATCTCAAAATAGTATAAATCAATGTCGATGTTTTTCTTGTCTGTTTTTCCGTTAACATCTTCTAAACCACGAAACGGATTTTGAGACAGCTTTTAATATCGTGTGAGGTATTACTTTCAAAAGGTTTGTATGTATAATACATATAAGCTTTTATTTTTTATTACTTATCATTTTTATTTATTAAAAATCTTAATGGTTTATTATCATGTCGTGAAAACATATTAGTACCTACTTACGTGCGAAACAGAAGCGGCTCGCTAGTATCCTCATAAATACAATTCACAGTAGATACTTAAATAAACTGTCTAAAAACTGTTACTAAAGCAGAAAACAGAGCGTAAATTACTTTCGAACACACAAATGAACTTTTCGAAAGAACTTGAGTTCGATAAATAAACCAAAGTTAAATGTGTCCCCACAATCGCACTAGTTGGCTCAACTTTTAAAATAAAGACTACTTAGAGGCAAGCGTGGGTGAAGCCTCGTCCCTTCTCAGTCCGAACTAACTGATTCTCTATGAACATTACAAATTTGGAACTCAAATATCACAATGACATGTAGAACCACAACTTATTGTAAAAATATTAGATTCATCGTATTCAGATTTCTACGGTTTTTTGAACTTCACTAATTCTATCAAGTTCCATCATCCTAATTGGCTTCTTAGAGATCTTCTTCGTACCAAGCAATTTTTTACTATCTACTCAAAGACCTGAAAGAATTTACGTAAAGCGATAGGGCTGTCTATTGTAATATAACTCAGGTAATCTATAATCTATACTTATTATATAACGCGGAAAAGTTTGTTTGTTTGTTTGTACGCGCTTACCCGCCTCCTCCCCGTGCATCGTTAACTCGTATCTTACATAATAATTGTATTTTTTTTAATTTCTGGTATTTTATAGACGGATTTCGAAAATTAATGTTTTGGTCCGCTGTATATAGTGTAGTCACTTACAGATATTCATCGTGTAATACACATTAATAAATAATTTTGTGACAGTTTTAAGAATTTATGGCATATTTTTGGGATAAAAGGTATCCTGTATAACCTAGCCAGGAGTATCACCTATAATTGTAGCGAGTTTGATAAAATCCGTTCGATGTTTTTTGAGTCATGCCTGCACATACAGACAGACAGACAAAAATTTACTTAATTTCATTTTTGCTATCAGTATCGATTAAATATCACCCCTCCCCCCTCCCTCCTGCCCAATATTATTTTTTAAATGTAAGTATTCAATGTACAACTTATCAAGAATTAGTTTAGGTATTTCCTTGGTAATATTTGTATCATGATTCGAATGCTGTCGTTTTAATTCTTAGATATGTAATTGATTGTGATAAATTAACACTAGCACTTAATTATTTCGCTTTACATATACATTATGTCAATTGTTGTTTATCATTTTGTAATTATCAATAAACTTAATAGCATATTAGCATTAGTTTTATCAATCAACCGAAACCAACTTAGTTCTTTACTTAATCTAATACTAATCTAGTAGTATCTGTCTAATTATATACCTAATAAAATAATTAAAATACTATGACCGAACAAAGGCTTATTCCCAATACTACTTTTAAGGGTCTTACTACAGAGTCTGGTGGGAGCCAGACTCTGTAGTAGGAAAAATCTTTCTACGTCTTCTAATGATAATTTAACAACTATCATTATCCATCTACCATCACTAGGATTTTGCTAAAATCACGTAGTTTCTGCAAAAATCACGTAAAAACCAAAATTGATGATTTGGGTGACTAATACTGCATAAGATTAAAGCAACTAGACCTATTTGTAAATTATATAACACTATTGTTATAAAACGTGTGACATGTATATAAACAGCAACTAATTCAGTTTTGTCAAAAAAATGCTATTGCCTATTATAGATGACCTAACACTAATCGCATTCAAAGATATCAGAGGTCCTAGACAAGTGGCAAAGATTTCTATTCTATTCATAGAATAGATTAAAAAATGTATAGGATTGACACAAGCTAACGCCAACGCATATGTCAATTTCATACATTTTTTATCTATTCTATGAATAGAATAGAAAACTTTGACACTTGTCTAGGGCCTCTGATGAGAAAGTTATATATTTCAAGGTACTTAGCACAGTCATTTGCTTAGATAATACTAAAAACAAGAGTAAATTATCCAATAGTGCGTCTAGTTCTTACATGTAATAATAACTAAGCGTATCAATGTTTTAGTGTAAATACATTACCTACGTTGTATTTGTTGGAAGTGAGTTAACTTAAAACCAGCAGTACTGTGTGAAGATTCTCTGTGGGAAAATGACAGAGAAGCTTATGGAAATACATTGCAGATTTATAGATTAGCATTTTCAATGTTCTTAATTCTTCAACATCCGTTTTTAACGGACTTCAAAAAGAAAGAGATTCTTAATTCGGGTAGCATTTTTTTTGTGTTTGTTTCGCGATTTCTCGGTAAATTAAAAAATGGATTTTATTTTTAACTTTTTGCAAGATAGGTCAGATCATGTTTCTGACGTAGTCCCTTAAAAAATTGATAACAATTGGTTCAACGCTTTCTGGAAAATATAACAAAAATAACATACTTATACAGTCTTGTCCAAATCCATTTTCGGACAATGTAAACAAACAGTCTTTTCAATATTTTTCTATCAAAATCTCCATAACCGATGACACATGAATTTATACACATTCTGTTCACTATATACTTCATTTTGTAACTATTTTTATTAATGGTTAATAATCAAATCTAGATTATTTAATAAAATTACGAATTACTTTTTGCGGTCGATTATAGACGTCAAATTGATTAACAGTTTTATTTTTTCTGTACTCTCTATTGTCTTTGAAAACCAATGTTGTAATTTATTAGAAGAAATAAGTTTAACATATCATAGGTACATAATATTTTGTAATTCATCATTTATTTTGGGTTTGCCCTCGCAGGTCTGTTCATTTGTTTTATTGTAATATAGTACCTATAATAAAATCATAACATACATACAAATTCCATTTAGTTCATATTTCACAAATTTTCATCAGGCGGGAAAATATTCAAAAGTATCTCAGTATTCCATTTCAGTCCGTGGTCAAATCGTTGCATTTAGAGGTCAATGCTTACTTAGTTTAAATTACATTTATTTATTAGATTAGGTACATTGTTTGTCTCTTTATCTTAATGTTTATAAATCAATGATTACAATAAAATACAAACCATATTTAACATAAATACAAATATTTGGAGTGATAAATTAAATAGAATTAATCTATTACGCAAATAGAGTATTCGTAAACGTAATATTATTTAAAATGTAAGAAAAAGGATGAAAAATAATTATTTAACAATGTATTGATGTCATTAATTTTATTTTTATTATCCTTGTCCCCATCACTAGTAAATTCATGAGACCATAGACAATGACACTATAGCGGATTGTTTACATTGTACGAAATTGGAGTTGGAATGGATTATACGTGGTTTGTACAAGTTATATTGAGAGGAATTCCACTCTTAGTTTTTGTTTAAGTTTGTATAATTATATTTAGGTATTCTTTCGATACGACCCACCTGATATTAAGTACCTATTAGATATATTTCTGTGGTAGTTATCGTAACAAACAAGCCTTGCAATAAAACAAGCCGTTGTAGACCGACGAGATAGGTACGAAACTCTCACTCACTGAACAAAACACGGAATACTTTACATCGATATTTCATGAGAGACTTAGAGGGTAGATACCTATTTTTTCGATCGATCCAGCCCATTCATCCTGAAACCTGTGAAAATCTAAATTTATTAATGAACAAAGTTCTCAATCTTTATTTAATTTGAACTGTCTTTATATCCTTTTTAGGCTTCCGTACCCAAAGGGTAACGCGACCCTATTACTAAGACTTCGCTGTCCGTCTGTCACTAGACTGTATCTCATGAACCGTGATAGTTAGGCAGTTGAAATGTTTTACAGATGATGTATCTCTGTTACCGCTATAACAACACATACTTAAAAATAAAATAAAATAAATATGAGGCTCCCATAACACAAATATGATTTTTTGCCGTTTTTATACATAATGGTAAAAAACCCCTCGTGTGCGAGTCTGACTCGCACTTGGCCGGTTTTTTTAGAATAGTCCTAAATAAGAAGTAATTAGAATTGAATGGAATATGAATTTTGTTCAGCGCCATGAGTAACATAAAATCATATAGAAAATTATATAGCCAACAATAAATTGTGACAATGGGCGGTCTTATCGCTAAAAACGATCTCGTCCAGACAACATTTATTGGGAATACAGCAAAGTATGAATGTAGGTACGTATCTACCATTGAACTTTGTAGCATAGCGGTGTTAGAATCTTAGCGCCAATTACCGATTAAAATGAAGATCCATCGCGACTTTTTGTCGGGCCTTGCAATTTATATATTTTATTAATAGTCATTAAGTAACTTTCTGAACTTGGCACGCCTTTGCCAGCTCAATGTTAACAATAAACTCGTTGCCGGAGAATGTTGAGGCTTAAAATGATTTAACAGTGAGGTCATAGTAGGGGAGACCACGATGAACTATCCATGTTTTTGTATTTCTGACCTATCCCTTCAATCATATTGTTACGTCACAGTTTATCTATATGATGACAAAGCACATAATGTGCAATTATGCAATACCTAACCCGGTAATTGACTAAGTTATTACGAAATGGATGTAGGTATATCGTGTCGCACTTTGTTGATCTTTATAACTGTAGAGCCATTACTGAATTAAACACACATACGTACCTATGTAGGTACGCCTTACTTTGTGTTCGTGTTCATAGCTTAAAGAAAATACTTTTATTTTAAGCCGCGCTAAGTTACATCTTTAGTTACTGCTCTGCTCCCGTCGCCAGTAGCGTGATGTTAAATAACCTATAACCTTCCTCAAGAACTAGGCTGTCAGACGCAAAAAGAATTGTTGTGCAGCGCGGTTTCCCCCGAGTTAAGTTACGTTTTTGGTTACTGCCCTGCTCCCGTCGCCAATAGCGTGATGTTATATAAGAAGAGTTTGTTTGTTAGAACTCGCTAATCTCTGGAACTACCAGTCGAATTTCAATAATTATTTTTTGCGTTTGATAACCCTGTATAGTTTAGATTAGTGCAGATAGATATAGATAAGAGGTTCAAATTTTACTTGCGAAAGACTATTTAATTGCCCTTTTGATCGAGTTACCTTAAACGCAAGATGCCAAGGAAGGCGTTATACCTAAACATAAATAAGTAACTTATATCATTCAGAAGGCACTGTTTGTTCACATTCTGATCGATACAATACGCAGATTTCAACTACTTTGCTATATTTTGTCATACTTAAAATACAAACAAGAGAGTGTACAAGAGAGACATGTATGTACATGTACCTACACATTGAAACACAAAAACGTTGTATCTATTATCCAGTTTATGATACTAAGTTAACCCAATATAATCCAAACAATACATAGATTGAATTGAAGTCCCTGCTTAATCTTCTATATATGTACAGGAAAAACGACCTTTTACCATGGTATGGTAATTATGTTTTAAGCTGGAACTCATGCCCATGTCGGAATATTGATGTATTAGAATTCTTCAATGGATTTTGTTTTTTGCAATGATGGTAGCAGATTCAAAACTGGATTGTGAACTGTTAGATAAACAGTTCACAATCCAGATGTTACGTTCGTAACGGTGTTGTTGTAAGCTGTATATAGGTACTATGCTGGACGTCCACCTTCGCTTCGCTTCGGTATCAAGTTTCATTAGGTCTCACAACGCGTAGGGAAAGTATTGCAAGGGTGTCGTACTACATCATTCAGATTTAGAAAGGCGCATAAAATGTCTGAAAAATATGTTACAACTTAATAAAATTTAGCCTTTGTTACCATTAATTCATTTCTATAGGTGAAAGAATTTTTCAAATCGGTAACGTTGATTTTTAGTTACATTTTTGCTAACAAACAAACATACAAAGAAGTCAAATTTATAATATATTTTATAACATATACTTATTTTTTTTTTTTTATAATATATATTATTATTTTTATAATATTAGTTTAGATGTCGTATTTGTATGTCATGTTTTAGTTACCTACTATTTTATTTAGGACAAATATGTTATAAATTGTAGGAATAAGACACTAGACTATGGAGTACCTAAATATTTGCACAGTATATAATCTTTTAAAAAATTACCTATTTACCCACTTTAATACTATTCTTAGTTACCGCTAAATATTGTTTCAGAATTGGCGCCCGCTTATTGAAAAATGTAACAAAGTTGTACGACCTGGAATGGCACTTGCGAAACGGAAAAGTTTTAGCAGAAGACAGAGGAGCTGTCATTATCTCAAATCATCAGAATTCTCTTGATATTTTAGGTAATATTTTTATTTAAAACCCTTTCAATAATAACTTGCGGTCTCTTAGGTCACAAACGGTAGTAGATCCTTGCTGGTTTCCGCATGAATACTTGCTCTCATAGAATATTGATGTAAAGAATTAGTTTACATACTAATGTGTTTTAATAGGTGAGTGAGAGCACCGGCAGCCAGGAAGAGGACCGAGGGGTCCTCTTCCTTTTCCCTTTCTTTCCTCATCCCCTTCTGCCTACATGGCCGGCAACGACTAGGTTTTGTTTTCTAAGCATTATCTTTCAGCTTAGAAAACATAGCTATGTCCATAGGTTACGGTTCCATGTCACCAAAGTTATATAAAAAAATCTAGAATTTCGGTCTAGAATATGGAATCACCCCAATTCTTTAAGTAGGTGGGTACATAAACTGTATCAAACCGTTCTCTGTGGGAGTGTCTATGGGTCTGTCTGATGATATAATATTACAATGATGGTCCTAAATTTCCTATTTCCTCACTATCCTAATTTCCTTTCCCTGCCCCATTCCCAGCCGCCATACCAGCAGTTTCAGACAATGGCTTTTGGTATGGTGGCCACCACTTCTGGATTCCACTGACTGCTTACCATCAGGCGGGGTGGAGTAGAGTCAATTTGGTAGGCTAATAGATTTAAAAAAAACCTGCATCACAGCCAAAGTTCGTCAATCATCTAAACACTATCTAAATGTTCAGTTTAATATAATTTCATTATTGTTTTGATATTTTCAGGCATGTTTAATATATGGGAAGTAATAGATAAGTTGGCAGCTATAGCCAAAAAGGAATTATTTTACTTATGGCCATTCGGCCTCAGCGCTTACCTTGCCGGCGTCGTGTTCATAGACCGAAGTAACCCAAAGGGAGCTTACAGACAACTGAAAATCACATCAGAGGTCATGGTGAAAAATAAGGTTGGTCAAATATATTTATACGATCTGTCTCTGCGATAGCGATTACATAAAGTCGGGGATCTGACAATAAAATTTATTACCTGGTCGATGCACAATGCGATAATTTAAGTCCGTTTTTCGAAGAAAAACAACAGAGAATATCGTGTTAAAACTGTCATTTTTATTCAGCAAAAATAAATATTGTAGACTTTTTATTAAAACCTAAATGAGAGTTTACCGATAACAAATAAAATAAAGATGATTAATCTATTTAATTATATTATACAACGTTGGTACATTAGGTACTCATCATACAAATCTGATAAGTCGTTTACGTTGTTTGCTAATTAGGCACAGGTGCGTCATTCAAGTCATTAGATAAACACAATGATTATTCAAAAGTACCTACTTTATATCAAATGATATAAATATTGATGCTTGATATCCTATTTTAATCGTAAAATAAGCACTTACAGTAACTATCGAAAATCCCTCAAGCTACTCTGACGATAATAACTACGATAACATATATTTTAACTAATGACTTTAATTCGTTTAGGATTGTAGGAAGGTACTCAATCTCAATCCAAAATCTAATACGTAAAATAAAATATTAATACAAACATTTAAAAAGATATACTTAGATACGAGTAAGTGAGTACTGCTCCGCACAGTACTAACTGGATGCACTCAATAGGTTGAAGAGGCGAGCAGTCCGTATTATTGAATACTCACAGGCCACCAAGACTCTTAAACCTTTACAGCTGCGTAGAGACATCACCTCCATGGCAGTCTTCTATCGCCTTTACCACGGAGTGTTCTGAAGAGCTCATTGAATTCATCCCACCCTCTCCCTTTTTATCCAAAACGGCACGTGCGGGACTGAAGTGCTACCCTTTCACAGAGAAATCTGAAGGTTCTCAAACCAAACGGTATAGCACTTCATACTTATGTCGCTCAATTAAAGCCTGGAACTTTTTACCAGCGCATGTGTTCCCATCTATTTATGATCCTGGGTCTTTTAAGCGGGGCGTGAAAGCATCTCACTAAGCCGCAATAGTGGAGGCCACCAGAACAGTAGTTTGGCTTTTAGAATGGTCTCCACCACTTCTGGATTTCACTAACTGCATACCATCAGGCAGTGACTCCACACTCACTTTGGTTGGCTTATATAACAAAAAAAGTGATATTGCGGTACATAATTATGCTGTTACAACCATCACTCAATTGCTTTTGATACTGTGCTTATCTCTACTGTTCTTAAAATATCTTACACCACAACTTCAGGGAGCGCAGCTTTAGCTGTTGGTACGAACAAAAGATGTCAGAACTATTACTTACACAGAGATGTATTTGATGATTTGGGGTACTACTTGCATTACCATTGTCTAAAGCTCTAGATTTATTTTTTAATTCAGCCAATAAGTAGTTATAGGGACTAAATATTTATAAAATGGATAAGTTTTCTAAGTAGGTATAAAATATCGATGTTCGAACCGTTCGTTGTGCGCCTCAAAATGCACCTCCTACTTTAGAATTGTTTCGCAAAAACTGTTTGTATCTTTAAAATAAAAATCTACCAAACAAAATAGCAGAACAGTTATGAGTAGTCATGACACAATGGTGGTTAGTTTTTGTAAATTCAGAAAAAATATATAGAAATGCACTGTAGTTGCGGTTATCCGTAATATTATATACTATACAGAGTGTATACGACGGTTTGACATTAAATGAAAAGGCAGGTGTTACTAGCCCATATAATGATTTCTAATTAATCACAAAAGTAATTTGACGAAAAACGAAAATTTGAAATTTTCTAACAAAATAAATAATATTTTAATAGTAACGAAGTAATACACCATTTTATTATGACAAGTTCACTGAACTGTAATGAACGGCAACGTTTATCCTTCGACGTGGACTATGACTTAAGTCAGTGACCGTTTGACGTACTTACATAGTGTTAATTTAGAATTAAAGAAATTAAAAAATTTGTCCTGTGTCTATAAGGTAATAATATTTGTGTAGGTATAATTAGTACAATAAGTAATTTTAATATTATTTGTATGCCAACGTTATTTGGCGAAATGTGTCTCTGCACAAACTAGGTAATTGTTACAACATCTGTATCACATTTTAAGCAAATAAATGATTTTATTGATTAATTGAATTCTTACTTTTTAATCTAAATTTATCTTTTTCATTATTCTATCACAAGTAATGTCGTATAAATAAGTATAAAATTTTCAGTACATAGAATGATTTAAGTTATTTTAAATAAATTAATCTAAAAATATCCGTCGAGGTTATGTACGGTATTACGGTATATAATTAAAAGTCTGACTCATAAATTCATCTAGAAGAGCATGACAATTTTTACTTCCATCGATTAAGATCGGCGCCTACAATCTCCTGGAATGCATTTCATACTTTAATATTAATGAAGCCTTCTTGCCTGCAATATTTAAAACTATAAATTGAAAATACACACTGATATGTTTAATGAACGCGCCAACGTAGTACCTTTATTGTAAGTCCTCTGATGTCTTACAAACTGCTTCGAGCAACAAGGTTTATATGTTAAAACTATATATGCAATCAGCTTAGCTTTGATCAAGACAAATATAAACCTCACAACTGTCTTATAGTTCAAACGAGAATCCAAATAGACACTTCACTGGTAAAAATTAAAGAAAACTCAAGCAGTCTTTGAGAAAATTGTTTGTAAAGAGAAAATTTTATTTTGCAGACCAAGATTTGGGTTTTCCCTGAAGGTTCACGGAACAAAGATTACACAAAGCTGCAACCATTTAAAAAGGGCGCCTTCAACATGGCAGTGGCGACACAAGTACCCATCATCCCCGTTGTGTTCTCACCTTACTATTTTATAAACAAAGAAAAATATATTTTCAATAAAGGTAAGTACCACCATTATCTCCTGTAAGGAAATTAAATAAAATTAATTAATAATAATAATAATAATAAATTTATTTTTATTTTCCTTCACAAATTGTCTGGCTTATGCTAAAATACAGGTAGTAGAACTAGGATAATTTGCGAAGGACTGGTGCCTGAAATGGGTTTGTTAAACCTGTGCTACAGGTCACCAGGCCCCCGAAGTGACGACACAATTGCTAATGCGAAAGTGGTAGGATGGTTGATCTCTAGTTTCAGTTACAACAGTATTATCAGGCATCTAAAAGAAACTAAAACTAAATAAAATAAAAACTTAAATAACTAGTAAAATGTAAATGTAAAATAACTTGTATACTTATATGCAGGTAGTGATAAGTTGCGAGAGTAGTGAATGTTTAAGTGTGGAGTGTGTGTGTGTGTGTGTGTGTGTGTGTGTGTGTGTGAACTTGTGAAGTAAGTGTAAATGTGGGTAAAAAGTTGATGTGGATGGACTTTTGTATGTTGGACAATACGGAAGTGAAAAACAGTTACTGAGAAAATCTGTATTGACATAAATAACATGAATAAATATATATATATATATATATATATATATATATTTAAATCCTTTGCATAACATAGTATTGACGGTTCATGTAACTACAAACGATACTTTTCTACGTAGAAAGGGTAATTTTTTGCCAAAGTCAATTTCTGTAAAAGGGTTTCTAAGAGAAAATTTCCACCTGACCGTTTTATAAGGTTATCGTTTTTGACTTATGTATAATAAGTAATAACTATTTATAGATAGGTAACATTATTCGGAACACGGTAACAGAAAAAGATTTTATAGCTTTCCTTGCATTTTCGCCGACTTCAATCAAAGCTCGAAATTTTCGTGACCCTTTCTCGCCAGATAAAAGTAGTCCATCTATATTCTAATTTTGTCTTTATTCTTGCTAGCTGCGAATTTTCTCGACAGTTTAATCAAAGTTGTGCTGTGAAAAGTAAATATAAACCATAATGAAAAAAGTGTTTATCTATCTTACCGGTAGAATATCTACCTATACCGTCATTGGCAATGGAATGTCTGTACATTGCGTAACATAGACTTATTAGGTACCTAATTCTATTGCGGTAAAATAATTATATTATATTAGCATTAACTTACTTACTAATAAGTTTTACAAACACTACCGCACTGCACCGCAACGTTCAAGCTACCTTTATGTTGTTAGTCTAGATAATCAAAGCTGGCACAAATCTGGATCTTGGCTCATAAAGTTGGAGAATAACTTCAAAAAATTAAAAATCCTGCACTCGTTAACTCTGACATTTGTTATCAGTACCACATACAGAAATTCTTCACTAGTTAAAACTATAATACGATAAGCGCCAGAAGAATTAAGCCCGTAGAACAGCATTTTCTCAAAAGATAAATATTATAATATAATATTAACAAAGTCGTTCGTTCATTTACAGGTCATATCGTAATTCAGTGCCTTGAGCCCGTTCCCACGGAAGGGCTTACTATGGATGACGTGCCGGATCTCATCAAGCAAGTCCATGACAAAATGTCCGTAGCTTACAAGGAATTATCCAAGGAGGTTGTGAGCGCATTGCCCGCCGACTACCCCTTCACCCTTAGAGGGTAGACTTATATTAACTTAGGTACATAAATTAATTTTTGGATATATTATGTATAAAATTGATAAATATATTATTATTTTTATACCTTTTATGGGCTTTAATTTAATTTTAGCTAAGTCACTTCGTACTTCGTCATATACCTAATGAAAATAATCGCGATTACATAGTTATGATCTAAATATTATACTACCTACCTACTAATTAAGACATAGCTAAAAAACGTACTATTGTTAGTTTAATATAATCATAATCATGTAAGACAATAAGAAACAGAAAACTTTTAACGGTAGTAGATCCACGCTGGTTTCAGCATGAATGGGCCGGATCGTCCGAGGAAGTACTACCCTCTCATAGAAGATCGACGTAAGAGTAGTAGTATTCGTACTACTGCGTTTCGTTCGGTGAGTGAGAGTGCCGGAGGCCCAATTTCCCCCCTTTCCTCTTTCCTCACCTCCCTCACTCCCTTCCCCTAACCCCATTCCCAGCCGCCATAGTGGAGGCCACCATACCAGCAGTTTAAAACGATGGCTTTTGGTATGGTGACCACCACTTCTGGATTCCACTGACTGTTTACCATCAGGCGGGGTCGAGTCACTTTGGTAGGATAATATAAAAAAAAAAAAAACAATTATACAAATTTCACACATAGTTACAAAAGTATACAAAAGTTGTGCACAAAACATGAATTCAAATAAACTAATAATAGAAATATAGATTACTTAAAACATACATGCTAAAAATCTTAGCTTGAACAGAACATTGTTTATTGAAAGAAACTCTACGCTTTTATCACAGAAACTATGCTAGATCACATGATGTAACCTTCCTCAATAAAATGGCTATAAAAACAACAAATCTAACTGACTCTTAGAGAATTAATGCGTCCCAACAAACAAACAAAGTCTGCAGCTCTATATAATAGTATAGATTAACTTGCATCAAATGCTATACATCACATACATAACTTCACGCCTGTCTTCCGTTAATGGGGTAAGCAACAAACATACCTCCTTTGTCTTTTTAACATTCGGTTACGGGTTCTTGTAATTGCGCCCTTTGTCAACACATATATTGGTCCGTGTATGTCCGTCTAGGGCGATCCCTACGAACTTTCCCAGGCATTTCCGCTCCATAAATTACTTTCGTTATACTATTTTGATCCATTCTTTCCACATGTCCAAACCACCACATATTTGCTCCTTTTAATTTTAGTTATTATAATAATGTTTATTCAATCCACATTCTTCTTCTAAAACGCTATGCCGTACTCTATCTAGTAAGATTGATTCCATGAATATGCTTCTCAGTGCTCTCATTTCTACTGCATTTCTGCTTTCATGCTTTTTCTGTTCTACATAATATTCACTACCATACATAAGTGTTGGCGCCAGTACTGCCTGTACTATTGCTAGGCAAGCTATATTCGATATTATTTTGCTAGTTATAACCGAATTGAAGGCGCTATTCACCCTATTACCCTCTATCACTCTTCTTACAATATCCCCTTTACATCTCTCTTGTAAATATTGGACCTAAACAAACAAACTCTTTTACTTGCACCACTCTTGACTGGCCTGTTGGTCTAGTGGTTAGTGACCCTGACTGCTAAGCCGGAGGTTGTGGGTTCGATTCCCACCCAGGACAAACCTTTGTGTGATGAGCATAATTGTTTGTTCTGTGTCTGGGTGCAATTTATCCATAATATGTATGTATTTACAAAACAAAAATGTATATAAGTAGTATATCAGTTGTTTAGTACCCATAACACAAGCAAATATAATTGCTTAATTTGGGGCTAGATGGCGCTGTGTGAATGTGGTAGAATATTATTATTATATTATTATATTATTATATTATTATTATTACTCTTGCTCTGCAATATATTATTATTTAAGAAGAATAGAAACACAAGGTAATACTTTAAACACATATACGATACGAGTAACTATACTCTAAAGTACTTACTTTATAGCAACATTAAAATATCATCAAATAGCACCTACGTGCCTACCTAAGCGAAAACAGAACTGCCACTTGACCGAATTTTAACGAGTGGCATCTTCAGCTTATCAATTATAAATAAACTCTTAAATCCTGTAACAGCCAGATTGATCGGAAGCTTTACTGCTTGGCAGCAGGATTAACTAACAAAATTTAATTTTATGACAATAACACAGATTTCACCTCAATCCATCTTTAAGTAAGATAAACTGGAAAATTAAGTAAGTATATATCGTATTCTACATAACTAATTGTTAAAATTGCATATCAAAATATTTATTCCATTTTTATTATTGAATAAAATTATTATTATAATCAGAACGACAACCTGTTACTACAGTTAATTAAGTACACTGATTGATTACACAATAAAAACTAAAATAGGTAGGTACATAAAATAATAAATATCATCTTTTACTCTGTCACCTCGCAATACTTCATATTTTATTTTTTTTTTTTTTTTTTTGCTCAAAGGGCAGGCTATAGTCTTTCGACCATACTGCCTAGTCTTCCGTGTAGGATTTCTTACGTGGTGCAATACTTCATATATTCTGACAAGATCAACTAAATAATCACATAAATAATTATAATGTTACCAGTACTTTATAAGCATTCCAAATAAGTGAAATTATAAAGACACGTGTAGCCCAAAGCAGAAGAAACCATGCAATATGTTTCTATGCACAATGATTCTAACTGTTCCGAGGAAGTATCTTATACAAAATTATAAATAAAATAATTGCGATAGGAATTTCCTTAAGATAGAATGTAAAAAAAAAACAATAACTTAATTAACTAAAACCACACGGAAACTGATAAAATCTTAGAAATAGTAGGGAAATTTGAAAATCAGAAAATGGTACACATATTTAATTTTATTGTCTAACAGGTCAATAAAGAGATTTTCCTATAACTTTCGTGGCGTAGTGTAGGTAAGCTAAACACGCTGCATTCTAGCGAAGAAGTTACCTACGCCGCGCCGCGGCATCGGTCAACCACGAGTCACAGTAACCGCGGGTGTATGAGGACGTTCCGGTGTACGGGAGCGGACTTCAGTTGTGCGTACAGCGTACCGTGTATCTGTCGAAAGAATTGATTTTCGGTTTAGCGCCTGTCGCCTGTAGAAGTAGAAACATCTGCACAGTTCCATTCGCACACGTTCTACCTGCGCAGGCATATTTGCACAGATAAGACTCGATAGACCTCTCGTAGCTTTTGTTTTTCAATATCTTCAGAGATACGTTATTATTGAGAAAATTCATTGAGGAGGAATTCTAAGGTCGGTGAAGCTCAAAGGAGGTGGTCGGAGGCTCTGTACCCGAAGGCGAAGGCCCGATATCATTGATAAATAAGTAGGTACGGCAGATACAGCGGTTGCTACGCCCGTACTTCGAAGAATTAAGAAACACTATGGGCACAGCACAGGGAATACACATCGCAACGAATAGGGAATCGGACTAATTCAGAAAGTGTTTTAATTTAATCTTTATGGATACTAATTCCCATAAAAAATAAAATTTTATTTATCTATAGCCTTTTAGGTACTCAAAATCATGTTTTAGTATTGTTTATTTAAAAATCCCGCCAAAAAGCTTCGATATGTCGTCTGACAAAGCGTGACGTCAATCGTGCTCTTAATAAAACAGCTGAACGAACTTAAGTTCGCGGGAAGTTTTGTTTTGTGGAATAGATTTTTGGTTTGTTGTTATGGAACGAAAAAATATCGCTAGTGTGCAGTACCTCAATGTACAAACGCATCAAAAACTACTCGAAATAAAATATTCATTGATGTTCGAAGAAAAGCAGATAGGTACTTAAACGAAAAAAAATTCTTAGACCTAGCAAGAAGAAAGCGCGATGAAATGTCTGTAACTTCTCCAATTTACTTTTGTGAAAATCATTTTGACGGTAACTACTTACCTACCTACTACAGATAAATAGAATTGTAGCGGCTTCGCGACACATTGTGCTTGCGTTGCAATTCTGTGTGGGAACGTACATACAACCGCAGGGCTCGCCAGTCGTCTCCCCTCAGTCATGTAGCGCACTAGTATTATTATGTATTTATTGTATTAATCTGGTACCAGGAAATTATAGTATGGTTTTATCATGAAGTTATTTATTTATGGAATCCCGCAATACATTAACCCTACCCTACAGAATGAAATATGGTTAAATTTAATTATAGTTAATATACATTGTGTAGGTAATGTTATAATATAAGTTATATTTACGAGGGCATACATAAATTTTACTTGTTTCAGCTTTCGAATGATATGAAAAATTACAAGCGAATAATATAATATAATGGTAGATATAAAACTTCCATTATGAAAAACTGGAGCAACTCCACGTGACAGTTTTTAAATCGATTACCGTATTCTAATTTATCAGTAATCTTTTAGCAACTTTTAGAATTACAAGAAAATATCTGAGTGAACTAACTAGGTAGTACCCGCGCAGTCAATGATTGCCCACAAATGACGTCACACAATGTGATTGGTGTTTCAGTACCTACAGATTAAAAATATTGTAAATAACAACATTTTATTTCTTCATTTAAAAATATTCAAATGAATTATATTAAAATATTATTCGATAAATATTCATAAAATAGTATATTTATTATATCTAAGTACATTTTAGATTTTAATCTGATTACTGTCCGATCCCTTATTGCAACAACGTAGATTCAGTTTGCTGACAAGGTTTGATAAAGCTGATGATGTAATCATGCCTGCCGTTTTGCCATCTTAATAAAATAATATTTATTTATTAAAACGATAATATTTTTAGCATAGATCAACATCGTAAGGTATTTGTGTTGTAAGCTTATTTAAAATTTAATCAACGGCATTCCTTTTCAATAAATTGTTATCTGGGGTTAGTGAAGCAGTTAATTACCTACTACGTTATTCTTAGTTATCTCAAGATTCATTATAACTATTAAAACCTACCTTTGTAGTGCCTATTTTATATAATTACTAGCGACCGCCCCGGCTTCGCACAGGTATTATGCTGATATTAAATATACTACACAATTTCACAGCTTTTTTGTCATTTGACAACAAACATGTATTCTTTAGAGGCCGGCGGCTCCCAACCGTTCCGTACCACCGCAACAGCTATGTCTCTGCATTACATTACAAACCTCTAAAATTACCAGTGTTTCTCTACTATATTATGCATGCATTATACATATAAACATTCCTCTTGAATCAATATGTAGTTTTAAAGATCTAAGCATACATAGGGACAGACAGCGAGAAGCGACTTTGTTTTATACTATGTAGTGAAATAATATTCTTCGCTGGTTTCTACGCTTTAAAAGAAACAATGCCTTTAATTTCCGTAGAGACTTTCATAGCCCTTGCCAATAACTTGTAACTAATACCGTCATAATTTTTCAAACAACGGGACAGAGCTTTAAATAAATAATCGTGTTTTATATTGTTCCTTAGAAAATGGCCGTTATCCACTATTATAATATATCTATAAATGTAGGTAATACGCACAAAAACAGTGCGAGCCTGCGTCGCGTTCTGCGTCTGCGTCTACGCTTCTGTACCTACTAACTTGTACGTTGATAGGTAGTTAGTCCAACATGGGCATCTAGCTCAGAAAAGTACTTGCTCATTTTTGTCAAACATGAATCTTATTATAGGTAGTCACTAATTCCCAATATTGATCTAATCACTTGACAATTTGCAGCAACCTACATCACAGTAATCTATACTAATATATAAAGCGGAAGAGTTTGTTTGTTTGTTTCTTTTTTTTTATTAGTCTACCTAAGTGACTCCACTCTGCCTAATGGTAAGCAGACAGTGGAATCCAAAAGTGGTGGATACCATTCCAAGAGCCAGACTACGGATACGGTAGCCTCCAGCCTCCACAGATGTTTGTTTGTTTGTTTGAACGCGCTAATCTCTGAAACTACCAGTCGGATTTGGATAATTATTTTTGCGTATGATAGCTCAGTTCTCGAGGAAGGTTATAGGCTATACCTATAACATCACGCTACTGGCGACGGCAGCAGAGCAGTAACCGAAGCAGCTAGTGAAACCGCGCTGCGGTTAGTTCCAGAGATTAGCGCGTTCAAACAAACAAACTCTATTATCTATATAACTCTATATAACGGGTGGCGCAAAAGTAAAGACCCTATTTGGTTCAGCTATAACATTTTTTCTAAATTAGAAAACTAGATTTAGATTTTTTTAAATGTATATTTGTGCCATTAAATTTCGTACCATTAGGATTTAAAGATGATGTCTTTTAAATGGTGACCTCCAGAGTTGATACACATTTGAGCCCTATTTATGACATTTTGCATAACTTGCCGTAACACTTCCTGCGATATGTTCGTTATTTCTTGACGAATGTTTTCTTTTAGAGCTGCGAGAGTCTGTGGCTTGTTCACATACACCCGAGATTTCAAAAAACCCCAAAGAAAGAAGTCTGGACTGGTCAGATCGGGTGATCTTGCAGGCCAAGGCAAATCGCCAAAACGAGAGATAACTCGGCCTGGAAAAGCGTCCCTCACTAAGTCCATAGTGTCGCGCGCTGTGTGTGCCGTAGCGCCGTCTTGTTGAAACCAGATGTGCTCCAGCCCCAATTCGTCCAAACTGGGTATCAAAAACTCACGTAACATGGTTCTGTAGCGTTCTCCAGTGACAGTAATCGCATTGCCTCCAGCGTCTTCGAAAAAATAGGGTCCGATCACTCTGTCAACACAGATGCCACACCATACAGTAACTTTTAGTGGGTGTAGAGGTGTTTCTTGAATAATGCGCGGATTATCAGTGCCCCAGAACCGAGTATTCTGCTTATTGACATGCCCTGAGAGATGGAAATGCGCTTCGTCACTCATAACCAATTTTGAAGGAAAATCATCCTCTTCAAGGTTGAGGTTTATGACGCGCTGGCAGTAATCTAGACGAGCTCGGTGGTCAGCAGGCAGCAGCTGATGAGTCATTTGAGTTTTATACGGGAACATCTTTAAGTCTTTCACCAAAATACGCTGCAGGGTCCGTCTGGAAATGCCCAATTGCGTGGCACGTCGCCTCGTTGATGTTTCTGGACACTCTTCCACATCTTCGCGCACAGCATCGATATTTTCAGCTGAACGGCCTGTTCTTGGTCTCCCAGACTTAGGTCTATCCAATGTTGAGCCAGTTGCTTCAAGGCGTGTGGCAAAGCGTCGAATTGTGCGACCAATCGGTGCCGGACGGTGGGGAAATCGTCGACGAAATTCACGTTGTGTTCATATCACTGATGAATTATTCCGTAAGAACATTGACACAATTATTCCACGTTCTTGGGGAGTAAAACGGTCCATGTTTATTTTCAGTGTATTTTACATTTGTTCTCTACACAATTTTCAACAACAGAATGACAGAAAATGTCATATATAAAAAAAAAAGTATTTTCTTTAGTGCCAGTACTTTTGCGCCACCCAGTATTAGTATTTATTTAATAATAAATATAAATTACTTGTGTAATGCAGTGGTGAAGCGTTCACATAACACGATTCCTGCCGGCTTCCCTTTTAAAATATGTCCTGACCACCATAGACCTATCAGGCTATCACTGCTTGCGTGTCTACTCAAAGGCTAACTAGCCTTCCGAAACACAAAATATTTTAGTCCCACCGGCTTCCCTCCTCGGAAAAGTGACTCTTCGCTACTGGTGTAATGATATAGGTAGTTTGCCTTTGGTCCTAAACTAAGCTAGTGCTTGTATCTTGGGTACCATCGAGATTACAACATAATATCAATACATATATAACAAAACTTTAAACTAATACATAATTTTGATAAATAAAATAAAATTGAATATAGTATAGATAAGACATGGCTTTAACTAATAAAGATATTTATTGTGTAAATATTGTGTATTTTTAATCTATGCAAGCGAAGCTAGTATCACATCTAACTAGTTACGCTAGTCATACAAAACACATCATAAAAAGGGTTTACACCAATCTCGAAGGTGAAATTGTAAACCGCAGTAAAGTGTTAAGTATTCACGATATCTTTTGTACGCCAATTATATTTTTAATCACTTACTTATTACACTTATGATTTACAACTTCTACGAATAATTGCTTAGTTTGAGTAGGTTTTAATTAACAATAATATTACATTATAGTCCTCAGAAAATGATATATACAGTCACTCTACTTCGTTTAAACCTGCACTGCATACGAAATTTCGAAACAACAGGCGCCAAAGAAAATTTAGTTGTTCGCGTTCTAATTTTTGTCAAGCGTCCTTCATTTTTATTCTATCCATACTTAATATTATAAATGCGAAAGTAGCTCTGTCTTTGTCTGTCTGTCTGTTATGGGTGGCACATGGAAAAATCGAACGATCGTAGATTGGATAAAGAAAAGTGAAGTTTATTCGCATACAAATTTCTTAAAGGAAATATAGACGTTTCCAAGAGACTGTCATAATTTTTGAGAATTTCATTTTCCATAAACAAGGCTCATTGCGATACATAAAAAATAATTTCTTCGAGTCACTCGCGGTGAGCTATTTGTATGAAAAATCATCAATGTATAAACAGAGATATATAACCGACATTCACGCGGGCCGAGCTGCGGGCAACCGCTAGTTTCTTATATAACTGAAATAATAATATTTGAACATTATACTCATCATATCAGCCGACAGACGTCCACCGCTGGACATAAGCCTTCCCCAATTTTCGGCACCTTCGCCGGTCGTGAGCCGCCCTCATCCATCTGTTGCCCGCCACTTATATAAGGTCGTCGGTCCACCTTGTGAGGGGTCTGCCCACGCTGCATCTTCCGGTTCGTGGTCGCCACTTTAGAACCTTTCTGCCCCAACGGCCGTCAGTTCTGCGAGCTATGTGTCCTGCCATTGCCACTTCAGAGAAGTAACTTTTTAAGCCACATCTGTTATCTTGGTTACCCTGCGGGTTTCTTCGTTTCTTAAACGATCGCGCAGGGAGATGCTTTCTGAGCGACTTTCAGCCTTCTGATAAGACTATAGTGCCATAGTTAGTGACCACGTCCGTATTACATCACTAGCAACACACTTTGTTCAAAGACCTTGGTTTTGAGACACTCCAGTAGTGCGGACGAGAAGATATGTTGTAGCTTCTCGAACGGCGCCCAGCCTAGTTGGGTTCGACGAGTGACATCTTTTTCGAAATCGGGCTTACCTAATCGGAATGTTTGCCGTTTATGTTGATGCCAAATCCTTTTTTTTTTTAAGTGTCTCCACTCTGCCTGATGGTATGCAGTCAGTGGAATCCAGAAGTGGCAGGCACCATTCCAAAAGCCAAACTACTGGTATGGTGGCCTACACTATGGCGGCTTAGTGAAATGCTTTTTCACGCGCCGCTTAAAAGACCCAGTGGCACTTTAGTCCATTCCAGGTCAGAAGCTCAAACACGTCCTCCAGTACAGCAGTGAACAGTTTCGGTAATATAACATCTTCCTGTCGTACTCCTCGCTGTAACTGGATAGGACTTTGACCATTAATTCGTACTGAGGTGGTGGCGTTTTCATACAAACACTACAGCACTTCGATGTATTGATAGTCAATATGGCATCGTTGGAGAGACTGTAGCACGGCTCAGGTCTCGATCAAATGCAAGGCTTTCTCATAGTCTACAAACACTAAGCATAAGGGTCGGTTATACTCTGCGAACTTATATATAACCTGCCGCAGCGTGTGTATGTGGTTAATGGTACTAAAATCTTTTTGGAATCCAGCTTGTTCGAGAGACTGAAAGTTTGAGTTGGAAGCTCTCGGCTTTTTGAATCTGAATCGGTGCAGCTCGGAGCGCAGACTTTAATCTGCTTCATAATATGATGATGATCGCTTCCGGTTTTCACTGCGTGGATCACATCGCCAGTTGCCTATTTAAATTTCGAAGCGGTCCTCGTGGATTGGAAAGGTAAAAAAAGGGTTAAAATTACAAAAATTAAGTTGTAATATTTAAACGCTAATAGAATATTTTTTCAATTCTTAATTAAAGTATATTTTACAAAACATTTAGTATTTCATATATTCAGAATACTATACCTTCTGTAGTATGTAGTACTAAAATATTGAAATTTTTATTAATTTGTCAAAGCTCGTTTTCTTCGATATAATAATGTTTTTTTTTTCTATTCATTTCTGTAATACAAAAAGGTTAAGCCACATTTGCCGCACCTAAAATCTGCCGCCTTAATTCAGCCTGCTGGTAAATCCGACATTGGTAGGGTCCTGTCCAATATTTAGTTTCACTTGATTTTCGACTTTATCATTTAATTTTAGTAGCCAGACGGTTTTGAAATGTTCGCGAGAGCAATAAAAATATCCACTTACCTATAAGATAAGAAGGTACAGGTCTGTGGTAGTTTCGATGCGGCGAAAAGAAAAATTATGTTTTTATTTTATTATAATATGTAGGAAACATACAGTTATAATAATTATTACTTGCATAAATTTAATATTCAAAATATCCTCGGTTATCCAATGATTAATTATTCCTTAAATTTATCTCCCTCAGTGTCTCGAAAGCACGGGCGTTTTTGTAGTAGATACCTATCTAGTAGGTACATAAGCTACCTACAAATTTTACAGTATCATCCGTAGGTAAGTAATTTATGAAAAAGGCTTCAAGCCAATTTGCTACCTGTTCCTGACATACCTAGCGGTAAGTTAGTTTTTAGTTGTGGATGTATATAATATTTTAGGAAATAAAGAATTGGTCGTAGCTCAAACAAATTGTCCTCTTCTAAGAAAACTATGAAATCTGTTCACTTAGCAGTTTTTTAGATATTTATATTTTATATTTTTTTTAACGTATTGTACACAAGTCGTATTTGTATATTTTGAAAGCTCAATTATTTGAGTAACCAACTTAAAATTATCAGAAATGTCTATTTCATATTTACATCTGATATAGACCTTTTTTAAAAAAAAGGTAAATAATGCCAAGATACGACACCCGCTATTACCTCGGCCAGTACCCGGTGCCACTTAAGACACATTGACATTTAGGGTTAAAACAGGAAACTATTAACTTTTCGCTACCATTCAGTCTAGTGAAATATTTGAATCACAAATCCTGAACAAATTCAACATAACATTCATAATATTTTTTTAAATTCAAAACAAAATCTTAAAACAAAACATGGAACCTTTCATTTACTGTTTTCTCACATGGGAGTATTTAAGACTAGTAGATACAAAACATAGGTTCATTTAAACTTAAGATATTAGTAAATCTACATTTAACAGATATAATTATAAAAAATTACTATGGCACCTGTTAAAGAAAAACCTGGCCAAGGCACAACTGATTGACAGTTGCCGAAGTACAACACTAATACTTTGTTGTAGAAACCAGTGCATTTCAATTATTTTGAGGTAACATATCCCGTAACTTTATTATTATTTTTAAACTTGTTGAATTAAAGAACTGATTGCATATAAAAGTTAGGCGACTATAATATTACAAACAAAAACTATCAGACTTTAAAATTTATTAAATGTTCTTAGTTTTTTGGTTACATAGCATAATGTTTCCTATACTTCATAGTGAAACCTTTTTTTTATACGACTAAGGTGACAGACAAGAATACGGCCCGCCTGATGCCTGATGGTAAGCAGTTACCGTAGCCTATAGACGCTTGCATTACCAGGAGCATCACTAGCGCGTTGCCGACCCAGTAAAAAACTTTTAACTCCTTTCTTGAAGAACTCCATGTTAACGGACACGATCCTAGCGGGCGTCTCTTTTGCAGGGGTTGATAAACGACCGTGGTTTAATCGGCCTTTTAAGGAAGCTAAACTTCTCAAGCAAGCTACTTGTGAGGCTTGGACTCATAGAAATAAAAAGGAGCGTAAAAATGGCGTCTGTATCCTGACCGGTGTTTACCGAAATGACAAGCCGCCCGGGCGGCGCCGACGTGCGGTCGGTGCCTCTTTTTCTCAATAATAGACTAGTTAATCATAAGTTATAGTAAGCTATTGCATAGCTTTTATCGCGGGCTTTGAGCGCGGCGACCGAATCACGAAATTCCGTAACGAAAATAAAACCTAACACCCCCCACTCCGCCTACCATGTAGCTCGGCCGAGCGTTCGCAATTTATTTCTCAGGATAAACACTAGTGGCGCTAATTTTTACCACACATAAACCAAATATTTTGTCACATTTGCGATAAATTTTATCTGGTAGAACTATAGAAATGAAACTAAGATTTTAATAACGTGTAATAATGCATCAATGTAATGTAATATCCCACTTTTATTCTTTTACGGAGTAAAAATACTTAGTAGGATGATAAATTTTTTTTTTTATTATCTTACAATACATGTAGTTACATGTATTGTAAGATAATAAAAAAAATTTTAATGATATTAACTTCTTATTTATTTAATAAAAGAAAAAAAATTGTTTTCTTATCAGTCACCACGCTCAAAAAGTGTAACTTGAATTAATATCAAAGAAAAAAAAATAATGATATAAAAAATAAATAAATAATAAATTATAATTGCTTATGTTGATAAAAAATGCTATGCAATAGCTTTACCGCGGCAGTCCCCGAGTGCCACAGATTTTTTTTTTTTAAACTTTCAAATGTTATCATCTTTTATTTTTGTAGGCGTACATAAATAATAGTATTGCTGGTAGGTACCTATATTATTTAATTTGTCTTAGGTAGGTATACAATACAGTCCTAAATTGTCTGATCTAGTTTCCAAAGAAAGTGCCTACCTATCTACGTAGGCTGCTTTAAAAGAATTCCGTAGTTGCGTACTATGCGAACCCTAGAAATACTTTAAATACTAGTAGGTACTGAATGGCTTAAAGCCAGGCTCACAAATTTTTATGTGTTTTAATATACGACGTACTCCGATATTATAACATTTTGATACGATACAACGAGTTTTAACTGCTGTTAAATATTGTTTTAATATAGACAATTGCAATGTTTTCATTGCACCAACTACGCTAGCGCCACTTTGACAATTTATTGCCAAATGCCAACCTTTATTTACATTATTTACAAGTCAGTGATGCCAACCCCATTTTTTTTTGAGATTTTGATTACAGAGTTGCCAGATCTGCCATTGCTGAAATGAAAACATGTTGTTGTATTACTGTTGGCAGCACTGATTGAAACACATTCCGTTTGCAATTCTAATAATGTTGTTAAATTATATTTATTAAAATGTACTAAATTGCTTTCCAGACTGCAGCACAGTGTTTAAGTTTAATAAAACTGTAACTTTTCAGTAGGTACGCATGTTACATCCTTCAAAGCATTTAAGCATTACGGTTACTTGCTTTCTATACAGTTTTTACGGCGTTCTAAAAACTGCTTTGATAACATTTTTAAAATAAAGATCCGATTTAAGGATTAAAATTGTAAACAACCAAAATATTATGACACTAAATTGCTACTCATATGTGTGAACGCCCTCAAGGTTGAAGCACTTCAGATTTTCATATTTTCACTCTACTCTGCCTGATGGTAAGCAGTCAATGGAATCCAGAAGTGGTGGACACCATTTCAAAAGATTCTGTATAAATAGCAGTCACTAAATCATTCATACTTTTTTTTTACAATATAAAAACAACATTATTTTGTTCTTCATTCATAGAATATTTATTTTATAAACTTTGTCCCAATACAGCAGACTACTACCCTATGTCCAATAAAACCTTATTTTATATTAGCATTATTCTAGTCACTAGTCTACTCATCTAGCAACATTACAAGGGTTGTTTCTTAGGTTTATGTATATGGTAACCCAGTGTTATGTTTCTCAATGCACAATGATCGGTTGTGCGCTGAAACGTTTTCTTTCAATAATGTGATTTTGTGTTTATTTTGTTTTAGAGACTAAAAACGCGTTTGTTATATTTAGAGATAATATTCATGTGTTAATAAAAATGTTGGACAAAATTGTTTATATGGTGGTTATTATTATTGTAACTTACGTTTTAAAACAATTGTTTTCTGAAACACCAAATTTCGTGAAATTTAAATCGAAATTTCTTCTTTTCTACATCTGGGCTTCTGTAACAGCAGTTGTATTGTTGCCATTTTTTGTGTTTAATCCAAAGAATGTTAAGAATTCCCTGTAAGTTACTCTTAATTCTATGTTAATACCTAAGTAATAACTCCCTTATTCGTCACCATTGCTGCTACCTACCGAGCTGGTGTTTGAATCACATCCACCCATGTACTTTACATTGTGCTTATCCTGAACATCAGTTCATTTTAGTGTAATAATTAAATAATATGCCAGGAAAAAATAAATTGATGATTACATTAATTTAAGTTATCATTTTTTTACAGATTTGGATCTCAAATAGTTAAACATATAACCAAAGTTATAGAAGTTAAATGGGTCTTGAGAAATGGAAAAGTGTTAGCAGAAGACCGTGGTGCTGTAGTGGTATCAAATCATCAATCATCAATAGACATTCTAGGTATTTCTCATTAAAAATAATAATCTTCCTATTTCAGTGTTCGTAGACATCAACTATGTGCCAAATATTTCAAATATATCCAGTAGTTTTCAAATGGATTACAAGATATATATTCAATAATTCTCACTATGCATAATTTTTGCTCTTCTATAGTAATAGTGATGAAAACATACTAAGGAAACCTAGACTACAAGTCTGAAATTGTCAAGCCACCTTGACTAATTGCCTGAGCATAGGCTTTTGTGCTGCAGTGCGATAATATTGTGCTAATATATAATAATTATTTATTTAAACTATTATATAATGCGGAAAAGTTTGTTTGTTTGAGGGTGCTAATCTCTGGAACTACCTACCAGTTAGATTTGAATAATTCTTGTTGCGTTTGTTAGCCCAGTTCTTGAGGAAGGTTATATGTAACATCATACTACTGATAGGGAGCAGAGCAGTAAGCAAAGACACGGATGACACTGCGCCGCCGAAAGCTAGTTTATTTATAATAAGAATACTTCATCATCATCATATCAGCCAAAAGACGTCCACTGCTGGACATAGGCCTGCCCCAATTTTCGCCATCGTAGCCGGTCGTTCGCCGCCCTCATCCATCGGTTGCCCGCCACCCTTATAAGGTCCACCTTGTGAGGGGTCTTCCCACGCTGCGTCTAAGAATACTTACTCAAGTGTAATGCTTAGTGAACACAACTTGTCTTTCATTGATCTTTATGATGTTTTCCACATGAGATTTTTTATACCCAAGTTACATTACTAGCATGTTATGGTATCATTTGTATCTCATAAACAAATTTAATAGTATTCAATATAAAAAAATATTTAATAGCTTTGCACTACTATAATTATTAATGAGCGACAAATATTTTCATTCCTTGTAACTTTACATGTTTAAATAGTCCTCCAATCATACTTGTCTTTCCATATCATTTTTTAATTTTATTTTTTATACCACTAAGGTGACAGCGTAACTTAAGTAACTTATTGGACAACCTATGTAAGCAGTTTCTGAATGCTACAAAACCTTGCAATACCAGAATCAACAGTGCAACATTGCCAGCCTACATTCATAAAAACTATATATTTCTGTTTTATTCATAATAAATATGAATATATTATAATATGTAATAGGGCCTAGATACCTGGTTAGTATTTTTAATTTTGTAGCTACTCAAAATAAGTTTTCTTTCACTTTTTAACTGACTTCATAAAATAGGAGGAGGTTTCTCAATTCGACCGTGTATATATATATATTTTTTTATGTGTGTACGCCGTTTATGAACCGATTTCGATGATTCTTTTTTTGTTACAAAGTAGATATCCCAAGTGTCGTACCATGATAAGGAAACCAGGATCTGATGATGGCATCCCAGATAAATCGAAGGAAACTTTTGAAAATCGTACTGGCTAGTGCGTTAATATTTTTTTCATTAAGTATTTTAAGGCACTACTATTTAGTTA
The DNA here is from genome assembly GCA_963082885.1 of Parascotia fuliginaria. Taxonomy (NCBI): domain Eukaryota; kingdom Metazoa; phylum Arthropoda; class Insecta; order Lepidoptera; family Erebidae; genus Parascotia; species Parascotia fuliginaria. The sequence goes on along the minus strand of OY720173.1, from coordinate 8,119,753 downwards.
AGGTTTGGAGTCGATCTGATGATGGAGCCGAAAGACAGTCGAGAGAACTCGACAACAATTTACAGCAATTACTTGGTGTTTGGACTTTATTTATTTGTAATGATGAGAACTTTGCACCCGTATAGGTTTTAAGTGCCATTACAGGTGACCATAGACAGTCGAGGGAATTCCTTAACAGCAGTCATGTTGGGCTTACTTTATACGGTTCAATATTCCAAAATGTTTAGTTCGTACAAAAATAATACCTAAGCAAGATTTAGGTCTACCCGTGTTGAAGATCTACCCGTGTGTACACATGTCGAAATGGTCCAGTGGATAAGATACCCGCTTCGTAAATACGCGGTAGTGGGTTCAAATCCGGGCAAGCACTAATGTGATTTTTCAAATCATATGTACTTTCTAAGTTTATCTTGGACATTTCTGACTGACGGTGAAGGAAAACATCGTGAGGAAACCTGGACTTAAGTCTGAAATTGCCAATCCGCCTTGAGCAAGCGTGGCGATTAATGCTCATACCTTCTCTATATGAGAAGAGGCCTTTTCCCTGTAGTGGGACAGTAAAACAGGCTGGTATTATATATATAAGTACTTAGTACTTACCTATATCAAGAAAATTAAATTGTTCAAATTAAAATATACCTTTTGTTATAATTTAATATCCTGCATTTACATAAGGATTGCATTAATTTGTTTTTTAACAACGCTGCCCTTACACACTACGTTCTTTGAAATTGACGAGGTTGACCGCTGTAGGTTTCTGTCATTAATTCGCCCACGAATTACCTACCTAATCGTTCTGTCGGCGAAACGTTCATAGTGGTATGTATGGTTCTGGTTCTGTCATTCGTCATTCACTGATAAAATTAAATACTTATATCATATTGTCCATATCCAAAATCCATCATGTCACATTACTGGCATTGTGGGCTCCACTATTTTAGCTGTATCATTAAGAGATGCATCACACGGCGTTTAGTCGAGTTTCTAAATCAATGTACTTAATCAAAATACGCGGACAATTATGTAACATTTCACTTTTCAAGATAAAGATAATGTGAGAATATTTTTTTAACTACAAAGTTAAATTCTTTCTACAATAATTCAACATAGGTAATAATGTTCGTTACTGTTGCGTTCGTACGCAGAAAAACGGTCAGTAAAGTTAGAAATTCGATAGGACGAAATGAACAAATTAATATCTACACATATTAGTAGTATCAGAGTTGCGTGCGCCTGCCTGACTGATAAGTTGTTTATTTAATATTACGTTGTTTATTTTTACTGTATGAACAGAAGCACATACCTAAAACCAATATTTCAAATAGCGTTAAATTTACGTAAACTGCTCCATAATTTCATGAGCATGGATAGATGATTCCCGTCTGCCTGTCTACTAGTAAATAGATAGGTACCGTAGATTTTTCTTTACACCTGCTATTTTATTTTTCTATTTGACTGGCTTACTCAATAACGATTTCACGATTTTGCATGAATTAATGATTAGCGGCAATATCAAGTTAACATTTAATACTAGCTTTGCGCGGCGCGGTTTCACCCTCGTCTTTGCTTATTGCTCTGCTCCCGTCGCCAGTGGCTTGATGTTACATAGCCTATATATATATATATATATATATATATAACCTTCCTCGAGAACATGGCTATCATAAAAAACCCACTTCAAACAGGGAACTAAAAATGAAATAATAAAGAAGAATGCCAATACTATGAGCTTTGGGCCCATATAAAAATTGCTGTCTTAATTATTTTAATTTCATTTCATAGATAAAATAATACTGTTTTATATTCTATTCTTCTTGACTGCGTCAGTCGGGCAAAAATACGAATTGACTCCTTAATTTTCACGTACGATTTGTAAATTCAATTATATTAAAAAATTAAGCTTAAGAAAAAAGCTTTTAAAAATCCGCGGGCGAACTAAGATAACGAATGTGGCTCGCAGAGTTGCTTTTTTGAAGTGGCAGTGGCCAGGACACTTAGCTCGCAGAACTGACGGCCGCTGGGCCAAAAAGGTTATAGAGTGGCGACCACGAATCGGAAGACGCAGCGTGGGCAGACTCCTCACAAGGTGGACCGACGACCTTATGAGGGTGGCGGGCAGACAGATGGATGAGGGCGGCTCACGATCGGCCAAGCTGGCGAAAATAAGGGGAAGCCTATGTCCAGCAGTGGACGTCTTTCGTCTGATATGATGATGATGACGATGATGATGAAACATATAATAATAAAGCTTATTTTTTTAATATAATTGAATTTATAAATTGTACGTGAAAATTAAGGAGTCAATTCGTATTTTTGCCCGACTGAATGACGCAGTCAAGAAGGGTAATGTTTTTCGAGCGTACCTATGTATGTATGTATGTATGATTACAATTAACTGAAATTGACGTAATTTAATTTATGACACACTAAAATTCGGTAACCGATTTTCGTTTTATTTAACATTCTCATTCCATTTACAAGCCTTGAGAATAGATAGTTAAAGTTATAACGATAACAATTAACAAATATAAGAAATGGCACACGCGGGCCAACGACCTTAAGGCACTAACAAGTTCAGGCGGCATTTTACATGAAATTGATTTTATATAATTTCAGGCAGAGTGGAGTGAAGTCACTTAAGTTGTCTAATAAAAAAATATTTAAAAATAGTCTCAAGATCGATTGCGAAAGTGCGACCCACGTCTTTTAATTTAAATTTTTTTTATTTTAGGAATGTTCAATATTTGGCATGTAGCTGATAAAGTGGCCGCCATTGCCAGAAAAGAAATATTCTACGTCTGGCCATTTGGCTTGGCTGCGTATCTTGCAGGAGTAGTGTTTATTGATAGAAATAATTCCAAAGATGCATATAAACAACTCAAAATTACATCAGAAGTAATGATTAAGAATAAGGTGAGTCATCTGTCTTGTGCATAGTCATTCTGTGGGCCAGTGCCATTTAAATCGGCGAAGTTTGTTGTCAGATTTTATATTCTTAATCATTTAGTCATCTGCCACACGGTAAGAGTTAAGGTAATTCTAAACTGGAGACGACGTGGTAATCGTTTTTTACATAGTTGAGTTGATATCAGGCTCCACTGGACATTAACATCCATACCGCGCTGGTGGTGGCCTAATAACTCTGTGCCGTAGGCGGAACATGATAATAACATGAATGATATTGTGTGTGTGTGTGTGTATTGTTGTTTAGTAAGGATAAAGTTAACTTTAGTAAAATAATCCTACGCGAGGCTATGTTCAGCATTGGGCGACGCGTCGATATAAATAATGAAACATTTCTGTATCACATACCTATTTGTCCATCTACAACTTATTTATAATAAAATATTTATACATTACTATATTATATGTATTGATTGATAACACAACTTGTGTATTTAATCACTTGCTTTGAATCCTAGACGAAAATTTGGTTGTTCCCTGAGGGTACAAGAAACAAAGATTTTACGAAATTGCTGCCATTCAAGAAAGGGGCGTTTAACATTGCAGTGGCTGCTCAAGTGCCAATCATACCTGTCGTATTCTCGCCATATTATTTCATTAATAAAAAAAAATATATATTTAATAAAGGTAAGACTTTTTTATTCACTATTCGACATAAATTGAACTATGATCCGATAGAATTATATTGATGTTTGTATGCGTTATATTATATACCTCCCTTTTCTCCTCAGTAATATTATAAGACCGCATGTTTTCTACGTTATATATATATTGAAGTCTAATTCAAGTCCTTATAAAGGACTTTCAAACATGTTTATTACAAGTGCAATAAGTAGGTACACATAATTATCTATTCCGAAGAAAAGGCGTGATAACTAAGTATGTATACACTTATTATTATCGTTTTATAGGTCACGTCATTATTCAGTGCTTAGATCCAGTTCCAACAATGGGACTAACGATGGATAATGTGCCGGACCTTATAATTAAAGTACGCAACACTATGGATGCTGCGTACAAGGAGCTTTCCAAAGAAGTGCTGAGCGCTCTACCCCCGGACTACCCTCTCGCCTGTGAGGACTGAGCGTAACAGAACGGCACAAGCGGTACCACGTGTTATCAAATTTATAATCACTATTCCTAAGATTTCAAAACAGCATAATGCTGCTAATGTAGTTTTTTAACATTTAGCGGACATTCCAATCGCATGAAACATATTTCTGTGTTTTTTATACTGTAACATGTATAACCCTTAATGTTAAGGCACTGATCTTATAGGTCACTTAATTGTCTAGTGAAATTTGCAAATTTTTAGGTTTATTTTTACAGACAATATATATATAGATGAAACAAAGAAATTATTAGTTATAGTGGTAAACTGCAGAAAAATATTTTAGTATTTTGTTTATGTAATACTATATTATGAAGTATTATTTTTTTATAATTGTATTAGTTATACTTATTTACTTTTTCTATTAGTCTGTCAATCAGCGCTGAAAGTGTTGATTAGGCTAATACGCCATAATACTTATGACCTAAGATTGTTAAATAGCGAATGTGTGTCGAAAAAAATTAACTACATACGTATTAAAACAGAATGTCTTGGTGACATGTTGAAGTTAATTAATAAGCATGAGACGCTATTGATTGCAAGATGCAATAATTTATTATTTGTTTACTTCTTTTTAATATTCAATACATGTATTCAGCCTACTTTCGGTCTCATTGCATCGTAACACATTGTAGAATGTTAAACATTTAAGTTACGGCTGAAGACACATATTATTATGTCGTGGCAATATTTTAAACCCACTAAAACAGATCCGATATTTCTGCTTATTTTATAAAAACCAGTATTATTATTAATACAATTTGGATATGAAATAAAACTTGATGTTGTTGTTTTTAACAATACTGAATCTGTTCGTGATGAAAGTCTACTTAACTGAATTTTGTAATATTTATGGAACATTCTCTCAGTTATGTTTATTTAATTTTTTTAAATCAATATCTGGATTATTGTTTTTGTTTATAATTCCTAAATTATTAAAGTGTGTTGAAGATAATTGACTTTCTTTGAATTTAAGGCTGCTTAGGATGCCATTTTAATCATGATATAAAATAATTAGTCATTATTTAATCATAATTTGAGATTACTAGAAAAATATGTAGGCATTCAACTTTATTGAATGCGGTTTTAGTGCAATAAGAAAAAACGTTTTGAGAAAAAGATTTTTTTTAAATTTGTATAATATATGTATAAAGTGCCATTCTTACCATTAGGTACATTGATAAAAGATATTTCTAGTTCTAAATGAGCCCCTCGGTACTCTTGCATTGTTATTATTGTAACAGTTCGTGTGGAACAGCACTAGTTAATTGTATAACATTTGATTAGCAGTAGCGTTTCACTTTCACAGTAAGTGCTTGCACAGATGACTATGACGCAAACCTAACGCTGTTATTTCTCTTTATCATTTACCGTCGTATGTATGTTCGTCTTAGGTTGATGCAATATTTATTGAACAGGACATAATTATCTTGTCAATTATGACTAGAAGACCATATTATTATAATAAGATATTACTGGAATATTTGATGACTTAATCTCAAATCAGTATTATTAATTTCATCGCATAGTTTTTTTTCATTAATGTACAGGGAAGTGTAAATGTTTACTGACTACCTAGTCATGTTTTAACTAAATAGTGAAGTCGAAATGCACTGTGAATATTGCAGTGCAATATGGCGCGATAGTCGTAAATAACTATAACCGCGCATGTTTACTATGCAATAAAAAATCTATCTGTATTCGTTTCAAACACCTTACGCCGTGTAAAAACTTTGTGTAGGTACGGAAACTTCGTCCTCTTCACGATTTATTGCATAACGACATTATGTAAGCAAATGCGACCACTAATTTACCGAATTAACAATTCTTATACTTTGTTGTTGTTGTTTGTAATGTAAAAAGTACTTCTAGAACACGAAGTTTGATCAACGTTGTCAGCGCTTGCGTATAACATAGAATAATAAAATTAAATGTTAAAGGTGTTAAAGATATGCCGGGATAACCTATGAAAAATTTCATCTGATCTCTTGTTATAGATGCTTATAGTTACTTTGTTAAGTAGGTATTTACAGGTATTCGGTAGTTATAAAGAATCAAGGATAGTTATTGACAATCATTTATCGGTTTACGCGCCGCGCCGTAGTAAAATTTATAAAAGAGTTACCAAAGTTTTAGCAAACAAATTAATGATTACGAATAGTAAACATATACATATTTAGGTATATAATTTATAGGTTCCATTTTATTTATATAATAAACCTATTGATATCAATTAAGGTATAATTATTATGGGACCATATTGATTTGTTTACCTATATCCTTTGTAATATATAAGTGAAATATTATAAAAATACTCTGGTAAATTTAAAATCAAATGTATTTGTGTTAATATTTATATTATTCTATTACCTAGGTACTGAGAATTGTTTATTTATATTCTAACCCACCGTATTTTGATAAATAACACCAATTCATATGTATATATTGTAATGTAATAAAGTTAGTAATTATTATTCAATATAAGGGCCCAAACATACTTGCGAGGCGACGCGACGACGAATTCGCAACGCCTTGAATTTGATTGATGTTTCATGAATGCACGGGTGCAGATTAATTTGCAAGTTTTTGCGATGCGTTCGTACGAGCTCGTAGGTCTGTTTGGACCCTTACGTAGAAAATTTAATCATCTACTTAAATCTTTGTATTTGTATCGAAGTTATATTTAAATTAGATAAGTATTTCACCATTTATTGTACTTTTGAAAATGTATTATAATTACTATTGACGGGAAAAGACGATTGCGCTAAGTTGAATTTGGTATATAAAAACGTTTGCATCACCAAAGAACGGGTTTATTAGTTACAGCCATTTTCAGTTCAGTTCTATCATTAAATCTAGATGTCTGGGCAGACCACAACCGGTGCGACGCGACGTGTAGTACCTAGTTGTAATGTACTAACTAATATCTAAGACGTCATACAGCGACGTCGCACTCGATGTGACCTCTTCCATGTCAACTAGTCAATATACAACCGCTCACGTCGTCGCATCAAGCTCTGACCAGAGCTTAACAGTTTACCAAAGACATTTACTATCAACATTGTAAGATGAAATACTAATAATTATAACTAGGTAGATTATATACTATATGATATAATAGATATAAATATCAGTATTGTACTTTATACTCACGGACTTGTTGGATAAATTATATTAAATAGACTTTTGATCGGATCATTACTTTTTTAAACCTTTAAGTAGCCAGTGACCAATGGATTTTCTGTTGTGTTTGTTGTTGTGCTGTTTATGTCTTAACTGTTTCAAATGGAAATCAATATCCGAAATAATTACTTTTAAATTGATTTTAAGAAACGCAGTATAACAGTATAACAATTTAGCTAATAGTCTAAATTTAATTAATTTATTTCAACGTGAAAGTTAGTTAATCGAATAAAAATGTTAACACTTAACTCCATGTTAACAGACATAATAGAAAATCCATGGGGTCATCAGTGGATCGACACGGCGTAAAATTATTTAATAAACGGCGCATCCGATCTATAATAATAACATTTAATATCATCTAACTCACTATATAACTACCGATCGATGTATTTAGATGTATTTTGCATGCTTATATTCTATTCTATGTCTGTGCGTAGTATAATAGAATTATTATTATACACCTATTGTATAATTGCATTTGTTGTATCAACTTTTAAAATAGAAATGTCATTTGTGTATTTCTTATATCTTCTTAATGTTTGTAAAGTATTATTATCGTATACATGCAATTAAGATTGATTATTAATAAAATAAATTGTAATGTAATTTGTACGAGTTTATCACGAACAGCGGATCAAAGATAAAGCTGGTACTTATACCTACTCTCTTCCATTTTTTATTTCATACAATGTAAACAAACAGTCTTTTCAATATTTTTCTATCTGTTTACTATATACTACATTGTGGTTTTTTTTCTTTTTAATCCTGCCCGCCGACCACTCTCTGTGTAAGGTCCTCTTTCAATTTAAGTGCTGTCGTGCGTGTTCGTGCCGATTGCATTGTTTGTCTTACTACCTTAATGTTTACTAGCTCCGCCCGCGTAAATGTCAGTTACATCGCATATTATTATTATTTATAAAATATTACAAAAATATTATTTCAATATTACAAACAGACACTCCAATTTTATTATATGTATAGATTAATCAACGGTTACTATAAAATACAAAACCATATTTAACATGAAATATAAATATTTGGAGTTATAACAAATTAAATAGAATTAATCGATTACACAAATCAAGTATTAGTAAACGTAATATTATTTGGAAATGTAAGAAAAATAACGAACGATCTTTTGTTTTTATTGCTATTAACAATGTTGTGTTGATGTAATATTTTTTTTTTCTTATCTATATTTTCTTCTCTTGCCCCATCACTAGTAAATTCATAAAACTATAGACAATGACAATATGGCGGATTGTTTACATTGTATGAAATCGGAGTTGCAAGGGATTATATTGTATAGTATCGTGTTATTCTCTGAAAGATAAGAAGAGAGATATTCCTAACACTATGTATTAGCGCTCCGATAGTGACACGATACAAGTTAATTTATTAGCAATCGGAAATCTTTTAAAATAATCGAAACCGTTAAGATGTAACAGAAACTACAAATAAAATTTAATCTACCTCTTGTGTACTAAATGTCACTCGTTACAATAGATTGTACAATCTATCGCATTTCAATAAGGTCTCTATTTTAATACAATGATTTTAAATGTTAAAAAATATATAGTTACGGTCAAATTGATAAACCTCCTCTTTTTTGAAGTCTGTTAAAAATTCTGCTAATCTCACTAAATAGTGTTAGTTTATTTGATAAAGAGGTATCTCTAAATATTTGAAGCTGTTATAAACTCAATAATTGTGAACTATCTGTTGCCCGCACCTCCGCTCGCGTGAATGTCGGTTATCGCGTTTTTCATGCATACTTTCATTCCCCATTTCAACCTCTTTAAGCCATTTTTTCGCGATAAAAGATTCTATTTCTATACCAAATTTCATCAAAATCAGTTTAATAGGCAGTTTAGGCGTGAAAGCGTAACAGACAGACAGACAGAATTACTTTCGCATTTATAATAATAGTATGGAAGTATGGAGAATGATGATCAGTGCAGAATATTGCCATCTTCTTAGTCATTCCAATTCACAATCAATAGAGTTGAATTCAGCCAACAGACCTCTGATGGACATAGGTATTTCCCAAATGTCGCCACCTTGACCGGTTCTTGTAGTTTCAAATTAAACTGTATTCTGTACATATTGATTCATATTATGCTGATACAGAATTAAACGCTACCTTCTGTTAAAGTTTACATCTAATCATCGCATAAGAGTAGTCTTTAAGACATTTTTTGCTTTGGTGAGCAAATACTATTAACTTGTCGTCAAAAAATAACATTATGTTAAAGATCACATAACTTAATAGTGTACTTAGGACGATGACAAAGTATGTAGGTAACGCCCAATTGCTTAATTTCATTCGCATTTTAATACCATCTCCCTCCCCAAGTATCGAAACTTTGACCAGGCGCGAGCTACCCTCAGCCATCAGTTTACCTTTATTAGGTCGCCTTTCCACTCACAATCAACTCTTAAAAACTCGTCAATCTCAGTCATCCATAGGATAGTTGATTAACTTGTATTTAACTTTGTTTGTGGGGGATAAATTGAACTATCCTGCCAATAACTTACAGTCTGCGTCATAAAATGCAAACGCTCTTGTACCAACATACGATTCTCTCTCTCTAATCGGTCCCTCATGTCTAAGGATCATGGTCAGCATCGAGGTAACATCTGGAGCGGATGATCTGCTTCCACCAATTTCTATCCAGCGCGTCTCTCACGATCGCGTAGAATTTGAAGGACGATGAGTCTTTCACTTTCACATATTATATAACATACGATTAGTGATATAAATATGCTGCACCCGAAAAAGGTCAAAGTTGCTACTAGCTTAGCTGCTACCGTGTATTAGTGCTATTTACTTATAGTTTTAAAATATGGAAACGTCATCACAGATTGCACTGTTAAAACAGCCATAAAATAACTTACGTCTACATTATAGATTCTGATAAACCCACACTCGTCAGCCCACAATATTATAATTTATGCAATAAAGCCCCATAGAGTTTGCTAGGTCATAATCTGATATTGAACTTTTAGGAATATACTAGTACCAGCAGTTTAATCAACCGCTCTTTATTAAACTGATAGAATAAAAATTTCCACTAGTTCAGTTAATTGATCCGATAATTGAACCTCTGAGAATTAAGGATCTGTGTCATTAATATTTTTTAATTATTTCCAAGAGAAAGAGTATCTATCAAGAAACGGTTACTGAAATTAGCAGTTCTGACGGAAAGACGGAGGAAGTCGCACCATCAGCGTCGTTTTTCCCATTACCAATATTGTTTTCTTTATGAATGTCGTATGAACTTTTGAATCGTGTGAAGTTGATACCATAACTACATAATGATGATACATTATATCAAATCTAATAAATACCTAACCTGCTGTAGACAAAAAAAACTGCTGTTGACTGCAAACTAGGAAAAGTGAACCCATTATATAAATAAAGGTTAAGCTTTTATCGACGATCGTCATTACTATTATTCACTGGCTTTAGGTATTTTGATTTATCCGATAGATAGTGCGTTCGCGTAATATTATGTACAGTTTGTCAAAAGTTGTAGGATTAGCGAGCATTTGTTTATATCATTAATTACAGATGTTATCATATCTTTAATCCTGTAGATATACCCTATTAGATAAACCTTAATATTGATTAAATATAAAGGATTGCAAAACAGAATCGTTCCTAAAATAATTTACTTACCTACATTTTATTATTCGTGTAAACTTAATATTTTCACGCTTTCATGTATCTAATAGCCACGATTTGCTATATTTTGTACGTTTGGAAATCCATATCTGCTTTCTTTTGTCCAGTGCTTTTGTTAACGAGACATCCTCCAGTTTCTGAGACTGACCAACAAAAAATTAACTATTTACCTGTTAAATCTCATGTGTAGTACCAATTGGGTTCTAGGTAGGTTCTAGGTGGATCTGTAGTTACTAATTAGATCAAATTAAACTAATTATTCATGCTTTTAACATCAGATTCAACAGAAGATTAGTTAATTTTTCGTTGATACGCCTTTTAGAAACTGGGGGTTAAAATACCGCCGTTTTGAAATATTATAATTCAATTACTACTGTGTATTTACTTTATCGTGATATTCAAATTTGGTCATATTGCAGCATCATAATTGAAATTATTCAACAAAATAGTTACCCTATTCAACGATGTTTTTAATTTTAGTTTTTTGCTCACAAGTCTGCTTGTATGTAGCATATATTGTGAAAGTCTTTTGTCATTTTATCGTGTATAGAATTTATACCAGTGTATCTGTGCTAATATTGTGATGTATCTGCAACACTTATTATAATTAAAATGTATTCGTGTGACAAAATGTGTAGAAAAAGACCATGAAATGTATATTTTTACATATTTTCGTAGGTGAAATCTTTTATTAAAAGAAATCACAGAGTAAATGCATTTTTAATGAAAATTTCCCACAATAAGTTTTATAAACTTTTATTATAATAAATACATATTTTATACCTAATAACAACAATATTTTAAACACCAACAATACCAACAACTATCAAATTATAATTTAGTAACTATTTTATTATGTTTATATTTATCACAGCTCTTTTTTTTAGAATTTATAAATTATTTGAAATATAAAAACGAATATACCTACATACAGCTACAAAAATAAAATGCCTTTTTGTACCTTTTGGTACGCCTTATCTGTCTATACTTACTATAGCTGACCCTTCTAACAAATATCTGATCCAAATGTTCCAAACTATTATTTTATTTTAGGTACCTAAAACAGTTTTAAATCTATCATATTTTAAGCTACAACTAATACTTATGTACCTTCATCTAATTAGCCTTAGTGCGCTTGTTGTATCTTTCCAGTGTTTCTGCCGATGTCTTGGCGAACTCTTCTTGCATGCTGATATGTGTCTTATCTATCAGCGATTGTATGTCATCCTTAGAAATACCCTCCGTCTCGATCATAGGTAGAATCGTTATAATGTATTCGCCTGAAAAAGATACAGAAATATAGGTTTAATTATTGTGACGGAGAGAATTCGCAATAGAAAACTAAGTAGGTAGATACCTGAAAGGAGACTTATTTTAATTTTATACCTAAAACGTACTTGAACATTCATGTTCATTTACCTGTCGCTTGTTTTGAAACATTAAAAATATTATTGGTACTTATTAGAAATTGAAACGTTGATTATTAATACAAAACGTCTTGCGTAAACACTCTAGTTATAACTTATAATACAATACTTTTTTGCACTACTTACTAGTAATTTGCTTACAAAATAATTAAGTAGGTACCTAAATAATGAGCTTTAATTTAATGAATATTTCACTTAATTACTTTCCTTCATATACTTACTACAAACTTGTTTTGATAGGTAACTACTTAACTACAAATAATGCGTGCACGATTGTCTGCGATACTTTACATAATCTGTTCTTAACCTTACAAAAACGACGATAAATCAGGGATACAGAGGACACTGCCAAAGTTTTGTTCATATTATAATTTAAGCTCGCAACACGCAAGTTATAAAGTGTTTTGTCATTCAAAATTACCTACTTAATGTCAATGTCTTATCAATTTATATACTAAGTAAATAAGTAAGTACTTATTTTTTTTTATACAACTTTGGTGGCAAACAAGCATACGGTTCTGATGGTAAGTGGTAACCGTAACCTATAGAGATGGCTGTGTTTTCCAAGCATCACAGTAGCATAGTAAGTACCTAGGTAACTACATACTTGTAAGTAAATTTCTTGCTGCATAATTTATTAAAATTTCTTATATAAATAAATATTCCACATAAATTAAGTACATAATAGATAATGCATAGATATCTCTGTAGTATAGGTATTTCAAGGTTGTTTTATAATAAGTAGATAAAAGTCAAACATTTCGATAATAACAAACTTACAGTGTAATGTCATATAAATATATGATTGCATAATATTATCTTTAATATTGAGTTGAGTTTTATCGGCTAATAATTTTTAAGGCAGGCCCACATCAGAATACCTACTAGGTACCACAAGATTTGAATTTTGTTATTTTTTTTGTCTTCTATTCACACGCATGTCTCAAATAGACGACAGTACCTACAGATTTTAATTTATATTGGTACCTAGGCAGATACATGTTCTGTTCTGTCCCTACTTCGCACTTGGTTACTAATATGTTTTGACGACGTGATTAAAAATCATCGAAATAATAAATACCTACGCGGTTTTCTTTTTCAGTGTGTATGTGACCCTAAAACATTTATTGAAAGCATAATGTATTATTAATAATAAGTGTACCTACTTAGGTAGGCTGATAGATTCGGATTTTGTTTATGATATGAAATCGTCTAAATCAGTCTGTCTATAGCCAAACTGTCGTCGCTACATTCCTCAGCTTTCAACGTAAGCATCTAATGACTAGTAATGACGGACAGGGGGCCTACCACAACTTCATTCACTCAATCAGTACCTAGTATTATTGTGTGTTTTGTCTTTTTCTTTTATACCATTCAAAACAAGGATAGAGACTAAGTAAAGTTATAATAAGATTGCTATAAGATGTTGTGGTAGGGCCCCAGGACAGAAAATCCGTATACAGCTTAGCAATATAAATGTGTCTCAGCTCCTAGCCGGGATATTAAACATACGAAATATTGTTCAGAGTATCTATACTTATAATAATCTGCATCACCGCTAACAGAGCTCCTTGATAATGCAGAAATCCATTTTGATTATGACTGGAGTTTACGCCGACTTTAATCTGCTAGGGAAAGAAGTATTCAAGAAGATTCTATCCTTCAGAAGTTGGCAGTCTTGTGGTACCAAATCATTCGTGCTTAACCTCGTTAGCTCAACCGATTAGTAATGTACCTACTTAGTTTAGAAACCCGACTATTACTGTCGTAAGCACATTCCCGGAAATAATTAGATACACAAAATCCCGTGAAGTCCATATTGATATCAATGTTTAGTTGCAAATACACAACACACTAATTATTCAGATTAGTTAAGTAGGTACTAATTACTTATAAGTAATATCCAGATATAAGTACCTACACCTAGTATAAACTCATCTATGAATTTAAGTAAGCCTGGCTCTGTACCTACTTAACCTATTGTTAAAAATCAAATACTTACCTAACAATCCAATGGCCTGTAAGTATAGACATCGACACAAGCATTCGTAAACGGGTTAAACCAGTTAGAAACTGGAGAGCAAGTTCCCTACGCACCTGAGCCGAATAAGTGTCGGTCCGCGTCAAGGAAGTGGTATTTGGAAACGACGACGGGTTGAATCGGTGCTCCTGCATCCATTGCCACATGAAAGGCGCCCTTACGGAACGGCAATAGCTTGTCACCAGAATGTCTTGTACCCTCAGGAAATAGCAACAGTTTCCTCTGTAAATCAAATAAAAATATTTGAAATAGACTTTCTATAGGTAGGTATTAAAATCACAAACAGTTCGTCACTCAAAGATCAGAGATGTGAAATTATAAGTATTAAATTCTACGAAATAGGTACCTACACTACACTCAATTGTTATAGGTAGGTGTACGACGAATGCATTACAATAATATTGTGACAATCAATATAGAACATCGTAATAGTAGATTAGTAGCCAAGGGATGTAAGGCATCAATTGCAGACCGAGATATTTATTATAGGCGCCCTCGCTGCGCTCGTGCGCCTATAGTTCGAGGGTGCAATTGATGCTAACACCCGAGCTAACTACTCTGCTTTACATCTCGATTGTGAGTTAAGTAGAGAAAAACCAGCATTACAAGAATAAAAGTTTTCTATTTCCACCTTTTTTCATCTTTTTTAAAATTTTTTTTTTTAAAAACGATATTGAGCTTCGCCGTTCGATATCTATTATACTCATACGAAGAAAAGGCTGAATAGCGAAGCGACCTCTTTTGTCATTGGGCCGAATGTATGATGTCTATTGCCAGTATGATGGTTAGATGTACGCGAACTTTTTGAAAGAGTGAAGTGTTTTTTTTTTTATTATTTACCGCCTTAGGGATTTTCTAGCTACATTATTACCGTAAAGCGCTAATTGGTCACCTACAAGCCCCATTTGGGGGTAATAAGGACCTACTTACCGAATATGAGAGATGTAAAGATAATTAATACATAGAATCATGGCTACTTACCGTAGGTTTTAATAAAATTCATTCGACATTCTACGACGTCTAAGATACCTATTTACAAACATAATCTTATTTGAATGATAAATCTATCATGCAAATAAGTAAGTAAGTAACTATATATATATATGGTTACTTACTTTTTGTAAAGTCGTTTGTCTGTAAAATCGATTTATGGAAGATACTGGTGATAACGTAATTAAAATTTGAATAGGGTTTTAGTGTAGCTTTGACTTTGACTGTGACTTTGACTGCGACTTTGACTGTGACTTTGACTTTTACTGTGACTATCACTTTGACTTTGACCCTTTTCCCCATTTTTCCTTTTCCCATTTCCTCTTTTCCCCAGTTCCTCCATTCCCCATTTCCCCCTTTCCCTTTGACTTTGACCCTTTCCCCTTCCCTTTTCAATAAAATATAAGTAATGTACTTATATTTTATTGAAAAATTAAATTTACTACGCGATGAGGACTACACCAACAGCCGCACTCGAGATCATATTAGGGCTAAACCCCTTGGACTTAGAAATTAAAAGAAAAACAACCGAACAATGGTTCAAACTCAGAAGCACTGACCTATGAACCGGAAACTACATGGACGCAGGTCACGCACGTATAAGCAAAAACTACGAAGAAAGACTGTCTAATGATCCTATCCAATAACGACCTTATCAGGAAGGAGAAAATCTTTGACAAGAAATACAGAATACACATAGGCACACGAGATGAGTGGCGGATAGACTCCAGTGGTACTATCTGCTACACAGACGGCTTAAGAAAAGAACTGAAGAAGCTATCTGGTTCCGGAGTGCACATAAAAAGTGTAGACGGGACAGAAATAAACAAGTCGATACCTCTAGGAAGATTTGCAAGTGTCTTTCAAGCAGAGATATATGCGATAAAGGAATGCGCGGAAATAGTGGAACACCTGACCAGTACGGGAAAGGTAACCATCTACAGCGACAGCCAGGCCGCGTTCAGAGCACTTGACAAAGTGGAGACAACATCAGCAATAGTCAAGAAATGCAAAAAGTCATTAGACAGGCTGGCTCAGAAAACCGACCTGACGATTGCCTGGGTCCCCGGACACGAGGGAAACACGGGCAACGAGCTGGCGGACGAACTAGCCAGAGAAGGCGCTGATGAAAACATGGTGGGGCCGGCACCTCGGCTGCCTATAGCGCACAAAATCACCAAAGGAGTAATCAAACTACATGGACCATAGTATTAAAACAGAAACCAACCGCAGATGGAGATCTTCGTCTGGAATGAGACAGTCGAAAATCTTCATCAAAGGTATGGACAAGAAAAGGACGAGTCACATCATGAAACTCCCAAGGGGAAATATGAGGCTCGCCATAGAGGTTATAGCAGGACACTGTCGACTAAACAGACATCTGACAGTGATAGGAGTAAAAACCGATCCCAAATGCCCGGAGTGCATGGAAAACGAAGAAACAAGTTTCCACCTGCTGGCAGAATGCCCCATGTACTCACTGATCAGATGGGAATTCCTGGGATCGGACAGACTGGACGAGGAAGACATAAGAAATCTGAAGGTGGAACAGATGATCAGATTTATCAAGGATAAAAGAAGGTTTGATGGGGTGCCGTGAAAAGGCTGGATCAACCACACTCTCCTCAAGGGGAGAACTGGGGAAATGGACGAAGTGGCCCGCAAGCACTGCGGGTAGATCGTCCGTCCGGCTGCCGGCGTCCCCGCTGGAAATAATAATGTACTTAAGTGGAATGTAACATATTTTCATGCGTGCAGCCGAGTATTTCATCGATTTATAAGACGTTAACACTTAAAAAACATTACATACACTACCGTGCCGTAGCGGCTTTACCAGAAGGCTGAGAAGGCTGGAGTCTAGGGCGGCAGATTTTAAGGGGCGGCAATGTCACCCAAATTTTTTTTATATTAGCTACAGATTGAAGCACACTCTTGAATAAAAACATATATTTATACTTTTATCTGACCGTGAATATGATTTTTGTAGAAAATCTATAATTCAATAAAACACAGTCATATTAACCGTATTGTAGAAACTAAGTAGATATTATTTATGAGTCGAGGATGTCAGTGTCACACATTACTTAAATTTATAACACAAAATTTAGATACATTTAAAAAAGTCGTCGTATTGACGACTTCTTCTCCTTTTCGAAGTTGATTTTATAACTTACTAGCGGCCCGCCCCGGCTTCGCACGGGTGGAAATTTTTTTAAACATTTTGGGAAAAATAAAGATACTTTTGAATGGGAATATAGAAAAGTGTTTTTTTAGGGAATTCTTAAAATTTTTCTCTCCGTAAGAACCATCCTCGTACAACTGTGTATTTGACACTTATGGTAAGTATGTTTGACACTCAGTTTTGACATTCAATACGATTAGAGACAAATATCACAAAACACATATCTATGTAGGTAATTTAGGATCTCGAACGGATTTTCCGATTTAGATACCTGGGCACAATGGTTGATGACAAAGGTGACAGCCTCGAAATACGCTGTAGAATAGAGCAGACACGTAATGCCTTTTAAAAAAATTAAAAGAGTACTCTGCGACCGAAATCTGTCTATATTTCTCAGAACACGTATAGCAAGGTGTTATGTATTTTCGGTACTTCTTTACGGTGTCGAAGCTTGGACGCTAACAGGGGCTATGTCCAGAAAACTACAAGCGTTTAAGATGTGGGTGTAACGACGTATGCTAAAAATATCTTGGACAGGCAGCATACGAAATAGCACTGTGCTTCAGAGAATGGGGAAGGACCTTGAAGTGCTCAAAACAATAAAAGAAAGAAAGTTGGCATATTTTGGTCACGTGATGCGTAACACCAAAAAGTATGCGCTCCTTCAACATATAATGCAGGGTAAAGTGGCAGGTAGAAGGAGGCCTGGCCGCAGAAGGACATCATGGCTCAAAAATCTTCGACAATGGTTTGGCAAAAGTATCTACGCGTTCCCTGTTTAGAGCAGCGGTATCCAAGGTGAAAGATTGCCAACCTTCGCAAGGAGACGGCACACTAAGAACATGACATAAGACATTAACGGGTCCGTAGATAAGTACATTGCTTCGTCTACAAACGGGTCACAGTCTACTTTTATTATGACTTGACATAAAAAATTTACGGGTCGGAGTCCAAGAAGAAGGAATCTATATTTGCAGACACATAATAATAGAATAGTAGGTAGGTTCTTAATGAAAATTCAAAAAGTGTTATATTATCATTCCAAAAGATTTTTATAAGTACTTACTTATTGATTGTGGATTAATGGATTTAGAATGCAGGTATTTGTTAGAAAAAATTGTTAGGCAAATTAAGTGTTACCTTGGCAAAATCTGTGAATTGAATGATGAAATTATAGAAGTAGGAATATCTAGTCTTTGACATAATGTTTGTTTACATTGTATGAAATTGGGGTTGGACGAAAGTATAAGTAGGTAGGTACATGTCATGTTAAAGTCCTAAGGCCTAAGGTCAATTCCTACATTATTAAAGTCGTAACCGGTGACTTTTAATTGAACTTTGTCTCTCTGGAGATTAGCGAACATTGGACCCTGTACTAAGCTGATTATCGTGGCATTGCATCATACATTTAACAATGCCAAACTCCAGGCTAATAGCTACTGAGAATATCTCAACAGAAAATCAATCGATCCGGGGATCGAACCCAAGACGTCAGCGTAGCAAGCAGTCCGAAGACGGCAACCATCAAGGCAGTAATTTAATTATATTTATAGTTTTTATCCATGTAGGTAGGTACGTATATTACATGCCTGCCGTAAGATAAGTGTAGATCCAAAACTTTTTCAGCCTTATTAAAGGTATAAAAGAACACATAAGTACCAGATTGAGATCTGTTATTAGTAAATTAAGTATAAATTGCCCTCTATGGTTTTCAGAATGATATACATGGCTTTAGCAGATTCCCTTATCGGCAGCTACTACTACTTAGCAGATATATATACAACTAAAACTATTGAAAATAATTGTGCCTGATCATATTAGAAAAAAATACAAAGATAATGACAGCGAGTTATTCAAATATTGTAATGTGTTGAATGTTTACAACAAATATAGTTAAATACCTATAGTATACTGGCGGAAGCAAATACGCCTAAATTGTTAAAAGAAAAGTCAAGACCTGAATTCCTAAGATCTGTCCCACTAAAAAATAAATACTTACTGCCTAAAACAAGTAAGTAATGTATATGGGACAAGAGTGGTTAACATAATAAGTAAACAGTATACCGGAGAATTTGCAAACCCTCTATAATAAAACAAGCTCGAGGAGCATTAGATATAAACTAAAAAAAAATTTTATAACGTCAAATTGAATGTGTGTGACTGACAGATTTTATTATTTAAATACAACTGTGTACAAGCCTCGCCGTTACACAGTTAAGTCCGAAGAGGTTTATGTGTACAAATAATTTTGAAAATAAAATAAAAAATAAAATAAAAAAAAAAGGGGAATTCATCAGAAAACAAGATTCGGCTTTTTCACAATATAGGTACTTATTTAATTATCGGTCAACCTTGATCAACGATCAGTATTCAGTTGCTAATATCGCACTGGCATGGTAATAGTCATGTTAATTCACTAAGTATGCTAACAAAAACACTAGATAGGCATAATAATTGTTTACCGGGTGCTATTAATGTAACTGGAAAGCTACAAGCACCTACATTTTCTTCGTTGATATGACTGGACCTGTCGCTCTACCACAAATTTTTGCGTCTCATGCACTATGTAGCAACTTTAGTGTAGCAACGCACAATATTACCTATGGGTAGTACCTACTGGAAATCAAAAAGTCTTTCTTTTGTATTACAAAAAAATCCGTAGGCAGGTATTTTCATCAAAAATACTGATTGCACGGCAAGAGTTTAGTATCTCAAAATATTATAATTTCAGCAACAATTTAAGTTCGTGACGCACTGCTATTCATTTAAAAGTAAAGCTTTTGAATGCATATTGTTATCTAATATTATCTAACACAATAAAATGAACTGTAATAGTTGGACAGTTGAAATTTTCACAGATGTATGTTCTTGCCGCTTGCCGCTATAACAACAAGTAGGTACTAAATACCAGAATAAAACAAATATTTAGGGCTTTCATACAACAATAATTGTACTTAATTATTTTGTTCGGTTTTTCTTGATATTAATAATGGCAACAGGTAGACGCTTGAAATATTCAGAATATTTAGCTATATACATACCTATTCACTTTAAAATAAAAAAATATATTAAAATAAAAAAATATTTAAGGGGGGCTCAAATACAAAACAGACTTGTCATTTGCCGTTTTTATAGATAACTAGCTGTTGCCAGCAGCTCTGCCCGCGTGAAGATCGGTTATAGATAGCTCTGCTCACATTGAAGATTTTTCATACAAGCTTTCATCCCCTATTTCAACGCCTATATGCCATATTTTCGCGACAAATCACAATATTTAATAATATTTTTATACAAAGACATTATTGAAATCGGCATTTCATTAAAATCGGGTCAGTGGTTTAGGCGTGAAAGCGTTACAGACAGAGTTACTTTCGCATTTGTATTATTAGTATGGATATGGATGGTACGGAACCCATCGTGCGCGAGTCCGACTCGCACTTGGCCAGGATTTTTAAATTAGGTTTCATTTTTACTTTTTTTGTGTCGACAAATTTGTAATCGCTTTCGCGTCATCGTCAGTTTCCATCTTACTATTTCTATAAAATTCAGTCAATCAATGAGTCAATAACAAATGATTTACATATTTATGTCAGTGTACTTATACAAATTTAATTACAATAAAAAAAAAGTACTAACCAAGTTCTGGTAGCAGTTCGTTTTTCGTTCTTCTTTTGGAAAGGTCATTGGGAAATATATTGCAAGAATAGTTAATATTGTTTTGAATGTAAGTATTACCTAAGTAAGGTTTTAAGGTTTAAGGTTTAAAGATCTTTATTATCACTTAAGACAAAACAAATCGTCACTTACGTGATAACATTATTCGTACAAAGAAAAATTGTGGTGTCCGTCGTCACATTCACAATAGCATAATTAATATTAATTAGGAACATTATTATAGGGTTACGTACACTACGCATTATATAAGTTAAAAGGATTAGGTTAAGTACTTACATTATTATTCCAATAACAACACAATGGTAATGATCAAGATCCATTTCACATATTTCACAAACTTAGTATGTACTTGTTCGTTTGTAGGTGGCAATATACCGTACACATTCACTCAGCAAAATTACTGTTTGATAGCGAAATAACATAATAAAACAGTCCAACTTATCACCATCGTAATTACATTGCACATTTCGTTTCGATACACAATCCATAACTAAACTGTATCTTACATTTAGCAAGAAAGTAAATTTATTTGAGCTACCTACATTAGGTATAATATATAATTAAAGTAAGATTCGTTACTGTTGCAAAAAGTAAATAATTTTGAGCAATGATTATAAAAATATATAATTTTGTAAAAGAATAAAGTAGTCATTATGTTACTGTTAAAATATGTTGGGCTAGCTGTTTTTTAAAGATGTAAAAAGATTTCGCGTTTCTTAAACTAGAGGGTATTTGGTTATAAAGTCGCGCTCCATCTGTGGTTATCATAGTCTTTCCATAGTTTGTTCGATGTTTAGGTATAACTAGGTAGCTCGCTCGCCGAGTGCGACGGCCAATAACTTGTTTGCGTTTAGTGAACGTTATATTAGTATGGATGTTCCTGTTTAATGATTTTATGAAGTATGTACCTACACCGTGATAAATTCCCTGTGCAATCAGTATGTAGGTATATTTGATACGATAATAGTATTTTTTCAATACAACCAAATATCGTGATGGGATTTTGTTGATGTATATTTTCGCTTTTTTTTCTAGTAAGTATCTAGTCAGTGAAATCATTTATTTGATGTAAAAAATATTGATAAGTCGTAATGACCCGCTTCGTAAACACGAGGTCGCGTCGGGGATTCGAATCCGGGCAAGCACCAATGTAATTTTTCAAATCATATGTACTTTCTAAGTTTATCTGGACATTACTGACTGACGGTGAAGGAAAACATCGTAAGGAACTCTGAACTTGCAATCGCCAATCCGCCTTGAGCAAGCGTGGCAATCAATGAATTTAATGATCATACCTTCTCTGTATGAGAACACCTGCAGCGAGATAAAAACGGGCCGATTTAATAAAAAAAAAAAAATGATGATTATAAATTGATGGATGATTTATTAACCGATGATATGTAGTGCTTTGATGTGCATTTTAAATATTGCCCAATATAATATTATTATGATTTAATTCTCAGAGTAAATACCGGGAGCGTTATTCATTTTCATATTTTTCTGTATTTTTTTAACCGACTTAATAAAGAGGAGGTTTCTTAATTCGACAGTATATGAACCTAGCAAATACTATAAGAACCTTACTTACTACAATAGCAAATTAAGATTGATAATACTTATAGGTACCTAGTTTTGTTTTACTTGGCACCAACTTCATAATTATAAAATACTTAAATAATCATTTCTGATTAACTAAATAAAACTACAAATTACTTTCTGCTAAGTAAACTTATTTTTAACTTTTAAGTTTCCTTCCCGTTTGTTTATTATTTTATAGTAATTTACTAGCTGCGGCTTCGCCAGTTCTCTCGCGCGTATAATATTGTGTTGTATCTCTCTCGGAAACCAGACCGAATTTCGGGATAAAAAGTAGCCTATATAATAATATGTAGGTACATACAAATTTTTCATCGAATGTTTAGGCGCTGAGTGGTAACAAACACATCGCATTTGTAATATTAATAGGATTATTACCATAATTTTACATTTGTATACAAGTTCAATTGAGTAGGTATATACTAAATTCAGAATTTCGATTGATTAGGTACTGTATCGGCGGTCATGCTGCTCATGCAATTAAGGTACCTAGACCTTAATTCATGAGCACCGCCGATACAGTACCTACCTCATTACAGTGTATTATACGCTCAAAAGTTCATGTCGTACCTACCTTCCGTAACCTAGGTATCATTGTCTGAAACAAATTAATTGATTTTTATGAATATACTTATCATAAAAATCGATTTCACTCAACAACACAACGATTTAATTCAGATAATATACGGGTGTCCGGTAAACAATGGATAACCTGGCAGTGGCATATAGCAGCCCTTATGACCTTTCCAGAAAAAAATAAAAAAATAAATATATCCTTAGTACTACCAAAGATATGACCTTTTTTTAAAAAAATTTTTTTTTTTTCCTTATTGCACGTCCTTGTTCACCACTTCCATAAATCAACAAATTTGCTCGATTGTTTGCTGTTATAATGCAGTACATTAATAGTGCTGATAGATATTAAACACTAAACCGTACCACTAGCTGCCCATTTTTTTTATTTAAGCTTAAACTGAGATTTTACTACATAAATGTTCAAGAAAATATTTTAAACCTAAGTTCAAGCATTTGGTGTGTAAAAAAAAAATATGAAAACCTCAGTGACCAACAATTTTAAAATAATGTGAATCTATCACAGATTTAAAAATGGTATAATTTATAATGATATCTTAAGTAAATATTTAATTATTGCTATTAATGTACAAAAGGGGCAAATTAAGTGACATATCAAATTTTGTATCATGCGAGCATTTTTAACATTAATTTGTCTCTGGCCATTGGGGTTAAATAAAAACGACTTTTAATATGGAAAAGACACTTTATTTTACAACAAATGTTCAAATTGTCTACCACCTACTCTGATACAAGCCCTGCATCTAGGAATGAATGCTGTTCTAAGGAGTCTTGCGAAGCGTCTATTCCTGAGGAGTTGAGAGACATTTATTGCCTACAAAACGATGGCTGTCCTGCACATTATGCAGTAAATGTACGTGCATACTTAAACCAAAGATATCCAAACAGATGGATCGGACGCCTTGGGCCAGTTTTATGGCCCCCGCGTTCACCTGACCTTAATCCATTAGACTTTTTTTATTGCGGGTGTCTTAAAGAGGAAGTTTACAGTAAGGCAATAGCGTCTTTAGAAGAATTAAGAAACCGGGTTCAGGCAGCGGCAACGAAAATCAACATAGGAAATAGGTGCTCACTAAGACGGGATTTTGCTAAATTTATCCCCTAAGGGCCCTCAGACCAATATGGGCCCTTACATAGGGGGGACAAAGTTTGTATGAAACTTCTATAGTTTTTATAGTAGGATATGCAAATTACTAGAAAATTTAAAACTCATTTTTAATATTTAGAAACTATCAAGTGGGAAAATAGGAGTCGCAAATTTGTGTGAAATTTCATCAGTTTTAGTGCCTAGCATGTGAATAGATTTAAATAGGATTCAATGGAGACGGACTGTACTTACTGATACAATGTACGATTGTCGTAAGATCAGGCAGGCAATATTCTCATACAGGCACACAACTGAATATTTACGAGAACGAAGTCGCGGGCAACAGCTAGTAGTGTACTTTTATGTGTAGGACAATGACATTAATATCAACACGTACCTACCTACTACCTAGCTAGGCTAACGGTGGCCTTAAAATACATGTAGGTATAATATAGGACGACTCCTGTGGTTCGGTGGTACTGCTGTTTATGGACTGCCCGCTCAGTGCAAATATTTGTGTGCTTCATGCACACATGTATATTTGTATTGGTCTAGGTGTTTCTATGTATAATATGTATGTATTTACAAATTTAATAAAATAATATTCAAGTATGTACTTACTTATTTATATATTCGCATTCTAGAACCTATAACACAATTTATCATAAATATGCTTACTCTGGGTCTAGATGGCGTTGTGTGTGTAGTGTAGTGTGTAGTTGTTGTGATAATTATTATTCTTATTATAGGCAACGTTACGTCATACCTACATAATGCACGCTACTGTTTGTTTGCCTTAGCCTGTTCCTTTCCTACTGATTAGATCATACCTACGCTATCACGAAATAAAATACACCATTAACCGACACAAGTACAAAGTGTCATTGTTTATTGAACTGATGGTACCTAGGTATTAGAAATGTCGTAATGTTGACCGACAAACGTGTCCACAGTATACAATCATTACAGAATGTTTAGACTTTGACACTGCTTTGGTTATGGACTGTTTACCTATGATAAAATACTATGTAGGTATTTAGGTACCTAGACTACAGAAAACTCAGGAAATATATCCTTCGACTTATGTAGATAGGTATTTAAGTCAAATATAAATATTTATTAAATAATTGTATTTTGGTTTTTGGAGAATACCTAAGTGTCTAAGTAGGTACCTACTACATTGCAGTACGCCTAGGTAGGTACCTACAGTGTACAAATTAACCAAAAAGACTAAAAAGCGATGGGTTTAACAGTTGGCTTTTATTATCTACCCTTCAAGAATGTACGTAATTACCTTATTTCCACTTACCAATACCAATATTATGAATGTCTATAATGTTTGTTGACTCCACAAATTACGCAACAGACTAGCTAAAACAGTTGCTAGTCTGTTGCGCAATTCAATGTAAATCGCTTCAAACGTATAGGTACTTAATTACGTTGCGTTAGTTTGATTTTCGATGACACCAAGTATTATCTACCTAATAACCTCAGGCATATAATAGATATATTTTTATAAAACGTCGTTCAGTAAAACAACTACTTATTACTTATTAGAATAAACATATTACTTACTTATACATTTAGTTAGCATACGGTCCATTCAGGGCTGTAGCTAGAGTCGAATTTGAGGTAGGGCAGCATTGGTTACAGGTAGGGCGGCAGTAAGAAAAATATCACAATTAATCTCGAAGCATGGGCTTCTAAATCAATCACCATGTATATCATTGACTTCTAAGGTCAGTGATGAATGAATGATGAAATAATTTCTGTCACAGAGCATGAGTATGGATCTAAGAACTATTAAATCCCCAATGATGAAGAACAAGCGTACGAGTTGGTTGAACTGCAAGATTTGGATGGAGAGATCCACGTCTAAGTGAGAGTGAGGTAATAATTAATTGTTTAAAATATGATAAGAATGTCAACCTATCGCTACATTTTTTTTTTATCTCAAACTAAATTTAATTATAATAATTTATTTTAGTTTTTGGTATTTATAAGGTAGGGCATTGCCCCACAATGCCACCCCCTAGCTACGGCCGTGGGTCCACTATATGTTAAGCGGTTACCATAGCCTAGAAGTATGGCTGTGTTCTCTAAATATTGTAGAAACAATGCTAAATAACACAACTAAGCCTTGGACGGCAAAAGAGAAAATAATGAAGAAGTAAAAGGTGGGTCAATGAGCCTCCGGCGCTCCTAAATTTATATAAGTAAGTAGACGAATAACCAATAGATAGTAGGTACCTAGGTATTTCACTTTACCTTGTGATCTTTAATTGCGATGACTTGCTTGTTAAGGGCATCACGTGCTGTCTGAGCGCCTCTGTCGATGAACACGGTGCCCCACAGCCACGTCGCAGTACCGAAAGGAATAAGGTACTGCAGCGAACGTTTTGCAACCACCGTACAACGTGACATCAGCGACCATATTACCGCCAATGCTGCAAAAATACGAGTAATATTAGGTCAGTACCGTGTGTCAGTATCATCTAACAATAATGAAAAAAATATATCAACTTTAAATGAATACTTAATCATCATCAGACCGGCTGTAAAAAGTAGGGCTCACCTAAAGGGAAGTGTTTGTGTCATTGTTTTGTTGTTGTCACAGTACAGTAAGTAAGGTGATGTTTAGTACGAAGGTATGAGACAAGAGATGGGCTGGTTCCATAACAGACCGGAAATCACAACTTGCTAATATACCTACATATAGGTATACATGACGTTTGTGGGTACGATACACCCAAAGCCTAAACATTATAACCTCCAGCTAGGCTTTAGGTATTGTTTTTCTAAACTACGATCGTATGGAGAACTAATTGGAATAGATGTTTAAGATTAATTGCAAATTTGCAAGTAATAGGCAAAGGTCGTAATTAGGAAGAGTTATTTAGTTACATAAGTATTTATCACAAAGTGACTACAAATATTGAGACTTATCGTTTGAACATTGATGGAACCATAAAATAGTAAATCTACCTACGTTTATTATAGTAGTGGATTTATTTCTGGTTTACTAGCATAACAATGCATGGGCTATCACACTAATGTCAGTAATTTTCTAATCATAACAATATTATGTGCAATTTGCGTTAATGACAGTATTTTATACTTACATTAAACTTATCTAAATAAGTACAATTTTCCTACTTTTTTGTACTTAGTAAGTACCTACCTACCTCTTTTTTATAGGTAAGTACCTAAAAACGAAATATTTTGACAGACAACCGTATTTACTTACCTACTTGGCACCGACTTCAAATTTATAAAATACTTATTTAATAATTTCTGATCTAAATCGAAACACGAATTACTTAGTGCTAAGTAAATTGTTTTTTTACTTTTTAGTTTCACGTCTGCAGTCGATTTTTTTTGTGAAAATTATTTTATTTTACGATTTTTAATTATGGGTAGACCTAGGAAAAACTGATAAATACTAGATCTTTAAAAAAATCGCAAAAGGACATGTGTAACTACGTTGCTCTGAGTCGTGTTAAAACCTTGAAAAGAATAGCGTTGTCTGACTTAGATTAAAACAAATTATTGAATACGCCACACGACGAAAGAGCGTTGCTAGAGATGACGCGATGACGCAACTTAAATTCAGTGACAAATTGACGCATCAGCATGCCTAGTAGGTAATGGTATTCCTGTGTAAAACTTCAATCTCAATTAGGTTTTTGTACAAACTGAACATTTTGGCATATTGAACCGTTTAAAGTAAGCCCAACATAACTGCTATAAATTGTTGAGGAATGCCCTCGACTATCTATGGTCTTTATCGTCAGACCTGTAATAGCACTTATAACAATAAAAATAAAAGGAAGCCTACTCGTCACAATCTGTGTGGTACAGGTCTGACAGGACACAGCATGCTGCTACGTGTTGCCACACTAATGACGCAGCTGTATGTGTCCCGTCTACACTACTCCACGAAGGCCGAGGAGATCGTGGAGTACATTAAGGTGAAGACAAACCTGACCTTGAGGGTGGAGAAGTTGGAGGCACGCCACTAAACCAATTTTACATCGTTCGTGGTGTGGGCTCCAACTCCACAGTTGGAGACCTGCCTCAAGGAGGAGTTCTGGCCGAAGGGTGTCGTATATTGCCGTTTCCGCGGCCGGCTACTTGACACACTGCACCGTAACACGACGCCGACCTCTCGTGTACAGTAGTTTTTTATTTTAAATTATATAAAATATGTATTAGTTTATAGATAAGTAATTGCTGTAAATCGTTAAAAAGTTCCCTTGACATCAGATCCACTCTAAACCTTTACTAAATTGTAGTGCCTTAAAATACTTAATGAGAAAAATAACAAATTCACTAGTCGACACTACGATTTTCAAAGGTTTCTCTCGATTTCTCTGGAATGCCATCATCAGATCCTGGTTTCCTTATCATGGTACCCTTAGGATATCTCCTTTTCAACAAACAAATCATCAAAATCGGTTGATAAATGACGAAATTATCCGCGAACACACAATTGTATGAAAAAATATGAAAACGATTGTATGAAACTTGAAATTTTGTTTTGGAATACTTCTATTAAAATAAAAAATTGAAGTTAGCGACTTGAAGTTTGGAGAGAGGGGGAAGGGAGAGAGAGCGAGAGGGTAGTGAAGGGGGGAGGGGAAGGGAGGGGAAGGGAGGGTGAAGTGAGGGGAAGATGAGGCGGAGGTGAGGTGGAGGTGAGGGGAAAGTGAGGATGAAGCGAGGGGAAAGTGAGGTTTAAAGTCGGTTAAAAATGAGTAGGTATAGAGAAAATATAAATTTTTTCTCCATTTCAATTATTGCATTTAATAAATATTTTCTCTTCAAATTATATTTATTTAGTAGTGTAAGAGTAGGTACTGCCCCAAAGTTCTATGCCACATTTCCCTCATCACCATTGCTATTTTATCCTACGTTTCCGTAAACAGTATATTCGTTGCCTTGGATATTTAATCGCTTTTAGGGGTCACATAAACAACCACATAATCTAGAACACTGATACTATGACACTGTTTGTGTTAAAATAAAGGGACACATGCGTCAAAAACATAATATAGTTTTATTTCACAGATAAACTAAATCATTATTCATATAAATAGCGATAATTAATTTGCTATGACCTAGTGACACATTACAATTTAAGGACATTTGCCTGTGTCTGAATATTCGCGGTTTCATCGCTGACTGCTTCCTTGATTCTGCGCGCGCATGGTATGTTGGTGAAAAGCTGTTTATTCGAAAGTAGTGCTTTTGCATTACCTAAGTACTTTTTTTTACCAACACAGGCTATCAAGCAGTCAGCCTGATAGGTGTACCAAAAAATAACCTTTTTATTAATTTAAATCACATGACTGGCACTTTTTGACATAAAGATAACCAAAACAAAATGTCACTGTACTCACAGCCGAGGGCGCAATCAGTACTGCAACACCAAGTGTTTTGATTATAGAGTAGACATATCGCAGCCGAGCTGCTCGTACTGCTATTTGACCAACCTTCCAAAAAATTGAGCTAGCAGCCTTATACTCAAATATCTGTTAACTTTAAGTTATGATTTATGTCTTGTTCCTATAATTCTTATTCTAATGACAGTGCCAGTAGGTTCCATATAACATTACATAGGGTTATTTCAACGTAAGTGAAGTTTAAAGATTTAGGGATGAGTCAGATAACAAGTAATTTGTAAAAAACGGTAACAAAAGTGTTGCTCTTTGCTCCAAATTGTTATTATTCTATGTTCATGTTTCTTCTTAACAGTCCGTCTTTCTCACGGCTTGCTATTTGTGGGAAACGCATTACTCGTACTCACCCGCCCGAACAAGGCGGGGGGAGGGTTATGTTGGACTCTCCGACCGTACTAAAAACGCGGCCGGCATACCGACCAAAACCCACGGTGTTCCTCCAGACAGCCAGAGTGCCGGGGTCACGGGAGACGCGGGGGCCTAGCCTCCCTTTCTCCATCGAGAAGCGCACGCGGAACACGTGCGCCGCCATCTCGAGCCTGTGCTGTTCGGGCAGCGATCGTCCAATCGCTACCCGCAGGCTACCTCTCAGGATGACTGAGTTGCACGACGGTGACGTCCAGTGCGTGCACGACGAGCGGGGAGCATGGTGGTCAGCTCCCTCTCCCGCTCAGCCACCTTCTTGGCGAGCATCACTTCCTCGCAGAAAGTGATGACTCGATGAGCGAGAATCGGGCCATCGCAATCGCGGCCATGATGAACACTCCACAAGCGTGTGGAACGCCGTGTCGCGCGGGCAGACCCCGCAATGATGGCAGATGTTTGCTCTCAGCCTATCGGACACAGGTACGTGCCGAGGCACCCGTTACCGGTGAGTACCTATGTCAGCCGGAACGTGAGGAAGCCGTGGCGCCTACCCATCCACTACTCGAGCACAGGACTTACCGCCACCACCGTGGCGTGTTACTTTGCTCAACACAATAGAAAGTAGAAGAGGAAAGATGATTGGCCACATTTAACGACATGACAGCTTTATAAAAAATATCATAAAGGGGAAGATATAAGGAAGGCGTAATAGGGGAAGACCACGGATAAGCTATATAAGTCAAATAAAGAAATGTTCTGATGCCATGTCAAATGAGGAGGTGGGAAGGAAATGGCTCTAGATTGAGAAAAGTGGCGGGAATTGCATCAGTTCTACCGACAAGAATCCAACTCTTAAATTTATGAATGGATACAGAAGATGATTATCAATTTTAAATTGCGATCTTCTGATTACCAATTCAGTGTGGGTTTGAATATACTTAATTATAATAATGATAAATACTTACTTCTTTCATATTTTTCTAACACAGCATGAAAACAAAAAATAAAACTAGTTCCGCTCGAAGCTAAATAATGTTAAGCAGTGTTCGGACGGTAGAGAGAGACTTTTTAACCGACTTCAAAAAAAGGAGGAGGTTCCTCAATTGGACCGTATAAATATTTTTTTTTTATGTGTGTACGCGGATAACTTCGTCGTTTATGAACCGATTTTGATGATTTTTTTTTGTTGGAAAGTAGATATCCCAAGTGCAGTACCATGATAAGGAAACCAGGATCTGATGATGGAATCCCAGGGAAATCGAGGAGAACTTTCAAAAATCTTACTAACGACTAGTGCATTTGTTATTTTTTTCATTAAGTATTTTAAGACACTACTATTTAGTGAAGGTTTGGAGTCGATCTGATGATGGAGCCGAAAGAAAATTGAAGGAACTCGGCAACGCTTTACAGAAATTACTTGGTGTTTGGACTTAATTCATTTGTAATGATGAGAACTTTGCACGCAAGGGTTTTAAGTGCCATTACAGATGACCATTGACAGTCGATGGAATTCCTTAGCGACAGTCATGTCGGGCTTACTTCATACGGTTCAATATTCCAAAATGTTTAGTTCGTACAAAAATAATACCTAAGCAAGATTTAGGTCTACCCATCACTGAAAATCGTAAAATAATATAATTTCAAACGAAATGATTTTATTGACGTCTGATATTATGTAATAATCAAACATGCGAAATTTTGACTTTTGAAATCATTAATTTAATTGATTTATTGACAGTTTAAACACATATGTCATCATTAGTCATTTCTATTTTTTGCATTCTTTCTCTTCATTCTAGGAAAGATCTACTATGTATTAAAATGTATGTTTTTACTAGGTTTTGCTACATGCCGCATGCGTGACGTTTCAGAATAACAAAATAAGGCGATTTTCATTTTGGGTGTAATATTATGTAATCAGATATGTTTACCTATAGAGAGTAGGATTAGCAGGACAATAAAGGTGATTTTGACGATAATGATAATATAATCAATCTATCAATTGTACATTGAACATCCGTGAAAGAAATAAAGTTTGCACTAAAATGATAAAAACCTAGATATCAGCTGATTAATTTTACGACATAAAGAATATTGTGCACCACCTGGTACAATTTTTATCGCTAAACAATCTGTATAAGTAGCGCTGACTTAATAAGTAGCTAGCGTTTTACCCCTACTATGCCTGGTAGAGGCCGGTAACTATAAAGTGGTGCTAAAATAGGACCTTGAGGAACGCCTGTAGTAACAACGTGGGATTTAAGCTGCTAGAACAGCGTTTTCAAACACACAAATTATGACAACTTCAAAATAGAATTACATTCGTTTATATAATGACTTCACCCCGCCTGATGGTAAGCAGTCAGTGGAATCCAAAAGTGGTGGCCACCATACCAAAAGCTATCGTCTTAAACTGCTGGTATGGTGGCCTCCACTATGGCGGCTGGGAATGGGGTTAGAGGAAGGGAATGAGGGAGGTGAGGAAAGAGGAAAGGGGGGAAATTGGGCCTCCGGCACTCTCACTCACCGAACGAAACGCAGTAGTAAGGATACTACTAGTCTTAAGTCGATCTTCTATGAGAGGGTAGTACTTCCCCGGACGATCCGGCCCATTCATGCTGAAATCAGCGTGGATCTACTACCGTATACTATGTACCGTATGAACTATAAAGGTATTATAGATTATGTTCTCCATCACTTAATATGCTTATTTAGCACCATAATTATGATTAATATTTAGCATTTATTGTCAAAGTCACTTACCGTAAAGATCAATAGAGCTCTGATGATTCAGTAACACAACAGCACCTCGGCTGTTATCCACATTTTCCAAGCCTCGTACTTTCCAGCGAAGTCCGAGAGCTCTAGCAAAACCCCTTAGCAATGCCGCGGGTATCCTGCATAATAAAAAAACACATTATTAAATATACCAGTAAGATAAATACAAAAGGCAGCATATCAAGTATGTAAAAGTAGTAGTTCCACGCTGGTTTCAGCGTGAATGAAGAGAAGAGTGGAGAAGTACTGCTTCTCATAGAAAATCGACGTAAGAGTTGTAGGTTTCGTTCGGTGAGTGAGAGTGCCGAAGGCCCAATTTCCTCCCTTTCCTCTTTCCTCACCCTCTTCATTTCCTTTTCCAATCCCATTTCCAGTCGCCATAGTGGAGGTCACCATACACGCAGTTTATGGCTTTTGGAATAAATCGCTAACGCAGATCTATTATTTTAATAGGTAGGTACTTAATTTTCTTTTTCCGGGCGCAATTTTGTATCATGGAGGACTTTTACCATATTTCCCGTAATATGGATATTATCAATGTTTCGACAGCTATGGTAGTCCCGACGCCATGCAAACCTATGGTCGTGTCTACTGTAGATTCCGTCCTGTTACCTATTGAAATCACTCATACTTTTTTTTTGTGTTAGCCCACAAAAATAAGTCTACCTCGTCTGATGGTAAGCAGTCAGTGGAATCCAGAAGTGGTGGCCACCACAAAGCAATGGCTTTTCAAGTTGGCTGCCATCTTTCTTTGGTTAACGGCAATTTCTATGGTTTCTAAGGTGTAAGTATGTAAATGAATAAATGAGTTGAACATAAAAAATACGTGACGTTACTTTTGAATATTTATTTCAAAGTTCTCATTGACAGAATTATTATTAACGTAGGTGAGGGTTTTCTAAAATGGCGTCCACGAGGTGGCAGCACTGAGGCGTCGACGATAGACTCTTGTGCGACCATTTGCACCATATAAACATGTCCTACACTCGTCCGTGAACAATACGGAGGCCCATTGCTCTTTTGTCCAATTTAGGTGATCACGCGCAAATCTTAAGCGAGCTTGTCTGTGAGCTACAGACAACTTTGGACCATTTTCTGGTCTAAAAGGGGTGATATCCGCTTCCTTTAACCTTCTTCTTATTGTTCGTGCACTCACATTTACTCCACGCACTTCATTAAGCTCTGTTTTGATGTTAACTGACGTGAGGAAACGATATCGTAGGGAAGTTGTAACAATAAATCGGTCATCACGACCGGTGGTTGCTCGAGTCCTGCCTGTACGTCTCCTTCTGTAAGAACCTGTCTCCACAAACCTTCTGTATATTCTAGAAACTGTAGACTGGTTTAAATTTAAATTTCTACCAATCGTTCGTTGATCCAAGTCCTCCCGCACCAGTGCTACAATTTGAGCCGCTTGTTCGGACGAAGCATCCATATTATGGTTCAAAAACTCTCGATGAGTTAAAAAACTAACCCAACAATTCTGCTGGTAACAATAATTCAATTGACAAAAGAATAAAAAATCAATGCGAATCAATTTAAAACTTTGCTTTAAATAACACGCAAATCTGAAACTACGAGTAAACTTTTCCCGGCTATATTCATTTGTTTTACTGCAGTTCTATTTTTAAATTTTGCTTTTTTTTAAGATTAAGAGCCAGTCTCTCCATATTTATATAATTTAATCTAAAAAGTTTGCATACTTATTAAAAAAAATCATTTCAAAGTAATCCTGAACTTTGATGCAGTTTATGAGAGTTTTTTTTTCGGAACTTTGCACGAAAGCACACTACAAGAGCGACTATTTGACGTTAAAGTGAGTATCTATCAACATATGAGCATTTGCTCATATCAGTAGCGCGCGTGCCCCGCCCACAAGGCACTTCTACCTACTTCACTGTTCTGAGGATATAATATACGTATGTATTATCCATACTAATATTATAAATGCGAAAGTAACTCTGTCTGTCTGTCTGTCTGTTACGCTTTTACGTCTAAACCACTGAACCGATTTTGATAAAATTTGGTATAGAGATACTACAGACCTCGGAGAACAACATAGGCTTCTCTTTTATCGCGAAAAAATGGCTTAAAAGGGTTGAAATAAGGGGAAAGTTTGTATGAAAAATCATCAATGTAAACAGAGATATAACCGACATTTACGCGGGCGGAGCTGCGGGCAACAGCTAGTAAATAATATATTACACACATATCACAGATAACAATATAGTCTTGTAAAAGTAACAATAGGTCAGTGAGTAAGTTTACAAATTAGAGTCTTATCCACGTCATAGCTAATTGACCATATCGATCACCGTGACTTTGTAAGGTTGTTTATTTTGGTTGACTAATTATGCGTATCTTCAATTTGTATAAGTATTAATTATCTTTTCCGATATGATAATGTTAAATTATTAATTTCGGCCTTAAAAACCCCTTTTTTAAATATTTTGAAGCGGCCGCTGGAGGTGAAAACACGGAACCCTAAAAACGGTTTAGAGTTCCTAAAAGCACTCTCCATGGAACAGACAATAAAACACGTACAAAGTAGAAAATCTCCACGAAGTGCATGGTCCGTGCTGAAATGTATCTGTATAGCATTGGCATAATTATAAGTATGATCTCAATATATAGGTTTCATTCATTCCTCACTGTTTCTGCTATACATCGATATATATTTTGATACTTTGCACTATAAAGATTTTATTTATTAACGTTGCACGCGCGTTTTTTTAGTCTTATATATTAATTTTCCTACTTAACAATGTTTCAACTGCCTCAAAAATTGCTAACGTAATATAAAATACATATAATTTATAACCAAAACATTAATCTTTAATTATTTAAACTAAAAGTACAATTTAAAGGAAGGCGTACTCAATGAGAATTATTAGGAAAATTTTCGCCACCAGTTACTTATAGACTTAGGTGAAAGATCTTCCATTCACAAAAATTCAAAATTCATTCACAGTTTGAAATCAATAGAATCTTTATTTATCAAAGAAATCATCAAAGATTAAAAGCGCTTTGACAAGTGCCTGCTGGACCTGACGCCTCAGTGCTGCCACCTCGTGGACGCCATTTTAGAAAACCCTCACTTAAGTTAATAATAATTCTGTCAATGAGAACTTTGAAATAAATATTCAAAAGTAACGTCACGTATTTTTTTATGTTATACTCATTTATTCATTTACATACTTACACCTTAGAAACCATAGAAATTGCCGTTAACCAAAGAAAGATAGCAGCCAACTTGAAAAGCCATTGCTTTATGAACTTGACAAGGGCATGGTTTTTAAGCGCCATAATTTTAATAATTTATGAATTAAGAAGCTTTACGCCTCATGAGTTGCAACCAGTTGCAATGTCGCAATTT
Organism: Parascotia fuliginaria; assembly: GCA_963082885.1. Taxonomy (NCBI): domain Eukaryota; kingdom Metazoa; phylum Arthropoda; class Insecta; order Lepidoptera; family Erebidae; genus Parascotia; species Parascotia fuliginaria. The sequence goes on along the minus strand of OY720173.1, from coordinate 8,083,230 downwards.
AGTGTCATATTTCGTAGTTTTAAATGATTATCAATAATCTTAGCTTATGAAAGCCGTATAAAAAGAAAGAAATCATTGCGTTTACAGTTTTATTTATATAAAAATAATAGATTTGATTTTCATAGTAACAGCTTTCGCTAGAAAGAAATATAAAAGCAACATGTGAGTTTGTATTGCTTTTATTCAAAAAATGTCTTTATAATTTTTTTAACGAAAATAACATATCGATGCAAGAAAATGTATTTGCTAAGTAGGTTCCTAGCCAAAAAGCAACTTTTCACTAGAGGCGAACTTAAAAAAGATGTAAATTATCAGTTACAGAAAGATGATTTTTGAAACATAGTTTTGTTAAAATAATAAAACAGCAATGAAAATATTTTTGTTAGTTATTCAAGATTATTTAGCAGTAGGCTTTTCACTTCCTACTTTTCATTCGTAAGACCTGAAAAACGTCGTAATTAGTTTTGTGACTTTTATGAAGATAGCAAAGTTCCGTATATTGCCAGATATTTGTACTTACTTTAATTATTTAATAAAAAAAAATACTGATACAACTTAATTTTACATTTTATATGTTAGGTACTTTCATTCTGTAAGAATGCTGTAAGTTATATCAGAAGTTAATTAAATAACGAATTAACTGAATGAATTTACTAAGACTGCTTATTGCATCTGCAGTACTTAGGTTAGTTTTAATCATGTATTAAGATGTAGAAATAAATATAGTTATAAACTAGATAAAAAGCTCAACTTCTCTGTCGCATTAGGCTTGCCTGTAAAGATAGATGTAAGTTTAAGAGTAATAAATAAATAAATAAATAATAAACCGCACTTTCACTGTAATTAAAAGAGTTTTTTTAGTGACTTATAGGCATAGACTGAGTACCTTTAGTCTAGACGATGTGATAGTTTCCATTGCATTCACACAGAGAAAAAGTTATGGCAACAAAATATATTTTAAAAAACGAGACAGAGCGATAGTATTTTTTGTCCCTTACCGACTATCGGTTTTTCTAGGTGGCTAACCTAAGTTAGCGAAGCAAAATTTGACAGCTCATTGTATTATAAATGGTGCAGTTTGTGTTACAAAGTGTAATTCTCCTTTTAATTTGTGTATTGTGTTCGAATTTTGATACAAACATATTTCAGCAATTTTTTTTTTTTTTTTTTTTTTCATTTATTTTGGCAACAAACAGTTATATACAGATATAATGCTTATAAGATATATATGTGGATCTTTACAAAAAACCTACAGTGCCGAAAAGAAAATTAAAGGAACAGTAACAATATTAACTCTTAATTTGGAAAGACGCGTATAACAAGATTAAGTACATAAAGGTTACAATACATAGCAAGGGTACGTAGCATAAAGGATACAAAGCAAGAAATAGAATAAATAAGATATATAATATATATTATCTTAAATAACATTAAATTTTTGTTTTAATTTAGATTTTATATTTTTGAGTGAGCTATCAAAAAAATCTATGGCTGTGAAGTCTTTGTTATAATTGTTAGTGGAACGGTATATGAATAAGTTACGAGTGTAAGTTTTAGAAAGTCTTGGGGGTACAAAAAGTGGCTTGATTCGTGAGGGGCGCATAGGTAGTCGAGCTTGAGCTTTAAAAGATATTTTTGTTAATAATGTTGGTGAATCTGTAAAGGAGTTTAAAATTTTGAATAATTGAGTGATATCAAACATTATACGTCTATTTTGAAGAGTTACTAAATTATGCCTACGCAGTGCATCTTCATATAATTCATCACGAATGTTTATACGTTAATTAAGTGATTTAAGAAACTTTTTCTGAACATTTTCCATACGATTAATATGTATTTGAAAGCATGGGCTTCAAACAGTGCTACAAAAGTCTAAAATAGAACGAACGAACGAGAAATAAAGAATTTTTAGTGTTTCAACGTCTCTAAATGGTTTACTGATACGAAGAATGAACCCTAGGTTCCGAAATGCGCTGCTAACAATATGGTCGATGTGGTTGTTAAATGTTATTTTTTTTTTTTTTTTTTTTTTTTATATTGTAGCCTACCAAAGTGACTCCACCCCGCCTGATGGTAAGCAGTCAGTGGAATCCAGAAGTGGTGGCCACTATACCAATAGCCATCCTCTTAAACTGCTGGTATGGTGGCCTCCACTATGGTGGCTGGGAATGGGGTTAGAGGAAGGAAATGAGGGAGGTGAGGAAAGAGGAAAGGGGGGAAATTGGGCCTCCGGCGCTCTAATTTGGAATCCATAATCAAACCATAAAAATTTATTAGAAAGAGGTGATTAATCATGGTCTGTTGTAATGTTTGGGATTCAAAAGTGACGGCGAAAAGATACTACTGGAATTGTCTTTTAATTTGTGAGTATATGGGAACCTATTGTACTTAGGACAGTTTTTTAGGTATTTATTTTTTATATTTTTTTGACGTATTGTACACAAGTCGAATTTCCATATTTTGAAAGCTCAATTATTTAAGAAACCACCAGTATAGTATCAGAAATGTCTATTTCATATTTACATGTGTTTTATTAGACTTATTTTTAAAAAAAGGTAAATAGGACCAAGGTACAACACTCCCTATGGACCTCGGCCAGTACCCAGTGCCACCTAAGACACAATGAAATTTGAGGTTAAAACAGGAAACTATTAACTTTTCGCTACTATTCGGTCTAGTGAAATATTTGAATCACAAATCCTCAACAAAATCAACATAACATTCATAATATTTGTTAATATTCAAAACAAAATCTTGAAACAAAAACATGTTACATTTTATTTACTGTTTTCTCACAGGCAGTATTTAAGACTATACAAAACATAGGTTCATTTAGGTCTGACCTTGGGCTTTGTTAATCGTCAAGCTCACTGGAAACTGGGCTTGTTTAAAACTAAACGGAAAATTGTTTGGAATTACAGGGATCCGAGGAATTAAAACGGATTCGGTCACCTAGGGCCACATTCCTTAAACGGCCTTTTCCCTTTGATGGCCTATTCTCCTAACGGCCATTTCGCTAAAAGGGCCACGATCACATTTCCCATAACGGCTCAATCCCCAAATGACCACGTTCCTAGTGGCGACTTCTTTGTACGGCCACTTCCTCAAATGGCCACATTTCTCTTTATGGGTAAATCCCTTAAGGGCCAACTTCCTTGTCTTGATGTCAATTAATATCCAATCGATAGGCCGTTCGTAGAATCCAAAATGATGAGTTCAACGTTTAGGCAGTGTTTTTGTTTCTTTTTTGTTATGTTGTTATTTTTGTAATACATATTAATTATAACGTCATACTTTTATTAATTATTTTCCTATGTTAAAAACCTAAACACCGCCTCGATTTTACACCATGATATAATTATGTTCACTTAAACACTTACTAAGATTAAGATGAATAGATCAATAATAAATAAAATAGTAAAACAAATAACATTAATTACATGTAACATACAGTTAAAATACTTGAAACCTAATTCGTAATTAAACGCACTTCACTTTTTTCTATTTTGAGTAATTTCGGGATCGATGGTCACAAGGGTAGAGACATCCTATAGAAATGCCTGTATACCCCAGTAGAGGTGGCTTGGTAGGGTGTTAACCCGACTTACCCGTACAGTAGGTATAGCCTTGAATTAAGGTACAGTCGAAGTTACATATCTTTATACTTTTGGGCCTTGTCTCAAAGAAGTTAAGGTCCCAAAGTGTAAATATATTTTGACATCGACTGCACTATAGTGGTCATTCAAGGAAATAGCCAAACTAGGAATATACAGTGTGGTCATTAGAGGAGGTGGCCCAATTAGGAATTCACATAGAGGTCATTCGAGGAATGGCCTTACGAGGAAAAGCACCTAATAGGAAATGGCCGAACAAGGAATTTAGTCGGTGGTCGTTGGAGTAAGTGGCCCTAGGTGACCGAATCCATTAAAACACTATCATCTATTCCGCACCCTGTTAAAATCACTGCTTCTATTAAGTTTCGTTATAAATTAACAAATGTTCGACGTAATTCTTTAAATTGGCATAACTTTTTTATTCATGAACCGATTGACATGAAACAAACACTAAATGTTAAGTGAATCTTACCACAATATATAAATACACATATCTAATTTGGATAAGCCGTTTCTGAGATTAGCGTTAGGTAACAAACGCACAGACAAACAGAAAAATATTGTAACAACCATTGTTTTGGGTACTATTTGTAGTAGTATTATTATGCACCTACCAGTAGTCCGACTCCTTTGTTGTTGATTACATGCCGCGATTGCGTATACCTACGCACAGAAACTCAGTCAAGGCTCAGGGTTGTCACAACAAAAACTACTTAAACATCCTATATTATACATACCTACATACATATGCTCTAAAAACATTACCCTCCATGAATGCGTCAGTCGGGCAAAAATTCATTCTCTATCTCAGTAGGTACCTATACGAACTACTTACTTATATAGCTACTAGTAACACACATATAAATATTATAAATGCGAAAGTTTGTGTGTGTGTGTTTGTTACCACTTAACGCCTAAACGTCTGAATCGATTTCGATGAAAATTGGTATGTAGATAGATTCGGAGACGGACATACTTAGGCTACTTTTTATCCCGAAAATCGGTCTAGTTCACGTGGGATACAACAAAACATGTTTTACGTGCGGGCGAAGCCGTGAAGCGAAGCTAGCTTTACATAAGTTTTAATTTGTAATAACGAAGAAATATAGGTAGTCATAGTACGTAATATACAAAAATTATAAATGCGTAAACGTATTTATCGGTTAAGCATTTATAATTTTACTACTTATTTTATTTTTAGATGTTTTTAGCGTTCTGTTATTATATTTTACTATGTAATAGATTTTCATGCGAATAAACAATTGCAATAGAAACTCAACAAAACAAACAACGCAGGATCGTGTTTTAAACTCAACCTATTTTAAAACATCATACAATTTTATATGAATATCGTTCCCAACAAAAGATCTGAAATTCCGCATCAAGTTCTCTTCCAGTTCATCGCAATAGTCGACGAAATCAGCTGGAGGTGCAATCCGCCCAACGTATCAAGACTAGTGTTATATCTAGTCCGCGCAAATATAAGTTATTTAATGTCGATTCATCGGAGTAGTTGGAAACGTACTTTTTTATACTCGTTACACGTTTACACGCCTTCAGATTAGAGAGCGCAAACTAAGTGAGATTGCGCTCGTCGATCCTGCCGCTCGCTTCCCCGTGTCCCCTCATCGTTGCCCCACACAAGTACATCAGTCGGCTGACTGTTAGTAATAAATAAATAATAAGACTGTGCTATTTGTGTTGATAAAGCCCAATAATATTTTTTCTTACAAATTTTTATGTACAGACAGCGATCCATGTTTATATAGATAATAGAGGTAGGTACCTATATACGGCAAATTTTCTACTTATCAGAGTAAAATTATTTTAACCTGATATTTCCAATACATGTCTATATACCATACTCAGCAACAAAAGAGGTGAGGAACTTGTATCATACCTTTTTACCACAAACCTAAAGGGTAAATTACCATAAACCTAAATTCTAAACAGGGGAACGAAACCAACCTTTGTGACCTCACGGTACCAAACCATAGTAGACATAACCCTAGCAACGACGGGGGCATTGGAGACGATCACCGACTGGCGAGTCTCCGACGAACCGTCCTTCGCTGATCATAGGCGAATATGCTACAATATAACAGCAACTGTGAAACAAATAATTCCGTATAGAAACCCAAGGAAAACTAACATAGACAAATATACGACCGAGCTATTAACGCAACTATTAAAGATATGCATAGACACAGGGCAAACATTGACGAAAATGTTGACCTACTAACAAAAAGCATAATTACAAGTTATGAGAAGGCATGTGTGCCTATCACGCCCCACCCGAATCGTGACCGCAAAGGGTCCTGGTGGGGCCCGGAACTAGACAGGCTCAAACATAGGATGAGGAAACTCTTCAACAGGGCCATGAATACTAGATGCGAACTAGACTGGGAGGAATAAAAGCAAGCCCTGAAAGTATACAAAAAACGAATAAAATTCCGATAGAGCGAGTCCTGGCAAAGATTCTGCTCAAACATAGAAACCTGTAGTTCAGCAAACAGAGTGCGGAAAATTATCACGAACAGCGTGACTAGAACAATAGGATCACTGAAGAGGAGTGACAACACCTATACCAACACAGATAAAGAAACCTGTGAAGCCCTACTGGAGGCACACTTTCCAGTGCACCCTGACGGATGACTCTGCCTGGGAAGACAACACAGGAGAGGACACAACAGAACAAGACTGGAACACAGCCCACAAAATCATATCAAACGATAAGACTAGATGTGCCATAGCCAGCTTTTTATTTATTTATTTATTTATTACTCTTAAACTTACATCTATCTTTACAGGCAAGCCTAATGCGACAGAGAAGTTGAGCTTTTTATCTAGTTTATAACTATATTTATTTCTACATCCTAATATGATTAAAACTAACCTAAGTACTGCAGATGCAATAAGCAGTCTTAGTAAATTCGTTCAGTGCACATGAAAACAGATCTATCCGGTCAGACAGCGTGTTGAGCACACGCAACGCCCGCACAAGCGGCGCGCGCTGCAGCAGGTTGGTGCGTGCGCAAGGCACAACCAGCAGCGGCGGGCGTCGGCGACGCCCTCTGTATTCATCCGGAACGCACAGCTGAACCGTCTCTAAGATACCCGGATTGTGTATCTTACCGCGTATTATACTAAATATGTAGGTGGCGAGAGCTACCTCCCTTCTTACTTCGAGTCTGTAATAACCCACCATTCCCATAACAAAAATACATTTAACCATATATAAGCCTCTAGTCATATTATTTAACAAATGTTTAAGGGAGGGCACATTTCCCGCCGTATGGAAGTCTGCCAGAATAACGCCGATACACAAAGGAGGTTCAAAAAGTGACATTACTAACTATCGACCAATCTCAATTCTACCCACATTATCTAAACTTATGGAGAGGTTGGTGCATAATGCCATTTATCCAATATTGCATAACGCTATCATTCCACAACAGCATGGTTTTGTACGTAAACGCTCCACTATTACTAATCTTACAGTATATACTTCGCAATTATTTGACAATTTAGATTATAACAAGCAAACAGACAGCGTTTATACAGACTTCCGAAAGGCATTTGATCGGGTAGATCACAGAATATTATTAGAAAAACTTGCCTTTAACGGTATAAGGGGTAACCTTTGGAGGTGGTTTAAATCTTATGTTATAAATAGAACGCAAAAGGTCGTCATCAATGGGTACGAGTCTGATACAGTTGTCATAACGTCCGGAGTACCACAGGGCTCTATCTTAGGCCCCTTGCTGTTTATCCTCTTTATTAACGACGTACATGTCTGTTTTCAGCAAACTTGCCTTTAACGGTATAAGGGGTAACCTTTGGAGGTAGTTTAAATCTTATGTTATAAATAGAACGCAAAAGGTCGTCATCAATGGGTACGAGTCTGATACGGTTGTCATAACGTCCGGAGTACCACAGGGCTCTATCTTAGGCCCCTTGCTGTTTATCCTCTTTATTAACGACGTACATGTCTGTTTTCAGCATTGTAAATTCTTATTATACGCAGATGACCTAAAAATTTACCAAACCATAAACGATCTAAACGATCATAACAAACTTCAAGAAGACCTGCATAGATTTAACAACTACTGTATTGATAATAAATTGCAACTCAGTCTCAATAAATGTAAATTTATTACATTTACTAGAAAGCGGTCTTTTAGTACATTTAATTATTCCATAGGCGGCCATTACCTTGATAGAGTACAGAACATACGCGATCTTGGAGTCACATTAGATACAAAGCTAACGCTGGATGCTCACATCGATAATATCTGTAGTAAGGCTTATAAAATGTATGGTTTTGTCTTACGAAGTAGCAATGACTTCAAACGCCCACAGACATATCTGCATCTATATAAGACTTTAATTCGCTCACAACTAGAATACGCTGTATCCATATGGGACCCTATGTATACGAAATACTCTGACAGCCTTGAAAGAGTGCAAAAAAAGTTTCTACGCTGCATACACTATAAACTATGCTGTCACAGCTACCGGTCTTACCCTAAATTATTACTAAAATATAAGCTCCTAGATCTAAAATCTAGGAGACTACAATTACAAGCGATGTTTTTGTATGACGTCTGTCATAATAAGTATGACTGCATTGATATTGTCAATAGTATTAGCTACACAGTGCCTACCAGAGTAAATACACGAGCCTGTCGTAAAATTCCATTATTCGCGACACGAACATCGCGCACTAATGCAGGCAAGCGCTCACCTATTTGTCGCATACTTGACTGTTATAACAGCAACTTCAGTCATATAGACATTCATGGAAATGTTGTAGGCGCGTACAAACATTTAGTATTTAAGAAACTACATAACCTAGTACCTAGCTTGAGTTGATCACAACTTAATTTAATATTTTAAATTTTATTAAACATTATTATACTATTCTACACTGCATTTTTCGCATTAGACGTAAGTGAACATGGTATTGTTGATGTGCAAAAATGGTACCTACTCTTAATGTATTTTTGTATACCTATCCGTGGTGAACGGTGTGGATATCACGATTATTAATTTCTAAGATATTAGTACTTTAAGCATCTGTTATTGTGATATTGTTTGTTTACCCAATAAAGTGAAAAAAAATAAAATAAAATAAAATAAAGTAGGATACAGTAGTGGGTACCCTGGGAACACGCCATACTGCTTCAGATATAAAAACCTAAGAAATTTGTTTTGTATGCGTTCTATCATTAATTTATACTTTTCTTCGTGTGGAGACCAAATGACCGCATTGTACCCCAAGTAACTCTTTACGAGTGCTTCGTACAGTGCTTTCAAGGCCCTTATATTGGTAAAATTGTTAGCCTGCCTCAAAACAACTTCCAAATTTCGGTACGCTTTCTTACATACGTCTATGATGTGCTGCCGAAATAGCAAATTGCACTCGAAGCGCACGCCCAGGTCTCTTAACCTCCGTGATGCGCTTTAACGGCAACCCATCCATGACGTATTCGTACTGGCTCGGGGCCCGTGCTCGGCTAAACGATAGTACGGAGCACTTAGCCACATTGAAGTACAGCTTATTGTCTTGGCTCCACACTAAGATCCTATCGATGTCCTGTTGTAGAATGCTGTGATCTGCGCTGTGTTTTATTTCCAAAACTAGTTTTAGGTCATCCGCAAATAATAAAGGTATAGACTTACATACTACTCTCGGGAGGTCATTGACCGTCAGAATGAACAGCAGGGGCCCTAAATTGCTGCCCTGACTTACCCCAGACCTTGTAGGGTAGGGATCCGAAAGGTATCCACCACAGTCGACATACTGATATCTGTCACGCAGATATGAGGCAAAGAATGAGAGCGTGTGTGGGGTGCACCCCACACCAGCCAGCTTGGACAGAAGTACGCCATTGTCGAATGTGTCAAATGCCTTTCGGAAATCAAAGTACGCGACATCAACCTGTAGCCCTGCATTTACTGCTGGCACCAGATGCAACATAAGATTTAGCAGGTTACCCGTTGTCCCTCGCCCCGGACGGAATCCGTGCTGAGCGTCTGACAACTGAGCACTAATCTGCGGGTAGAGACAACCATGAATGGCCGTCTCAAACACCTTGGCCGAGTACACAGAACCGCTACGGGTCTATAATCAGTCGGCGCAGGTCCTCCACCTCCCTTCGGCACCGGTACTACTCGGCTCAGCTTAAATCGATCGGGATATGTTGCGGTGTTAATACACACGTTAAATAAATGTTGTAAAGGCTTCACCAATACTGCTCCACAATCTTTAAAAATGTATGGAGGGATGCCATCAGGCTCCATCGAGCGCTTCGGAATCAGACGCGCGAGCGCGCGGCGAACGTCGTGCAACGTAAGTGGCGTCAGTGCCACGCGCGCGCTCGGCGCGTCCGTTTAACCGTTTTACCCTATAAAGCAGCTGGCCTAGATGGAATATTCCCTGCACTGCTACAATGGGGAGGGAAGCTAATAAACTCCCAATTAACAGAGGTATTCACCGCATGCATAGCACATAGATACATGCCCAAACAATGGAGAGAGGTAAAAGTGATTTTCCTGTCGAAACCGGGGAGATCGGACTACACAGACCCAAAAGCGTACAGACCCATCAGTCTGACATCCTTCATGCAGAAAACGCTGGAGAGGATGTGTGATAGACACATAAGGGACACCCACTTGCGAAGCAAACCACTACATCGGAATCAACACGCCTTCAGCACGGGTAAGTCTACAGATTCCGCACTACACAGCGTAGTCACCACGTTCGAAACATACCTGTCCATGAAGGAACAGACCCTAGGGGTGTTCATCGATATAGAAGGAGCTTTCGACAAGACGGGCTTTACGAGTATAAGCAATGCCTTGACTAAATATAGGGTGGAACCAACACTATGCGAATGGATACACAACATGCTTCAACAAAGGGCCATTCAATTCACGGTGAATACTACGACACGTGCCAGAGTAGCCAAAGGCTGCCCACAGGGAGGGGTGTTGTCACCCCTCCTCTGGAACATGGTAGTGGATGACCTGATAAGACGGCTGAACAACAGATACTTCCCAACGATAGGGTATGCGGACGGCCTAACCATTCTGGTTAGTGGGAAGTTTGAGAACACCCTATGCCTTCTAATGCAAAACGCCCTAATAATAGTGGAAGCGTGGTGCACAGAACACCAACTGTCCGTGAACCCCAAGAAAACCGAAATGGTACTGTTCACGAACAAAAGGAAACTAACAAACCTGAGACCACCAAACCTACTTGGCACAACACTACAGTTCGCAACGGAGGTCAAATATCTAGGACTGACACTCGATAGCAAACTAAACTGGAACAGTCATATGGAACAAAAGATAAACAAAGCCTGCATTACCCTGTGGCAATGCAGGCTTTGTTTATCTTTTGTTGGGGAAAAGATGGGGCATACAACCTAGAATTATGCTCTGGCTTTACAAAACGGTAATCAGACCAACAATAACATATTATGGTGGCAAAGAACAAATTTGATTACCGCACAAAACCAACTACAACGTCTACAAAGAGTGGCATGCCTAGCCACCACAAGCTGCATGTCCACAACGCCTACAGCCGCCCTTGAAACGATGCTGGACCTTCCACCACTATACACCTATTCATACAGCAAGAGGCAGCCACTACAGCCATTACATTGAATAAACTCTCCCTATGGACACACGACACGAGAGTGTCGCACACCAACGCGGTGGAAGAGGCCAAAAACGACCAACCACTCCTAATGGCCCCTTGCGACATCATACCAAAACAGTATGTTTTCGATAAACGATACAGGATAGAACTCAAGGAAAAGAGAACAGATACATCCGGTACAAAGGAGGTGAGGATATACACGGACGGATCCAAAATGAGAACAGGGACAGGTGCCGGCACCTACTCCGCTGACTTAAATAATAATATATCAACAGCACTGGGCATGCACAACACAATTTTCCAGGCAGAATGCGTCGGTATAATACAGGCCGCAGACGAGGTGGCTGCAAGAAAAATAGAGAACCAAGGCATTCGTATCCTAACGGACAGCACTGCAGTACTGCACGCTCTACGTAGCAACACAGTAAAATCAGGACTAGTCCTAGAGTGCCACAGGAAATTGGAGGGTATATGTGAGACAAACGCGATTACACTCCAATGGATCAAAGGACACAGCGGATCCCTAGGCAACGACGCGGCCGATGAACTGGCCAGAAGGGGATCCGAAACAGAGACCTACAGGGTGGAACCCGTAATACCAATATCGGCAAATCAGCAAAGGTACTGGCTGCGACATAGAACAAGAAAACTACACGCCGAACTGTGGGCGAAGACGACGGAATGTCGTCAATCGAGAGAGGCAATACCATCTCTAGACAGACGACTCTCTAAAAAACTGCTGCGCTTAAATAGGGCGGACCTACGGTATGTAGTAGGGACCATAACAGGGCACAGTAATCTTAACAAACATTTGCATGTTATAGGTCTAACGGACAGCCCACTATGCCGAGCGTGCATGAGGGCTGACGAAACACCGGCCCACGTAGTCATGAACTGCAGCGAGGTCGTGAAGCAACGGGCGCAACACCTGGAAACACCAAGCACACTCCGAGAGGCCTGCAGCAGACCCGGCAAACTGGCCGCTTTCTGGAAGGAGCTTGGATGGTTGCAGTAGGGCAGTGGGTACACAAATCACACCATCACGCAAAAAGGTCCAACTACGAAGGGACCACATGCGGAAAACGAGCCCGCGAAAAGAAGAAGAAGAAGAAGAAGACCATACTCAGTCTACGCTTACAGCAAATTTGTAAAATTTTCAAAATTATACATGTTTTATATAAGACGTAGGTATTTCTGCCACATAGCAGAAGCGGTGGTAGGTATATAAACATAAAATAACCTTACTTGAACTACAATCTAGGGCAAGTTAACCTACCTAATTTAAAAGAAAGAAGACAGTAGGCGCCTAAACGTTAACCACATTATATATAAATTAATTTGAATACAATTACATTAATGCATTTAGTTTTATTTATTTGACATTGTTGTTACTATTTTGTTATTTTGAACCTATTTCTTGGTCCATATTTAGCACACATGCGTTGTGCGGTACAATAATGCTTGTTATGCTTGCCTATTGTTTTCAGCTTGCTGTCCAGAAAACCAACTAACAATTTAGAATGAAATCAATTAAAAAACTGTTTTGCTATATTTATTCGTACACTGAGAAGAAATTGAAATTAAACCATAAAAATATAACAAAAACACACTTACAACGCATTTCTTGGATCAAACGGCTTCAATAACATAAGCGGCATAGGGGCAGTTGCGAACATTAAACATAAAACAATGAATAATGTGAACTGAAAAGAAAATCAAGAAGTTTAGAATAAAATTTAATGAAGAAAATATAGTAATGGATGCGAAAAATCGCGTTGTCGCATTAACTAATTTAAGAAAAGCTCAAGAAGTAATATCTGCAGCCTTCTAAAAAGCTTCGGTTTAGCATAATGAAACATTTCTACCTACCCTCTGAGGCGGCAGCATTCGCACTTGCTAAACGTAAGAGGTGGGCATGGAGTGATTATAATTATAAGAAAACGGGGAACATTTACCTTTATATAGTATCTGGCAATAGAACTGATTGTAAATAATATGACTAGTAGTGCCATCACACATCCCAACACCACGTTGAAGGCAGACATCTTGGCGCGCCTCTCAGTACCTGAGAAAGAGCATAGATCATTATAAATTCAGCGGTAATAAAAATTTAACGGTAGTAGATTCTCAATGTTTTCAGCATGAATGGGCTCGACCGTGGCAGTATTAACCCCTTATAGGTAGAAGATCGAAGTAAGAGTATTAGGATCCATAATATTCGTTTCGTTCGCTAAGTGAGAGTGCCGGAGGCCCAGTTTCCCTCTTTTTAATCACCTCAATGCCAGAGCAATGCCCTAGACTCAAGAGTCGCCCACTAGCGACAGTTACCACTTAGCATCGGGTAGACTGTTTGCTCGTCTGCCTCTGTCGGCAATAAAACCTACCTAATAAATGCTACATTAATTAATAAGCATAAGCTTGACAAAGTCGATGAAAGCCAGACATTAGGTAGGTATTATTATAGGTAACCGTCTTCCTCAGCCCATATCACAAGTAATTACAAAAACAAGTCTGTTATATGTACCTAAAGTATGCGGTCTCAAAAAGTAGGTAAGTACATCATACCAATAAAAATAATATCATGCACTTAAGTACCTACGCATATGTACATGTAACGTATGTTTTGCTTCTATGCAAACTTTGCGTTATGTGCGTAATCTTGTAGGTAAGTGCTGAATTCTTGATAACGACATCTATAACTACATAATCACTACACTAACCTCTGAACTGCACATTGCAAACGCATGTGATTGCATATCGATGCAACAGTTATAATTAGGTAGGTAGGTAATTAACTTCATTAGTCACTTACTAGCTTGTACGTGACTACATTCGTTATTGTTGTCTAAAAATTTCCGATGCCATTGCAGGTCGTTAATTAGGTTAAAACATAAGTACCTATGTAGTGAAAAATAGTAGAGTAGCTATCAATAATATTTTACAATTACAACTCTGTAGGTACTTTAATTTCCGTAGCCAGATGGTAAACGGAAATTAAAGTCATAAGGCTAATAAATATTCTAATGACAAATTAAAATCAAGCAAAACCATAAAACCCCGTTCTAATAATTTATCCGACCTACCGACCGACTAGAGTTCTGCGCAAGACAAGTAATTGACTATGCATTACAAAAGACTACACCCAGATAACTGCGATCTTTGAGAGTCTGTGTATGTCGGCAACCTAGGTTAGTAGTAATTGGAGTACCTGCAACTGAATTGCACACAAAAGCAGTTTTCATGTGTATATACAATTAGAACATAATATTTTAAGGATACCAATCAAGTGTCATTATAAACGCCAATTAAAGCTAAGTTAAGTATCGTTGAACTAGGGCTGCCATCTTTCCGGGTTTCCCCGGATTTGCCCTAGTTATATGGTTGACAAGGAATGACACCCGATTTTATAAAATTGTTCAAGATAAACGGAGACAGGTAGTCCTGTTTCATTACATGAAGAGGCTAACGGCGTCTCTGAATCGTCACAATAAACTTTGTCTGTCTTAAGGACTATTATCGGTTTAGGGAGTTATGTCTATGGCTATAATCTTTTTAAATTTATATAAAATTTTGACTGGCCTGTTGGTCTAGTGGTTAGTGACCCTGACTGCTAAGCCGGAGGTCGTGGGTTCGATTCCCACCCAGGACAAACCTTTGTGTGATGAGCATGATTGTTTGTTCTGTGTCTGGGTGTAATTTATCTATAATATGTATGTATTTACAAAAAAAAAAAAAAAATGTATATAAGTAGTATATCAGTTGTTTAGTACCCATAACACAAGCAAATATAATTGCTTAATTTGGGGCTAGATGGCGTTGTGTGAATGTGGTAGAATATTATTATTATTATTATTATAATCTACCGAAAAATAATGCGTTAAATTGTAAGCAGTATGTGACAGTTAACAATCTTTCGACAGTTCACAATCCCTCGAGATATATTATAATCTAACGGTATTTACAATTTAACAGTGACATGGCAATATAGATATTTTTTAAATTACTTAAAATTTCCTAAAATTTCCTTTATTATAATTAAAACTTAAGGGTAGGTACATAAACTAAATTACTTAACACATTTAAACTATAATTTCACTTACACTTAGCTATAATATTTTTGTTAATAAATATAAAAGAAAATGTAAGTTATTCAACAGTTTTATTTGCAGTCATCAACTCATCAATGACTGCGGACCATGACAAGATGATGATGAAGACATAATATTTTATTTTATTTTTTCATTTAAGTATAATATTATCCTTATTTTATGCATTAAATATAAAGCTTACAACTGATAAATATAATTTTATTAGCTGCATATTACTGAAATCAGTGTAACAAA
Source organism: Parascotia fuliginaria (assembly GCA_963082885.1). Lineage (NCBI taxonomy): Eukaryota > Metazoa > Arthropoda > Insecta > Lepidoptera > Erebidae > Parascotia > Parascotia fuliginaria. The sequence continues at coordinate 8,067,604 of OY720173.1, read as the reverse complement.
AATTTGCATATCTACTATCAGCAGCCGATAACGAACCCTGTAATTCATAATATATCCTGTTTTCAGCTCCGGCAACAGTCTTTGATTATTATAGCATTACTAGCTGTTGCCCGTAGATCCGCTTGCATTCTTTCGCATTTTCCATACGAACTTTCATCCTCTATTTCAATTCGTTCAAGCCATTTTGTCGGAATGAAATATAGCCTATGTTGTTCTCCAAGGTCTATTCTATCCCTATACCAAATTTTAACAAAATCAGTTCAGTGGTCTAGGCGTGAAAGAGTAACAGACAGACAGACAGACAGAGAGACAGAGTTACTTTCGCATTTATAATATTAGTACGGATTATATACATATATAAAATATACATATAATAGTACGGAGTATGAATTACTGATAAAATAATCTAAAATGCTAATGAACATTATCAATATCTTACATGAGAGGCAAGCCGCTGACATTGCAGGGAACTTGAACTTAGTATCCTTATAGGTCATGACCGCGGGTATTTCCTATCACTTGTAGGTACGATATAGGCGATTCTATCTCATTAGAGGAAAATAAAAGAAGGAAAAGTAGAACGATATAAGTATGTGTAGAACCTTGAAACGGAGACGTGGTGAATTGATATTCTAAATCGTCTACTCTGGAATTTAAGGGTAGATTACCTACCTACCTAGAACCAATGTTACCCATCACTGCGAGTCTACTCCGCTCGTGGATAAGAGAATGGGCCCGAGAACAACACCGGATGCAGTGGGCAAGTTCCAACGACTGTAGACAGTCAAAAGCAGCTCTGCCACAACCATCGCCAAAGCTAAGTACACACTTAATCAACCTAAGAAGGGATGACCTGCGCATAATGGTGGGCACTATCACAGGCCACTGCCCTCTTAATAAACACCTATATGTTTTAGGCATTACCGACAGTCCTCTGTGCAGAGCATGCATAGAGCACGACGAAACCGTCGCCCACGTAGTCCTGGAATGCGAGGGAGTGATGACACATCGGGCACAAATCCTCGGCAGGCCGAGGTCTCTCCGCGAAGCCTGCGAAGATCCCAGAAAGCTTCTGCGCTGTGGGCGGAGCTGGGCTGGATGAAATAATCCAGCCAAACCGGACGTAAAAAGGACCAAGAGGTCTAAATGCGGACCTACCTACCCTAAACAATTAATAAAAAACATTATTTAAAAAAAAAATCGTAGAATTGTGACTGACCGAAACTAACGATCGAATTTAAGAATCTTAACTTTTAGACATTATGTACTTTTGTTAGAAACCTGTCAGACTGAACAGATGAAGCCTTATAATATGAGCTGGTAATCGCACTTTAGGGTGTTACTACACCAATAGATCAATCGTTGAACGATCGATGGTAAAATGGAGTAGTCGAAAGCGATCGATTGTTTCTACCAGACCAATACCACCAGGACGTCCAGCGACGTTCATCGATGCCGTCGATTGACAATCCATCGATTGGTTGTTGTAGTAACACCCTTAGATATTTTGACATATTACCCCTGTATCAACGCAGTGAAAATATTGTTCTTATTATTTTAGGTGTAACTTAATAGAATAGGCATCTGTGACACCATAGAAAATTCATACAAAATTCAAAGAATAATAAACTAGCAACCTTATTTCTGTAGATTATTTCACTGTCAAGAAACGTGATCCTGACCTATATCTACTATTGACCAAAATCAGCCTATCTGCCGAGTATTGAAAAAAACTGTAAACACGTAATATCATACGAGTAATTATTTTCATCATTATCTTTCACGCGTTTCATTATGTGCCTACGTAGATTAGATAACCCTTGACCATTATCACGAGGTGGACATTTCATAAAAGTAACTATTACTATCCAGTTCCGTTCAATCACAAAGCTCTACGGGTTAAATCAATCTATCACTAAATGATCACTATAGTGTAAATTCCTTAACACGTGAATTATTTTCATTGTAAAACTTTTTTTGATGGACGCTCAGGACTGATCAATACGAAGATGTTTAGAGGAGGATATGTCCAGCTGTGTACATATCCCTATTAACACCTAAACCATGATAAGAATGAGTAATGAATTAATAATAATAATATTCAACTTAAATCTTTATTATCTAGGCTTATTCAATATTAGCTGTTGCCCGCAGCTCCGCCTGCGAGAATGTCGGTTATCAGTATCACATAATAATAATATATATTTTTACTAATCATGAACTTGCTTCTGTATTTGACGATTTTCATACAAACTTATATCCTCTATTTCAACCCTTTCGAATAATTTGTCCACGATAAAAGATTGCCCATGTTGTTCCACAAGATCTAGTCTATCTTTATACCAAATTTTATCAAAATCGGTTCAGTGGTTTAGGCGTGAAAGCGTAACAGACAGACATCTAGACAGTTACTTTCCCATTTATAATAATATGAAATTATGGATGAAATAATTTGTTTATTCAAATAAAAATCTTTACATATAGGTCGGTACATTACGCCTGTGAACGTATCCTTACTATTAGGTAGGTATATTTAATATATATAAACTAACAAAACAACATCAACATAATTTCAACCGAAAGCTGCTGGACGTAAGCCTCCTCAAGCATCTACCCTTGGACCAGTTAGTAAGCTACCCTCATCTATTGGTTGTGTAAGAACCATGCATTTGATAGTCAACGGTTACAGTAACATAATAGGTACATAAATAAAATGCTTTTTAAATTTATAACATTCCACGTGCAAGTCAAATCTACAGTCGAAACGCTTAAAAATTACTATTACACATAGTCTGGAACGTTTGCCTAATAGCCTGCGCAGACGAGGGATTTTTGTCCGCGTACTTTTTTATCCGCTAAAATAGATCGCTTACAACTGTATCGAGTAACGCAAACGAGGGATTAAAAGTACCGCGTACAAAAAGTCGCCCGAATAACTGAGTGCACGCAGGGAGCGGACCGGACAAAAGTACGGGGAGTCCCCGAATAAAATAGCGCTCTTGTGACTAGGCGAAGCAACGCACATGGGGGCCTTTAGTCCGCGTTGTGCGCTCGAGAGTGACGTACGTATGCACAACTGTATTTACAATTTCGGGCAACAAATGATCGCACGCCGTGTGCGTTGAGTTCGCGGTAAATCCGCGGCGAACTTTTTATTCGCGGAGCATACTTTTTTCTCCGCCGCGGAGGAAAGTCCGTCGTCTACGCAGGCTATAAATATTATGTAAAATTCCCCGCGGCGCTCTAAATTTTACGTGTGAAGAGCGCTATTACGTAAGTACTAGCCGCGCCACACGGCTTCGCCCGCGCCTAAAATGTGTTTTGTCTCCCTCGGGAACCAGATCGATTTTCGGGATAAAAAGTAGTATGTCCGTCTCCAGGGGCCAAATCTATCTACTTACCAATTTTCATCGAAATCAGTTCGGCCGTTTAGGCGCTGAGTGGTAACAAACACACACACATGCACACATTTATAATATTAGTAGGATTATAAATTGCTGAGTTACCAATGTAGATAACTACCTACCTACTTAATGCTGATGATTATTTTTTTGTCGAAGATCGTAAGTTTTTGTCGCAATATTTTACAAATACAAATTGACCAGTACCGAAGTCAAAGGTGACCATTTTAATAGAATTGTTTTTTTTATTTATCGCCGAGATTTCTATAAATAAAACTACTTAAGTGATTTTTATCAGGATTGCTTCATAAAATAATATTAAAATATCACACCAACTACACACAACGCCATCTAGACCCAAAGTATCCGTTGCCATACTATATATACCTATAGGTAGGTACATATAATATGATAAATGCGAAAGTAACTCTCACTAACACGTCTAAATCAGTTAACCGATTTTAAGAAATTTGGTATAGAGATAGATTAGACGTCGGGGAACAACAGGCATCTTTATCACGAAAAAATGTTTTAACCCTTTCATGGACACTACTGTAACTGTAGAATAAATGTTTTATTGTCATCACGGCCATATGTAGGTATACGTTTACTGTCCCGGAAAATATCAAAAGGGGTTGAAATAGAGGTTAAAGTTTGTATGAAAAATCGTAATTGGAGCTGCGGTCAACAGCTAGTTATATATAACATAACAAGGCACAGTAGGGTACTTATGTAAGTAGGTACCTATCTACCTACCAACGAAACCTTTTGTGCTTGTTTGTTACAATAGGTAAAAATAAAAAGTGCTCTAGTTCAATTATTAGGTAGGATAATAATTAATGTCAGTTATACATATAAGTACTTACATATTATATCGAATAATTAGACTAACTTATAGGTAAACGTTTCTATTGCGATATCTACATGGCGTACTTAATAAAAACATGAAACTAACTGTAGTACCTACTAAGGCGGTAGATATAGATATTATTTATAAATTTATAATATATATATATATAGGGTAAGTTGGTCGACAATGAACCACCTAAATTTTCAAGAGCTGTAGCACTACTTCTAGAGGTCCTATTTATATACTTTTTATTTTTAAATGTAGGTAATTTAACTGGCTACGTTTTGTTGCACTAAGTTTTTGTCCAAATGCTATAAATTCTTATGAAAATATATTTTTTTATTTGTTGGGAAATTATTCACTGTGTACATCCTATGGTACCCGATGAACCGGGGGTTGGTTAACAGTGAACCGGGGGTGTAAACAATGAACCATGACAATAACAAAAGCCCCAAAATGATTGGATTATAGAAAATGTTAGGAAATAAAAGTCACTTATTTATATTAAGTATGTATTTGGAGTTATTTTGTATCCACCAGAGATATTTTTGGTAAAATTAGGTATAAAATAAACATAAAACATTAACATTCGTTTCATAAAAATCAACATAATATTTTTAAGTACCCCTAATCAACTTACAAAAATGTAGCTGTACTTAAAACTTTGTACCATAAATTTCTTAATCATCAGGTTAATAAGTTATTCACTATATGAGATCCTTTCACAGTGAAAAATCTAAAATATTCAGTAATTTTTGTACGTATTTAAATAATTACATTTATAACCTTAACAAAAGCTTATTCAAATTTCAATAACGCATATTTAAAAGAGAGATATCGATCGGGAATTTGTATGTAGTTTGACATCGATTATTGGAGTTTTCAATCTTAGGTAATGGCAGGATGTACTTAATTTCTTCATTATTAACACCAGCCGTATCAGGCTCCTTTGGATCAATAAACTTCTGTTGAAATTTGCTTTTTAATTATAGGTATGAGCCATAAAAATCACATTATTCTTCTTCATCCAAAATTTCGAGAATTTTACCTACGTAATAGATTTTTTAATTTTTTTGTTTTAAATTGAATTATAATAAAGTCATTTTCACGGGACTGCGTTTCAGTGGAGGAAACTCATCTCTTAGGACCACACAGTCTTCTTCAGAGCTAGTGAACTATCTCATTTAGGTCACCACCAGAAGAAGATCCACTTGGCTGAAATTCATCATCATCCGAAGATTCATTCTCACATTCTCACACACACAGTCACATTGACATGAGTCACATTTCTCTTTCGCCTTATAAAATAATTTTCCTTTCCTTTGAATAGGTTCTGCGTTACTTTTTTTACAGCCTCAATCTTTATTTATTTCCTGGACTTCTTGTTTTGCTTTTCAGCCAGAGCATTTTTTTCTAGGGTGTCAGTGGGTATAATGCTATCTTTTGCAGCCTTTCTCAAGCTTACGCCGATAAGATGTAGATTGACAGCAGCCTTCATCGCTTCAGGTAAGTGAGATCCTTTTTTTCTCGCAGCTCTATTTAAGTTTGTTCGCCCCATCCTTATATGTAAAAAAACTTATTGTTTTTAATTAATGTACTATGGATGTTGAAATTTACTACTATTATTGAGAACAGGTAAATTAAAAAAAGGTAAAATTATAAGATGATACAATTCAATGATGGACCCAATAAACCACAGGCAGTAATGAATGAACCAAGAGTGGTATTCAATGAACCACTGGTTCATTGAATACTTCCTTTTAGTGATTCATTCTGTACCACCTCTTCCTAATAGTATTCAAGATCCTGTAGCGACATGAACAAACACGTGGTACTTATAGAAATAACCCAAAACAAAAGCGCAGGCAACAAGTAATATTTCTTGCTAACTTATATTCAAGTACTTTTTACACAAGTAAAATAAGACGAAAAACTACTTAAGTTAATTTTTCACAAATTTCGGCGGGAAAACACAAAACACTAACGCGCGCGTGCTCCTGCGTCACCAGCTCGCCGCCGACTGAGGCGTGAGGAGCGCCCCTAAGAGACGTTACCTTAACGTAGTTAGCACAAAATGGCAACGTCGCATTTCTGAGTTATTTGCATGGTTCACTATGTACTGCTGGTTCATTGTCAACCACTGTACCCTATATTATAAATTTATAAATAATATTATATATATATATATATATAGGTAAGTAGACGTTTTAGTCTGCACCTGAACTTTATTAACAATAATAATTATGATCTTTGTGCAGCGCAGTCCCGAAACTGTGCTAAGTAAATACCTACCTACTAAGAAGTGTTAAATAGGAAACAACGATAACCCAATAGGTTCCTTATTTACATATACTAAAAACAAATAGCTAAGTACATAATAATAATATATAATAATTGCGTATACTTATAATTATAATAGATTTTTTTTAAACATTTGCTCTACACTGAAGAAAATTTTGTTAAGGATTTCATAACATAATGCATTCTATAAACCTACAGAGTTGTAATTTTATAGATTCAGTTTTAAATAACTAACCTAAACCTAGGTAGGTAGGTACCTTCTTATGTAGTTTACATAATAAAGGTAGGAATTTAAGATAAATACGTGTCTACTTACTTTCTAATTGAAAACTTCCTTTGATGAGCGGTTAAACCGACACTAATACACAATGTTCACGCTACAAAATTAGGCGGGCCGTTATGCGCAGCATAAGCATAACGCGACCTCCGCGACACAGTTCATCAACAACACTGACTGAACTGAAGTACCTACGAAATACGACTGGATGGTTGACGTTTAACAACGCGCGGACTCCTACTGCACTTAAAACCGCGTCAGCGTGATTACGATAACCAACGATAAATATAGGTAGGTACTTACTTACATACGAACGATTTTTTAAATGATTATGTAGGTAGGTTAGTAGGTACATAATAATACAACAGAGGGAACAAATAGTGTAAATATAAACAACACTCATACAAATCATACCTGCTCGTGCAGGCCATGACGTACGTACGGCTCTCAGTTAAATGAATGGCCAATGTTAAATGGCCCAAGATGAACAATAAAAGTACTTAGTTGAATGTTCTAAGCCATAGAGCCTAAGCGAATATGCGTACGGTAGTTCAAGCACCTTTTGAAATATCCGCAGAGGTCCTTCCCCTATAGGTGATCTAAATTCCTAGAAATAAATACCTAAGTACTTACATCATAACTTGCCAAATTAAAGCTAGAGCAAGTTCAGAAATTGAGAAAATTACATGAAATTCTTAGTTGTTCAAAATATCTGTAGGTAGGTACCTTTCCTACCTATCTGAAACATCAATTATATGTGCAGGTACCTTACCTTCCTGCAAAGCTACGACATAAGATTTTTAAAAAGAATTAGTTTTCTAACGGAGAACCGAAACCTATCTGACGGAGAATGCTTCTATTGGAATATGCTTCCGTTGCTAGTAGCGTGATATTACATAACCTTCCTTGAGAACTGGGCTATCAAACGCAAAATTAAATAAATATTGAAACCCAGCAGATAGTTCCAGAGATTAGCGCGTTCAAACAAACAACAATTTCGCTTTATTTATTAGTACCTACTAGCTTTCAGCGGCGCGGTTTCACCCGCGTCTTTGCTTACTGCTCTGCTCCCGTCGCCAGTAACGTGATGTTACATAGCCTATAACTTTCCTCAGGAACTGGGCTATCATATGCAAAAATAATTTCAAATCCGACTGGTAGTTCTAAATTAACGCGTACAAACAAACAAACAAACTCTTCCGCTTTATATAATAATATAGATATAAGATAGATTAACCTAACACATAGAGGAGCCGAGCAATAACGATAATAGTAAACCAAGCTGGAAAAACAATTTTAGTAGGTAGGTACTTGATACATACTGATGGCGTTAATAATAATTTCGTGTACACGGATTTATTGTGATTTACTAATCGGAAGGTTGAATTATCAATCAGTGTCTTATTAGTAGAAATTTAAAATCATACACAAAATTTTTAACAGCCATTCGTATTTTTAACCGGCTGCAAAAAGGGGGAGGTTCCTAATTCGATTGGTACCTATACTTATTTTTTATTTATGTACACCGATTTCTCTGAGATTGAACGCGCTAATCTCTTAAACTATCGGTCGGATTTGAATAATGTGATAGCCCAGTTCTTGAGAAAGAAGGTTATAGGCTATGTGACATCACACAACTAGCGACGAGAGCAGAGTAGTAACCAAAGACTCGGGTGCATCCGCGCTGCGGCAAGCTAGTGTAATAGATATATGACAATAAAAAGCAACGAAATGTTATAGTCTACATGATGTAATCTAGAAAAATCCTACTGTAGTTCACAGAACAATCTATTATAGACACTAAAAAGTAAAAATAAAAAAAACCGACTTCAAATACTAAAAAGTATAAAATAACAAGATTTAATTTAATACACCTCATATGCAAACCTAATACCTTTAATATTAACACAATACTATTATTTGTATGAGCTACCTGTTGATAGGTTTTAAGTCGGTATCATGCCCTAAACAAAATAAAAAATGTTATAAGTAAACAGCTTACTCATAATCAAAATTTTACTGTATTTTGAGGGTCGGTCGAAAAGTGACTAGAACGCAAAATGTCCACTTATGACAAACGACGACATCGCAGAATGTCAATATCGCCTAAAGTCCTAATTTCAAAATGCCATAATCGCAAAATGACTTCACACGCAAAACGACTAAATCGTATAATTTCATTATCTCTTATTGTCTACGTTTAAGAACACCTTAGACGCAAAATGACTACATTCTGGTAAAGCTATTAACACTTTTGTGTCAAGTCGTAATCAAGTCGTAATAGCTCAGTGGTGAGAGCACCCGCTTCGTAAACACGAGGTCAGGGGTTCGAATCCGGGCAAGTACCAATGTGATTTTACAAATCATGTGTACTTTTCAAGTTTATCTGGACATTACTGACTGATGGTAAAGGAAAACATCGTACGGAATCCTGGACTTCTGAAGGAAGTCTGAAATCGCCAATCCGCCTTGAGCAAGCGTGGCGATCAATGCTCATACCTTCTCAGTATGAGAAGAGACCTTTTCCTGCAGTGAAATAATACTGGGCCGCTATGACACTTTTGACCAACGTTATAGAAGGTGAGTGAATCGTCTTGGTGAAATGTTGGTGTCTGCATAGCGAGTTCCCAATGCCTGCACTTGGAAATAAAGCTGTGATGCCATTCCTTACATATATTTAAAACCATTTCCAACATAACACTTCCGAGACAGTAAACGGATATGGCCGTGATGACAATAAAACATATAATGTGTCTACAGCTGTGTGCATGAAAGGGTTTAATGGGCAGACCAAGAAAATATAGGAAAATAGAATAAAATATACATATGCAAACATATTAATCATGGCATTTTCGCGATATAGTCATTTTGCGAGTAAGGCTTTTGACGACCTGCAAGTTAAATAGTACTTTCCCGATGTAGTCATTTTGCGAGTAAGGCTTATTACGACCTCGTCATTTTACAAATCGAACTGTGTGCATTCTGCAATGTTGTCGTTTATGACAAGTGGACATTATGCGTTCTAGTCACTTTCCTACTGACCCGCTTTAAGTAGGACTTCAAATTCAAACCTATCAACACTAATCAATAGGTAGCTCATACACAGTGGCGGACAAACAGGGGGGCGGAAGGAGCGTCTCGCCCCGGGCCTCCGGTCTTGGGAAGCCTCCAAATGCCTCCGCGTTCCACTAATCAAATCCTAAACAAGACTATAAATGTGCTTCGTGGTCTACTTAATTTCATTATGATCAAACACTACAGCCATCTATACTTTTTACGCGGTATTAATGTTCTTTTAACTTTGCTGAAGTAGTCCAATACGCTGGGGGAATTGCCGTCTTTATAGCGGGTACGTGTATCGTGTATTAAATTATTTGAAGTCGGTTTTTTAAACGTAGTTTTTTTGTCATTTCTTAGGGAAGGGTTCTAATTATAATAAAATAGTGCTTAACTAATTTTGAGTTAGTGATGTGAATTGGAAGTTGATAGCTTTAAAAATAAAAGATTTACCATACAAACTTACACCCTCTATTTCACCCCTTTGTAAGAGATGTTAAAAAAAAAATAATGAATAAATTTTAATTTCTTTAAATAATGAGTATTTTCTAGTAATTTGGAAATCTTACTATCAAAACTACAGAAATACAAACTTTGCCACCCCTCTTTTTAGCCCCTTAGTAGATGAATTTCACAAGAGATTATTAAATATGGTAGATAGACTGTTTTGTTTTCTTTTCCACAGTTGTACAGCACCACAAATCACTCTAACAAAATTAAGTGTTGCATCATTTCATGTTATATCAATTAGTTCTATATTGGTTTGTCCGACTCAAAACGAAAAAGACACTACAACATGAAGTAAAATACAAAAATATAACTGTAGTTAAATATCAAAGCCATTACATTACAGTACATTCACTTTAAATGAAAAGTGAAAAATTAAAAACATGTTCTTGGCTATACTTTTTAAAAATTATATGAGTATATTTTACGACTACTCATGTATGGGTTTGTATATTATTAGAATAGAGTACAAAAAACAATAAGTAAAGAGTTAATAAGCTAGAAAATCTGTATAAAATCTGGACATACCGGTATTTGATGTTACCAAGCAAAATGTACCGGAGTTTGAAAAAATTACTTTTGACTTGCCTGGTTTTGAAGGATAGCAAATGGACATGGCTTTATCCTGATTAGGTGTTGTGGACATGCTCGAGTTTGATAAACACTTGTCTATGGACGTACTGGGATATGAAAGAAATCATCGATGTTGATTGCTATTTTTGTTGTGTATTTTGTGATTTACTTTGATTTGAAAAAAAGAAACAAAACAACATCTAATTTCAAATTTGGACACATTCATAGTTCAATTTCAAGTAGGGGTGTGTCTTACCGGCTTTTGATATTTAACTATACAATTATGACATTTAAATACCTACTTAGTCTAAATAATTACATAAAATTTATAGTTTCTTTTTAATTGCAATAAAAATAAATTATCAAAACATTTTCTTTTTCATTGCCGTATATCTTTCAGTGTATTCATTGTAGCCTTCAACTGACATCAACTGCTTTGGTTCAAAGAGATTGCCATCTAAATTGATGGTATGGATTTTGGAGTCACGGAGTAAACTGGGCCTGATTGCGTCCAAGCTTAGGCAATTTTCATCTAATCTCAAAATCTTTAGGCGTGGTGCCTGGTGCAAATCTTCACTAAGCACTGATATTTCATTTTGACTTAAATTCAACTCGGCTGCATATAGCTCTGACATTCCACTAGGTACTTCAGTTATTTTATTGCCAGATAATTCCAAAACTTCCAAGTTTTGTAATCCTAATAACTGTACAGGAAATTCTTTTAACTTGTTATGATTTACATAAACTTGTTTCAAATGCTTCAGCTTACCAATAGACTCTGGTAAGAATGTTAATAAATTATTAGATAAGTTTAATAACTCAAGTTTCTTTGCATTACCTAAACAATTCGGCAATGTTTCTATTTTATTTGTATCCAAATTAAGCTGTTTTAACAGCTTAAATTTACTAATATCTTCAGGGATAGTAGTCAGTTTGTTTTTAGACAAATCCAAATTTCTTAAAATGTCACTTAAACTCTGGGCTTCGACTGGTATTTCTTTCAATTTGTACTCAGACAATTGCAAAACACCTGTTTTGGATGCAGTATCATAATGCTGCTTCAGCCCCGAATTACCCATGATTGTAAACTTACTATAAAGTGGTGATAAATATTACGTTTAAATATTTAAAGTTTCTTATTTTTTTATTTTGGGAACTGAAGACATGAACTAATTTTGACAGACATGACATCAGTCCTCACTCCTCACTCCCTGACATTTTTAGTTTTTCAGACCGTAAAGCAATGACACAGAAACCATAAAATCAAGAAAATGAAATAAATATCCTGATAAATATCACAGAACAATTAGTACTATGCATAGAAGTACTATTATGAGAATAAAGCGTACACACTCAGAGACAAATAGAAGTTTAATAGTGCTACGATACCTTCTGACAGTTTATCGATATCGATAGATGAAATTTGTCTATGGGCTATGGTAAATTAACAGACATGCTAATATCAAATGAGGTCTGGTTGCATAAAAGCTCTCGTAAGCGAACTACGAGAAACAAACGGCCGTTTTACACCTCACCGGAATGGCATAGGCCGGCAGCGGCGCCAGGAGCACTTTCAATGTGAAATAATTTTGAAGTTTATATTCATGTTTCATGCTGTAAGTTCAAACACAATGTAAACTGTATATGATTAAATTAAATAAATTGAAAATTGAAATATATATGATCGATCCACACACTGCCTCGCATCAAGGAGCGTAGTGCGAGCGTGCGTGTTCTTGTATTGTTTGTAATTGTAAGTATCTCTCTTTGTATAGAAATCACGCGTGGTGCAACACACTGAAAACGCATTTAAGCGCTGTGTTACTGATCACACGCTTACATGCAGAGAAACACGTACTCACGCGCGTGGGTTCGGGGCCAGCTGTAAGATTCATGTCACAAATGTATGATTATATTTCCAATAATATTGAAACACATTATTACTGCCCCTTAAAATTGCAGTTTTGTTTAAGAATGTCCTGATTATTTGTGCATAAGCAGAAATATTTTTTGTAATGTTATGAATTGGTACTTTTAGAAATATTTCCCCATCAATTTTATCAATAAATTTCTGTAGTCATCTAGAACATTTATTTCTTTATTTATTATTAGTTATTGAAAAAGTATTTACAATATCATTACAGATAAAAAATCCAATACGATATCATAAATAAAAACCTAAAATTTAAAACAATTACTAAATAAATATACCTATTTATCCAATACTATACATTTTTGTGCAACATCTTTGAATTTTGACAGGGTACATTAAAAAATATCAATTTCTATAGAAATAATATTAATAAGTCGTATGGTACGTGACAATGGAGCAAATTTGAGTAGATTCGTCCTCACCGCTGGAACGTTAAACGTGTAACAATATAATATATAACATAATTCTCTCTTAATTTGCTTCATGGATCTTCCGGTCTGATCTTTCGGAAACCTGCAAAAGAACACAATGTATGAAATACTATGAAAGGTACAAAGATAGTTACCACAAAATCGTTAACGACAAAATATAGTAATATTTTTGTCATCGATAAAATATGCAGCACAAGTCACAACACTATTGAACATGACTACACAAATTGGTAAAAATGTAAAATATTTAATAATTACTGAATCGAATGGCAAACAGACGATTATAATATGATTACAGTATAATAAAGTATAAATCAATTAGGTATTTTGCACTTATGTATAGGTTTTTAGTATATATTATTGGTTTGTTATCTACTCACCGATGGAAGTTGACGATTTAAACTTGATTTTCTTTGCGAAAAGAATGTAATTTACAACCTACAATAACGCAGGACATTGCATATCCAATGGGCTTAATATTACTTCACAATAGCATTAGGTATGTAATTATTAAATAACATATATTATTTCACAAAACAGATAAACAACAATGAAAATTACGAGCGGCGGTATAATCCGACAAAATTGTCTAAAGGCCTTGACAAGTTGGAACATTTGACATTAGTTCGCTTTTTAATTCGGCATCCAAAGGTAACCAAAGGTAACCAAATTGACGTTTCTACAGTGTACACCAGCCGTCCTTAGCAAAATTATTTATCTCTTTCTTTTCAATGTATCCGGCTTATTTGGAAAAATAGGACAACTATATGAGGGTGATTAACACTCCTTCTATGCTTTAGTACTTGTTCTGTGATAAATATATCCTAAATATTTCTGTCCGTTTTATGTGACATCTCAGAACAAGGACTAAATTCCGTAACCTTTAGAAGTTAAAAAATATACTAAAGATTTTTCAAGTTAAAAATTTTCATGATTAGATTTATTAATAATATTGCGATTTTATAAAAAATCATTACCCATGTTAGTGATATTAATCTAATGAAAGAAACGAATTAATAACATACGAAGCTTAACAAAGGCAATTTTTTTGCGTAATTAAAATTCCTACTTCAGTATTAAAGTAGTTTTCTATCGTAATGTTACTTTTGCCTCGAAAATGTTATTTTTTATGCTGTCTCGTCAAGTCTCTTGTAGCTTTTGACAATCGGTCACTGGCAACACTGGTTCGTGCCTAACCTACGGGGGGGTTGGCAATAGAAGGAATTCTAAAGGTTATTTTGTTTAATTTGAAATGGATTCTATATTATAAATTTACTAATAAAAGTGTTTCGATTAAAATAATTAAAGTGTAATTATGTAATAAATTGTTATCTATTTAGTTTATTAGCATAATATAAGTTAAATATTGTTACCGCGGGAAAGCAGTGAATCGTTTGACTAGTATAATGGCCGCAGAAGCGCCAATGCTTTACGTGTTTGCTCGTAAAGTTTGAAATTTGTGTCTAAATTAAGCTTCTCCAATGCTGTATAAAAGTTAAAAAAATAGTAATTGAAATGGACATCAACGCTGGTGAGTGCTTTGAACTTATTCTATTAACTTAGCTAAAACCTTTTGAAACGCTTTGATAAATTGTGATGATTGCTTTATCCGAATAACTTTTCTCAACGTGTGCCTTTACAATTTACAATCAAACCAATCTAAATTACGTTAGTAAATATTGCCAGTTAAGTATTTCATTGAGTCGTCTCACTTATGTCGCTTGAAAACAATTTTTATAAAATACAGAGGCATGTTTCGTGGAGTAATTTTCATGAGCTTAGCTTTTTAATTTTTTATTAAATGAGGTAACTAAATATGAAACTTACCTCTCTGTGATATTCCTGATGTGTCATGCATTCTTATTTCTCTAAATGTTGTCATTTTGGATGGTCACAACCACAAATATAAAGAGCAAAGCAAAAAGTTTTAATGTTACTTGGTTGATGCCTTTGTCGATTACGATTTATTAACAAATTGTTAGTATCATAGTTATAGTACTTATTAAAATTAAAAATATTTAAACATTTTAAAACACCTCTCTAAAGTGAAGTTGTTGGTAGTAAGTACTATCAAACAAAGTCATAATTAATATAGGTAGGTATCTACTTACTGGCAAACAAGTCATAATGTAAATACCTAGCTATGTTTTATTTAAATATATTATTAAATAATTCAAAGGGACATATCAACTATTATTTCATGTTATACAAAGTGGAGTTGTGGTATGTAACTTGCATTAACTTTTCCTTGTACAAAGTGTAGCAAAAACATGGATAAATTGAGTACATTTTAAATTGACCCAAATAAATATGTTGTTCTAGAAGATATGATAACTATTTGGTATGATATATAAATATTTAGATTATATGTGTTAAGAATATTGGCCCTATATTGATTGCACATACTTTCTCAAAATACTATAAGTACCAAATTTTTTGAATACATGGGCATATAGTTTGTAAGTAGTTTCTATGAGAATCTTTATTGGATGTGGTGTATAAAAACATGATAACAATACTACTGACTAAGTCATTTCATACACCACTAGGGTTTGTGCGGTTATGCACAAACTCTAGTAGTGTATGGCATTTTCTTTTCGTAATTTTGAGGGAAAACATTGTGATGAAATCTGGACTGTAATTTGTATTACTACATATCTACGCACTACATATCCTAAGAGTTTGCTTGAACATATTATGTAGTATCTATGGCTGTTAACCTACAGATTACTGGTTAGATCTACTGTTGGCAATAATTGTATAATTGCATATTAGTATTATATTATTACATACTGTAATAAATGCAATTAATTAGCTTGCTAATGCAATTTACTTACATTTAAATGTCCTTGTCTTTCACTTTTTTGCTAACCATATTGGGATAAAATGTATCAAGTAAGTATTCCCCTAATTCTTAGTGCTTTAAGTAGGAGCAAAGCAATATTTAAAGCAACATTGCTTTAATATTGCTAGTCTAATCAGTTTAAATATTAGTACACATAAATAATTATTGTAAGCATGCAATTGTTTAACATTCTTTTACTTAAATACACTGTCATTCAGATGCTAATTAGAAATCCAGATAACTACATTTATAACCATCATTTTGATATTAGTAAAGTACTTATATTCATGTACTCGTGGCCACACAAACATAAGAGAATTTTATAAAAAATCATGAGTACCTAATAAAAGACCATAAAGATATGTATAGAATTATAATTATTTATAAGTCTTATAATAAGTACAATAGTTATTTTTTACAATATTTTAGCCAGTATATATTTTGCTATGGATAATAACCTATATACCATAAAACAAACTTTAAAAATAATGTTGATTCTGTTAAAGAAATTCCTCTGGGCCTAAAAAATTACAAAATAACATTTATAAAATGGTGTACCTATATTTTAACTTCAGGAATTAGGTCTTTAATGATAATTGTTATGTGAATTGAACAAATATAACATAATTTTATTTATAGTCAACTTCACTCATCACTTTGAAAAAGATAGATAGGATGGAATAATAAATCAGTACTTTATTTTAATAGTATTTTATTTACCATCCTCAGTCATATTGTTACATTGCACTATTACAAACAAGTGAAAACAAGATTTCACGTAAATTTATATTACTTACTGAATTAATTTCATTCATTCATTTCTAGATCCATATCACAAGCTATTACATATATTATGCTTACTTTGAGTCTAGATATAGTTGTGTAGTTGTTGTGTTATTATTATTTTAAACTTATTCTGACAGACTCAATTCCTTTGCTTATTTTATTTTGAATATACATAAATAAAAAGTTTGCTATTTATCATCATAATATATATACTCATACTTTATCCACCTGACTATTTAAGTAAAGTGTAGGATATACATAATCTATGTGATTGATTCTATCATTTTCTTTTTCAAAGAGGTCTCCACACAGCTGTCTCTGATAGATGCACTCCTGAGCGACCTTGACAAAACGATCCCACCATGTGCTAGTTTAAAGCATGAGAAAAAAGAAGAAGAAACACAGGATGCGATGCCAGACTCTACTACCAACACGGAGAAAACCAATGCACACCCATTCCACTGTGGGGATGATGTCCTTGTACCTAACAAAGATGGACGGTATTATTTAGGTGTGTATTATTTTGAGTTATGTATAATTTTAATAAAAATTAATATTTGCTTTGAATACAACATACTTGGATCAATGTTGTTAGAATGATCTCTATCCATTCCAAGCTAGGCAGTTGGATGTGTGCATAGTGACTCATAGAAGAATCCTGGTTAAATATAATTAATTAATATAATTAATATAATTAATCAATATAATTGTTGACAAGAAAAGATGTAAAAAGCAGTAACTACAATGTCATGCTCTGAAAAAGTAGTAGACAAATCAAGGTGATTTTATTTTTATTCATGGCACACTTTCATACATGTTAAGTTTTACTAAAGATAACTATTATTAAAAAATGAAACTCAACGTCAACTCATTCTTGATTCTGATCCGATCTAATGATTCTAATGAAATGCCAATGTATCACGTATCGGCATTTCAAAAAACAAGAAAAATTCATCATTGGCCTAGCTAATTAGATTTGTAATGAAAAAGCCTTCGGTAAAGGAAAATATAGCGAAGAAAGAAAGAATAGCATAATAAGAATATAGCAAAGAAAATGTACATGTCTATGATTTTTTCGAACCGTTCACGCATCATATTTTAATCAAACTTAAAAATTGAAATAATATTTTTCTTTCTGATAAGACAATTCCTTGCGAAGACAACATCCTTTGATGAGTGTTACTGTTAAAATTCTCGCAGATTCTTGATAATTAATCAATCTGGGGATTACAGCATATTTTGTCTCGACCACACGCTTTTCGTTGTGAAAGTAGTGTCGTGGCACAACCACGTTAAAATTTGAACCATTGGTAGACCAAATATCTTTTATCTTTACGATAGATACCTACCTACATCTTTAATATTTATGATTTGTATAATACGAGCTTTCCCGTCTATTGTAGTTCCATTGAGTTGCCCCATCATGGGACAACTGAGACGATTACGTCCCAGTAGTCCCATGGGGCAAATGGAACTAATATTTTTATCCCAAAAGTCCTATTGCCGATATCACACACAGAGAATAATTAAAAAAAAAGTACAATAAAAAAAATTCATTGCATAATATAATAAATCATACCTATTTTAAATATTTTTTTAATACCAAAGAGGCATGACACGGCTAAAGAAAAAAGAGATCATATGTACGGTGATGACGGTAATGGGATTTTAGGGACAATAATATGATAAAAATATTAGTTCCATTTGTCCCATGGGACTGCTGGGACGTAATCGTCTCAGTTGTCCCGTGATGGGACAACTCAATGGAACTAGTCGGATAGACGGGAGCTTTCCGTGGCGCGGCTTCACTTGTCTCTTTGCTTATTGCTATGCTTCCGTCGCTAGTAGCGTGATGTTACATAGCCTATAACCTTCCTCGAGATCTGGGCTATCATACGCAAAAAAAATAATTTCAAATCCGATTGGAAATTTCAGAGATTAGCGTGTTTAAACAAACAAACTCTTCCGCTTTATATAATAGTATAGATAGATGTCATTTCACATTATAACAACATCGTGGGACTGATGGTCGACGCTACTTATACACCATCGCGGTCCATGAACTCCTCCCCTTTTCGGTATTTCCCTTCCATATAAAAAACAATATTAATATGTTAAATAGAATGTTCATACAACTTGTTGGTCCCACCAGGAACTATCGTAGAACTAAGTACCAGCAACGACAATGACTCGTGCGAAGTTGGAACGGGCGTCGCGAAATGTCTGGTTAAGTTTGGCGATGGCACACACGAGCGAGCCCCTCTGTCTTCTCTCAAGTTGCTTAGTGCTCCGCCCGCGGACGACGGCCGTATCATGTGCGTGGTCTGTAAGCGTAGGGAAGGCCCTGCCTCAAGCCCAGCCACGAACGCTATCATCGCATGTGATATGTGCGGAAGAGGATATCATGCAAAGTGTCACTCACCGCCTGTCGAGGCGTGGATTAATGGTACGTATATAACTAACAATTTAGAAATTTGTTACTACTTACATAGAAAATAACTAGCAAGACACGAAAACATTTGCATTGTCGATCGTCTTTTGTTAGATGAGTGTGTAGATCAAGTGAGAGGGATATGTGCAGCAAAGCTTTCTTATAAATTATGAGTGTGACGGTCAATTTCTGATCGAAACTCAGTACTCCCTCACAATCACAACCAAGTTGTGTTTTATCATTTTTCACACAACCAGCGTCATAGGCAACTGTAACTACTTAGCAACGAGAGGACCGTATGCTTGTTTTGTATTTTACTTGTATAAAAAAGAGAGATGTTTGAACGAAAATCAACAAAACTGCACATGAATTATTTGTAAAATGGCAACTGACAGCTTTATTTTCGTGTAGTGTGACCGATGACCGATAATAAGTTTGTACAGATATACAGGTTTCTCCCTTAAACAACAAAGAAATGTGCTAAAAAACATTCGTTATCCAACATAATGTTACGTCCTAAATCTAATGATCGTGTGATATGAATGATATGGTTTCGTGAAAAGTGACGGACAAGCAGAAGTAGTTATTCTTGATGTAGGTATAGATATGGTTTTCAAGAATTTTACAATTTAAATATGAACGATCAAGTTTTGTTTTCGTAGATATTGTTTGTAAACAAACATTCGCAGATAATGTAAACAATATACAATAGCAATGTATCGGTTTCATTTGATTAGGCATCAATGATAAGATATTACTAAGCTAGAACATTTAGGACAGCCATGAAAAACCAATGATGAATGTATTTTTTATTGTAAATTCAAATGTTTCGCGTAACAGGAGCATCATGGCACTGCAAAAGATGCGTGGACCAAAGGTACAGGGTGGCGGCGGCGGAGAACAGGGCACTGAAGAGATCAGACTTATTTAGATTTAAAGGAGGACAGCAGAGGAGGCAGCAGCAGGAACTGACCCCACCGTGTGATGTAGGTTTATATGACGTTCCAATATCACATAGATTGTGTAGTAGATAGTTGGTTTTGGTAAAAATGATCTCAGAGAGTTTTGGTCAATGGTCTTATCTTATTAGACAATGGTAGTGAAATTGTAAGACAGGCATGAAACTTTTCATAGACTCATTTACAGATATCGAACAATAACTAAACTTGTAAAAAATAACTTAATGTGTTACATATGATTTCGACTACATTATTAGTTTAATCTTTCCACTAATACTAAAAATTTTTAACATTTAACATGTCTTCGAGTCCATTTCAAGGTGCCTAGTGCGAGTTGTTTTTACGTTACCGCATTTGGCTCTCTGATTGGTTAAGAGTTTGGAGCGGGCCAATCAGAGCACCGAACGCTGTAAACGTGTCGATCGCGTTAACTTAAAAGAAACTCGCCCTAGGCACTCAGTACCTACTGGGTATGATGACTGTATTCATACGATGACAATTGTCATGATGCCAATGTACTATCACGACATCGCATTCACAGAGTGAAAGTATATAAAATGGGGCATGCAATGAAACAAATTTAAGCTTTGTGTTATTCAACACTAGATAGACATTTCCATGTTTCGCCTCTGTACTAAAGGTGCAATATTATTATGATCCATTGCGAGTGCCGACTTTTTTCTTCTATTGGATCTCGTATTTATATGTTAACAAACAAATATATTTTCAGACTGCTTCAACGACCTCATCGACAACTTCTGATGTTGGTAAAGATCAGGAACATTGTTATTGTGGAGAAAAAAGCGATTGGCTTGCACAGGTGTGTATTAAAAATACGACCACGGGGTAATTAGGATAATGATCCCAGTTTCCCTCTCGGTCTTCTTCCTTTTCTTTTTGCCTTCCTTTTATCCCCTTCTCCCTACATGGTCGGCAACGGCTTTGTTGTGTTGCCTTCTTATTTATTTTCCTTCTCCTCATTATTTTAGCAATGCTTAGATAACATAGCCATGTCTATAGGTTACGTCGACCTACCATCAGGTGGGCTGTAGGTATACTTGTTTTCCACCAAGTATAATAAAAAAAAATCGCTTGTCATTAATTCTTGTACCAATATGAACTTACAGCATGGATTAATTATTTTACGCTTACGGTAGTAGATCCACGCTGATTTCAGCATGAATGGACCGGATCGTCCGGGGAAGTACTACCCTCTCATAGAAGATCGACTTAAGAGTAGTAGTATCCGTACTACTGCATTTCGTTTGGTGAGTGAGAGCACCGGAGGCCCAATTTCCCCCCTTTCCCCTTTCCTCACCTCCCTCAATCCCTTCCCCTAACCCCATTCCCAGCCGCCATAGTGGAGACCACCATACCAGCAGTTTAAGACGATGGCTTTTAGTATAGTGGCCGCCGCTTCTGGATGCCACTGACTGCTTACCATCAGGAGTCACTTTGGGAGACTAAGATATAAAAAAAAAAAATTGTTTACAGATGTTACTATGTTGTCGTTGTGCTCGTTGGTTTCACCAAAGATGCGTGTCAAGTTTACAGTACCCTTTGTACGCTGGCGACAAGTAAGTTAATCTATACTATTATGTAAAGCTGCAGTTTGTTTGTTTGTTTGAACCCGCTAATCTCTGAAACTACCAGTATGATTTGAATAATTATTTTTGCGTATAATAGCCCAGTTCTTGAGGAAAGCTTTTAAGCTATGTAACATCACGCTACTGGCGACGGAAGCAGAGTAGTAACCAAAGACGCGAATAAAACTGCGCTGCGGGCAGCTAGTCTTCTATTTAATATTATGTAGATTCACACCAGTACAATGCTTTAAGACTTTTATCATCTTACCAATTCAAGCAAATAATCTTCATGCCTTTTCTATATGGGAATATTCCTTCTGGCATAATAACAAGATGCTAGTATAATAAAATTATTTATACAATAAATAACAACTAAATATTTTCATAGGTTATACATATTTGCGTGCGCTCACTGCAATGGCGGCACGGAATATTTGCGGCGGCTGGAACTGTGCTGGTTAGATTTGGCGCACTTAGCCCTGTACAATCTCACAGCATATAATGCCCCGAATTACTTCGATCTCGACAACGTCATAATGCCGTACATCATGGATAATTGGCATGCACTGCAATTACCTGAAAAGGTTGGTATGAAATGTTGAATAAATTAAATATGTTGGTAGGTTAAAAAGGTCGCGGCAAAGAGCAGGAAATGGGAACAAAATTAAACATATCTAAATACATTTTCTTTTTTTTTTTTCAAAAAATGTCGAAATGGCCAAGTGGGTAAGGCACCCACTTCGTAAACACGAGGTAGTGGGTTCGAATCCGGGCAAGACCAATATGATTTTTCAAATCATAATACGTACTTTCTAAGTAAGGAAAACATCGTGAGGAAACCTGACTTAAAACAAAGTCTGAAATTGTCAATCCGCCTTGAGCAAGCGTGGTGATTAATGCTCATGCCTTCTCTATATGAGAAGAGGACTTTGCCCTGCAGTGGGACAGTAAACCGGCTGATATTATAAAAACATTCTTCTTAAAAGCATGACATTTATTAGTTCTTAAAAAAAATGTCTTAGTCAACAAGGTGCCTATATCCAAAAAAACAGCATCCAAGAATATTCCCAGCAGTATTACCTATTATATTGCACTGGACAGACAGTAGTCATGCCAATATGACTGCTGAGAACATTCAAAATAGTTTTAGATAATAGTCTAAACATTTGTATGATTCATATCTTTCTTCACTTGAGCTATAATCATTGCCAATTCGAGTCTCCACCTTGCAAGATTATGGCAATGGCCCAGTAAATAGATGTTTGTTAGACGATTTTATGTCGTGACATCATAAAGTTCTTAAGGAAAAACGGTCCTTGCTTGTTAAAGAACTTGGCGGCACAATGTTCAAGTTTCGCCATAGGTAACGTTTTTTGTCAACTTAGTCGTTTGATTAACTTCAAGAATGTATTAATTTGGCACAGACTAATTATATACCAACATCAAATGTAGCAACAGTTCTAGGTAAAAAAAAATACGCCATATTTATGCATTATCTCCATTCCGTAAACTTTTTCACCTACCCTCATAAGTCTATATTGATATTATTACAATTGTAATAAATAATGCAATTCCAATCTTTCAACGCTAGATGTGGCGGACGCCAGTTAACGAACGCCGAGAAAGAATCTTGACTGCTTTAACGTCGTCACGTAAAAGGTTTAAGTGCGGTCGTGAGATGAAGAAACGCGCTACTATTTGGGGTCTGCGCTTACGTCGTCCACCGCCGCCACCCTTGCAACTGTCAGCTTTAGAACAGGTATTGTGATACAAGTCTATAATTATTTAAATTGTGAAATTATATTATGTAAAATGTGCGTGTGTTCGAAAATAGTAATTATAGCACTTAAGAATGCACCTTCTTTCTCATAGTATAGTATTTTGCTTCTTACAATGTAGATGAAAAAAGGCGAGCCATTGACTGACGAGCTGGTACAGGAGTATGCGCCGCGGCTTCGGTTTCTGCCGCGCTCGCCCTCCCCGCCGCCGCCCGCTGTCGACGACTGGTAACATTCTAGAACATTTATTCACTTTGAATCCTCACTCAAACAATGTATAAAGTGGTATATGTACAATATGGTATATATATTGTTTCAGTTCACAACCTTCCAGCAGTAACAGCGATAAAAGTTCCTACAAAAGTATAGTTCATAATCAACGTAATAGTATGATCGTACCGGTCGACGGTCATTGGTTAAATTTAATGATGGGCAAGCGATTCCACGAAAATCTCAACTCTTACTCAGAAAATGATTCTACTAGTTCCTACGAGAAACCGACGGAAGCCGACGAACAATCTTCTCCTCCCATTCACACGTCTACTCCTAGAAAATCTGATGCCAAAGTTGATAATATAGAAAAACTGACAGAACTGAATGTAACTAATACGAATAATGATAAATCAGTCTGTGAAAATGCTCCAGTGCCATCCTCTAACTCTTCCTTAGTTCCATGTTCTGTAAAATTAGATAAAATATCCAAAGAGAACGTAGTTGACACCGACTCGATCAAGAGTGACATGACTAACGTCGACATCATCACTCACTCGACGCGGATAGCTACCATGAACTTAGAAGTATCTAAGATGTCTACTAAGAACATCATTGAACATTCCAAAATAATGTCCCTGCAACACATGAGCAGTAGACCTTCATACCCTAGCAGTTTTTATGATATGGAGTCTTCGGGAGACGAGACTTCAGTCAGCAGAGGTACATTAGACCAAATTATACCACCACTAAAAGACTTTCAGGGTAAAAACAACCCTTTTTTAATGAAATTTACTCATTCTGGTAAGCGACCATTTTCATCAACCGCTTTTAACAAGCAAAATGGCAAGCAAATACCTTTCCAACAACGATTCTCATTACCTATAAACTTAAATCCGATGATGGGTCCATTTATAAAACCCATGAAGAGAAAGCTTAGCGAAAAAGATATTATCATTGGTCCCAATGGAGAGGTGAAGAGAAGAAAATATAGAAGGCCGCGAAAATATCTACAATCACAGGTAACTGAATATTTTTTTTATATTTATGGTGTAACGTTTCGATAGTGAGATGCTAATTAACGTAAAAAAATAATAATTTGCTGCCAAAACTTTTTTTTTAAAGTAGCTGTATGTTAGTAGTGCTTTTTAAAGCAAATTACTATGAAATTTTCGTGCATGATGCATTAGTTTTAAAAAAAGTAATCAGCCTCATTTAACTCAATTCAACCTTTTAACCGCCCGACTTTTTATCAGTTGGCGTGCCCCCAGCGCCCGGCACATTGAATCGAACAATAAATACATACAACAAATAGGGTTGTTGTAAATTTTTCAATGTCAAGTTTCGCTATAATAATAATAATAATTGTATTTACGATCTTGGTTAACTAACAACTACGTACATACTTACCTAATACTGTATACTCTATGAAAATATCCGACATTTTTTGTAAGCAAATAAAACATCGGTCGATTTATTAGTAGGCATTTAATTAATTAAGTATTCTTATACTGAACTATAACTATACTTAATGAACCTCGCCTTTTAATTTCTCAGTAGTTCCTAATCAGTCTTACAATTACAAGTAACATTTTTCAATAATAGGTATAGTAAATATATAATCAATCGTAAAATACAGTTAACAACAAACAAAAAATATTTTGACAACAATACAGTTGAGTTATGAAACTTTCGAGTCCCGATAAATAATTATACATAACTATAATAACCTGTCAAGTACACGATTTCCAGACACAATTGATTTTCTATTGTGTCTGGCAGCCGGCTGCTGTTTGGGGATTGGAATAATAAAGTTCACCAAAATGGTAACGATATTTAATTCTTATTAATTCTTCAGCAGTCGTCATGGTAAATTTCAATTTTTAAAACACGAACGTAAAACTTACTAAGTTATATCACAAAACGCGCAACACTAATGGAAAATTCTATACGGCTCAACTCGGTTTAGAAGTCATAAACGGTCGTGTTTATACGACGCAGGCGCTATACTGGCGAAAAGGACACAGTCTAGAGATGGGAATT
This sequence comes from Parascotia fuliginaria, assembly GCA_963082885.1. Taxonomy (NCBI): domain Eukaryota; kingdom Metazoa; phylum Arthropoda; class Insecta; order Lepidoptera; family Erebidae; genus Parascotia; species Parascotia fuliginaria. The sequence goes on along the minus strand of OY720173.1, from coordinate 8,041,636 downwards.
TGCATTTATAGTTGTCCGTACAAAAATAACTGAATCGCTTATTTCTTACAAAAATAAAGATTTATAAAGAGCTAAAACAACACAATTACTTAATATACTTTTTTTATTTAATAACTTGGTATTTAATAGGTATAATATTTTTGTTTATGCATATTCCATATCTTATGAATTCTAACATTATGTCTCATCACTACTTTCGGATAAATACGACATAGGCGTTGGAAGTCAATACACTTTCTCCGGGATGATATTATTAAATTTACCTTAATTGAAATAGTATTTTATTTTGTTTCTTGATATAGTAAATCTGAATTATAACACTAAATAAAAGGTTGAATAGATAAACTTTCGAAAAAATTTTAGGCTAAAACACGTAAATACGTTTAGTAATTGAATATAATATATAATACACAGGGTTTTGTGTCAGATAAATCCGACTCAGGTGGAATAAGCCCGAAATTTTTTGTTGGATAAATCCGACTCAGGCGGAGAAAAGGTTAAAAGCATTGGCTTTTAAAAGCATTTGTCATAATTTAAAAATGGCATGCTATTGATTGCAATAGCATGCCACTTTTAAATTATGACAAATAAAAAAAATTACAATTACTAAAAATAATATACAAACTAATAAAGAACGTATTTTCCTCTTTTTATTATACATACAAACATGCAGGAAAAGGTGGAAATCTGCTTTGCTTTGATTACTGTTATATTGCAACAAAAACAGTGATTTTCGAATCCGTTTTCTTTACTATTTGTCAAGAGCTTTGTGAGATAGTGTTTAGCATATTGAGATAATCGTCTTAAAACAATTAAGATAAATTGCTACTAATTTAGATATTTATGATATTGAACAACACTTTTAGACTGCACTAACTTATCATGATTTGACATTGACATATTTTGACATAAAAAAAACGAAAACGTCCATTTAAATTTGTGATGTATAACCTAAAAAGTATGTTTGTTTCTAGCTTAACAAATCCTGCCCCCTGCCCGATGACAGTAAAAAGGCGACTCAAATCTCAAACGAAAACGGGGAGGTCACTGCACAGAGCGGCGGACATAACAATCCAAAATTTCACGGTAGAAGACTGAGACAGAGACAGGAGAAGAATTATTACGAGAATGCACGACGGAGTACGAATAATACTTCTAGTAGTAACAACAGCGTAAAGAGTCTACAGCTGAGTCCGCACAAGGTGAACAAGGCGGCGGGCGCGGTGGACGCGCAGCAGCTGTCGGCGCTCAAGTCGAGCGTGCAGTCGTACTTCCGCGCCGGGCAGACCTACCGCGTGCTGGCGCGCCGCCGGGCGCCCGCCGCGCCCACCGCCTACCTCATCGAGTGGGACTCCAGCGCCTCCTAATTCTACACATACATGAATTTATTTAAATAATATCTATACATATTAATGTAATATTAATATATAAGTGCTTGTCTGTAGTCTAGTTGTACAGTAAGATCAAGGAATGTGATATATTATTATTCCAATTGGATTGTGTTATTTTATTTCCATGTCGATCATCACCGACGCGCGACGACTTGCCCATCTTATTTCATCTTCACAGGGTGGTGACCACGTATTTTCTGTTTAAAACTTTGGAACACGATTATTTCGACGCTCGACTTCTTTGAAGGGAATCAGAAGACCCGAAGGCTAGCAACCGAGGGTTGCTAAGTGCTAAGGTGACATTCGACGATATCGGAATCGGAACGGAACGGAATCCTAAAGTCTCGGTATCCATAAAGTAGATACGTACAGAGACAAAGCTTCATACATTCGCGAAAATCGGTGGCACTACTACAAGCACGCAGGGCATGTGTGCGTGTCCATTGGCCGATTGTCGCGTACACAGCGAGACTGGAATAATCGGTTGACGCTGGCACAGCCACTTGACAATCTCAGGGTCAGTGCGACGCACGTTAAAGTTGATTGTTAATTATTTTATCTGTTAATTTTAATGGTTGAAACTATAACAAATATGTGAATATTTATTTTCATGAAAAGTTTGATTAAAGTTAAATAATGTTAATAATATTTAATAAGAATGATTGTTTATTTTAACGCGTTATAAGTTTACCTCAGTGAACTTACCTTCATATTTTAACAGGTACTTCAAATTCTTTCAAAGTTTGTAGGTAGGTTTGTACAGGTTTGTACCTACTTTGACAAATACACGAATGACAATGTTTATAATAAAATCACATTGGCAACAAAACTTTTATAATATTATCAGCTTAGAACACTAAAATATATCGAATTTAGCTACTTAAAAAGGCAAAACGACAGATGTTTTCCTATTCACTATGTTAATCCTATTCATTTAAGTGAGATATCAAAATCAGTAGGTTATATAGAGTTATTCCTGCCTGATCCCCTGAATCTCATACACTGGGGATCGCTTTACTTGTTGTTATTTTCTATTCAGTTCTGATCGCGTAGGAGATCAGCAACAAAAATAAAATATATTTAAATATTTTATTCCAGTCGTATCTCCTAGTTATCCTTTACAGATTTTTGAGAAAATACATACAATAATTTACGCCAGCCTTCCATTATTGGGATAAGCAGAGACTGTACAACTGCGTTTATTATTTTTATGTTTTAATTAATTGTATCATAAACTGCTTTTCTCTTGAATGTTCTTACCTATCAAGAAGACTGAAGGGATCAGACCGAAATGACTAAATTTGCAGGGAATCGGAACAGAAATAAAGAATAATTATAACCCTCGCGGATCAGATCTGGGGGATCAGACCAGAATAACTTCATATATAAACTATTTAACAAATGTTTTGTTTCTCTTAACCTATTGTGACAACCCTACCAAAATAGGTAACAATTTTGCACTTTCTTAGAAAAAGCTTTGCCTCTGTACGGCTTATCTACTCTGTGTCCGTACCTCGAAAAGTCGAAACGGAATCCTATATAATCCTATAAGGATTCCTCGAGGTAAAACTGTACTCTTATATATAGGATCATTCACAGGATCTATGTCAACGCAATTCAAAACATATCTGTGCATGTTATTTGGATTGAATACAAGTTTTACTGAAAGCTCGGTGCGCGAGTCCGACATCCACTTGACCGATTTTATTTAGGTATCTTGTAGACTTTTGCCTGTCCATAGAGGCAGCGGACTGTATAACTAGCTTGCGGCGCAGTGCGTACATAGGCTGCTATTTAAAAGAATACGGAACTGGCTAATACGTGTGCGATATCCCAGCAAATATTGTCTTTATTTTTTATTTTTTTTTATTTAGTTAAATGCACAAAACACATTACAATTATAAAAATACTACATAATACAAATACAATGTTTATAACTGGATCGCAACGCAACAAATATGTGCACACAACAAAACACAACAGCTATACAAACAACAGCTCTACACTATCAGTAATATTACAAAATATCACATTAGACTTGGACTCTACTTAGGTTACTCAGAACCTTCTAAGGGCAGAATTCACAGACCGTACTTTGACTTTACTTTGATGCAAAGATCTACTTGGTACCAAAAATATGTTTGAATATGAAGTTGAAAGTAATCTTCGGCAATACAAAGCTTACTTTGCGAAGGTGCCTTTGCTGTAAAGTAAAGTCACGATTGTGAATCTGGGCCTAAGAAACATATTTTTGGTACAAAGTAGATCTTTGCATCAAAGTAAAGTCAAAGTGCAGTCTGTGAATCTTGCCCTTAGGCCAATCTGCTATGGAGGATGTCTTTCACAATTTTAACATACCTATGCATTAAAGTTGTGATCAAAAATATTTAATAATACATTGCTCTTAACTAAATCAGTATAATGACGGGCCATCCGTGTTAAAGGGTTAAAGTAAGAAATGTTATTCTTATAAATTTGTAGGGCGAATAAATTCGTATGCTTAGCTCTACGAGCACTAAATTTAATATTAAAACTAATTTTGGAGAGTAATTCTGGTGAATCAATAATATAATTTACAATTTAATGAAAATATACTAAATCGAACTGGTGAATCAATAATATAATTTACAATTTAGTGAAAATATACTAAATCGAAGTAAGTATATGCGTTGGCTTTAGTAGTAGTAGTAAGTAGAGGTTGAACTTTGAGCTTAATTATGGAGTCTGTCATGATAATTTAAGTTTGATCGGCCGGGGTTTTGACGGTAGTTAAAAATTCTAAGAAATTTTCTCTGAATACGCTCAATGTTTGCGATATGAACCTTGTAATTCGGCGACCATACGAGACTGCCATATTTTACTATAGTCTTCAGCAGGGTAAAGTATAAGTATAAAGTACTGCGAGGCATTTTTAAATCTTTGGTAGTTCTCAAAGCAAAGCCTTGCAGTTGATTGGCTTTGCATATTATAATTATAATCATAGTGATCGTGAAATAAAAGTTTTTCATCGAATAGGATGCCCAGGTCTTTTACTATTAGGTTACGATTAAGCGCTTGACCATCAATATTATAGTTCCAGGTAATTTTATGATGTTTCTGAGTACGTAAACGATAAAATGGAACACTTACTAACGTTTAAGTACTTGCATGCAATTATGTTTGCACCACTCAGATATTTTATTTATGTCCTGATGAAGGACTAAGTAGTCATTTGGTTTAGTTATTGTAAATACTTTCAAGTCGTCGGCGTACAAGAGGCAGTTGCAGTTGCTGAATTAAATCATTAATAAAAACTACAAAGAGAAGAGGCCCTAAATGGGAACCTTGAGGTACTCCTGATGTTACTGCAGAAGGTGAGGAAATAAAACCCTTTAATGCAACCAACTGAGTCCTGTGGTCAAGGTATGAACCCACCCATCTGAATAAGTCACCATGGATACCATTTGCGGCTACTTTACAGCGACGCAGGTGGTGGCTAACATGGTCGAAGGCCTCAGAAAAACCTGTGTATACAGAATCCACTTGACCACCGACGGAAAATATTTGGCATAGGTAATTTTTGTACACTACAAGTTCGTAATTGTTGACCTTCCCTTAACGAAGCCGTGTGGCATATCTAAAAGAAGTAGTTTTATATGACTATAACCAGTGATTCCAATATTTTTGCGAGACATGATAAAATACTTATAGGCAATGATATTCTATTTAACAGGTATTCAGTTTGTACCAGATAGTCCAATATGCGCAGCAGAGAACTTGTCGTTAGGGTAGGACTTCTTGAAGCGAATTACAGCAGATAACAGCGTATCACGAAGGCGCTGCGACGAGAGAGTGACTAGGATGTTCCGCGTCCTATATGAGCTTGGATCCATTTTTGCTACGCGGCGACATGCTTTAAGGTCGCTATCAGCTACCACAACATCTTAACACTGACAGAGGCTTTGAAATAGTGCCATCAGATCACATTCTCAGACTTGCTCTCAGGTACCTCGTGAATTTCGAGGTTGAGATCCCGTAATATTTTTTCAATTGTAGATAAACGGCCTTGGAGTTTCATCAGTGTATTTTAAGATTTAGATAGCTCAGACTTTAGTTGTTTAATGCAATTCTTTTTTCCAACAATATTCTTTTTAATATCATTTTGCTTCATTGTGATAAAGTCCGTTTTTGCTGTAAAATCAGCTTTTACCGCCTGAATAGCATGCCCAACCTCCACAGTAACCATATCCTTCATGTTCTTCAGGAGCACAGCTCGGGGTGTATCCCACTATTTCCATGGAAATGCGAATGGCAAAAGTCGGACAAGCGTTGTATACAAATTATATCCCATTATTTCCATTGCGGCAAAAAACCGCTAGTACCCGGAAAGAAACGGTAATAAAACCTTATTCCACCTAATCTGGTCTCGATTTAATAACGAATTAATTATGAACTAAACTAGGGAATAAAACAATTAATTATAATTTATACAAAAGTGACATTTCAGTTAAAAAATGACCAATTAATATTTTGACAATACCTAATTAAATTTAATTGTCATCATCATGTCCTTTTTTAATTTGGTGAAATTCAACAAGTTTTTTTGAGTAATTTTCATTCAATACGGTATCTTTATATAAAATATGGAGTAATTGTACTTTATTAGAATTAACAGGAACAAGTCTATTTAATTTCCGATTCCATGACTCTACCGTATTGTTTGTGCGGTGGCGTTCTCCGAAAACGCACCAAACACTGCTAAAGTTATTTTTTAATCAATAGTTCTCCATGTACGGGCCGACACTGCGTTAAGCGGGCGTTCGCGTCGGACATCCGTGTCTACGCGCGTGGATACGCGGGCGGGCTCCGTGGGAACGCGCAATCGTTGCCCGAACGGTCAACGCGAAGGAACATCTAGCAAGTCCGATGATATGATCAAAAGGCAGAACAGTAAGATTAAAGCATTTCAGCGAACGTCGCTAGTTTCAATTTAGACAATATTTCCGAAAAGTGGGAAATGGAAGACTTTACAGTCAAGATGGTCTGTAATTGACACCCTAAATTGGGCGTTAGATGGAGAATTGGAAGAAATAGACGTTGAAATCAAGTTGAAGGGCGAACCTGGAAAACTAATTCAGCATCTAACAATATCGTCTGATAATTATAACATTAGTTGGGACATTCTGAATCATAGATACAATAATATCAAACTAATTTGTAGTTCTCACTTAGATATAATGTTAAATATCCCGCCAGCACAGCAAGCTACTATCAATCACATCGAACGCCTGCATGATACAACAATCGAGGGCTTAAACGCTATCAAAAACCTGGGAGTGGACGTTAGCTCTTGGGACCCTTTACACATACATCTTCTATCGCCGAAAATAGATTCGGAGACTTATGAAGACTACATAGCATCAATTAAGGAGCCCAGGGCGCTACCTAATCTACAAGAATTTTTAGAGTTTTTAGAAGGCAAGGTTACTGCTATGGAGTCATTAAGCAGGAAGCATGAACAACATTCACAGAAATCATATAAATCAGGAAACTATAAGCAATCATCGTTTGGTTCAAATAAATCAAAACAGAATTTACAGCAATCATGCGCTGCACGTAGTGATGCTATTTCGCAATCGACGAACAACAAAAATGACAATTTGACGAAAAATTATAAGTGTCCTATATGCAAATCAAATGAACATGCGATGTTTTATTGGCCGCAATTCTTAGAAATGTCTCCGCAAATGAGACGCAAAACTTTAGCAAAACTTGATGTATGCCTTTATAATCATAACGGTAAGGCATGTTTTTCAAGTAAACGATGTCTGAATGTAATGGGAACCACAACACTTTGCTTCATGCCGCGTTCTCACAAGCAAGTCACGCGTCGGTAGCAAGCTCAGCAAAAGCGACCAACGCAACGCCGAGAATACTACACGGGGTTCGAAACCCGAAGCGCAACGGCTTGCGCGCGGCAATTCCCACGTATATTTGCAACAAAACATGCCCGATGTTCTTTTACCCACTGCAATGATCAAGGTTCAATCTAGGAATGGGTCATTTATGATATTACGAGCACTTTTAGACCAAGGCTCACAAACATCTCTCATAAGCGAAAACGCTGCTCAGCTTCTTGGATTATCACGGAAGAAATGTCCTGGCCTTATATGGGGAGTAGGAGAAGGAAACAAACTGCAAGGGAGTCATGAGTATCAAGTGTGCATCAATTAGCAATAACTTTGAGTTTGAAGTTGATGTCTGTATCATGAATAAATTAGTTTAAAACTTGCCTAACCATACATTCCAAAATCCAACGTGGTCATACTAAGATAATATTACGTTGGCAGATCCGGAATTCAATATCAGCCGTTCTATCTATTTACTTCTTGGTAGCAGAGTATACTCTAAATTATTATTACAAAGAATTTGTAGAGAAACTGAACAATCAGCGTCTGCCCAAAACACAATTGGGTTGGATATTAAGCGGCGAGGTCATACAATCATTTCAATGTAATGTCGTAATACATGACCTAGGCCAAATTCAGCAGTTCTGGGAAATAGAAGACATCTCGGCCGAATCATCATTATCATCAGGGGATCAGGAGACTCGACTATTACCAGAAGACCACAGTACGGCGAGAGGATGGCCGATATCAAGTTCGATTACCTTTAAAACCGAATTTCGCAGAAATTTTAGGCTCTTCTAAGCCAAAAGCTAGAAGAGCAGTTCAAGTCATTAGAGCGGAAGTTTAAGCAAAACTCTTACATTCAAGAAGAGTATCAAAAATTTAAATTTTTTGAGTATATAGAACTAGGTCATATGAAACTTGCGAACAACAGTTCAAAATTTGATTGTTTTTTAACATCATGGTATCCAGCGTCTCGAATCAACTACAACTAAATTCAGGGTTGTATTCAATGCTTCTGCTAAAACATCAACAGGCAACAACCTAAATGACGTCATAGAAGCTGGACCAAACTTACAGCAAGACTTACAGTCTTTAATTATCAAATGGAGGCAGTATAAAATCGCTTACACGGCAGACATTGAAAAAATGTTTGGCCAAATTTATGTACATGAAAATGACCAACAATATCAAAAGATCGTTTGGAGAAACTCATCATCCCTTTTGATCGAGTTACCTTAAACGCATGATGCCAAGGAAGGCGTTATACCTAAACATGAAATTTGCCTAAAAAGCTGTTAGCCATAAATGAGAGACGCCAATGAAGTAGTAGGTATGCCTAAAATGTGAAATTCACTAAATAGCAGATTGCCTAAAGTCGAAGCCTACAGAGCAAAATGCCTACGTGGTTAAATGCCTACAAAGCAAATTGCCTAAGTGGTTAAATGTCTACAATGCAAAATGCCTAATTTGTCATATGCCTACAAAGCAAAGTGCCTAGATATGTGAAAATATTTAAAATGTTTGCGTGTGTACCTAAGTAAGCCTTTTGTGCTCAGCTATAGCTATAAGTACCTACATATTTAACATTTTGTAGATATTGATACATTGGACCACATACACTACATTTCGGCCTACTTTGAAAATCGAAGATAGAAGTTACCAGTGATTTATCCCTTTCTCTCGATTTAGTCAAGAATAACGATTGTAAAAGGCAGAGCATCTAACGTTTCGGATTTTGCGTTCGATTTAGTTTCGGCTATCTAGCATTATACGTAAACATACAACGTTTAAACATAATGCATAAATATCAAATATATTATTTCTTATGTGCTACAGTCAACATCTTGCATTATTCTATGGAACCGTGTCGTAAAAAGACTACTTGGGAATTTCTTTTCCGAAACTTGCATGCACATAATAAACTTATAGCTTCTCAGTCATCTTGTATTTCAGGCAAACTGCTTCTGAGTCATCTTGTATTTCAGACAAACTGCTTTTGAGCCATCTTGTATTTGAGGCAAACTGCTTTAAAGGTAATTTAAATTTAGGCAATCTGCTTCTTAGTCAATTTCACATTTCAGGCATACTGCTTCGTCGGCTTCTCTCAATTAGGGCAAACAGCTTATTAGGCAAATTTCATGTTTAGGTATAACGCCTTCATTGGCATCTTGCGTTTAAGGTAACTCGATCAAAAGGGTACAGGGTTATCAATTAACAACCGTAACCTATCGCACCAAAGCTGCACCTTTTCTGTCCTTGATGACATTAACACAGCTAGCGCGTGGTGAAAGATCAAACTATACGAAAAGCTTAGCAGCAGACGTCCTCGGAAGCTCATTCTTATAGATAGCAGAGATAGCAAAAAAAGGTATCCAGTTGCACTTTAACGCACCTTCATGGTCGTCAGGTGGGCTATGGGAGGCTGCCGTTAAAAGCCTTAAATATCACCTAAAGACAGTAGTGGGTGAGCAGAGATTAACGTTTAAAGCATTCAGCACGATACTCTATCAGTTAGAGGCTTGCTTAAATTCCAGACCGCTGTGCCCTTTAACCGAAAATTCACAAAATTTGAATTATCTCACACCCGCTCATTTCTTGTCAAGTGGTCCAAGCTTAACACTTTATGAGACAGAAAAAGACTTACGCACAAGGTGGAATTTGTCTCAAAGAATCTATCAAGACATATGAAAGCGCTGGCGAGGTGAATATCTAACGCAATTAAACGCTAGAAGCAAGTGGAGGCACCCTCAGAAGAACATAAAATGTGGTGACTTGGTTTTGATATATGACGCCAATCTACCGCCCGGCAGATGGACAATGGGAAGAGTGACACAAGTACACCCCGGCAGCGATGGGTATGTCCGAGTTGTCACACTTCAAACTAAAAATGGTTTGATGCGACGACCTATTGTTAAACTTACTCCATTGCTTAAATTTTTCTAACGAGGAGAGCGATCAAATATCGTCTTCAGACCAACAAAAACGTACAACGTCACCGCAACCAAATCAAACAGCAAAGAAGGGACTTCACTACTGTTACAGTATCTTAATGTTTTTATTATTGCTTATGTTATCTTTATTATGCAACGTTCAAGGCGCATACAACATAACCCAATTGCAAGATAGTCAAGCTGTTTATTTCGATAAAATTGCCGAAATGAACCTAATCCAAGATCAATGGAAAATAGTTGTGTATTACAACATGCAGCCGTATTGGAACGCATCAAAAATATTCAACATTTTTAAGAAACATCTTGAAAACCTATGTACACAAACAGAAAGAAGATCCCACTGTGACGTTATTACGTTGCAGCTACGTCACAAATTCATGGAACTCAAATAGTACGACCGCATGTTGCTCAGTCAGCATTCTGTAAGCACATACGCGCACGCGACGAGGTCTTATCAATGGGATTGGTTACATCGCAAACAGTTTCTTCGGTGTACTTGACGAGCATTTTGCTGAGCAATATCGAAATGACATTGCTTTAATTCGACAAAATGAGAAACATATCACATTTATGGCGAAATCAAACTTCAATAATTGAAGCCGAAAACAACTTACTAAAACGTATGTCCAGCACTATTGAAAAACAACATACGATATCTCTGTTATCAAAATAAACAATGAAGTACAGAAGGTAGCAGTCACAGAAGATTTTATCCTGTCATCATTAATCGCCAATAACATATTAAGCAGCGTATAGAGCATTCAAGGTTCTTTATTAGAAACTATCACTAACGTCAAACACTTCAATCTCCATCTAATTACACCGGCTCAACTTCAAGATGAGTTAAATATTATATCAAATCAACTACCCAAGGAATTATCACTTCCTATCGCATAACATCAGATCTATACAAAATGTACCAAATCATGCAAGTAAAGACTCGTATTATGAAGGAATTTTCATTTTTGAAATACGAATTTCGCTGGTTAATGGAGAAAGTTACGATATTTATCATATGATTCCAATTAAATATCAACTACAGGGTAGTATGATTAACATAGTTCTTATATCAGATTATATAGCCTTAAATATCAGAAAGGATAGGTACTTACATGCCTCTTTCCTCATCGGAGCTACAAAATGCAATCAATTTGATAGTGAATCATACCTTTGTCAATTGCAGAAACCTATTTATCTATAGTTCAGACCAACATTTTTGCGTAAAAAATCAAGAAGAAAGTTCGTGCAGTACTATTAGAAGTACATGCATAACAACGTGGATAGAACTAAACGTAATGAACACATTCATTATCACATGTTGTGGCCATTGCCCTCTACGTATCCTATATATATATATATATATATATCAAATTACCACTGAACAGGTGACAGTGGAGCAAATATCATCGCGCTTGGTAACAACTGCGTCATCAAGGGAGAGACCTTCATGATTACGTCACATAAACAACTAACACTCGATATGAAAGTCACGCCCGAAATTATTGCCGTAGAGATTCCTCCCGTCAATAACATAATCAATTTATCAATACCAACCACTGAGTATAAGCAAGGAAACTATCAAACGTCTCTACAAGATATTTCCAAACAAATAGAGCAAATGAAGGCGGCAACAGACCTATCTAATGTCGACGATGATGATATATCATATCACGATGTTCACCATTATGTGGCTATTTACTTCGTTGGGGCGGTTGGCAGGGCTAGTCTTCGCTGTTTGCGTACGTGCGCTCTCGCCGACGCCGCGCCGCACCGTCCAGCTCGCGCTGCCGCAAGCGCCACCTACTGTACACTACCGTGTTAATATGAGTGATCTGTGTGAAACTGCTATAGCAAAGCAAAGTGATCAGTGCGCGAGCCAAATATCTCTTAGTGATCAGTGCGCGAGTCAAATAAACAATTCGAGCGTGTGTGTTACGGACAAAGCTACTTTCCCTATCATTAGGAAATGTACTTTTAAAACATCATCTTAACTTAGTCCTTTAAGTAAAATTGTTCGATCACCTTGTATCACCACATGCTACTAACACCATCATCTTTCATAATCATCAGTTATCTCGCGCCCGGGAGTCAGGTAAATGTTATAGATTTTTAATTATTTCACAAAAACAGCCAGCCACAAAACACACTTTGTTCAGTGGGAAGCGCACACGCACTCTACAACACGAATTATCTGAGGGTCAAGTGTAGTGCGCTATGCACACGATGAATTACCCTTTCGCCCCACCGAAAGACGTGTTGTCGACGATTCTTGGTAAGTATATGCATAACAGTTAACCTCAAATCTATAAATGTACTTAAAACAGTATATTAAAACCACTTTTACCACTAATATTCAAAATAAATATTTTTACTGATAAATGATCAATAAAAAATATCTATCACCGTCATAACTATATTTGAATTGATATAAACGCCAATATATTTTTTATTTATTCACTGATTATTTGTACTGATACGACACACAAAGGTTCGCAACTAACTTCAGGGTGTAAAAGGTTCGCAACTAACTTCAGGGTGTTGCTTTTTTCTGTCGGTGTGCGCGCGCATCGTAAAAATTCACTCTCATCATTTTTCTCAATCGCGCCAAAAGAAGTATAACTTCAATAAAAATAATTTCATAGTACTTGTATGGTGCACACCGTACATTGCGAATTGTGCGCGCTCATCAAATTGTTATTCATTCATTGCAACTCATTTATTATGTAAAATCAGTTCATATTCATATCGCGTCATAGCAACACCTATCATTATCAAATAAGAAGTGAACTCAATATACGTGTTAAATCAAATTCTACAGTATCACTAGCGGACCCGACAGACGTTGTCCTGTCTTAATTATTATCTAATTTTTCGCAGAACCTTCTCCTGACAATAACAGACACAACAAAAAAAGAATTATCGGAATCGGTCCAGTCGTTCACGCGTGATGCCGTGACCAAGGGAAATAGGGATTTATTTTTATATAAATATAAATAGATATTTCTTATCTCCTATTCTACAAACCCTCTATCACCTACCTACAGATATCCCCCGTAAACTTTTCATTACTTTAATTTCCCTATTCCCACTCCTCCCATTCCGCTTCTTCCCTACCTCCCCCCTCCCACTACCTTGCCTCATACTTCCCACTCACTTCCTTCTCATCTTTCTCTCATTTTCCCCTCACTACCCTCTCACTTCTCCCTCACTTTACCCTCACTTCCCCCTCACTTCTTCCCTACTCCATACTTCTCTTTCACCCCCCCTCTCTTCCCCCTCTTTTCAATTTTCAAGTCGCTAACTTCAAAACTATTATTTTATTATATTTATTTTATTTTATTGTCACTAATTGCGCAGTTTACAAAAAACTAAAAAAAAGTGGCACATTAATTCCAAATGTGAAATCGACCTATTAACCGTTGCTGTACCAGGACGTGATCATGCAAGGGATGGCGAGACTTCAATCATTTTTTATCTTTCTGTGGAGCTAGTCACCGCTTTGCGAACGTCTGGGGGCGTTATACCAGCCAATGGGTGGAGCAGTTGTACTGGAGTCAGTTTGAGACAGCCCGTAATGATACGGCACGTCTCATTCAATGCAGTCTACCAGCTTTACACGGGCGGATCTGCTCCCCACAGGGCACGCGTACTCGGCAGCAGACAATGCTAGCGCCAACCCAGATGTTCGCAATACCTGCGGTGAGGCACATTACAAAGATGCTGTTTGTGTTTATTGCAAGCGTGTACTATATTTTTGAGGGCAGCGCAGTTTTTAGCATAGATCAGGGGCCTGTCTAGAATAATTAATACCGAGGTACTTAGTTGGTGATTATGGGCTATTTGAACGTCATACCACACGATATTTAGTATACGACTTGTCTATCTATTGCAGAGGTGGAACGCACACGATTCGGTCTTGGTTGGGTTAAGATTTTTTTTTATTGCCGGCAGTGGCAGACGAGCAAACAGCCCACGTGATGGTAAGTGTTAAATTGTCGCTCATGGACGACTCTACGAAGCCGCTGCCTACCGTGAAGGCAGTGGGGTAGGTGAAAGGATTAAGGGAAGTGATGAAAAAGGAAAGGGGGTATCATGGCCTCACACACAAACGCAATAGTACGGATACTACTACTCTTACGTCGATTTTCTATATGAGAGGGTATTATACTTTCCCGGTCGATCCGGCCCATTCTGCTAGCGTGCGTGCGAGCGTCTACCTTCGAGTTTTCTTCGTAGTAATAATGACTGGGTACCGTAGATTTTCAGTTAAATCGTTGCAAACAAACATACAAAAAATCAAATCTTTTCTCTGTATAATATTAGTCCGAATCGAAAATAATTTAATCACTATCACTACTTAGTATAAAACAAAGTCACTTCCCGCTGTCTATCTGTCTGTACTTATGTATGCTTAGATCTTTAAAACTACGCAACGGATTTTGATGCCGATTGTTTTATAGGTAATAGTGATTCAAGAGGAAGGTTTATATGTATATAACATGCATAATATAGTAGAGGAAGACTGATAATTTTTAATGTGATGTGTATGTACATAAACATTTTTTTGCGCTTACATTGCAAACACTTGCTGAACCCTACAAGATAGATCAAAATAATGTACTACAGTATTGTACACCATAAAAAGAGGTCTACATAAAAGTCCGTGTTGGTATATGTCTATCTCTTAGGGATAACCCACAATAACCATTTTGTATCCCTTACTTTTGACGAGAAATAATGGCTTATTTACGAAGCGATTTTAGCAATGCAGCATTAATCCTTATCTTATTAAGTAGAAACCTTAAATACATTATGCATTCAATATACGTTTACAGCATAAAATTCAAATGAATATTTGCCAAGATATCACAGATTTAAAATGCAGGGACATAGCGGTTGCGGCGGTACCTGCCGGGGCGCGCGTGCCTATTGGTACCTGCATTGAGTGTTCACATGGATGAGTACATACCTCTAAAGAAAACATAAGGTGTGAACGTTGTAATATAAAGACATTCTGTACTATATTTACTATCAGCATTGCATCCGTGCGTGCCAGGGCGGGTCTCTAGTGTATAATTTATATATTTTGTTTATCTACTTGTAATCTACAATGTATAAGGTAAAAAAAACTGTAAAATTGCATGCCTTCAGGTATGGCTCATCTTGGCACATTTACCATCGCTAACTGAAAATCTAATTACATGACGAATTAGTCAATTTAACGATCAATTTCGACTAATTACCGACTACTAATTATTAGAATTGGTCGGTCCACCGTTTAAAAGTTATAAGGGGGTATTGCTAGCTGTGCCAAACTGAGCGCTCAGGTTGGTACTTAAAAACTACAAAGTTATACTCCCCTAAACTTTTGAACGGCGGGCCGTAGAACTGAAATTTCGTGTGTAATGTCGACTAATTACTAAATAATTGTAGGTATCATCAGATTTTCGTTAGGTGCTACGGTTTTTGAGATATGAGGTGGTTGTGCCAACCTTAGCGCTTAGTTTCGCACAGCCACCAACCTTAGAACATTTAAACGGTAGACCGACTAATTCTGGCATTTTGCGACTAATTACTGACTATTTCGTCATGTAATAGATTTTCACTTCGCGATGGTGGTTGTGCCAAGATGAGCCATACTGCCTTTAGGCGGATTGTGGAGATATCAATTTATACATTGTATGTCATCAGAATTACCCAATTTTTCATATTTTTTTATGAAAATTTTGTAAAATAATTGTTTTGTTTTCCCGATTTTCTTTTGTTTATGTTTCGCAATGTTCATTTGTTTTTTTTTTGTTTTTGTAATTAAAAATAAAAGGTTGTATCACTGGTAATTTTTTATTGCTGTTCTAACAACTTTCAACTTTAGTAGTAAGTAGGGTAATTCAATTACTAGTGTTACTACTAGTAGTAAGATTGGTAGTTAACACGGGCAAAAAGGACTTTTTTCTTCAAAATTTTAAATCTATTTGCGAATTAGCCTTTTTGAGACTCGAGTGCCATTTTGCAAATTAAGCTTTTTATGACTAAACGGTTTCAGTGTCGCCTTAAAGATTACCTCCTTCTCATAATTAATACAAGAGCGGGATAGGAAAAGGATAAGTAGTTCTGACTCAACAACCACAACAATATTTAAATTTCTATCTTTAAAATCTTGGCCGGGTTAGACTCACTATGACCATTTCTGGTGGAAATTATAAAAAAATCGACTTTTCTATACTAAACTGTTTCTTCTAGATCCGAAGATGTGTGCGTTCGCGCAGCGGAATGTTGTTGAATTTAAAGATTTTAATTATGCAGATATTTAGTGTATGACGTCGTATAATTGTGTATAGTAAAAAAAAATTGTGCACGCAGCCATCGTGGAGAAATTCACCAAAAACTGATTCCGCTTGGCGAACGTTGTCCTGGAGGAACTTTTTTTATTCCATAGACTTTAGAAGAAAAGAGATGTGTCCAAAAATTAGTGTGTATTTGTGTGTAATTGTGTATGTATGAATAAAATTAGTGCATGCATAAACTTCGGAGAAATTCAAGTTTCCGCTACGCGAACGTTTGGCCATTAGCTAGTTTTCATATAAAGCGCTTACATAGAGAGCTGTAGATTTTTACATACGTTGTTTTGAATTTGTTTATATTTGTTTAAAAAACAGATTTAGAAAAATCGTAGGGCTTAAAAGATAAAAATATGAACGTAAAATACGCTTATTAGGTCTTAGTTCTTAAAGTATGCACTTTAGGGTCTAGATTTTCACGTTTATACAAACCTTGTAAGTGTCTGCAACATGTTGCCAAGTATCAATGATGTTCCGTTAGTAATTAAAAAGTTATAGGACAATTTACCATGAATAGATCACTGTTTAAAAAGCACAAATATCACGACGTTCTAAAGGAATTGCATGGTAAAATGTATGCCAATAATTAGTGTATTCATTTAACTATTCACATGCAAAATTTCATGTCATTAAATTCAGTAATTAAAGAAAAACAGTTATAATACTGACGAAGCATCGAAAACCTACATAACCCGACCAAGTTCCGGATGGCTACAAAAAAGCGGCCGTGTAATATATTTAGGTAACAGCCCAAAATTTACAGTATAATACCGGTATTGAATTGGTATAGGTGATAACACAATTGTTGTTTCGATATAATGTATAGGTCGTTTATTTTTGTACACCTACTCAAATTGTTGATCAAATCTAAACAACTGAATAGTATGTGATATTATACTTACCCTTATATTCATAATCGTTTATTAAACCTATTTTAGTTAAAACACATTTAAGTCTATTGCTGTCGTTGCAAGCGTTTGTTAACGTTATTATAATTACATAATTAAGTATTATATGTAATTAAAAATATTTTTGTACACGGATATTTAAATAGAGAAGTACTTATTAATTGAAGATTTATTTTTATCGTAGATAGTGGCGTTATTATTAAAAAAATATTTTTCATTCAAGAAATGCAATTGTTTTATTTTTTCCTAAAGCTTGTGTACGCAACTGTACTATATTAATAAATACTATATTGGAAGGTTAAGAACGTTTCTTAGATATATGGCACGGCCGCTTTTTTGTAGCCATCCGAACTTGGTCGGGTTATGTAGGTTTTCGATGCTTCGTCAGTATTATAATTGTTTTTCTTTAATTACTGAATTTAATGACATGAAATTTTGCATGTGAATAGTTGAATGAATACACTAATTATTGGCATACACTTTACCATGCAATTCCTTTAGAACGTCGTGATATTTGACTGCTTTGTAAATAGACATGTGTAAGTAATGCGAGAGATGCATTACGCGTCATATTACCTATGACTGTATTGTATCATTAGTTCATTACACATCACTCGACCGGTAATACCATTACATATTACACTAAACATGACGCGCGCGTCATAACTTAAGAGATGAGATACAATAGTACGAGCGCAAAGTACTGCGAACTGCGATGTGATGCGAGGTGCCCGGCGTAATGTAATGTAGTAATAATGTTACCTACTTGTTTCAACTTTGGTTTGGTATCATGACTGTCATGTGTACGTACGAAATAGAGAGAGACGAACACATAAGTGCGAGTGAGTGAGAGATTTTGCAGTGTCAATTTGCGTGTGGTCGCTGAGTATCGCTAGTTCGACAACAATTGGTCTCTCTGTGTTCAAATTGTCGCTTGAACTTTGAACAGTATCTCAAATGCTATAAGGTTTATATTACTTTGGCACCACCACGTTCGTAATGGCTTATATTGGTAGACCGTGCGTCGTTGGCGTTACAATATCGCGCATCATGGCATCATGACAGCCATCACGGGTAATGTTTAAAGTAATGATGTAATGTCATATTACTCGGCACGAAATGTAATACCACATAACATTACTTTCGGAAGTAATGTTTTGCGCATGTCTATTTGTAAACAGTGATCTATTCATGGTAAATTGTCCTATAACTTTTTAATTACTAACGGAACATCACTGATACTTGGCAACATGTTGCAGACACTTACAAGGTTTGTATAAACGTGAAAATCTAGACCCCAAAGTGCAAACTTTAAGAACTAAGACCTAATAAGGGTATTTTACGTTTATATTTTTATCTTTTAAGCCCTACGATTTTTTCTAAATCTGTTTTTTAAACAAATATAAACAAATTCAAAACAACGTATGTAAAAATCTACAGCTCTCTATGTAAGCGCTTTATATGAAAACTAGCTAATGGTCAAACGTTCGCGTAGCGGAAACTTGAATTTCTCCGAAGTTTCTGCATGCACTAATTTTATTCATACATACACAATTACACACAAATACACACTAATTTTTGGACACATCTCTTTTCTTCTAAAGTCTATGGATTAAAAAAAGTACCGCCAGAACAACGTTCGCCCAGCGGAATCAGTATTTGGTGAATTTCTCCACAATCGCTGCGTGCACAATTTTTTTTTTTACCATACACAATTATACGACATCATACACTAAATATCTGCATAATTAAAATCTTTAAATTCAACAACATTCCGCTGCGCGAACGCACACTCCGAAGATCTATCATCTACCCTACCAGTTAATAAATTTATGAAATATTAGAAGCACAAAGTAGACCGTACTTATTTGTTTTTTTTATGGATCTCATACAAAACAGTTTTAAATAAAATAGCCTGACATGAGATAGCATTCAAGTCAGCAGAGTTAACATTGATTGGAAGTGTTAAGTTTAGCTAAAAGGTGCGTAGCTATGTTATTGTCTTGTCAAGTGGCAAAATCGGCAAAATTATATTAAACATAAATAAAAATTTAAACAACACATTACAATATGGAATGTCAATATATTTTACTTCATATCTACAATTTGATTTCTACTTTGAGAATAAATGGCTGAAATTAAAATGTTTTTTTAACAATATACAATGTTTTGTATAGCATTGTTATTGGTAATTATTATTTTATTCCGCATTATTTTAAGAGAATGCAGAAAAGGTTAAAAAAAATACTACAATTTCACTGGAGTTATCTATCTACAAACATAAAAAGACATATTCCAATGTAAAATAAATATATTTCAAATCAAATGTATGACATTTGATCTGTTTCAATGACAGACTGATAAAAAATCTACTAACATTAAGCAATATTTATCGAAAATCGAATACGTAACAGAAATTCCATTTACTAATAAATATAAACCCACGCCGTCACCCATTGCACGCTGAATTAAAAGCGACATTCTCTAATATTATGGCATAATACACTTAAAATTATTATTTTCGTCTAATTTCTAAGCGTCAACAATAAATGTTGTTCAATTCAACTAATACAGCTATGCAATGAGAAAGGGTGTGAATCCGTGTAACAGATTTCATAGTTCCTTTGATTGTCTATTCACCAAATAACATAAAACATTGATTTTTCCAATTTTAATCTACCTTTCTATAGTCATTAGTAGACACTATAAAACAATTATGGAAGGAAGAAGACGCCTCGAAAACGAAATATAAATATAGACTTACGAATGTAAAGAGAGTTGTTTAACCTTTAAGACCTTAGATACAAACTTATATTACAAGTTAATGTTAATTAAAATGCAACCCTCTAGTAAAGTCCCATAATATGCGACCACGAAATCAATAATGACGTTACAACAGTTTAAGTATTCCTATTCACAGCACTTAACCACATGTTAGTCAGCTGTTTCACGCACAAGACGATCACAAACTCACTTCGGTGTCACAGTATCACCATAATCATCGATTGCATTGACGTAATTTAAATATTTATATACTCATATGTACAATTTATTATAACGTCCCGGAAACGCACTACAGCGATTCCTCGAAGGCGGCCATGAGGTCGCTCTGCATATTCATGTCTATCTGTCCGGCCATCTGTAACAACAATATCACACCACTGTAGTGATCATATACATTATTGGCATCGGTGGACACAAGCTTGTAAGTGCGGGCGGCGAAGCGATACACAAGGCTGTTAACGCAGGTAAGTGAAAGGTGTACGTACGGCCTCGCGCTACGCAGAAGCTCGCGCTCGCGCTCGGAAGCGGCGGGCTTGTCTGGAGCGGCGTTAGCGGGCGGCGAGACGCGACACAAGACTATTAGAGCAAGCGAGTGAGAGGTGTACGTACGGCCTCACGGCGGCGGCGCTCCTGCTCGCGCTGGCGCAGGCGCTCGCGCTCGGAGGCGGCGGGCTTGTCTGGAGCGGCGTTAGCGGGCGGCGAGACGCGACACAAGACTATTAGAGCAAGCGAGTGAGAGGTGTACGTACGGCCTCACGGCGGCGGCGCTCCTGCTCGCGCTGGCGCAGGCGCTCGCGCTCGGAGGCGGCGGGCTTGTCTGGAGCGGCGGCGGCGGGCGGCGAGGCGCGACACAAGACTATTAGAGCAAGCGAGTGAGAGGTGTACGTACGGCCTCACGGCGGCGGCGCTCCTGCTCGCGCTGGCGCAGGCGCTCGCGCTCGGAGGCGGCGGGCTTCGGCGGGCGGCGAGGCGCGACACAAGACTATTAGAGCAAGCGAGTGAGAGGTGTACGTACGGCCTCACGGCGGCGGCGCTCCTGCTCGCGCTGGCGCAGGCGCTCGCGCTCGGAGGCGGCGGGCTTCGGCGGGCGGCGAGGCGCGACACAAGACTATTAGAGCAAGCGAGTGAGAGGTGTACGTACGGCCTCACGGCGGCGGCGCTCCTGCTCGCGCTGGCGCAGGCGCTCGCGCTCGGAGGCGGCGGGCTTGTCTGGAGCGGCGGCGGCGGGCGGCGAGGCGCGACACAAGACTATTAGAGCAAGCGAGTGAGAGGTGTACGTACGGCCTCACGGCGGCGGCGCTCCTGCTCGCGCTGGCGCAGGCGCTCGCGCTCGGAGGCGGCGGGCTTGTCTGGAGCGGCGGCGGCGGGCGGCGAGGCGCGACACAAGACTATTAGAGCAAGCGAGTGAGAGGTGTACGTACGGCCTCACGGCGGCGGCGCTCCTGCTCGCGCTGGCGCAGGCGCTCGCGCTCGGAGGCGGCGGGCTTCGGCGGGCGGCGAGGCGCGACACAAGACTATTAGAGCAAGCGAGTGAGAGGTGTACGTACGGCCTCACGGCGGCGGCGCTCCTGCTCGCGCTGGCGCAGGCGCTCGCGCTCGGAGGCGGCGGGCTTCGGCGGGCGGCGAGGCGCGACACAAGACTATTAGAGCAAGCGAGTGAGAGGTGTACGTACGGCCTCACGGCGGCGGCGCTCCTGCTCGCGCTGGCGCAGGCGCTCGCGCTCGGAGGCGGCGGGCTTCGGCGGGCGGCGAGGCGCGACACAAGACTATTAGAGCAAGCGAGTGAGAGGTGTACGTACGGCCTCACGGCGGCGGCGCTCCTGCTCGCGCTGGCGCAGGCGCTCGCGCTCGGAGGCGGCGGGCTTCGGCGGGCGGCGAGGCGCGACACAAGACTATTAGAGCAAGCGAGTGAGAGGTGTACGTACGGCCTCACGGCGGCGGCGCTCCTGCTCGCGCTGGCGCAGGCGCTCGCGCTCGGAGGCGGCGGGCTTGTCTGGAGCGGCGGCGGCGGGCGGCGAGGCGCGACACAAGACTATTAGAGCAAGCGAGTGAGAGGTGTACGTACGGCCTCACGGCGGCGGCGCTCCTGCTCGCGCTGGCGCAGGCGCTCGCGCTCGGAGGCGGCGGGCTTGTCTGGAGCGGCGGCGGCGGGCGGCGAGGCGCGACACAAGACTATTAGAGCAAGCGAGTGAGAGGTGTACGTACGGCCTCACGGCGGCGGCGCTCCTGCTCGCGCTGGCGCAGGCGCTCGCGCTCGGAGGCGGCGGGCTTGTCTGGAGCGGCGGCGGCGGGCGGCGAGGCGCGACACAAGACTATTAGAGCAAGCGAGTGAGAGGTGTACGTACGGCCTCACGGCGGCGGCGCTCCTGCTCGCGCTGGCGCAGGCGCTCGCGCTCGGAGGCGGCGGGCTTGTCTGGAGCGGCGGCGGCGGCGGCGGCCGCGGCGCCGGGCGGCGATGCGCGCGCCACGGGCGATACGCTGGGCGATGCCACTTCGGCGCTCTCCGCTTTTCGTACTCCTTGTCCGACTCTGAAAGTGGTTACAAAATTTTAATATTACTTACTCCAGTTACGTTTCATCCTTTTTTTTTCTCAAGTGATGTAATTTTCTTTTTTAATCCAACAACAATAAATCATGCAAAAATAGTAAAATGCGTTTTTTATTTACCTATTGTGGAATGATTTTTTATCGAAAGCGGGTGGCCTAGCATCATCGTGATTGTTGGTCACGCGGCTGTAAACCAATAATAACTTTACGCTTTACATTTATGTCCATTTTCACAAGCAGCGGTCGCCAAAGTGTACGAGTTAGTAATTAAAGCGGTAGACATGGCGACATTGTAGTTTTTGTATTTAACAAAAATATTAGTGGTCTTCAGTTTTTCGAATTGTGCTCTGGTTACTGGTTGGTGCGCTATCCTCTGTCCTGCTTCATTTAATGACAAAATTAGACGAAGTATAAAGTTATTACTCTTCGCCTATATGGAGCATTAGGGTTACTACACACAAGCCGGCCGACATTGTTTATTCAACAGTTCGATATTCGTCAAACAACATAGCCGACCCGAAGCACTTACTGCACTTGTTCGATTGCAATCGACTTGAGTCGAGGTAGTTCAGTCGGGTCGGCATTCCATTCGGCAGTATTTGTGGAACGAAAAAGCCGAGCCGTGGCAACTTAAGGACTATTATATTACGTTCGGCCTTCATACGGGAAAGCCAGGCAGCATTCGTTTACATATTATTTTCCGCTAGGCTTGCTGATTAATGCTGGCCCGCTTATATGTGTAGCAACCCTCAGTCAACTGCTGAAAAATGCCAATTCTCATTAACTACTACTAGGATTGAAAATCGAAGTTTTATTCTACTAAGTTTATTTATGTCATAAATTGCAAAATGCACTCAGCACATATTCAATGATTTAATTCTTCTTTAAGGTACTTTATATGGATTATACAAGTTATGTTTTTATGCATGATATCAATGGTTTGATACTTACCTCATCTTTTCCTCGTCGGGGTGTCGCCTTTCAGTTTCTTGCCGTTGTCTTTCTCTCTCAGCCTGTTCCTTTTTTCGTAATTCTTGCTGTTCGATGAGCGCTCTTTGGCGATCGATTTTCTCTCGCGCTTGCTTTTTAAAAGCCTATAAAGAAATAAATTTATAATTTATTTCAGTCATTTAAACCTGTGCCTGCAATTACTAAATGTCTGATAATATAGAGGAACAGATTAAAATTAGCAAGTAGCGGCGGGTTTAAAATAGCTTACAAAAATTAACGTTGGAACACAAATAAGTGATATCTGCTAAAAGCGAAGAAATACATATTACTTTTTAGTGTGTATTACATAGACACTTTTTGTCACTGACACGAGTACTTGTAAAGAGGAAGTAACTGGAAACAAATATGTTTACGTCAGCGCAGGGAGTGGCTGATTTCATACTGGTTCTATACAAATCATATATTTATTGGTAGTTTATATCCTACACAAATCACAAAAGTGTCTACGCTTGCGAAAAGCCAAGAATCCATACTAATATTATAAATGCGAAAGTAACTCAGTCTGTCTGTTACGCTTTCACGCCTGAACCACTGAACCGATTTTGATGAAATTTGGTACAGGGTTAGAATAGACCTTGGAGAACAACATAGGCTATATTTACTTATAAACTTTCGCGTTGCATGATATAAATTTATAATCATACGGGAATTAACGCGATCATGCATTAGGTATTTACATACCTTATTTTGCTTGACGTTTCGACCAGGTTACACTTGTCTGCTTGTGACCACGGCCGGTGTAACCTGGTCGAAACGTCAAGCAAAATAAGGTATGTAAATACCTAATGCATGATTGTGTAAATTTGTTTCTGGCACTCGCCGGCCGCTTTGGCGCAAGGTGGATTTAAAATCGGCGATCATAGACTTAGGGATTTTAATATTTGAGTGACAGTTTTTTGCCGGATAATGGTTCTATCAAATGAATTATATTTTTTTTTTACGAAAAGTTTGTATGGAACCAGTATGAAAAATCCGGTTATCCGTGAGATAGCAAGTAAAACCGTAATATCCTTACAGGTGGTTATAGTACTGAGTAGTTGCTTAAAACCTCTAGTGAATACGTAGCGAGAAATCTTAAGTTAAATGATCCGACCACTACTAGCTTTATTACCATTTTTGCCTAATTATAGCTCAAAGTATCAGTGAGCAGCAATATGTTTAATCTAAAGACAGAAATAATTTATCATTATTGACTTCATTTTTTTTATGCATGTATTTATTTAAATTTCATTAGGTACAACATTAATATAAGACTTACTTGAAAGCTATCCATCACAGGTTTTTGTTTGATTTGATTATTTGTGCTTATATTTGGTATGCTTTGTGGGCTACCTGCTTGAGCCAACGACGACCACGAACTCGCATTTTTTAAATTCGGGTCTTGTTTAAGTTTAAAAGCTTGTGCAAAGTTAGAATTTTTGGAGTCTTCCATCTTCTTTTCCATTTCATATTTAGCGCGGTCAGAAATGTTGTTGGAAACAATATTCGGTACTCCCATTAGATCTTCGATAGGTTTCGGCGTAAGCAATGGTTTTATTTCCTCTTTCTTTATAGCCGGGGTGAGTAGGCACGGGGCATTCGGCATATTGTGGTGAGACTGAGCGATAACGCTGTGTTGGGTCGACGGTAAGGTGTCAAATAGAGACGACACCGGCGGTACTCCAGTCATGCCGGGTATGCTAGGATTCACATCGGGCCTCAATATGTCCCGCTCGTGCGGCATTTTGTCCACGTATCCATTGTGAGACGGGAGGTACATTTCGGTTTTAATCTCGGGAACCCGGGCGACATCGGTCAATCCGCCGAGTTGAGCCATCAGGTTCTGGTGCGCGGCGTCCGGCATCATCTGAGGTTTAGGAAGCGAGAACTCCTCTTCGAGACGCATCGACGACTCCGAAACTCCGACACTGACGTCCATCGGCACGTCCGCCTTCAAACTTCTTTCGAGACTCGCCAACGACCTCTCGATCGGATCTATGTACTGGGAAGGGTCGACCTTGTCGAGGCCGTTCCTCGGCTCCGTCTTCATGACCGGCTTGGGCTCGTCCGGCACGCGCGCGACGGGCGCGAGCGAGGAATCGGGCACAGTGTCGGCGGAGTGCGCGGGGTGCGGCTGGGGCGCGGGCGGCGGCGGCGCGGGCGCGGGCGGCGCGGCGGGCTCCTTGTCGTCGGGCGGCGGCTGCGCGGGCGCGGCGGGCGGCGCGGCGGGAGGCGCCACGTCGGCGGGCGCGGGCGGCGGCGGCTCGGGGACGGCGGGCGCCACCGCTGCGGTCACCGCCACTACGGGCTTCTGTCAAAGCAACAACATTTACTATACTCAGTCTCAGTACGAGTATTCAGACTTTCGATTTGTACCGTATCTCGTCGTCACGCAAACTTACGATCTCCGGACGTTCGATCGGCGTGAGCTAAGATATTAGTCTGTTACCACGAGTAGGTATACTAATTGGCATAATTATTGTATGTAAACAGACTACTCCACTATTCTAATCACTATGTATTGAAATAGAAAAAACACTCACGACTTGCGGTGGATGCTGATGTTGCTTCTTCGCCTTCTTCTTAGGCGTTCTGCTCGGACCGGTGCCTGCAAGTAGACAAGTATGCACGAAAAAGATAGTGAGGTTTGTGTGATAAAATACCTACTAGTGCAAAAATATATACTTAACTTGACATACGGCATTGCACGCACTCCTAGTTCCAGAAATTTCTAAGTCTTCTTACTAGCAATGTGTAAGAAGAGAGGAGAAGCCATATGTGTATGGTACGTTCACTGATACCCCTCTGTTACATGAATAATTTTTAATAGCCATTTGACTAATGTTCAGATCTCAGGGCATCCAAATGAAATTCAATATAAGTTACTTAAAAGATTTACTTAAATCGTTATATATTGAAATATATACAAAGTTTATTTCCACTCACTCTTACATCTAATAATTTTTAAGTCATGAGTTGATTAAATCAATCTTACATAAAATTTAACACAGGCTGTGTTTCTGTTTACATGTCAAGTCTACAGTAATGTTACAACTATGTGTTGTGTTCAGATAACTAATTGCACCAAGTGTACATACTATTCGCTTAAAATCAAAGTTACATGGGATCTCTCAATAAAGTCAGAACCCGTTAAGTTAGGTAAATCTGTAAACATATTCAACTATTAATATTTATTTTATAAACTAGCTACAAAATAAACGTTTTTGTTATTTATTTAGCAGACTATAACAATGAGATTTATCAGTCCTCTTTACTAACGGGCTCCTAATTTAAAACAATTATTTTTACCAAGTCTTGACAGATAATCTCCATTAAGTTCTGACAATATTACTGTAAGGTATATGTTAACTTCTTTGTTCATTTCCTTCCGAAAAGAAGGATTCCTACATAAAATATTATGTTTACTACATACTAACTTATATTTATAGATCCTTTGAAGCAACCTGCAATTGTACTTGGTAAAAAATAAATACTATTCAATTAATGGACTATTGGGAAAGTGATTCATTTGGAAAATAATTTAATTGAATAAAATTTAATACTTATTTTCTCTAGTCTGATGATAGAATTGGGCTACTCAATCTAATTAATATAAAATAAAATGTATAGATACATATGTAGTGTAAAAGCTTTCAAAATAAGGTGACAATAAAACATAAGTATACAAGTAAAACGGTCAACATTTTACCTATAAAATGAATTGTAAAATGTGATGAACGCGTCATAAATAATTTATCTATATTAACAATATAAAATTGTTTATAAGACCTGATTTTAAAAAACGAGCTGTCCGGCTACATGCATTTTAATGAAAGCCTTTATTCAACCTTATTAAACGCAACAAACAAATATTGCTTTCAACTTGAAATTTTTACAAAAAAAAAGTAAAGTAGAATAACATCACTTTTATTCCTGAATATGGACTATTTAAACAAAAAGACATAATATATTATGTCTCTATTCTTGATTACTCAACTTGAAACGGAAAAATAACTAAAATGACACATTAAATTCAATCTTCAAGGCTGTGGCTAACACACAGATGTAATTCAATATAGAACATTATACACAGAAATAATAGCAATAGTACAAAGTTTGTTCCAATTCAATTTCAGATATATAGGCTAGAGATTTATACAAACAAACATGAAATTACAGCATTCATCAATAAATCCATATTTGTTTACATAACCATTAACATGTTATATTTGTTACATTTGTTTAATTAAAACCCAAAATATAGTCATCAATATCTATCAGGCTACCAATAATGTTACCCCAAGCATTTACAATATCACTGAATTTCTTAAAATTCACTATGTTTGATACACTAAAACTGGCTCATGTATCTAAAGCAATGCATCCGTTGTAAGTACTTCACATTCAGGTATCAATAATACTACACTCTTAATATAAATTAATCCTAAGAGAATAGTACCATAAAACCACACATAATTACCATTTAAAGCCTTCCTTTTATTCAAATATACAATATAATTATTAATTTATATGCCTGAAGCAACTATTATTTTGGCAACACAATGATAGATATACAGGATAAAAAACCTAGTACCCATGACAAAATTGACATTATTTAAGTAAAAATAAATCTTCGCCACGTATTTGTATTTATTAACAAAGTATGCAAACAATTTGTGAAGGAAGGAGGCCAGCTTTAGGTATTTTTATTTTCAATTATAAATATTTTTGATCACAAATCACATAAATTTTGAGAGCAAGCATCAAGTGTATCAAGCATTAAACCAATAAAACATACCTTTTCAGTAAAATAAATTTTTAACTACAACATGTCACAAAAATACATCCTCATTGTAACAAAATGAGAAGTGAGACAATGATGGGGCTAAAGCGCGTATTCCACCTGACTAAATTCAGACGTCTTACTTAGAATCCTAAAAAGAACGCTAATTAGAAGCTTTCCTAATTCAGTTGCGAGCGAGCGCGCGGCAAATTCGGTTGGACGTTTTCGTAATGGCTCCAGTCCTGTTAAAGCAACAAAAATGGGTCTTCTCGTAGACTGGCCGTAGGCTCAATAAAAATATAAAAAAAGTAAAAATGAAAAACAAAAGAATATCTAATATAATTTATAATGTCTAACATAATAGAAAGGATAAATATATTAAAAATTTGCATGTCCTCACGCAGTGAAAAGTGCGGTGCAACTGAAGTAAAGCGTCTAAACGCTATTACACCTTCCTAAATCGCTTGCTAATTAGGATGCTAAATGATTTAGTCAGTCAGAAGCCACACTTCTTCCGATTTAGGATGCTAATTAGGATCCTAACTTCCTAAATACTATTTCCCTTGACTGAATTTAGTTACTGAATCATTTAGACGTCTGAATTTAGTCAGGTGGAATACGCGCTTAATTTTGCTTGCTAAGTTGGTATCCGTCCTTACACAATTGTTTGCATTAGTCCCTACGTGCTGTGCTGAGTCGCCAGCTGCTCTCGGTGTTCCTCTTCGCTTCGCAACACTGGACGTACCGACACTACTACCTATCCTTGTTCTTATTGTAACTTCTAAGCCTCAATAATTATTGTAGTTTCAATTTCACACTCAAAAGCAATTAGTAACCGTGAGATCTGAACTTTCCAATAAAAATCCATTAAAGATATAATTATTTTAAGGATGCAATAAAAATAACATCGCATTTGAGGACATGATATAGTTAAAAATGTTAATGTGAAAAGGTATTTTCCTATTGATTCATTAACGCAAACCAAATAACATATCTCTGACCGGCACCAATATCATAGTATCAGTGAACACCAAAGCTGGCTTCTCCTTCTCACTAACAATGTTTTTGTGCCTTTACCAACATTTCTTATTAAGCACAGTACACTATGGACTCATATTATACATATTGAATCAAACTTCAGGTGGTATCCCACTTCAATATCACAGTAATGGAAATAATAATTATTTACCTCGTAACTAGTTTCATAGTTCTCACTCTCGCAACGCAAACATAAAATAAAGTTATGGGGATTTCAAGTATTTATTCATTTTTCGTTAGTGTAAAGCCGCTTATCCGTATTTAGAAAGTTATAATCCCCAATATATGCAACAATTCGCTAACACAATCACACTATGGTTCTAAGTCTTTCCTTCATGCAAATTGGCTAATTTAAAGAAACACATAAGAACAACTCCAATGTTCAATGGATTCATATTACTCACTCATTTGATAAGACAAAAATAACTACCCATAAAATAATAATAAGTTTTAAATTTTAATAATGAGTCTTCATTAAATAAATACTATATATATTATATAAAGGACTATGTGATGTCCTAAGGTAGACATAAAAATTGTCATTTCACTAAAACAAACGCATTCTATTATCATTACACACCTAAATAAACTTCTCAGATGACTTCGTAAATTTCCAGTGTCATACCCTCTTGTCATTCATTCTGTCACTGACATCAATTTCAGACTAGAATTAAATTAACGGTTAAAATTGCATTTAAATTTTCAAAGTGTGATAGATAACTCGATTGATCGAGTCATAATGATCATATTGGTAAAAAATACTGGCAAAGGTAAAAAACTTTTTAGTTCCATTTATGAAATATTTACGAGAAAAAAATTGCTAACAACCTATAACTATTTATATATTTTAAGCATTTAAACATATCATTATAAAGTGAAATATCAATCTTAATTTAAATGCAAGTATCATTATAATCTATTACTAAAACTGTAATTTACATGGTATGGTACAAATAGAGTACCACTCAGTGCTAACTTTGTGTCTGTCTGTGAACCAAATGATAGTATCGATTACGGAAGTCGTCGGCAATGTAATCTAACCTGCTTCACTGTCACTGCTGTCCGAGGAACTGGTGTCGGTGCTCGACGACGAGTTCGACGAGTCGGACGAGCTCGACGACGACGACATGCCCCCACCCAAGGCTTCCTTACAGCCCTCTGCCGACATCATCATCACAATATTACACATTACACATTTGTATACCTACGTACGCACTGAGAGTTAAGGCTACAGTACGGCACAAAATAATCATGTACAGAACTTAATCCACATACAAGTTGCGTTCTAGCAACGCATACAGACACCGCTTATAGACACGATAACTCGGACCGGTCGGGAATAGTACGAGCACGAGTTCAACACCAAATTCCTACAATGTAAACAAACAGTCTTTCAAATATTTCTATAAAAAATTACATACATTTATACACATTCAGTTCACTACTTCATTTTGCAACTATTTGTACTAATGATTAATAATCTCAAAATGACGTTACGAATTACTTTTTGCGGTGGTAGAAGGACGTCAAATTGATTAACAGCTTTATTTTTTCTATACTGTTGTCTTTAAAAATCAATGATATAATTTGTTAGAAGTTGGTATAATATTTAGTAATTCATTCCGAACCAAAAGAGTATAACGGGACCCTATTACCAAGACTTCGCTGACAAAGTCAGAGGAATAAGGAAATTTAAAATGCTATGTTTTTAGGCAAAAATTAACCTTATGATTAAACCTTTCAACCGTTATCATAAAATATGTGGTGATTTCTTTTCACATTTGGCGGGTTCAGCTGAGGCGATTTTGAAAAATCTAAATGCAGTTCTACTTATTATTATAAATAAAATGATGTTATTTTTTAGTAAAATATCTTATATTCAATATTTAATGTACTTTTCAGTAAGATGGCATCGCCGAGGGATGCCTTGTGTACTTCAACTTAAAAGAAGTTTCATAAAATTTACTAGAAATTATAATAACATACCTAAACTTTAAAATACTACAAGTATACTATATTATTTGTCTTGTTAGTTTCCATAAATAACAACAAGTGTTCAACAAGTGGATAGTAAATGAACCAACTACTCTATGTATAAAATAAACAATGTTGTACATACCTTTTTTCTGTTGTTGTTTTTTATTTGTTCCCAGTTGCCCAGATACATCCTGCAACCTCTTTTCTAATTCCTGTTTCTTTTCTGCTATTTGTTCATCTTTAGATTTACCGGATACTTTACGATCTGTTGTTACAAACAAAAAAACAATTAATCATCACCATTTTATTTAGAAACAAAAGAAGCGACAATAATTTGGTTTCACCAACATTATTTGCCGATCAGGATAGGGCGGGATACAAGACTCATAGGAAAAGGAAAATGATGACCAAGTTTGTACATAGTGAGTTAATTCACTTGTGTAAAGAAACAGATAGGTTCTAAAAAGTGCAACTGCATGAAAACTATAACAAGTCAAATTATATTGAGTGGCCATATCTCGCATTAAACTCGAACTGCGAACAATACTGAAGGGTAACGAGATAACACAGTTTGACATATTATACTAGTGCAACAAGGCCTACTGGTGCAGGAAAGGTAAGAAAGGAATAAGGAAAAGGTAAATAATGCCAGATCCACTCACAATGGGGCTTACGTGTCTTTTTTCGAAGACATGACGCTACGTAGTTTTCTAGTTCCCGAAGTGTAGAGGGCTTCAATGTCTCAAAATCTATTTCAATTTCATCCGGATTGGAGTCCCGTAATGAAGGTTCTCTACTTTGAATGATGTGTACCACTTTGCCTAATTTGTCACCTGTTTGAAGAGTATAAAATCAAGTTGAGCAAATAGAACACTGATAAAAATCCTCTACATCTTTACAAATTTGGTAAAATCAGCAATATAACACAGTGCTTGAAATGATTTGATAAATAAATCCAATATTTCTACATCAAAAGTATGTCTTTACCAACAAAATTGCATCAGATAGTTTAACAGAACATCGCATTCTCATTAAAATGAAAAGTAGGTACAATATCCGGCAAACAACTTGAGCCATTTAATCGGCATTTGAGAAATCGGTCACTCTTAACGCACGGTACGCAAGTGTCAGTTATTGGTGATCTACCAATAGCGTGATCGAAAGGATGCGTGCCTGCATCGTGCCTTGCTTTTCATGACAAAAAGATCCAAAAATGAGTTCTGCGCATTCAACGTCATTGTTCAAGATATTTGCCGTATACTATAATATTTAAAGTTTAAATTTAAAGAGGCATTCAAAGAATTTTTATATCTAAAATAAAATATGTAAAAACAATACTTAAGTAATGATGATGATAAAATTATAACACTAAGGGCTTGTTCAGCACTAGCTGGTAAAGTGTCTGATATTATATCTACGATAAAACATCTTTCACTTAAATCTGTCATATTTTAAGAGTTTATTTATCAGTTAAGGTTAACAGGCACTTTTGGAACTAATTTTTAAGTACTATCTGTCAGTTAAGTTTCGAATAGGTTATCACTTATCATTTTATCAGCAAGTGGTGAAACAGGGCCTTAGTATCATTTTTGTCTTCATACATCTTCACAAACTTTGTCAAGTGTGATGCCCAAAAATAAAAATTTAGCTCCAAAGCTAATATCAGTATCATATTAATATTGACTCCCAGTCTCAAAGACGAAGAAGACGTGGAAAGGGAACGGAAGGCGTTGCCGGTGAGAGCGAACATGCTTGCTCGCAGGTTTGCTCATTGCTCCAAAAGTGTAAAAATTACGCTTTTCAAAGCCTACTGCACGACTTTTTTTACATGCAGCCTGTGGGCTACATGTACTCGAAAAGCTTGACAACTCCCTCCGTATCCAATACAACAATGCGTTTAGAGTGCTGTTGGGGCTACCCTGTTTCTGTAGTGCTTCGGGGATGTTCGCTGAGGCAAGAGTGGATTGCTTTTACACGAGTATGCGAAAACGGTGTGCATCCCTGGTAAGCAGGATGCGGGCTAGCTCTAATAGCTTACTAGCCATGATAGCGTAGAGGCTAGATTGTAGGTACATTGGCCACTGCAGCACCATCTCCCATCGAGTGGTGAGGCGGTGAGTACAGTGCGCCCACATGCCATAGTGTGTTTGTAAATGTTTTGTAAAATGTGTCAATACTAACATGGGACACGTTTTATGTATTACTATAGTGCTTAAAATATAGCTTGGTGCCTGCGACGTCTGTCAGTGACATATGTGCTAGTGATGAGGAACAATCTACCCGTGATTATCGAAAAATTTTGATATTGAAAATATATAACCGAATATTATTTTAATGGCTTATATAATATAATTGATGCAATCAAACGAGAAGAATTATTTCTTAATTTAGACTTTTATTGCCTTGAAGGGGTACAACACCAATTTTATTATCATCTTTAAATGAATAAAAAATAAACGGGATTATTTTGAATGCATTAGCATTAATTCTTTCTAAATAAATTCATAATTTATTTAGTAATACATTCAAATTATAATTAGCATGCATTCATTTTATCGATATTGTCTATGTCAGTTGATTATGCATCTCTAACCAGTCTTCAAAAAGCGTAGGGTTAGCTACCGTAATTTTTAAATTTCGTCAAAATAAAAAATATTTTATAACACCGTAATTATTCTGCAAATTATTATTAGATATAGCTATATTAACATGTTTTTGTAAAAAAACTTATCACAATAAAAAAATCTTAATATTAATTTTAAACTCGGAACTTTTTTAACAGAAAATTTATTATAGCTGTCCTTAAAAACGAAGTGGCTAATTTCGCAGGCACCAAGTTATATTTTAAGCACTATAACAAATATGAGTCATAGTTACTATAATAAATGAATTTAATAATTATTATTATTAAAGCAACTAAAATTACATCTTTTAAATTTCTTCAAAACTGTATTCAGAATATAGTTCTTTTTTTTATATTAGTCTACCAAAGTGACTTCACTCTGCCTGATAGTAAGCAGTCAGTGGCATCAAGAAGTGATGGCCATTGTTCCAAAAGCCGTCGTCAGAAACTGTCGAAACAGGTTCCCCTATTACATGGGCTATGACAAGTAAAGGGGACGGGGGGTTCAAGATGTTCACCGTACGTACCGGGCAGCTTGTTGATGTCGAGCGAGAGCTGTCGCTTCTCGTCGTAGGACATGGGCTTGGCGTGGTCCTCGTCGTCGGTGTCGGGGTGCGGCGGCGCGTGCTGCGGCGGCGCGGGCGCGGGCGGCGCGCTCTTCCTCTTGGCGGGCGGCGCGCGCGCCTTGCCGCCCGGCGCCGCGCCGCCCGCCGCCGCGCCGCCCGCCGCGCCGCCGCGCGCCCGCCCCGGCTTGCCTCGCGCCCCGCTCACTGCACACATGAACGTTACTGCTTACTTTCCTACACGACGACTACCTATTTCAATTTCTCAGTCGACCCCTAACCGTAAATCGTTAGCATGATTATGCGTAATTGATTTATTTATTGTACCTATTGAATGATAATGAAAAATATAAAAATATTTCCTTCGCTATCAAGTTTGTACAGATAACGCTTCACGGCACTTCAAAATCTTATGTAATGGTAAATATAAAACAGTATGAAAAATGATGAGCATGATTGTGTAAAACCGGAGACTGAGATCGGCGCTCGTACTTAAAGCACACTATGTAAGTAAATAAAAGTACCGTCACGGTAAGCGATAAGCGCTTACCGTGACGGTACTTTTATTTACTTAGTTTATTTAATCGACAACGCACAATGCTTGGATAGCTCTTAAATTGCCAAAATTGCAGCACCTCTTTGTCACCACCATTAGTAATGTATGTAAGTCTTGTTTTTGAATACATACCTATATTATCACCAATATTATTCGCCTTCGCTGCATACGTCGCTGCTACATTTGCTTTGGGCACAACATTGTTCGATATTGATTGCTTCTTAGTCTTATCTTTAATTTTCTTCTTTGCTTTCTTTTTAGTATTAGATTCCTCTACTAATTTTCTCATTTTTTCTTGTAATGCAAGTAACTCTTTTTCTAAAAGCTTAACCTTATTATTTCTCTCTTCTTCTGAATCGTCCGATTCAGAGTCTGACTCCGAGCCTGATTCTGAACTAGATGCTGAACTACCCTTATCCATGTGTGCCACACCTACATGAACTGGTTCATCTGGAATCTTAGCGTACCTATGACAATGAGTTAGGCATTAATATCTGGTTATGTATATCCGAAGCCGACATTACGATAGTTTTAATTAAGTTTTACGTACAGATTTTAATATGTATTTAAAAAATGTTTGGTGGTCAATTGTGTTACTTTTCGCTATAGATACTCTTTTGAAATACAAAACAAAAATAATTTACCTCATTTCAAAAACGTCTTGTAATTTTCGAGCCATTGCTACAACATCGTGATCCGGCGGGTTATATTTATAGCAATTCGTAAATATTAGACGTACATCGGCGGCAAATTCAGCGGCCGTTTTATATGCTCTATTATCCATCTTTTGTTTTACAGTCCCAAGGTCCATAGGTTTTTTAATAATATCAAAGTAGTCATGAAGTCCAAGTAGTTCGGCATCTACAGGTTTATAAAACGGCCATGCGTAACCCTGTTGAATTGATAGCATTTTGTAAACACTCACATTTACCAATTACATTATTTATAACATACTAACAGCCTCTCATTTTAATAAAGCATCTATTGTACTTACTGAATGTTTTTTGGAGAATAATTCCTTTAAAATTTCATTACAGCTTTTTAGTGCATCAGAAAGTTTCTCTTTACTTTTTGCTAATTGTGGTGTCATTGCAGAGTGGTGAGAGGCACCTGCCCCACTTGGAGATATTCCACCCATTTTGAAGCCGTCGTCCACTGCCCTATTCGCCTGTATAAACCGAACAAATGTAAGCAATATATTATTTATACGGTAGTAGATCCACGCTGATTTCAGCATGAATGGGCCGGATCGGCCGGGGAAGTACTACCCTCTCATAGAAGATCGACTTAAGAGTAGTAGTATCCGTACTACTGCGTTTCGTTCGGTGAGTGAGAGCGCCGGAGGCCCAATTTTCCCCCTTGCCTCTTTCCTCACCTCCCTCATTCCCTTCCCCTAACCCCATTCCCAGCCGCCATAGTGGAGGCCACCATACCAGTAGTTTAGGACGATGACTTTTGGTATGGTGGCCGCCACTTCTGGATTCCACTGACTGCTTACCATCGGGCGGGGTGGAGTCATTTTGGTAGGCTACACTATAAAAAAAAAATTGCAAAATGTATGTACATGGAAATTTTAGTTTAATCCCTGTAACAGAAGCTACAATAAAAAAATAATAATAATTTGATCATACCTTTTTTTGACGACCACTTTCTCTTCTAGTGGATATTTTTGCAGGTTTAGGACCACTCTGTTGATCAATAGTGGGCGTAGTGTAACCGCCTTCAAAGGAACTGCCCATTGGAGTGGTGGTATCGGCTTTTCTTTTAACACCTTTTTTAACCTATAAAATATAATTAGACTTATTAGAAAATTTTTGTTTTCTTAAGTTATCTGTTGATTAAGAAATAACTATAAAGGAATAATAACCTTCGCTGGTTGAGTCTGTGATAGCGTGACGGCCGGTATGGCCGAAACAGGAGGCGCTGCAGGCTGGGTTACGTGAAAGCTTGAAGGTTGCGTTGCGACCTAAAATTTGGGCATAAACACAAATCATCTAAAGGTAATCCTTTTTATGAGCTGTCTTAATGGAAACATAACAATGCTCTTAAAAGATGGTTTTAAAACGTCGAGGGGTGAGACTATATTTTGTTTGAAGCGACAGTTTCTTTTCATTCATATCATCCTACTAATATTATAAATGCGAAAGTTTGTATGTGTGTATGTGTATGTGTGTGTGTGTGTTTGTTACCACTCAGTACCTAAACGGCTGAACCGATTTCAATGAAAATTGGTAAGTCAAAGTCAAAGCATTTATTTCATTTAGATCATAAAGTATGATGCTTATGAAAAGTCAACATTACATTTTGTCAGCCAATTGACCTACAGCCAGTTCGCTGACGAGGTAGAGCTGTGAGAAGAACTGGCAAGAAACTCACGCCACTCTTTTCAATCGCCAGATAATTACAGTTATTTGAATGAGTTACAATTTAAAACACTCAACGCAACCAAAGAACCATACAAAGTAATTATTACAAATTAACTAATTAATATAATACTAAGATTAAAGAAAGAAAACAAGGAATTCAATTATTTAGTTTCAACTAGTATGGTAATTTGACTATGTATTTTAATTAAACTGGTAAATGCACCCCCTGGTCACATTGAACGACAAGGTAATACTAGATTGAATATTAAATGTAAGCCATGCCAAGATTGACCAGTCATCCCAAGTAGCACCCGTTCACGAGCATGACGCACGGGCCAGCCATCATCACCCTCGCCATATTAGAGGGAAGGTGATGACCCGGCCAATACGACACCACAAGCAATGACATTTTAGTGAGCATGACAATGCAGGGCATGGGTGGTAAAAGAACCCTAATAAAATGTATTATGCC
This sequence comes from Parascotia fuliginaria, assembly GCA_963082885.1. Lineage (NCBI taxonomy): Eukaryota > Metazoa > Arthropoda > Insecta > Lepidoptera > Erebidae > Parascotia > Parascotia fuliginaria. Next base: position 8,003,458 of record OY720173.1, on the reverse strand, counting down.
TTACGAACTCGTAATGATCATGGTATGCATGGTATGTAGATAGATTCGGTGCCGGAGACGGACATACGCTACTTTTTATCCCGAGAATCGGTCTGGTTCCCGAGGGATACAACTAACCATATTATGCGCGGGTGAAACCGCGCCGCGGAAAGCTAGTATTACATAATTCTCAAATATGATGTATGATCCGACGACAAGTTTGCCGCATTTTTGTCTTCATTTCACAAAAACAAAAATCCGAGCATAGGCTGATGTTTTCGTCCTAATACTTCTGTAGATTGGTAGATAAAGCGTTTTTCGATATAACAGATTGGATGTAAAGTCACTTAATACATTTTGCTTGCCACTAGTAACACTATGCAATGTCGTTTCAATAAATTTGCCGTCAACGAAATTCAATAAGATTACCGCCCCTACCTTAGTCCGCCACTGTGTGACTGGAAGAATGAGGCCGTTTTTCGTTCGTTCGTTCTATTTGTATAACTCCCTATACATTTAGAAGTTTTTCCTAATGTATGAAGTTGGTCCAGCCGACTTTTATTTAAATTACTTTTGGTGGCAAACAAACAAGTGCGTCTAACGTCTCCTGATGCAGGCACAATGTAAAAAAGAAACTGCGCCTTGGCCGGAAGCACAACTTACTACCTTAACTACTACCCAACATAGTGTTTTCTTAAAACCATTGCTCATTAGTAGCTGCAAAACTAGAACTTAAGTAGTTATACTATGTATGCTGTCTCCTGTACCTTACACTTTTCAATCTAAGCTAGTTGCTCTTTTGTAAATTTCCTTGTACTACAATGTTTGTGATGATGAAATAAAGATTATTCTTATTATAGTTGTTTTGAATGACAAGACACCTTAGACTAGTGATGAAAGGACTAGAGGCTTCTAAACCTTTCTCGATTTCGAAGACACAACTTTAAAAACTACGACTTGAGGCATGTTCTAAAGTGAAAGAGCTCGAGTCAATAGAAAAGACTCGAATTCTTTACTAAGAAGTTCAAGGCTTAAAAGTAAAGAACTCGAGTCGTTTAACAACGCGCGTTATTTAATATGAGAAGGCTAACTTAATTGTTATTTAAAAAGATCGTAATTCTGACTGTGTTCATATGATATGATTTTTTTTTATCAAGTCGAAACCTTGAGTTAAAATCAAAATCAACTTAGGACACGCACGACTCACTAAACTTTTTGACGGGCTTGAGTCGTTTAAAAATAGGAGAGTATTTTAACCTCGAGTCATCGTCGGTTCACTCAAATTGCAAACAGCCGAGACGAGTTTTTAAAAAAACCTAAGAGTCTAGAGTCCTTTCATGACTACCTAAGGAGTTTATCAAAGTGATTAGTGTCACCTACATCTACATTTATATTGAAAGTGTTCGATGTATGATGTTACCTGCTGCGGCAGTCCAGTGTGCGTGGCGGGCGGCGTGACGGGCGGCGCGGTGATGGCGGGCGTGGTGGTGGTGTTGGTGGAGCCGACGAGCGCGGGGTGCGGCGCGGGCGGCAGCGCCTTCACCGCGGGGCGCGCGGCGGGCGCGGCCGGCGACGGCACCGCGCCCGCGCCCCCCGCGCTCCCCGCGCCGCCCACACCCGGTCCAGCGCCGACGCCCGTGCCGCGCTTTTTTACGCTGGCCTTACCGCCCTTCGACGGCGCCTCGATCTCTTTCTCCTCCTTGTCCATCTGTGCTATCTGTCAATTGCGACACATTTTTTATACTTCCATTTGAAAATCAAAAAGACTTTTTATCCGAAGATAAAAATATTTTCTTGTTAAACGAGGGTCCAATACTAAATGCCTTAGTTCGATTTTATGAAATTCACACAAGATGCGAGACTGACGGCTTATAATGCGACCCGCAAGATAATAAATATCTCGAAGAAGAAATTATCAGATTCACTTGGTTTCTACTTTTGATATAGTCGAATCATTCAAAGCTACCATATTAATGCCATACACATATTCGATTTAAAAACCGACAGTAAGAGTAGATAAAATTTTGTCATGGCAGCCGCTGGCTCGGAAGCCCAACCCGCCGAGCTAGCTCTTTTTCATACAAATACTGCTGGCACTAGCCCGCCGTCGGTTTTAGTGTGTAAGACAGCTTAACTTAATTCGAAATATAGAATGCTATAAAAATTGGTTACTTACTCTATTTAAAAATAACTTCTCCAGAGTTTGCGCCATAACCACTACATCTTCGCCCGGTTTGTTATAGACATAGCAATTGGTGAACATGGTATTGAAATCTTGTATACATTCTTGAGCCGAGTAGTAGTAGTTGGATTCAAGACGCTTTTTTATCGTCCCCAAATCCATAGGTTTTTTAATTATTTTATGGTAATCCTAAAAAAAGTATATTTCAAATACTTAATCTTTAAACTAAGTATTTCACATAAACAATACAAGTTATCACAGGTATACATACAGGAATATTTAATTTTTTTGCATCTACAGGTTGGTGAAAAGGCCAAGCAAATTGATGCTTCCACACAGCCTTCATCACATTCTTCTGTAGAAATTGTAGCTGATTCGTGATCCGCCCCTGCCGACGCGAAGGGTCATCGGGAGGAGCGCCATTGACTGGCTCCGCCGTCGGCTGGTAAGAAATTACAATTACCGCTATACATCAAATCTTAAATATGATTGTTGAATAGATTTGTTATTAATAAAGTATTAAGAATATACATAATATTAAAACTTACCGTGCTGGTGGTGGCGAGAGGATCGACTGCCTGCTGCATTGTGCTGGAGTCAGCAATCTACCTGCCAAAGTGACACAACCACTGTAGTAACTGTAAACAGGTGTGGTAACAAACTAAACAGCCATAAAAAAGTCTCACCTCAATAGCAACAAGAGGCTCATCCAATTTCTGACTAAGAGGCATCAGCTACACCCTCTTATAACACTAAACCATTCTATCATAATATAAATAATTGTTGGTGCTTATGCACCTAGAAGCATGTCATCCCATATAGACAAATAAATATCCTACCTGAAAGAAACACATTCGAGTGTTAAAACTCCCTACAACATTCATTTTCTTATAAATCAATATTGCATAATATTGCATCATCACATCTTCATTTAAGATGTCCACATTTTTACTACAATTAAAATTTATGTAAAGTAACTTCATTACCTTGCATTGGATTGCACGGCAGGGAAAAAAAATGAATTTTGAAGCACCAAAGGCCCTCTAGTGTTAAATCTCCTCCAAACCTGTAACAATAGCAAAGAAAATTACATTAAATAATAAATTATAATGTGTGTGCTCAACACACTGTCTCAGCATGTTGACTTGTTTGAGTGAATTCACAAGGGCTGCTTACTGTGTTGTATCATTTTCATTTAGTTAGTATTAAGATAGTTGTGTAATAAGAATTATAGTTCAGTGTTTTTATATTAATTTATCTATATGCTTTAAATTTTAAGTAGATTTAGATAAGTTTATACTAAATTAGGTACGAATCTTTAGACAGTTGTATATTGTTAAATAAATATAGTGAAGTCATGAAAATGTGAAAATGTACTTGAATGAAATAAATTTTGGAATAGTTTTAAATGATGCTGCTTCCTGCCAGTACATAAATTAACCCAGTTTCTTTTTTATATTTGATTTCGCATTTTTCATTTTCGAAAAAAAAACATGTAGGAACAAACATAAATTTCTAACTAAGAAAATATTTTAAAATAAATTTTTTAACCATCATTTTTCAATGTTTGCAGACAAATAATCTATCTATAATCATATATATTATATACTATTATGTGAAGTTAAAAGAGTTAGTTTGTTTGCTTGTTTGTATAAGCTAATCTTTAGAACTACCTGTCGGATTTGAATATTCCATGATAGCCCAGTTCTTAAGGAAGGTTAAAGACTATGTAACATCACGCTACTGTCGACGGGAGCGGAGCAGTAAACAAAGACGCGGATGAACCGCGCTGCGGGAAGCTAGTGTAAAAAAAGCAATGCTTGCAAGACTTGTCAATGGATTTTTTTATAAATTAGCCTACCAAATGTGACCCTGCCTGAGGGTAAGCAGTAAAAAAGTGGTAGTCACCATTCCAAAAGTTCTATTGTCTGAAATCGCTGATATGGTGGCCTAGACAATAGCGACTTTGTGATATGCTTTATGAGCTATTTCACCAAGCATTGAGTATTTTTGTGAGATGCAAACATTATTTATATCTAATGAATTTGAAGACATCTATGCAGTCCCTTGGATAAGTGTACCCATTAAGTGGTTCTATGTAAATTAAGTACTTATATGTATTATCAAACCAGTTATATACCTACTTGCCATGCAAATAATTGAGTGGTAATAAGCATAGTCTATTCTCAGATTATAATAAGTAATAATACCACAATTTTATAGCCCCAAAGCAGTTCACCAGATTGTCAATTTTCAAATAATATATTATTTCCAATATACTTAACAATAAATAATTGAATCTGTATAGTCCTTAAAGCATATGCAATGATTTTGAAGCTTATTAACTTGGACAATAATGTTTTAAAAGATTTTTAACAACTAGTAGTTACCCAATAAGACATTTATTGGTTATGACTATCATCAATGTTAATTTGAAGCAAAAAACGGGTCAGTTGGGACAACAACAAAGACATACATTAAACTTTTTTTAATTTACCAATTTAGTATTTTTTTATTAATTTATTATTAATATAAACTAATACAATTCAAATCTATGCATGCTTAGAATAAAAAAAAATACAGTAGGATAACCAATAAACACATTTTGATATGGTTGGTATGAAGAAAAGTAATGATGATTGAACATATTTGACTAGCTTTCTTCAACTGGTAGTTTGAGAGATTATTGCGTTCAAATAAACAAACAAACCAACTCTTTCGCTTTATATAATAAGGATCGACAATTGCTTAAGTGTGACATTTCTATAGAGATATAGTGTATTCTGCTGCTCAGTTATTTATTCTGTGAACATTTTAGTGTTTCAAAAATATCTAAATGAGAACTAGGCTTTATACATAAGCAAAAGGCCACTCACTGACTAATCATGATTTCTAGAAAATTTGATAGGTAGGTACTCAAATGAAAGCTTTTGGCAGAATGGTGGTCATCAGCTAGGATTTATTGACATGGCTGAATAATATGAGTCAATCTTGGTAAAGTTATGAGCCGTGAGCCACTAAGTTTTAATTAGAAAGTGAATTTTATGTCACAATGTTTATTGTTATTTCAGTTATGTTTAACATATTAAACATGGAACAACAATGTTTACAAAACTTGTTTCTAACCTAATAGCATGTGACAGACAGTGAAAGTTACCTTTATTGTGCTGTTAGCAAAACAATAATTGACCAGCAAAAACAAATGTTTTTTTTTATATATCATCACAGGTATATAGTACAGTACACAGTACATAGTTTTAAATTAGGTACCCAATTGAAGGTAACAAAAAAATAGGTAAATATATAAGAAATTTAGTTCTAAATCAATAGAATTGCAAAATAATAATTATGAAGACATGTTACACTTTTATCTGGATACAAAAACAGAATAGATACTGGACTAATACATACTAGTAATGATATATATTATATATTAGAGATATTACTACACAGTATACAAAAGGTTATACCTTTACCTATGTAGTTAAACCTTTTTGTAGGGCTCAATATTTTAAATGATTTTGCACTTTTAAATTACTAAATGTAACCATGCATTACGCATATTTGACATGCACTTCATATGTGACCTATTAAACCATTACCATCTTAGAAAAGGACTACTGGTAAGTACTTTACAATAAGTAACTATGCATATTACCATGAAAATGAATGACTCATAGTAACATACATAGCAGCATGACGCTCAAGAGAGTGTAAAAGCGATCTAGAACATTCTTTGGGTTCAGCAATGAATTTTAGTCATACACAGGCATCAGGTATATAGGAAGAAATATTAATAAAAATAACATAATTGGCACGAATATATATTTGAAAATATGCATTAAAACGTACACTCTTATTCTTATAACTATTTCATACGAATACGAACTGGTAACTTAACTAAATCATATAACAAGTAAGTAAGTGTCTAGGTACAAAACAATGTTTCCTTCTAACAATCGATCCAGACATTCAATATAGAAAACAACTAGTGAATTACTGCAGGTTCAATTCCATCGAAATTATTTCATAGCTAGTGACTACAAATGGGAGAAAATTGCCTAAAGAGGCCATGAACAAAATGTCGAGTTAGTGCTCAAAACAAGCAACATGCACACTCTACTCTAACATTCTTATGTAGTGCTAAGAAAATTGCAGCTATATAGTATAAAAATTATATCAAAATATTACTAGTAAAGCTAAAAATTATGAAAATAGACTTACGAAGAGATATTAACGCCAATATGGCGGATGAACTAAAAATACGATGTTAGAGTTACTTCTTCAAACGCAAAATGTATCGATTTGCTCCAGTTTAATAGTCACTCCACACAAGAAACTAAATCATAATTGTTTAAAATTTTTATAAATACATTGTCTTGTTAAACTAAAATCACTGAAATCTATAAACATTAAAGAGTAGCACAACACGACCTCCGAAGACACAACGAACTTCGGACATGGCGGCCAAACAAGATCAAGAATGACGAGCGTCTCTTAGCATAGTTAAATTTTCAATTTGCACTGGAAAAGAAAATTCTTAAAAATCTGCATAGAAAAATGTATTAAAAGAGTGTATTTTAATTTCTCATAAGAATATTTTTCAGGATTCCATTTATATCATAGGATTGATTACGATAGCGCCGTTGTACAAATTCTTTGGATTTTGTATGGTTCATGGACATGGATGTTGTCATGTTGCTCATAGACAGTGTGACCAACTTTGAATTATAGATCTTAGATCCTGCCCAGCCTAGGCATAAAAACTGACAAATCCTGCCAAACTCGTAAACACAAAATGCCGAAATAATACCGATATAATTTTAAAAATCTTTTAGTCTTTCTAGTAATTTTTGCACCTTAAATTATAAATAAATTTTAATACCTACTTATAATTCAATTTCCCTGTTAAAATGTTAAAAAGTACCGATGACTGACCACTGTATCGGATCATCTTCTTCATACGCTAAATAAGCAGTGGTTGCATTTTTTTTATATTTGAGATCCTAAGCACCAACTTAATGTTATATGCTTTACACCATGAAACATTTTCAATCTTCATCTTTCGCTTTTGCTAATAAAGACCAGGACGAAAATGATGGATCCTGCTCCCACTCTAGGCGATATAATCGTTCATATTTACGTTTCATGATAAATCAGGAATCAAAACATTCACTCCGCACGAAATCAGAATGAAAATTTCGCGTCTTCTACAGTTTTTCTAGTCCGATTAATTAGAAAAACAACTGACAACTTTACTAAAGATACAGACATAATATGGGAAATCCCCGAACTAAAGGTCTTTTTTTTTCATATATATTAGTCTACCAAAATGACTCCACCCCGCCTGATGGTAAGCAGTCAGTGGAATCCAGAAGTGGTGGCCACCATACCAAAAGCTATCGTCTTAAACTACTGGTATGGTGGCCTCCACTATGGCGGCTGGGAATGGGGTTAGGGGAAGGGAATGAGGGAAGTGAGGAAAGAGGAAAGGGGGAAAATTGGGCCTCCGGCACTCACACTCACCGAACGAAACGCAGTAGTAGTAAGGATACTACTACTCTTAAGTCGATCTTCTATGAGAGGGTAGTACTTCCCCGGACGATCCGGCCCATTCATGCGGAAACCAGCGTGGATCTCACAGAACAATTACTAAAGCATAGAAGGAGTGTTAATCGCCCTCATATATTTGTCCTATTTTTCCAAATAAGCCGGATACATTGAAAAGAAAGAGACAAATAATTTTAAATATTTTAAACTCACACGATTTGTACACATAACTATATTTATAAAACGGGTCTACTCGTGTTAGAAAATTATTATAAGGTGTCATACCTCTTTACCCGACGTTTCGGTCGAATTACACCGACCATGGTATGACCTTATAATAATTTTCTAACACAAATAATTTTGCTAAGGACGGCTGGTGTACACTGTAGAAACGTCAATGTGGTTACCTTTGGTTACCTTTGGATGCCGAAATACGAAGCGAACTAATGTCAAATGTTCCATCTTGTCAAGGCCTCTAGACAATTTAGTCGGATTATACCGCCGCTCTTAATTTTCATTGTTGTTTATCTGTTTTGTGAAATAATATATGTTAATTAATAATTACATAGTGCTATTGTGAAGTAAAATTAAGCCCATTGGAGAAGCAATGTCCTGCGATTGTAGGTTGTAAATTACATTCTTTTCGCAAAGAAAATCATGTTTAAATCGTCCACTTCCATCGGTGAGTAGATAACAAACCAATAATATATACTAAAAACCTATACATACGTGCAAAATACCTAAATGATTTATACTTTAGTATACTGCAATCATATATTATTATAATCGTCTGTTTGCCATTCGATTCAGTATTTTTTAAGTATTTTACATTTTTACCAATTTGTGTAGTCATGTTCAATAGTGTTGTGACTTGTGCTGCATATTTTATCGATGACAAAAATATTACTATAATTTGTAGTTAACGATTTTGTGGTAACTATCTTTGTACCTTTCATAGTGTTTCATACATTGTGTTCTTTTGCAGGTTTCCGAAAGATCAGACCGGAAGATCCATGAAGCAAATTAAGAGAGAATTATGTTATTGTTACACGATTAACGTTCCAGCGGTGAGGACAAATCTACTCAAATTTGATCCATTGTCACGCGACTTATTAATATTATTTCTATAATAGTCAAAATTCAAGGATGTTGCACAAAAATGTATAGTATTGGATAAATAGGTATATTCATTTAGTAATTAGTTATATTGTTTTAAATTTTAGGTTTTTTTATGATATCGTAGTGGATTTTTTATCTGTAATGATATTTTAAATACTTTTTCAATAAATAAATAATAAATAAATGTTCTAGATGACTACAGAAATTTATTGATAAAATTGATCGGGAAAAATTTCTAAAAGTACCAATTCATAACATAACATTTCTGCTTATGCACAAATAATCAGGACATTCTTAACCTCCTAAGGCCCAAGTAACATATTGCTTGATTGAATTTATCGCCTAATGTTCTTATACAAGAACACATTGTGCTGCTAGACGAAACTGTAATTTTAAGGGGCAGTAATAATGTGTTTCAATATTATTGGAAATATAATCATACATTTGTGACATGAATCTTACAGCTGTGTTTTATTTTTACCTTGGGGTTTTGATGCTATACTAAGAAAGTCAGAAAAGAACAGAGGCCCGATACTGGTATTTTGGCGATCCACACACTGCCCCGCACTACGCTGCGGGAGCGTGGCGACGCGGCGACGGTGCCACGCGTGCAGATGCGAGAGTGCTGCTCTGCATCATCAATTACGCACGTTATTGCAGAACTCAGTGTCCATACCGTCTGGCCCCGAAACCACGCGCGTGAGTACGTGTTTCTCTGCATGTAAGCGTGTGATCAGTAACACAGCGCTTAAATGCGTTTTCAGCGTGTTGCACCACGCGTGATTTCTATACAAAGAGAGATACTTAGAAACTACAAGAACACGCACGCTCGCACTACGCTCCGTGATGCGAGGCAGTGTGTGGATCGATCATGTATATTTCAATTTTCAATTTATTTAATTTATTCATATACAATTTACATTGTGTTTGAACTTACAGCATGAAACATGAATATAAACTTCAAAATTATTTCACATTGAAAGTGCTCCTGACGCCGCTGCTGGCCTATGCTATTCCGGTGAGGTGTAACACGGCCCTTTGTTTCTTGTAGTTCGTTTACGAGAGCTTTTATGCAACCAGACCTCATTTGACATTAGCATGTCTGTTAATTTACCATAGCCCATAGACAAATTTCATCTATCGATATCGATAAACTGTCAGAAGGTATCGTAGCACTATTAAACTTCTATTTGTCTCTGAGTGTGTACGCTTTATTCTCCTAATAGTACTTCTATGCTTTAGGACGTCTTGTTCTGTGGTGGTTCTACTACCGTCATACTCTTCGGTCTTACTCTTATTGTTGCTAGTGGTGCCATTCTCATTGAAAAATTTGCAAGATGGCGTCAAACTCGTTTTTCTAACGTTTTTTAGTTTAGTTTTTCATGCATTATTGTTAGCAAAGTAGTTAGGTAAAGAATATCTATAAGGTTTCCACAAAGATAGTTTTATTTTGAAATAATATTATTTATATATTTTAACATCAGGCTAAGAAATCTATGTCATGAATATAAAAAATATAGTTGCGATGCCGATATTTGACAAAATATTATATTTTAACGTATTTATTATTTATAAGATATGATTATATATTTATATAATATGAATATAGCTGTAAGTTGTATACTATTATAGTTTTGTAAACATTCAAAATATTAATTGTAAAATATTTTCTGCTAACAGTAAAAATATTATTTATTTTTTCCTAAATCGACAACCCTATCTTCATGAACGATTAGATTCGGGAACAAATTATATGATACGGGAATATTTGCAGCTTGTGATCAAAGTCGGCAATGGGGCTATAGCCTAGGATCAAAATCGGCTATTTTAATTTGTTGGTATCAAAGTAGGCCAAATGATTATTAAAATCTACTAAAAACCTTTGTTATTCACACTATACTTTCTTTAGTGTTTTTAAATATGTTCAGAATATCTCTTAATTACATAAACACTAAAATAATTAATTATATCTCCCTCTTCACAACAAAAATAGTTTTTTTATTTTACCACAATTTGACTAAATGACAGATTGCCACCTTTGAATAAACGACTCTTGAGAAAATAAATTATAGGACTAAACCTGCCGAAAAGGCAGGATCCTGCTGCAAATGGTCACACTGCTCATAGATAATGATAACAATAGACAGCAGAAACAGCAGAAACAGAGCAATGAATGCAGAGTTGCAAGAGCTAAACTAAATTAAACAAAATTAAATACTAGTAATTTGGAATGAATAGCAGCAGTTGGAAAAAGTATAGATATGCTTTTTAACTGACAAATTTGATAATATCTGACATTAGCTAAAATAAATTTTACGGCCCGAAATTCAATTTTTTATTTTTGCGTTTTTTGGGCGTTGCGCCATGAGTGGCAATATCGCAATTTAGTCTCATAATTCGTGGTTTTCAATTTTTATATAAAAATAATTTGATAAAATAATAATTCAATGTATTATAATATTATATGTGTATATATTATTATTTATTATTACTATTTAATTTCTTTAATTATTTTTTTTTTAAATAAGGGTTTTTAAAAATATCTTCTGTCTATATGCTAGAACTAGGTGAAAGCTGTATAAAAAATAAAAAATCATTGCGTTTACAATAATTCTATAAATTATGCAAATAATACATTTGAAACGTATGAGGATTTACGTGTCACGAAATTTAGTGTCAAATTTCGTGGATTTAAATTTTTATTACAGCTCTATCTCGTCAGTGAACTGGCTGCAGGTTAAATTACATGAAGTCAGCTAGACTTCATGTAATTTTGACTTTAATTAATCGGAGCAATACTTTAAAAATACGGTCTGTACAAATGCTAGAATCAGGTAAAAGCTGCTGAACGATAAATAATATATTATTATAATCTTGATAGTTTGAAGATTGTATGTGACGTTTGTCAGTAAAATATACAAGCTAGTACGTACCGGTTGCATTATTATTTATCCATTCCCATTTCAACACATTAAATCATTCAAAATTAATTATACTCAGAACAATGCAAACTATAACATAGACTATTTTAAATTTGTTTCAAAGTAAAATTTTTATTGTCACCCTATTATATATGGACAAACGGCCCACGTCTGTTTATCTTCGTACAAGGAGAGACGAAACCGATCCCTTTGAGTTTTGAGATTTGATAATAATTGCCGTTTGTGATCATCTGTGATTGGCTGGAACCCAGAACAAGGACTAAAGTTAAAACAGGCGAAGAATTTTGTTCGGCAGTTGGCGGTCTGAACTTGTTCTAGATAGTCTGTGACTGTAAAATGACAAATGTGACAACTTCTACCTTTGATATCCGTGGTACACCCAGTAGTACCACCAGTTGTAGTGGTTAGTTTTTCATAACCGTGGTACCCAGTAGTTCCACTAGTGATACTACGGTTAGTTTTTCATAACCTTGGTACCCTTGGAGGTACCACGGTTATAAAAATATGACTGTAGTACAACCGTAGTAATAACCGTGATACCACTTAGTTCTAAATTTTACTCTTACTATAATAATAACCAACACAGACAAGGTACATTTGTCTGTGATGATAACCAAGTTTTATGGAATAATACTAGTAATATAAATTAAGTCCCTATGTTTTTATTAATCTTAACAGAGTATACACCCTATTCCTGTTGGCTTCCCTATCCTGTAGAGATTGACGGTCAGAGCACACGATGCGTTGCGGCGCCGCACAGGAAAGATTTCGCCATATCGGCGGGCACACGTGTGGTGCGGCGCCGTAACGTTATGTCGCAGCGGCACCGCCAACGCCCAGCAGTGTGACAGTCTGTATAAAAATGAATAGTAAAAGAAGAATAAGTGGTGCCGCTCCGACGTCGCACCGCATTCACCCCTCTCCGTCTCGTCTCGGCAGTTGCAACGCCGGAGCGGCGCCACAACGCATCGTGTGACATGCCACAAATATTTCTATGTATCACAACGCAGCGGTACCGTTCCGGCGCCGCCCGCCCCGCCGCCGCAACGTATCGTGTGCCCCTGCCCTAAATCAGTTATATTAATATGATTGACAGGAAGTCTAAATAATCAGTTTCGCGGCAATGTTTTTGTCCTTCAATTGCTTTCCTTCACTTCACTTCCCAAAATGACCATATCCCAGATCGACCATTCCTAGATCGCCCTTTTCCCATAATGATAACTTCCTCAGATTGACTACTTCACAAATCGTAGACTTTCCAGTAAGTCAATTTTTCGAAACGCCACATGGCTAGGGTACATAGGTATTTCAATAGGAAAACAAATGACAATCTAAAAACCACATTCTTGATTGTTGCCGGCAGCTACAATGTCATTGCGACAAGAACGATATATTCCCAACTGCCCCATCAAGCTCCCCATCAATGGGGCAGACGGGAAATTTAATAACAGCTTCCGTCATTTCTTTCTTCGTGAAACCTCTATTTTGTCAATTTCCATTTTCGTCAAGTTTGTAGAACTTCCTACGCCTATAGGTACGAGTTGTTTCTCTAGTGTTAAGTGGTACCACGGTAGTTTCTTCATATCCGTGTTATCATTGTGGTCAGTAGTACCACAGATAAAACCTTCGTACCACCAGTGCACGGGTTGTAACATGGTAATGAAAAAGCAGCCGTAGTACCACTGGTGGTACTGGATGTACCACGGTCTCAGACCACGGTTCTTCTTCTTCTCCTTTTTTTTGGCAACAGAGCCGACGATTGTGTCAGCTATTTCTGCCAGCGTCAAGTGTAGAATAATATTCTTGTTGATGATATTAATGGTATATTACAATGAGAAAATAGAAAAAATGTGGATGAAATTAAATGACAACCATCTTCCGTGAAAACAAAAGATGGACCCCAGACCACTACGTGACAACTTGACAACTGACAACTGATACAGACTGACAGTTCATCAACTGACACAGACAGACAGACGACAGCAGTTTCGCTCGCATTGATTACGTTTTTTTGGTGAGCTGAAGACTTTAGAAATGACTTAAAATTAATTACCTTTACATAGGTACAAAACGCCTACATTCTAATTAACCATTACGATTTGATTGGATTTTAAATTTTTTTGCCTGATAAGTGCCACGTTAATTTTTATTAGTGGGTAAGTGTCCGTGATAATTATGTAAATGATAATCTTTGTAATGACAAAACTGCTAGAGTATGTATTGATATACATAGCACAAATTTATTTCCGATATTTATTACAATTTCTATTCTCCTGTTTATTTATATAGGGCACCCCTTTAAAAATAAACAGCTGCCTATATTTGCTATTAAAGTAAGTAATAGGTAATTAATACTGTTTTAAAACATCTCTTCAAGAGTTTATCATTATGTAGACTAGGTATTTGTTATTTATTTAACTGTAGTGTAATTTAGCCTTTTAAGACCAAAAGTTAATAGAGATAAGGTTCATTATTTGAGTTCACAAGTTCAATTAGGTTATTAAAAGTGCTCTACTTGGTCAAACTACTTTCACTCATAAATTTTACATTTACTTTGTTTTATAAAGAGTATCTATAAGTTTATAAGCCGAGGTCGGAATTAAGTAGAGTTATTTATGTACTTGCATCAAAATGTTGATATTTGAATATGGATCATCTCAGAATACCTAAAGGACAATCCTCTGTGGCCAACAATACTAAAAATAAATAATAATAAAAATCACAGAAATAGATAAGAGAAATAAAACAAAGCTAATTAACATTGAATATATTAGTTTTTACATAAATTTACAGTGTGCGTTATCCCAGCAAAATAATGTTGAAAATAGTCATTTAAATGTTATAGATTTTTAGCTGCCCAGCAGCTGTAATTAGTGCTCACATTTTTAAATTTGTTTCACTTATAACATTACATAAAACAAACATTTTCTGCTAAGGTAATGTTACCGCAACCAGACATTTTATATTTTAATGGGAATATTGTAATAAATGTTATCTATATAATAAGTTGTCTAGACGAGGTAAATGTTGCAACTTATATTTGTTCTGTCTTGGGCTGCAAAGTTATTCGAGATTCTGCTGGAGTAATGAGTGTGGTTTTGCTGGGTATCTGAAACCGTTAAGCGCATTCTTATCATTTTTTATAAATGACTTATTAAGAATTAGTTTTATTTAGAAGTGCAATAAAAAACAAAAATAATGCACCGTTCCAGTTATTTATCTAAATATAAAAACTTTAATACATCCTAACACCTTAAATAAGAGCTCTAAAGACTTATTTTAAACATTATTTTGTAGCTTGTAATTGCCTTCCAACCTATGTGAAATTTTATTAGTATCATGTTAATAATTAACAAATTATGATGAAATTCACTTCTTCATGTTGACGGTCACATTGCGCGCGGAGTTATTTGGCCACTGATAAGCCTGTATGTGCTTATATAAACTAAAAGATATATCAATAGTTAGTTGGTTAGTTCAGGTTGATATGTTAAATTTCAGCTTAGTACATACTATAATTAACGAGATATAATAATAATAATAATAATGATATAAGCCTTTATTCAGACAAGATATACATTGTGTTTTACTTAATCTAAGATACATGTATAATATTGAAAATTTAATTTAGAAATAGTTGTGCCTATATTTACATTCCCTCGACAACCTTGTCTGCTTGCATTTTGTTGGCAAAGGCCTTCTCCATTTTGCCACCTGCCATGGCTTTTATGTCATTGACTCATCTTGGGAATGGTCTGCCCCTTTTCCTTTTAATGTGTCTTGTGTACCAGTGCATTAATGTTTTGGCTCCATTTTGCTGTACTGACTAGCTTACCACAGCGCGGCTTCATCTTTGCTTACTGCACTGCGCCCATCGCCAGTAGCGTGATGTAAACCATCCCCAAAAACTAGGCCATCATACGCAAAAAGATTTTTTAAATCCAACTGGTAGTTCCAGAGATTAGCGCGTTCAAACAAACAAACTCTTCCGCTTTATATAATAGTATTGATACACAAAAAGAATTTTTAAATCCCACTGGTAGTGCCAGAGATTAGCGCGTTTAAACAAACACTCTTCTGCTTTATATAATAGTATTGATACACAATTTATCATTGATGAATGTATAAGTATTGGAGGTGAATATATTAAAAAATAATAACCACCTAATTTGGTATTTATTCTTCCCGCTCATTCCGCGAACTTAAAATAGGTACTTACCATCGTTTAATCTAATGCCTTAAGGTGGTTCCGACGAAATTTCGCCGAAATCCGCGACTTTCATCTCGTTATTTAGTAGATTTTAATGCTATTTATTCATTTTGTTTTTTGCCTACAATATACTTTGATTCATGAACTTTAGAATACTAGAAGAATTATTTACAATAATTGATTATATAACTTATACTAACGATATTAAAACAACGTGATTTCACTTATATCGAAATATTACTTTGTAATTACTATAGTTATAAATATAAAAGTTATATTGAATCAACCGGAATAAACCAAATGTCAACTCTATAGATTTATTTCATTTATTAGGATAATGTTTCAATAGTTATTGATAATTTGGCTGAATCAGCGTCGCAGGGGCTCTGCGCGGGCGACGGGAGGCAGAGCGGCAGAGCGGCGCAAGCCCTTCTGACGGACGGACGTATGCGGTTTTTTTAAAAATTATTTACGTAATTCAATAATTGCAAATAAATAATAACAAAAAAAAAATATTGTGTGGATAGATTTAGTGTTGCAAATAAATTAGATTAGTTATTTAGATTTTTTTAGTGTATTAAATACATAGGTATTTACCTACATTTATTATTATTTTTCATCAAAATGACTAAAATTTCACGACAGAAACAAATACAAATGCAAAAGATTCAACACATGAATATCCTGTAAGTAGGTGTATACCTACCTTCATATTTTTAGTAAAATACCTTCTTTGAGATACTTACCTAGGATATCCTTTAATTATGTTTAGTTCCACGTAAACTAGGTAGCAGGTGGTGAGCCTATTGTCGCTCATGATAAGATCAAGGCAACACCGGGCCTCAAGAATCAGTAAATTTCTGCTGTTATATACCCTAGGGATATGAATATGAGCTTGCTATAATATTGTCTATGTCTACTATCATTTCGAACTAGGTGTGTGGTAGGTGGGCACATGAGTAAAATATCTAACTTGGATATTTACTCATGTGGCAAGGGCGCTTTCCGATTCCGACCGACATGTACGAGGTGCTTCGGTCGGAACACGAACGTCGGCGTCGGTCGTACAACTAGCATAGAACTCAAATTACAATGATTATACGTGACATGCTTCGGTTTGCGACCTAGTTAGGTACCTACACAAAACAACCATACACGCTGCTGTTAGGTACCTAACTATCTACGTTATCTTGCACGAGCATAAATACCTATACATTATATATATATACATACGGTGTGTACTTGAATATTCTATCGATAAGTAATACCGATAAAATATTCAAGTATTTACCTCGTTAGATTTTTTTTCATGAGCTGATAAAATCAGTGATAAGTTGATAACATACTAGGCTAAAGTAAATACCTACCCTTCTACTTTCAATGCATCTTATTTTGATTTATTTATTTGATTGCAAGAAAGAAAGAAAAAAAAAGGCTTTACAAAACGTCTTAGTCTCTAACCAAACTAAAATATTTGAAGACTGTGAAATTATCACAATTAGGTAAATTAAAAATCCTACTCTCTGTTCCTTTATTATCGTACTATATGAATTTTTAATCCTAAAATTAAATAATATATTGTTGAGTGCCTACTGGACATAACAAAACTAATACCGTATTTTTCGAGTGATAGGTGTATGTAGAAAGTAATAGACCCGGCACGGTGGCACAGTATAAAGAATTCTACTCTTTTTTGTACAGTCTTTACCTAACTAGGTAAAGGCAAAAGAATTATGTTTTAGCACTCTATGTATGTATGTATGTATGTATCTTTATTATATTATATTATATATAAACTTATTGTTAAATGTTTGTATGCCTTGTATGTAGGTAAAACATAGCGCACTATTTTTATGATCTCAAGACCTTTGTTATGTACCTATGTTAACAAATAAAATTTCTGATTTCTGATTATAAGTGTATGTACTGTAAAACAACCCCGTGACGTCGTCCGCATGGATCCGTTACTTAGCGATAATATTACATTAGTTCTACTTTACCGATTTTGCATTATATTATACATTTACAATACTGCAATATGTACGTACATACATATATATGTATGTACACATACATTTGTATGTACATATTGCAGTAATCTATACTTATAATGAATCTCTAGCGAGGTAATTTTCACGGTACATCCAAATCACTCAAACTGTGGGTACAATGCGTCTACTTTGGAAATTGTTCGTGTTACTTATTTTGCTAAGGGTACATGATATTGTGTACCTTACGTACGGGCACTTACTAGAAGATAATCAACATAGGAATGATGACGCTTTGTTGAAAATCCTTATCAGCTCCATCATTTGAATTCAGTTTTGCTGGTGTATGGTGCTGTTTCAAATTCTGTGCAGTGGTGGCCATACAGAGTAAAGATACTGTGGGAGAAAAAAGGAAATAAAGAGGACCGAGGAGGTAACTATGCCTTCGGACCACTGATTTTCAGACAAAACTTACATTTTACGTCGTTATGTACATGTTAAATGCACATCTCCAGCCAAACCGTCCCGCTTATTCTAAAAGATCTACTTCCGTAAAATGTTAGCTGGCTATACAATATACAGAACGATTTACTGAAGTTATATCCAGATGAACCGAAAATAAATAAGGAAAATGAAAATATGTTAATTCATATAGGTTAATTAAATTAACACTTATGAACGTCAAAATTTACAAAATGTCAGCAAATTAACCTACAACCAGTTCGCTGACAAACTGAAGAACAATTTTAAAAGAATTTTAAGAAGAAGAATTGAAGAACTGGCAAGAAACTCAGGCCACTCTTTTTAATCGCCAGGTTATTACAATTTTTGTAAGTTACAGTTTCAAGTAGCATGCAAAGTGAGACAGGCAATACACTTAACTCTATAGGTAATTTAATACTTACAGCTTTCTATGTTGCAAAGAAAAAATAAAAAGTAAAATGTGTGCTTTACAGGCTGCCTCAATTTGCATATTGCTACAAAAGGTAAAGGCAACATGTGAACTGTAATAAATGTTTCTATGTAAGTATTATATAAACTGTTAATAGTCGATATAAGTATAAAGTAAGATGAACTTAATTTACCACAGGAGTTCACAATGTACATTGTGAACACCTCTATTTCACAAATCACAATGTATAATTTAATAATATTAAGTATACAATTTTAACAAAACAATACAAAATGTGTACTTAACTGTACAATTATGGCTCGGGCATTATGTCATATATAATTAATACAAAAAAAAATCATTTTATGTCAAAATGTATCAATAAGCGAGATTACAGGATGGAAATAAATTATGAATCATTTAGTATAATATTCTGTATACATCTTTGCTCGAGACAGAACAGCGTTTTGTTTCGATTAGATTCGTGTTCGTAGAGTAGATAATCCTTCTACTGATTTGGCTGCGCGATAGAAGCCTTATTATAAAGGATGAATTTACTATGGCAAACTGTAAAGCGCTAAAAGCAGTGGACCAGATATCAGACAACACCAACTCATGAGTGGCTATCACAGTCCTACTATTTTGTGTTCATTTTCGGCAGACTGTGCCTGTTATTCCTACCTCGTGGACTAAGGCTGATGAAATTAAATAGTGTTTAGGAGGTCCACAGTCTGTAGCACTTCAAAATTGTTTTGCATTTAATAGGCTCCAAGCCTATACACTCCGCAAGATTTGCCATTTAATACAATATACAAGTACAATGTATAGTAGACAATGCACAAGTGTAGTCTGATTTGTTACTCGAGTTTGGTAGCGGTACGTATCTACAGAACCAAGAAAAAGTTGTCTTGCACAAAACCTTACTTTACATACATCAATATAACCGTGCCGTACAATTGCCTATCGAAGTGACTTCACTCTGCCTTATGATACAGTCAGTGGGATCCAAAAGACTAAGTGGTAGCCACCATTCCAAAGGTTATTGTTTCAAACTGCTGGCTAGGTGGTCTTTACGAGATGCTTTTTTATTATTGATGCAGGACCTCATATCATCAGTCCATGAAGACGTAGTGGAGTTAGAAAGTTATGAAAACTCTTGGCTTTTGTAAGAGCTAATTTTGAACACTTAACAATCAGACGGGCATGAATAAAGATTGAATTTTTCAGTATTGTTTTAAAAAGTCATGTACTAGTACTATTGATACAGTTATTTTATTCATACTGGTCTACCAACGTGACTCTGCCTGGATAATTTAAAGAAAAGACATTTTGCTGGGGTAATGTTTCAAACGTTACCCCAGCAAAATCTGTTTTTTTTCCGAATAACTTTAAAACTATAATACAAACAAATTTTGCTATAGGCAAACAAATTACTCCTTACGACGCACTAATTATCTGTTATACTCTCACCTCTTATAAGCACATTTTTATCAACATTTTGCTGGGGTAACGCACTCCTCTGCTATTTTAATAGAAATCGTCTCAAACTGCTAGCATATCGGCTTCATGATACTTGCGACACTATTGCAAATAGTAAAAATATAAATAAAGATGAGGTACGCATACGTTTCATACGTGCACACACACAAACTTTCGCATTATTAATAGGATGTTAATACATTTTTTAAGTCAAAATGTTTTAGTTTGTTCATGTACAAAAAACCTATATATATATATATATATATATATATATATATATATATATATATATATATATATATATATATATATATAACTATAACTAAATAAGTATAAACTCGGCAAGGTTACTAAACTAAAGTGTACTAGTATTAGTTGAAGAATACATATCATGTCAATTATAGGTATTTATCACAATGGTGTATTGTCATTGGGACTTAATTTTTAAGCGACTTCAAAAAATATTAATATTATATATATTATTAAATATTTTTTTGTATTCAATAATTCATAAAAATCGTTTTAAACGGCTTTTTTGATCAGGTAATACATTTCACAGCAGCTGGGTTTTGAGTTTATTGTTTTAACCCACAGTAGTTATTTTTATTTCTACTACATATTTAACAAACGTCATGATTCTAAACACTTATCTTTGCTTTCGCTACTATATAAATAATAAATATATAAATAATATATACTAAAAAATATACATACTTACTAAACGAAATAATAAAAGATACTAAAAAAATAATTCATTATTGGCGCGTCTATCAGATTTTAGCTCTGCGGTTTCGGACAAGTAAGGTCATTGTCTTATAGTTGTGCTACTGCTACTTGCCGCTAGAGGGCGAACTCGCACGCAATGTTTTTTTCGGGTGAGGCGCGGGGTGGTGAGGAAGCGAAACGCTCAAGGTCATATGTGACGGATCGCCCTTAAGCGGTATTTTTGTTCTTTTCTATTTTATCGCTCGTGTAGCTCATAAACTATTGAAAATTGGCAAATTTGTACATGATAAAAGTTGTAGAATAATTTCATTAGCTTTCATCTGATAAAATAACACTATTCTCTAGGATGCATTTAGTATTTTACCTATAAAACATATTTCAGTTGGTCTTACTATAATACATTCAAAGTAATTGGGTTCCGAGGCCAAACTCCCGAAGCATTCCACTATGACATGAGTATGACATTATAATTTAACTAATTTTTTTTCATTATTCCCAAAAAATCTTTACATGCTGCAGTATATGTGATTTAACTAGAACTAGAGCTGTTTTCATGTATTGTTAGAGGTTGCTAATGTACCTAAGTAAGATCGCTTTTTAAGATGCACCAGTAGTAGGGTTGTGTCTGAAGTCATTTGTTTCTAAACATGCAACATGTTGTAAGCACATCCTACTTGCAGTTAACACTTTATATTTACTAGTAGCCTCTAAACACATGGGCGCCGGCAGCATAGTGCAAGGAGGTGTAGGTACACATTTGGAAAAAATACCCAGAAAAGATTAGGATTTTTTCATTATAAGACGGTATTCTTAAGACGGTAGTAGATCCACGCTGGTTTCAGCATGAATGGGCTGGATCGTCCGGGGAAGTAGGTACTACCCTCTCATAGAAGATCGACTTAAGAGTAGTAGTATCCTTACTTCTGTGTTTCGTTCGGTGAGTGAGAGTGCCGGAGGCCCAATTTCCCCCTTTCCTCTTTCCTCACCTCCCTCATTCCCTTCCCCTAACCCCATTCCCAGCCGCCATAGTGGAGGCCACCATACCAGCAGTTTAAGACGATAGCTTTTGGTATGGTGGCCACCACTTCTGGATTCCACTGACTGCTTACCATCAGGCAGGGTGGAGTCACTTTGGTAGGCTAATATATATATAAAAAAAGAAAAAAAACTTTAAGTAAAGCTAAAGTCTATGGGTTACTTGCCAATATGTTGTCTAACATTATCAATAAATATATTGCCCACATAAATAATATTTTATGAGCACTGAGTATGCACAGTCCAGTAAATGAAATGCAGTTGCATCCCCGTGGAAGTCAGATGCCTCCTGTAGGTAATCCTAACGGCGCCCATGGTGAAACATTAAGTATCTTGTCTGCCTCTAAACATGTCCTGCATGCACATGCATGAGGCTTTTACTTTATTTTCATGTATAATGCTCTCTGAACACTTTAGTGATAATTCATACTTACCTTATAATGCACTTCTATAAATCTTTTCCATGTTTCTGATCTTGGGTGCTAAACTAGTATGTACCTTGTCATATTTCAAAGACCTACAGTCAAGGTGAGAATACAGATTCTGTTCCACAGATTTGAATTTTTCAGAACATATCTGAAGTCATTACATATACATACAAGACTTGATGTTTAAAATAGTTGTTTGGTGTTCTTTTTGTCTAGGTAATTTTCCTTAGTATGAGTCCATAATAAAAAAAAAAAAAACGCCTATATTTCTTACAGAATTACAAAATGTTTATGTATGTTAGTATTATTAAATCTTGAGTGTTAGTAACTATTTAAATTATGTATTTATCTACTACTTGTATATGTTGTATACTTAGAAATTAATTTATATCTATAGTAATTTATTTATTCTGCAAAATTCCCTCTGCAGGTAAAGGCCTCCTCCAAATGATCCAGTCTTATCTGGATTTTGCAGATTGCATCCAGTTGAGGTCCGCTATGCGTTTGATTTCGTCCTCCCATCTATTACGAGGTCTCCCTTTCTTACTTTTGCCTACAGGTCCATTCCATGCACTAAAACATTTTGTCCATCGCTGGTCTTGAAGCCGTGCCGCATGTTCTGCCCATTTCCATTTTAATGCAAGAGCTTGTGTTACACCGTCTGTTGCTTTGGTGGTGTTGCGTATGAGTCCATACTGTACTTAAATGTATATAGGAACTCATCTAAAAGAGATCTTTGATTCGAGTTCTGCTTGACTTCATATGGGACCGTGTTTTGGTACCTACTTTTAACCAATCCCTGGTTCCATGGATCTTTGCTTGAAAGGCAGTAAAGTCTAAGCTGGCTTTTCCTCTTCTCTATTTTAGAGGTATAGCCTGGCTACGCGTACCTACTTGTCTTTTTCAGAGTATATTGTAGACGATTCAGTTATAAATATTGTAAAATATTTTTTTTTTTAATTCATTTCGTATTTATAGTAGGTAGGCAAAACCGTTACAATATGTAATGTATACACCTACTTAGTTTGAACACTGTTTAATGCGTTATGTTATGAAATGAATTTGGTAACAACTAGCCGGACGGTCGGTAACTAAAAGAGCAATGGATTGGGGCTTGCAGTCGCAAAATGGTTATGAACAGTCGGCGCATAAGTATATGTATGTAGTACGGTACGTTATGTAGTGTGTTACGGTACAGTAACGATTCATAGGTATTTAAGAAGGGTGCATGCTGTTCCTGTTTCCACCACAACATAAAGTAAAGCAGTTTCTGTCGTCTGATACGAGGTCTGTAAATTGAGTAGTGGGCTTTTCTTATCGATGCTCTATTGCTCTCTCTCTCGGTTTTTTGCCCGACTGCCGAGGTCAAGGGAGGGTAATGTTTTTTGAGCGTATGTATTTATATATATTTTATATATATAAGTATGTCTATTTCTTGGCACGCTCTACACCCTAAATAGCTTGATGGATTTTAACATATGAGGTGTCTTATGATACGTATTGATTGTGGGAGTGACTTAGGATAATTACTCACATAAAACTACAATGTAGCGTCAGCGCGATAAAAAAGTTTGTTTTAGGCAGACGGGCTTTTTGTTTTTAAATACTTAATATATTTTACTTGTATCAACTTGAAAGTTAAGTTACAATATTGCAAAGTAGTAAAATGTTCACCAGATTATGTGACTGCACACATTGCACACTGCAACTTGTTCTGTAGAATAGCCTTAGCGTACGACTCATAATTTTAAAGTACTCATTCTGCGTCAGTTATGCTTTAGCCCACTGTAATGTGATGATGATGATAAAATATTTGTTCACTAGGTAATTACTAATTATAGTTTAAAGACAATGAATGAAATAGCTATGCGATGCATGCGTAGCTTTTGGCTACTAAAATCAATTAAATAGTAATGGCGCGTACAGACTTACGAAATGTATCATGCAATGTAACGTGAAACGAGCATTTCATAGGTGTGCGCCCACGAAATGGGCGTGTGCGTACTTGCATCTGTTTGCGGCATGCGCGAGAAGAGCATCAAGATTAGCCTCTACCGTAGCTGTGTTTTCTTCCATGGCCATGGTTCGCGCGCAGTTCAGTACAGACACACAACACCTCCTTAAAATGCTCCGCGCACACTGCGTGCCCCTTTGTGTTCGGCGAAAAAACCGACAAATTGCGGATCGCGGCGAGCACGAGTTGAAATGCTCTGTTTGTAGGTACGCGTATTCTGCGCGATTCATGCGCGCAAGGCGTCTATACTATGGAAATTCTTTCATTACGTGTTATATTACATGTTGCATTTCGTAAGTCTGTACGCGGCATAACAAAATTGTTTAAAGATAGAACTCATTTAGTGTTGTATAAACTTGCCATTATTACAATACAGTGCTAGCTAGTATATTTAGTATTAAATAATATAGCGCTGTGCCTCGAAGGGGTAGATAAATGTATATCGCACTATAAGTATAAACTTAAGTGAGCACCTTAAGCGTATAGTTCTCGTTTAAGCTTCAGCTAACATCTCGTTTTGATCCAATAAATTCTATAGGATACGGTAGTCGTAGATTATATAATTTTTCTACTTCGGGATCAAATTTGTCATTAAATATTGCACTGAACGCTAGAAATCTAGGCGTGGTCTTTGATTGTGTGAGTGATTATATTTTGTATATTAAATATAATCAGTGATCAGTGATTCTGTAATATCCCCTTAAAAACTATACTTATATATTTTCGTGGTTTTCAATTTTTATCAAAAACTTAATCGGAATTATATTTTAAAAATATTTTCAGAAACCTTTTTTAAATAATGTGAAAACTGTATAAAAATAAGTACCTAAGCCTAATGCTTACGGTTATTTTACTGTGAAAACAACGCCATCGAAGTTCCCAATGTATTTTTTGAATATAAATAGAACAGTAAGTATTATGGTTATTTCTTTTTAGACAGCTTTCACGTAATTCTAAAAAATGTTCTAAAAACCATTTTCAAAATATAGCTCCGATTAAATGATAAAATTGATAACCACGAAAACATGACACTCAATTGCGACGTTGCCACTCTTATGTGTGAACGCTCATAGAGCGTTAACGTAGTGTGTACCTACCTATGTTGTGTTCATATAGCGCGATTGGTAGCAGAAGATGTACCTACGGTTGCAAGTATGGTGTTATTCTATTTATTATATGGTGGCTGCAGCAGGCGGCGACACCAGGAGTAACCAACGTTGATTTTGGCCTTTCTGCTAAGGTCCATGAGTGACAGTTACCACCTAAACATTAAGTGAGCCGCTTACTCATTCTGCTGACATAAGCAAAAAGTTCAAGTACAATAGTGGGTGTGACTCGTTTCCACCCGTTCTCGTTTCAACCCGAATAATTATCATTAAAAATGACGATTATTTATGTTCCCGATTCCACCTGTTTTTTGAATAAAGTACAGTCAAGTGATATAAAATTAGAATATAACGAACTCAAAGTACTGAGATTTACTTTTTTATAGATGTTGTGATATCTATGATGTAAGATTTATTCTTTCAAATAAAAAAATATTAAGTAACCAATAAATAATAATAATAATAATAATAATATTTCAACAACTACACACAACGCTATCTAGACCCAAAGTAAGCATATTAAATGCTTGTGTTATGGGTGCGGATATACCTACATACTTAAATACTTTTTTTTTTGTAAATACATACATATTATACATAGAAACACCCAGACGAATGCAAATAGACATGTTCATGCACACAAATATTTGCACTGAGCGGGAATCGAACCCGCGACCTCTGCGTGGCAGTCCATACACAGTACCACCGAACCACAGAGGCAGTCAAAATGATTTATTATTTCTGTTCCTGACTGTACCTACTGGCAAAAACTATGGGTTCGTTCCTGAGAGCCCCGGTTCCTGAGGCACCCGTTCCGGAGGGACCCGAATACGATAAATATAATTAAAATAGATTTTTATTATTTTCAACTTGTAGAGTCAACAAAAAAAGTACAAAAATGTAGGTATGTATTTAAGACGAAAGTAATTTATTTTAAATCATAATAGGTTTACAATGTCAAATCATAATTTTATTGAGACATTTTGAATAAATACTCGATATTATAAGTACATTTTTATGAAATAAAAAAGTAAATGTAATATTAATGTAAACAGAACATAAAAATATATTTTAAAATTTATTATAGACAACGATAACTAATTATTTCAAAAATTCATACTGGAAGCACAACTGGGCGTTAGGGTTGCAAAAATTTACCTGAGCGAGATAAATATTATTTTTTTAGTAAATTATCAAACTTTATTAAACATCTTATCTGCGGACGGTACTTTTTAGCTAAACTACTAGTTAATTACATTTAAGATAAAAATGAATCGGGTCCCTCCGAAACGGGTGCCTCAGAAACCGGGCTCTCAGGAACGAACCCAAAACGATTCGGGTGAAGACAGTAACGGGTCGAATCGCCACGGGGGAAACGAGTCACACCCAAAATAGTACTTCAAAATATTTTATTACCAGTAACATTATCCTAAAATTAACACTGTCAGTGTATTAAATAGTCATCCAGTACATTCCTACTTTATCTAAGATGACTTAAAGTATCTCTATGAAGTTTAGGTGGAACATTAGTTTTATTATCATCGCTTCTAGTGTTAAACCCTTCAAGTTTATTAACTGTGACACTTTTTTAATAATATCTTATATTCTTCAGAATTAATGGAAGATTCAGACATTATAAGTATGGATCATCACGGTCATGACAATCATCATAATATGAACATGGATGACTCTATGCACTATATGTTTAGGAATGATACAAGCAATGTAAGTTAATGTCGTGTTTCCTCGCTTCCATAATAATTGTACTTAGTTATCATATTAATTCGAACCATCACCTATTTAAAACTACCAATTCCTAAATTCCAAAATAATTAAGTACTTCATTTAATCATTCATTGTAGGTGTGTGATGTGTGTAGGTATGATTTATTTGAAAATTATCGTGTATATATGAAAAGTCGAAATGGGCCAGTGGATAAGGCACCCGCTTCGTAAATACGAGGTTAGTGGGTTCGAATCCGGGCAAGTACCGATGTGATTTTTCAAATCATATGTACTTTCTAAGTTTATCTTGGACATTTCTGACTAACGGTGAAGGAAAACATCGTGAGGAAACCTGGAATGTCTGAAATTGCCAATCCGCCTTGAGCAAGCGTGGTGATGAATGCTCATACCTTCTCTATATGAGAAGAGGCCTTTGCCCTGCAGTGGGACAGTAATTAGGCTGGTATTATTATTATTATTATTATATATATGATGTAGAACATTATTGTGATAATATTATTTTATCAAATTACATAACTTCTAACTAGTATCTTATGTTTGTTTTTGTTCCTTCTTAACTTATGATTTACTCATAATATATTAGCTTGTCTTCATATAAGTAGAGTTATCACCAGGTTGCGAAGTAAAAAATTTTACCAATTATTTGATTTCATTATGGATCCTGAATTTTAGCGCATATCTTATTGAAGAAGAATAATTATGTAAAAATATTATAATATGCTTAATTAATTAAAATATTTTCATAACTTTGTAAGAAAAATAGCCTAAATCCTGAGAAAACTTAAAACCTTAAAACTGGTAACTCTATCTTCATTTGACGAGAAGTGAGTTCAAACCGCTTTTTCACCATCTATATGCGCTAGCGCAGCATTTTGATTAAAATCAAAATGCTGCGCAATATCGATCGAATATCGATCGCAGTTGATGCTATAATAATTATTATAGCATTAACTGCGATCGATATTCTATCTAACCACGTAACATTAAAACCTAATCAGTTTTAGAATTATAATTTTAATATGTGAGAATGAAAAATAAAAAACAATTCTTCATTTTATATAAATGATGTAGAACATTATTGTGATAATATTATTTTATCAAATACCGGCTATTTTCTAACAATACATAGATACTTATGTATATTTTTTGGATGACAGCCACTCTTGCAATGTTTTTAAAACATTACACATGCATAACATGCGACATGAGAAAGGTAACTATTATGGCACCCTTTTCTTTACACAATCAATCTGAATCACGACCTTAGCTCAAGTCCAACGAATGTCCTCTTTATAGGGCTGCCATCTGTCCGGGTTTCCCCGGATTTGTCCTAGTTTAGAGGGCGTCTGGGGAGCGTCCGGGCGGGGCGTCATTTGTAGTCCGGGTTTAAAAATGTAAAGTCTTGGGCCGCCCGCGACACACGCACTTTCAACTATTTTTGGCTACTGCTCTGCTCTCGTCGTTGCCAGTAGCTTGATGTTATTGGAACCTTCCTCAATAACTGGGCTTTCACACAATAAAAAAAAAATTCTAATCCCGACTGTTAGTGCCAGAGCACAGACATAAATCAAGATTTCAGAGATTATCGCGTTCATACAAACAAAGAAACTCTGCCGTTTTATACATTTAATAGGAGCTATAAATTAAAATATATCGAGCGGTGGTTGAGCGCTTGCTCTGTGTTGTCTGTGTTGTTATCATGATTCGATAGATCTAGGTACCTTACCTACCTATGTTGTTACATTGTTTCAAATAAAGTAGGACAAATACACAGAATATATATTTTATGTTAACGGGTGCATATAATAGGTACATATAAACTTATAAACTGTACTTTCAAGTAGGCACCTAAGCACAGGTGAAGCAATAAAAACCGAGTTCACTGGCCTATAATAATTACCCACTAGTTTTTGTGCAAACTTATGCACGTGCTTTAAGTTCTTTAATAGTCCCATATCTCAGATACAGTGAATTATGTTATTTTGAGTAACTATCATTTATTTGAATAACAAAGATGAAAATTAAATTGTATTCATGAAATTACCTTACCTATAAATTTTGTGTCATCATCATCAACTCATCAGTATCACCCATATTAGCTTTATCGTATACTTATTTACCTTTATATTTCAGAGGCAGGATATGACTGAAGACTCACTAGAGATGCAATACCCATCGTCAGATCACCATCAACATCATACAGATCATGGTTCAGCCCATTCTTTAGCTACGGCTGCGTCTCACAATATGCACGATATGTCTTCCATGACTGTAAGTAAAATATATAAGTACCTATCTACCTAATTATTATTGATTGAACATGCTCATAACTTTAATAATAAATGCGATTTTGCTTAAATAAATTATCATACATATTTAAATAGTTCACAAATGACGTCATTTAACCCCTGATTTCTGATTATTTTTGTTTCTAGTTTCATGGGGGTTATATGGAAAATATATTATTCTCTTGGTGGAAAGTAACAGAAGTGGGCGAGTTCGTTGGCTCATTCTTTGCAATATTCATAGTGGCTTTACTTTACGAAGGGTAAGATTATTTTTGCGTTTCTATTTAAATTATATGTTAACGTTATAGGCAGCGATGTTTATTACATTCACTTTTACTGTTGTCCACTTTTCTCGTTTGCCATTAAGGTTTGCTAGTAGAAAACATACCAAGAATGAAACTCTTTTCGGTAGATGCCTACATTTTTGTAATTAACTAATTTCCTGTATTATTTATTATTATAGTAAAACTGTGTACTGTTTTATATGGCATGCATAATAATTTATCCATATTACTTATTTATTGTTCTCACAGTACTTACTCCATGCCAGCGTGACTATACAGGCAGTAAATAAATAATCCTATTAATATTATAAATGTGAAAGTTTGTGTGTGTGTATGTGTGTGTGTGTGTGTGTGTGCGTGTGTTACCACTCAGCGCCTAAACGGCTGAACCGATTTCGATGAAAATTGGTAAGTATACTGTAGATACATTCGTTGCCGGAGACGAACTTTAGGCTACTTTTATCCTGAAAATCGTTCTGGTTTTAGGGATAAAACAAACATTATTTTACGCGCGGGCGGTTTTACGTAAAAACTATTTATAGATTTTGAGGCATGTTCATAAAAACGTACTGTTGCCCTCCAGTAAATTATTTCGCACTAAATCAAGAAAAATCCTACACTTGTAGCACTGAGACGTTTGCCTGTAGATTTGCTTACTAGAGTATTGAAAACTCCTGATTACTCCAAATCCGACACTCCGACAGTACATCGTATCTACATACAGCCTTCCTGGGTACATCTTATTATTATGCTGAAACACAAGATCTCGTGCGAAGCAACAAAATGTGGCAAAAATAGCTGACGTATTTGTCGGGCAGTTGCCATAATTAAGAAATAAGAAGAGTTCCCAAAGGAATCTGTGAAGACGTTGTACCCAGTGCTAGACTATTTTTTGTTAAATAAATTAATTGTGAAAACGGAAGTCGCTATATTGTAGGTGCTTTCCTTAAATAGCAGATAACAGATTTCGGTCATGGCAACTATTTCTAACGTCAATGGCATTTGTATTATGTTGTAACTATTTACTATAATCCCGTCATGCGTACCAGACGATGTAATATTAATAATCACGCTGCCTCGTGCCTTTATTAGTCACGATCTTGTCTGAACGAATGATCTTATCTTGAACAAGCTAACTTGAGTTATAATGTACTATTATCTAAGAACTTAACCACTATTCTTATACATTCAAAGAGGTTTTTATGAATGAATATCACATATTTCTATTTCCAAGCATTCATTACAAAGTACCCACAGTTAGGCGATATTTCAAGGACGTGGCATAGCACAATACAACGTGTGTTATGTGACGTAGGTATAGCTCTTAGTAAATATGGAATGAATAAGTATACAATAGCACAACAATACACGTGATATATATATATATTATTAATATCAATAACATGTGAGCATGTCATATACCGCACCATATAAACCGCCATACTTTCTTCTGTTGCTATTTGCCGCTCTAACGACCCTGACCGAGGTTCGGCCCACAATGTTTCTTACTTTTAGAATTAGGCACGTCTAATAACATATTTTTTATAATGTGTTTGTTTTACAACTTTGTTTTAGGCTCAAATATTACAGAAAACATCTACTGTGGAAAACATATACGGGGCTCCAATATTGTGCGGTGGCACCAGCTAATAAAGGTGTTGCAAACTTATGCGCGCCCGACGAACCTCAGTCTATACAGTTGAGTATAGTTTTAAGTACACACTACTCTTATAATAGACCTTGAAACTTGAAAGCTATGGGGTACCTACCAGCTATTATTATGTAAGGTGACTGACCGTCACGATTTCGAGGCAAGGTTAGTTGTTGCCACTATATCCTACTCGAACATATCCTTTAAGATAATTAAAGTTTTTTAATTACATATTTGTAGTACCTACTTTCATTCTTTTACAGCATCGTTGGGATTGGAACCAATAATTTTTGCAGTTGTTTTAGAGAAATATATACAGCGTGTTCCAAAATTCAACGATAAGCTGCTACCGGTGCAGCGGTGTATGGTCGGGTCGATATCTAACTAGGAAAAATAATAAAAATATAAATTTTGTATTAAAAGCTACAAATCCTTTTGTGCTATTTGGAACTGCGGTTATTAGTTATGTTACTTAGGTACCTAGCTAATACAGAAAAATTGTAATGATATGTTCAAATTTGTAGCCACAGTATCTAATCATAATATGTATCAAGTATCAAGTGACAATCATTTTTAAAAAAGTTGATGTAACTTTGAAAAAAAAAAGAGTTTTGGATTTTTTTATTATCTTTCTGTTTCCCTAGGTAGTTATCAATCCGACCATACGCCGGTACCGGCTTATCGTTGAATTTTGGGACACGCTATTTAAATATACTTACTTACTTATATATTTGTCCAAAAATAATATCTAATATAATATAGAGTTAATTCAAGTAAACAAAATTTCCATACCATACTAACGGGTGGCGCAAAAGTAAAGACCCTATTTGGTTCAGCTATAACATTTTTTCTAAATTAGAAAACTAGATTTAGATTTTTTTAAATGTATATTTGTGCCATTAAATTTCGTACCATTAGGATTTAAAGATGATGTCTTTTAAATGGTGACCTCCAGAGTTGATACACATTTGAGCCCTATTTATGACATTTTGCATAACTTGCCGTAACACTTCCTGCGATATGTTCGTTATTTCTTGACGAATGTTTTCTTTTAGAGCTGCGAGAGTCTGTGGCTTGTTCACATACACCCGAGATTTCAAAAAACCCCAAAGAAAGAAGTCTGGACTGGTCAGATCGGGTGATCTTGCAGGCCAAGGCAAATCGCCAAAACGAGAGATAACTCGGCCTGGAAAAGCGTCCCTCACTAAGTCCATAGTGTCGCGCGCTGTGTGTGCCGTAGCGCCGTCTTGTTGAAACCAGATGTGCTCCAGCCCCAATTCGTCCAAACTGGGTATCAAAAACTCACGTAACATGGTTCTGTAGCGTTCTCCAGTGACAGTAATCGCATTGCCTCCAGCGTCTTCGAAAAAATAGGGTCCGATCACTCTGTCAACACAGATGCCACACCATACAGTAACTTTTAGTGGGTGTAGAGGTGTTTCTTGAATAATGCGCGGATTATCAGTGCCCCAGAACCGAGTATTCTGCTTATTGACATGCCCTGAGAGATGGAAATGCGCTTCGTCACTCATAACCAATTTTGAAGGAAAATCATCCTCTTCAAGGTTGAGGTTTATGACGCGCTGGCAGTAATCTAGACGAGCTCGGTGGTCAGCAGGCAGCAGCTGATGAGTCATTTGAGTTTTATACGGGAACATCTTTAAGTCTTTCACCAAAATACGCTGCAGGGTCCGTCTGGAAATGCCCAATTGCGTGGCACGTCGCCTCGTTGATGTTTCTGGACACTCTTCCACATCTTCGCGCACAGCATCGATATTTTCAGCTGAACGGCCTGTTCTTGGTCTCCCAGACTTAGGTCTATCCAATGTTGAGCCAGTTGCTTCAAGGCGTGTGGCAAAGCGTCGAATTCTGCGACCAATCGGTGCCGGACGGTGGGGAAATCGTCGACGAAATTCACGTTGTGTTCTTATCACTGATGAATTATTCCGTAAGAACATTGACACAATTATTCCACGTTCTTGGGGAGTAAAACGGTCCATGTTTATTTTCAGTGTATTTTACATTTGTTCTCTACACAATTTTCAACAACAGAATGACAGAAAATGTCATATATAAAAAAAAAAAGTATTTTCTTTAGTGCCACTACTTTTGCGCCACCCAGTATAACATTATAAATGCGAAATTAACACTGTCGGTTTGTTACTTTTTCACGCCTAAACCACTGAACCAATTTGGTAATAGATTAGACCTAGAGAACAACATATTTTTTATCGCGAAAAAATATCTTTAAGGGCTTAAAATAGGGGATGAAAATTTTGTATAAAAAATTGTCAATGTATAAACAGAGACATGTTTATGATTAGTAAAAATATATGTACGTATTATGCGATAACCGACATTGACGCGGGCGGAGTTGCGGGCAATAGCTAGTACCTAATATTAGGCTTCAGGGAATTGTTGTTTTGACATCTTGACTTCACTAATTAGTTTTACTGGCAAAATTAATAAATACAAAAGCTGTAAATTTATGTTTTCCTGTTTATATGAAATTCATTTTAAAATAAGTGTCTCAATTAATTTCTAAAGTAAAGCTTAACATAAAAAAAAAACAAATTGAACCTTTTTAAAAGCTTATTAATTAGGTAATATGGCGTTCCTAACATAATTAAACCGTGAAACAGTTACAGTGCAATTATGTCCATGACTAAAACGGGGTAGATAACGAGCATAATATCTAAAATGACATGATACGCTAGTAATATTGCGAGAGAAAAATAAATAATACTAAATACTGTAGAACCTCTCTTTCTTAAAAATAAATCAATTATTGAAAATCTCCATTACCTAATTTAAATTTTTTATTGGGATAAAGTCAAAGTCAAAGTCAAAGCATTTATTTCATTTTGATCTTAGAGTATGATGCTTATGAAAAGTCAACATTACCTTTTGTCAGCCAATTGACCTACAGCCAGTTCGCTGACGAGGTAGAGCTGTGAGATTAACTGGACAAACAAGAAACTCACGCCACTCTTTTCAATCGCCAGATAATTACAGTTATTTGAATGCGTTACAATTTAAACACTCAACGCAACCAAAGAACCATACAAAGTAATTATTACAAATTAATCAATTAATATAATACTAAGATTAAAGAAAGAAAAGAGAGGATTTCAATGTATGGTAATTTGACTACGTATTTTAGTTAAACTGGTAAATGCACCTCCCGGTCACATTGCACGACAAGGTAATACTGGATTGAATATTAAATGTATGCCATGCCAAGATTGACCAGTCCGATGTTTTCCGAATAAACTTCAATGAACAAAGTAAACGGAATCTTCATACGCTAGGTCTAATTAGACAGTAAGTATTTTCTGTTGATAAAAGGCTAGTTAATGTTAGAAGTTAGTTAATGTTAGCGTGTTCAAGGGACGCTCGCTTGTTGTGTGCGCTTACTAAGCGCTGTGCAACTAAACAGAATTGGACACTACTCGCACTACACATTCTAATCACTAATCGCTAATTACACTGATCAAAGTGGAAAGTAGCCTTGACTAAGTAGTTTGTTGTTTATATTATTATCTTTAGGTGGGTGCATATTACTTCAGTAGAAGCAATCATGTTTACTTGGCGTTATCTTTAGTTAAACATCGTAATCTCATTTTATTCAAGTTTTGTTTTCATTTTAATTTCATTCATTATTTTAATCCCTTGACACTGACTACTACTGAACTATTAAAACAGTCTACACATCATGTAGGTATTGACTGCCTGAAAAGATAAGGTCGCACTTCAGTTTAATAACACACCAAACCGGCCTGACTCGCTCATAATATAAATGAAGTCATTGTTTTACTATTTATTTATCGTAAATACACTATCAAATGTTTCCTGTGAGTATAGCAAGATATCGGTATATAGATGCGACGCACACCAAAATATTGTTATAAAATCATAAATATTGTTATAAACTAAATAGTTAAAAAGGGTAAAGAATCGCTCCTTGAGAAACACCCAGGTTAAGACCACGCTTGATGAGAGTTTATATCAGCGAAGTGCATGATGGCATAACTGCTTAAAAATGAGTTAAAAATTATTCCAACGCTTGAAAAGAGATCAAAAATAAAAGAGAATAGCTATTAGAACGTGTTGACTGCTTAGTTGAAGGCATTCGAAAAAACCGAAAGGGGTGTCTCAAACATCTGTCTGCTTTCTGCTGAGATTATAGGGTAGCCTAGAATCTAGAATATTATAGCGGACATTCGGCAGTATACTTAAAATCATCAGGTAAAGATAAAAAGTAAAATACAATGTAAAGAACTAGTGACGATGCGATCCTGTTGTGTGCAGTCAAATTGACCGGTTCGATCTCCACTGCCACTACTAGCCGCAATCGGCGGTAAATTTAAATAAGTGCACAGTACGCGCTAAAGCTAGTGTTTGCAAGTTTTGTTTACGAGTATATCAGCGATTATACTTAATATTGACACTTGTTTATCTATGTCTTCACAATTTTATGATAATAATATTGTTGATGTAAATACAGGTGTGTCTAGCTAATAAAGCTGTCAACTATTAATTACAATAACTTGTACGTCACTTAGTTAAACGATAACGCATCCTTGAATAATGTTAACTATGCTATTGTGTGGTACACTTTGTTTGACTTTACAAGTAAACACACTAGGTATTTGTCGGTCACGGGATGCACTACGACGACTCCTTACTATTCAGATTAGGAGCTTAAAATGTTCTCAGCGCAAATTAAAATTATTTAGGGATCTATCGTATTATTAATTTTAAGTTTACCGAAACTTGATAGAAAGAGCTCAGGCTTAGGCGCTTGTTGGACATAGTTTAGCATTTTGCTGTAGTGTAATATACCTACTTAATTCAATTTGGCTGTTCTAATTCAATCAATCTATCTTAAATTATTGCATCACATGTCTCTAACACACTCTGTGAGTATATGGACTCTCACTTGGTTGTCCTAGCGACACAAGTAGGTATTTAGGTATACTACCAGGAGGTTAAATAAAGCCATTGCTCTTGGGTACCTACTAATCAGCTTATAAAATTTTACCCACTGTGCCACGCTAATTTTTCTAGCTTCTAAAGATATTGACTAAAATTGAAGAGTTTGCAATAGTAGTGTAGGTCAAAATGACTGCGATGAGTTACCAAAAATATGTTCCTCCCTCCTCGGCTTGATTGGTCGCGACCTTGTAACGAAAACAGTGCAGTAGAATAGTAGATATAATTACTTATATAAGTAATTGATTTAAAAAAAGGCTAACTTATTATTTCTTTATTGTTTCAAGGCCAGTTCCACATGTCATTGAAAGAAATATGTAAGTATACCGAGAATAGAATGTAACAAGCATGAATACAAAATATAGACCTAGTTAAATGTCTCTAATTGTTTCAGTCCTACAATGATGAGCACAGCACACGCGTGGCAGACGGTTTTACATGGTGTCCAAGTGTTAGTGAGTTATATGCTGATGTTGGTGTTTATGTCATACAATGTGTGGTTATGTGCCGCTGTCGTTTTCGGTTCTGCAACGGGCTATTTCCTCTTCGGATGGCGAGAATCGGTTGTCGTAGATTTCACAGAACATTGCCACTGATACTTGCCTATATACCACCAACCAGACTAGTATTATCATATACTTATTACTTTGCATCATGTATGTTGTTGAGCTCAAAATGTTAAATATCATGGAGTAATTAAATCATGTTATAAGAAGAAAGC
Organism: Parascotia fuliginaria; assembly: GCA_963082885.1. Classification (NCBI taxonomy): domain Eukaryota; kingdom Metazoa; phylum Arthropoda; class Insecta; order Lepidoptera; family Erebidae; genus Parascotia; species Parascotia fuliginaria. Next base: position 7,966,124 of record OY720173.1, on the reverse strand, counting down.
CTTGATATAAGTACTTGGGGCAACATTTATACCAGTTACTATATACTTTTTAGGATCATTATATACTTAGGTTATTGAATATAAAATGCATTGGACATGATTTTTATTTATTTTCCATAAATACCTATTTATATAGTATCTATTTAAATTTTAAAGTGAGGACGTTCGGATGTGAGTTCAGACGATGCTATTCACCTTGCGCATTTTGTCCCTTTAACCTCGTGGCCAAACTATTTCGCCAAACTGATTTGGCTACAAGGAATTCCATTTCCTTGTCGCCAAACTCGTTTCAAAATAGGCAGAGTGAGTACAGTTAAATAAATAGATTAAGCGCTCAAGGTTTGACTAAAAATATTATCAACAAAGTGGCCATTATGAACAAAGATAATTTATCTTAAAGTATCCTCAACCCTTTAATATTGCACATTTTGACATTTTGCATTTTTGCTTATTTTTAGTTGTAAACGATGTTTACGTCTAAAATAACGATTTTCTAATAAAATTCAATAAGGTCGAAAGTCGCGTGCATCCATTTTTCCTACATAAAATTGTTAGAATAATCTAATTCGACTTACTTTTGTTTTACCGATTTTTATTTGTTTTTTTTAGTGTAGGTAATAAAGAGATTGAGATTATCGAACAATCATCGGCACCATGTGAATTATGGTGCTGATAAAAAAACCATAGATTGACCAACACAACATTACGGAAATTCTAAATTTGAAGATGCCGAGGTTACCGACTGGCCAACGTTGAGTGGCGAGTGTACTTTGCCAGTTTGCCTATTTTCAAACGTTTGGCCACAAGGAAATGGAAATCCTCGTAGCTAAATCAGTTTGACAAAATAGTAAGGTCAGGAGGTAAAAGGGCATTTTGCGTCTTGCAACTATTATTTATTGTAGTGGTGACTATGAACTCCTCTATATGGGTGAGGCACATGTTTAGAAGTTAACGGCTTGAGGCCAATAGCGTCTTGCCCAGTTCTTACAGCAAGTAACGTATTATATAATCCCCCAACGTTCAACAGTTGGGCAGTGGCATGATCACCCAGCTTGTTGGGACATACTAAATTATTGATGACGATGGAGATGTGATGGGTAAGATCCAGAATTAACATTCTAGAGGACCTACATGTTTTGTATTGTCTGTACGCGACCTTTACCAGATCGTCGGTGGACATTAGTTACTATGTGTTCCAGAACGAAGTAGGTATTGCTGTGATTAGATTTTAACAATGTACATATCTGTACTGCAGCCAGTTTAATATAATAATAAAAAAGTCTTTATTGAATTTCATACTGTTACCATGACTTACAACTTTGTAAGTGTGATTAGTAGTACAATATATCTATTTTAATATTTAAGTACTTAACTATGTTAGTATAATCAGTAAGTTATTTTTATTTTTCTAGGTATGGATCCCTTTCTTGGGTATAGGCCTCCTCTAGCTTACTATCTTCACTGTCCTGACCCTTGATCATCCATTTTTTCCCAGCCACATGTACAATGTCGTCGGCCCAGCATTTCTGAGGTCTACCAACTCCTTTTTTCCTCCTGCTCTAGCCATTTAGTGACTGTAAGTTTCCATCTATTGCCTTTCAGGTGAGAAACATGGCCTCCCCATTGCCATTTTAGTTCCAGGGCATGCTTTAAAGCAAAAGGACCAAGAGGTCTCAATGCGGACAAGAAGCCCACCAACAAGTAGCAAGTATGCTGTAAGGCATCTGTAATTCTGGTTCTTTCTCTTATTTTATTCGTGCGTGACTTTATTATATATTTTTAACACATGCATAGGCAAACTTAATGCCAAAGGCATTATCTCTATTCTTACGGTACTCTTACGGTAGTAGATCTACGCTGATTTCAGTATGAATGGGCCGGATCGTCCGGGGAAGTACTACCCTCTCATAGAAGATCGACTTAAGAGTAGTAGTATCCGTACTATTGCGTTTCGTTCGGTGAAAGAGAGCGCCGGAGGCCCAATTTCCCCCCTTTACTCTTTCCTCACGTCCCTCATTTCCTTCCCCCCAGCCCCATTCCCAGCCGCCATAGTGGAGGCCACCATACCAGCAATTTAAAACGATAGATTTTGGTATAGTGGCCGTCACTTCTGGATTCCACTGACTGCTTACCATCAGGCGGGGTGGAGTCACTTTGGTAGGCTATACTATAAAAAAAAATAAAAAAATAAAATAAAAAATCTACCAGTCTACCTTGGGGTGATGCAGAGATAAATGAAGTAGGTGCAGTAAGTAAGATAAATTTAATAATAAGTTATAAATAAAATATAAGATATTACAATATAACTCTATACTTACTTATATCTTTTTCAATTTCAGCATACTGCGCTCTATTGCTCTTGTGACATGACCTTATTTTACATTTAATTTTGTTATCAAATACCCATGGCATGCATTTGTTAGGCATGAAAGTAGACAAGTGTCCATTACAATTCTTTTGTATTCTGAACTATAGTCCTTTCAAGATCTCCTTTTGTGCCCAGTACCTGTTCCAAGATATTTTTATTCTTCTGTGAATTTCCTTCTCATTTTTGGTATGGTTTGTATTTGGATATCATATAACTAGCTGTTGCCAGCGTGGGTAGGCATACCACAAAAAATATAGCTAATGTTACTCGCTGATATTTTAGCTTTATATTTGTGAAAGTTTTTAAATAGGCTATGTAGATTTTGAGTTTATCGATAAGAAACAAAAACATACAAAAAATCTAATCTTTTCTCTTTATAATATTAGTTTAGATTTTTATAAAATTGATCTGTGTAAATTTTGAAATTTATAATTTCGTATTTAAATTTTATCTTTTGTTTTGTTTGTCCTTTGTATTCTATCTTCATTTTTATGTAAAAACCTGTTTAATGTCACCATAAATTATATGTGTAGTATTATCTGTAAGTATAAGTTAGATATAAAATAAATAAATTTATGTAGGAGAATCAAAATAAAAAGTTATGATTATCTATAGTTAATACTTCATTTATTTTAATAAACAGACCCAAAAAGGATAAATAATTTTATTAATGTTATCATGTTATCTACATTTTGATAGTCATCACATCATTTAGGTTTTAACTGTGCTGTCTGTTTTTTTTTTTCAGCTGAGTTGAGTCTTGATACTGGTTAAAAAAATAGGACCAGATTCTTAGTGCAATTATTTACAAATATAACCAAATAATTAATATATTAATATCACTTAATACTTCACCACTAGTACATGTTATTGAGATGAGACTTATGTTTTAGCACATTGGCAATCACTAGCATCAGGATGTCTATGACGACAATGCTTCTTCAGGTTCGAACTACTGTTACACTTGTAGTCACAATGTGCACATTGATATGGTCTCTCAGCTGTATGTGTCCTCTTATGAGCCTTCAAAGAGTTAACAAAATTTGATCTGAAACAACATTTCTCACAAAGATATGGCTTGTCATTTGTGTGCACTCTTTTGTGTTTAATAAGATTTGAAGAAAGTTTACAAGAATAAGTGCAGCTTGGAAAATCACAGATAAACTTTTTATGTTTTGTTGAAGGCTTGTTAAGTTCTTCAGGAATGGTTGTTTCACTCCTGAAAATAAAATAAAAAAATATTTAATTTAATATGTAGATATATCCTGTTGTAGTATCACAAAAAATATTTGTGCAAAAGAAGACTAAGAATGGTGGAACTGTAGCTTTGATGGCCAAGTGGCCTACAAATTGCTAAAACAAGGTACCTTCTTACAGCATTTAAAACTGGGCAAGCACCAATGTGACTTTTCCATTATAAAATGTTTACCTCAGACATTACTGACATCAGCCTAATAAAGTTCTCTGAAGCATATAAGTTCCTTTCGAAGCTACTGTAGCGAGTTGGTATATAGTACAGATGTTACACTACTGCATAATACATAGTAATTACATTAGTAGCCTCATTTATCATACAAGGGAAGCGATGGGGCAGATACATATTTATCACTAAATATTTGGTGAGAGTAAAAAGAAGTACATGAGGAAACCTGATATATTAGTTTAAAATTGGCAATCCACATAAGCAAGCATATTAATCATGCTCATGGATTTGCTATAACCAAAGCTAAATACTTGTTCTGTTGAGAGAATAATAATGGATGGGTATTATAAATTAAAACTATTTACTTGGGAGAGTCAATTGCACAAATATGATCTTCAGATTTAGAAACTTCTAGAGAGTCTGCCAGTAAATCATCTAAGCATATAATTTCATCTTTATCTTCTATATCATTTTTGGCTTTCATTTCAAACAACATTTGAGATACTATAGACCTTGGTTGTGGTCCAAATGTGATCATATCCTTCATTGTTGGTCTGCCACTTTTGTTTGACGTTTTGTTTTTAGAAACAGGTGATTTTAATGACAAACAAACGCTCAATGGATTTGTGTCTTCCATTTTACAAATATTTAAAACTTCAATTTCATTCAAAGCGAAATGGTTTCGATTTCTTCTCTAAATAGTAGGTTTAGATCACAGACTAAGAGAGAAGTTGTTTAGATAGGTAGGTACATAAATATAGCGTAGTTTGTTTTAACATGTAATAAAAATACAAATTTTAATAACATAAAGTAAGATAAAATAGACTCTTTTCGGAGTACGTTTGGGAACAAGAAAGAAAAATATTTTTTAAAGAATTTAAGTCAATCGTTACTCTTCGTCATTCTTTGTTGGCACTTTTGACAGTTGACCACGGACCTAATGAACAGGACTGAGTACTCGCAGCTAAAAATCGAGCCGAGCGAAATACGGTAGTTTAGAGGCTGTGTGTCCCCTTCTAGTAGGGTGACAATAATATTTTTACTCAGTGAGACAAATTTTAAATAGTATTTATGTGCTAAAGTTTGCATTGGTCTGGGTGTTTCTATGTAAAATGGGATGTTTAAACTAGTTTGACAACAAATAAAATTCGTTTATAGCAGGGGTTCACAGTTCTAACCTAACCTAACTTAATCTGCCTTCAGCATAAACGATAACGTCGCCGCCGATGACAGCGAGCGTTTACAAAATGCCGAGGCAGTTATGTAATATAATATGATATCACAACAACTGCACACAACGACATCTCAACCCAGTAGCGGCTTTACCAGAAGGCTGAGAAGGCTGGAGCCTACGGCAGCAGATTTTAGGGGGCGGCAAATGTGTCCAAATTTTTTTTTGTATTAGTTACAGATTGATGAATTGATATACAAAAAACCCAAGATGCACAGTCTTCAATAAAAGTAACACTCAAAACTGTCACAAATTATACCTGAGTAGTTACAGGCACGGCGTGTTACAGCTATGCTAAAAACATTTTTTTTTTGTAAAATCAACCCTACGCATGATTTAAAGATATTTTTAAAGGAGTGTACCTACTATTGTAAAATTTTACCACCGAAGTTCGCCGGTAGGATGAGACATGGCATGAACGAATTCTTTTTTGCCCGACAGCGGCGTCAAAGAGGGTTATGTTTATCGAGTGTATGTATGTATGTACTTACCTATGTATGTATGTCTATTTCTTTAGCACGCTCTACTGCAGCCCAAACAGTTTAATGGATTTTAACGTATGATGAGGTATCATTAAATTCGTATTGATTGTGGGAGTGAGATAGGGTTTATAAAATTTCAATGTAGCGTCAGAAAGAGAAAAAAAGGGTTTCTTTCTTTGCACTTTGTTATAGCTAGGCGGGCATTTTGTTTTATAATATTTACTTTTGTATACGATACGAATATGACACGATATTGAATTAGTATTTTAAGTGTTTGTTATAGTGTGTTCTCAACTGAACATACAATTATACATTTATCTGACCGTGAATATGAGATGTGTATAAAACATGTAGTTCAATAAAACACATATTAACTGTGTTGTAGAAACTAAGTAGATATTATTTAGTAGTCGAGGCTGTCAGTGTCACACATTATGTATTTATTTAAAACACAAGATTTACATACATTTAAAAAGTCGTCGTATTGACCACCTCTTCTCCTTTTCGAAGCTGATTCGAAACTCTGTTGTTATAACTTCGTAATATACATGATATGATTAGAATAAAAAAAAATTGCTAAAAACTAAATACTTATAAATTAATAAGCTTAAAAAATCGACTCCATTGAATAAGAACTTGTATTCTGCGACTAAAATACAAAGAGGAGGTAATGCGTAGTTCATATACTGAAAACACGCCTATTGAATTTTGCCGTATTATTCTTGGACCGTTGAGTGAACTTTTTCGACAAATTAAATCAAAATCACACAAAAACTATTTGCAGGCATGCCCTAACTTACCTTTTAGTTTTTCATATATCTATAATTTAATTATATAATAATATTGTTAAGTATGTATTTTATTGAATGTATTGTTGCGACGATTACCTATGCTAGAACGTTCGCAAGTACTTACCTACTCGTGTACGACGAATACCTACGCTAGAACGCTCGCATGTACCTACCTACACGTATAACAATAGATCATCGGCGGTAGGCATACCTAAGCGTCGCAGCTAAGTACCTACACTCATTGTTCATAACGCATCCGAGAGATCGTCAACGAGTACTTATGCTTTGAGAATACCGATTTTGTCAACGTTGTTTTTAAAGGCGTTCTTATGAACGAAACATCCGTGAAGCTCGTCGTTGTCAACATCTTTAACGCAATGCTTAGAGAATCACCTTCACCCGTGGTACTCGTGAAGAAGAAAGATGGCAGTACCAGGTTTTGTGTAGACTACAGGATGCTGAATAACGTGACCAAGAAAGACAGCTATCCTTTGCCCCGTATTGACGACACTTTGGACATGCTTGGAGGCATGAAGTGGTTCTCTACGGTAGATCTGAAAAGTGGCTACTGGCAAGTGGAACTCCGGCCAGAAGATAAGGAGAAGACTGCATTTACCACCGGTACTGGCAAGGGCCTGTGGCAGTTCCGGGTAATGCCATTTGGATTGTGTAATGCACCAGCTACGTTCGAAAGGCTTATGGAACGCGTACTAGTGGGTCTTTTGGGAGATGCCTGTCTGGTGTACTTAGATGACGTAATAGTTATGGGACGCAATTTCACGGAACATCGCAAAAATCTTGAGAAAGTGTTCAAGAGATTTCGTGAATCAAACTTGAAACTTAATCCGAAGAAGTGCGCCTTTTTCAAGAAAGAAGTTTCATTCTTAGGCCACATTATTTCGGATAGAGGTGTTCAAACGGACCCAGACAAAATAAAAGCGGTGCAAGAGTGGCCTGTACCAAAAACTAAAACCGAAGTTAGAGCCTTTCTGGGACTTAGTGCTTACTACCGGCGTTTTGTGAAGAACTTCTCTGAAATAGCCAAGCCATTACACCACCTTACAGAAGAAAAGAGGAACTTCGTTTGTGACTCGGATTGTCAACGTGCGTTTACACGACTCAAAGAATTGCTGTGTTAAGCTCCAGTCCTGTGCTACCGTAATAGAGAAGGCAGATTTATTGTGGACACAGACGCCAGTAATACTGGAATCGGAGGTGTGTTATCTCAGGAGCAAAATGGTCAACAAGTGGTCTTCGCATACTTCAGCAAGTCTCTATCGAAGCCTGAGAGAAATTACTGTGTAACTCGGCGTGAATTACTAGCAGTTGTGAAGACCTTACAACATTTCAATAAATACTTGCTGGGAAGAGAGTTTACACTACGAACGGATCATGCGGCACTGAAGTGGCTACTACAGTTTAAGAATCCTGAAGGCCAAGTCGCGAGATGGATCGAACAACTACAGGAGTACAACTTTGTAATAGAACACCGCAGTGGAAGGATTCACTCCAACGCTGATGCCTTATCGCGACGTCCATGCTCCCAGGATTGTAAACACTGTTTGAAGCATGAGTCCAAGGAGGTAGTGAAAATTGTCAGGACTCAGGGGACCGATGAATCCTGGGACAAAGAGGAAATCAGTAAGGTACAGAAAGAAGACAGAGATCTTAAACTAATAATGGATTGGAAGGCTCAGGGTCGGAAACCATTATGGCAGGACGTATCAGCCGCAAGCCCAATTACGAAGGCCTACTGGGCTCAGTGGGACAGTCTGAGTTTGGAACAAGGCGTGCTATATAGAAAGTGGGAATCACCTGACGGGAAGGACCAAGTTCTACAGATGGTGATCCCGAGAAACAAAGTTGCACCTGTTCTGCGCTTAGTGCATGATGGTGCATCAGGTGGTCATCTTGGTGTGAAGAAGACTTTGGTGAAGGTGAGAGAACGGTTCTACTGGGTACGCTGTCGGGAAGACATCGAGGAGTGGTGCAGAAAGTGCTCTACGTGTGCTTCGGTAAAAGTACCTCGTACTAGATCAAGAGGCAAGCTACAGCTGTACAGTGTCGGAGCCCCATGGGAGAGGATTGCCATTGACGTAGCTGGACTATTTCCCGTGACAGAAGACGGCAACCGCTTTATAGTAGTAGTTCAAGATTACTTTACCAAATGGCCCGAAGTGTTTGCGACACCAAACCAAGAGGGTCAGACCGTGGGCAAAAAGTTGATCCAGGAAGTAGTGTGTCGATTTGGTGTGCCGTTGGAACTCCATAGTGACCAGGGAAGAAATTTCGAGTCAGCCCTGTTTCAAGAGATGTGTAATTACTCGGCATACACAAAACACGCACAACACCAGCACACCCGCAGTCTGACGGCATGGTAGAACGGTTCAACCAGACTTTGGAAAACCATCTTGCTAAGGTTGTCGAAGACCATCAACGAGACTGGGACCGTTACATTCCACTCTTCCTGTTATCATATCGGTCTGCGGTTCATGACACTACAGGATTTACGCCGGCCAAAGTCAACTTTGGAAGAGAGATACGCCTACCAGTAGACTTGATTACCGGAACACTTCCTGATACGCCAAAGCCGACAGTAGAATACGTCGCAAACTTGCAGGCACAGCTGGATAAGACACATGATCTAGTGCGAGATAACAACCTCAAGGCTAGCGAGAAGATGAAAACTCGTTATAACAGGAAAGCAAGTACTCATGGCTTCGAGGAAGGTACGCTCGTGTGGTTACATAATCCTCTCAGGAAAATCGGCAAGTCACCGAAGCTACAGGCCCGCTGGGAGGGTCCCTATAAAGTGATCACAAGGATCAATGACGTGACCTATCGTATAAGACAGGGCGATAGAAAGAAGCTGAAGATCGTCCACATCGATCGATTAGCACCCTATCACGGTTCTAACGCTGCTCGGGACGAGCATGATTAAGCGGGGGGCAATGTTGCGACGATTACCTATGCTATAACGTTCGCAAGTACTTACCTACTCGTGTACGACGAATACCTACGCTAGAACGCTCGCATGTACCTACCTACACGTATAACAATAGATCATCGGCGGAAGGCATACCTACGCGTCGCAGCTAAGTACCTACAATCATTGTTCTGTTTTCGAGAATTGTCGGCATCTTTGTAGTAATAACTGGAAGGTTCTAGAAATCTATTGAAGGACTATAAAAAGGATTCGAACGTCGGCACTTCGTTCAGTTGTGAATACAGCGATCTCGAGCGAACATCTAAGTAATACGGAAGTTTACGGAAGAGCGATATACGAAGCGTTATAGTGCAGTATAAGTCTTTATTGCTTTATTTTGTTACTGTTAGTGTATTGTGCGAGTCTCTAATAAATCATCATCGCGTAACTGGCATTTTACATCGAACCCCATCCTGACACGTAACAGTATTAATTAGAAAAATTGTTAAGTACGTAAGTAAGAATTCAAATTGAAGTCTTGCTAGTGAAAAATGTTTTATCACCATTAAAAATATATTTCTGTAATAATTTAAAATATTATTTGTTACAAACTCATAATTTCAAACTAAAAAATAAAATAGTAAGCCGACACCCGCCGTTAATGATGAGATGGTGGTCCTAGGCAATTTCAACGTTCACCATAAAGAATGGCTGAGTGAGGAAATGACCTCCAGGGCAGTCTTCAATATGGCTTCTCTCAACTGGTAATGCAGCCAACCCGCATTCCAGAGATAGAAGGCCATGAACCTTCTTTGTTGGATCTTCTGCTGACCAAACGGCTATGGGGTGGTGGTTGTTGCTCCCCTTGGATCATCTGACCACTGCCTTATCCGTAGTAACGCCCCTGTTATGAGACCCTGATCGCTCTTCGGCAAACGGGTCTTGCAGAGTCTGGCAATATAGCTTAGCGGATTGGGATAGACTTCGCGAATATTTCGCATCCTACCCATGGAAGCAGCTTTGCTTCTCCTCCGGAAATTCCGACATATGTGCGGACTGCATTACTGATACGGTGCTTCAGGGGATGGAATTATTCATCCCCAACGCAGAATCTAGAATACATATTTATATACTTTTTTTGTAAATACATACACACTATAATTACCCTACATAGAAACACCCAAACCAATGCAAATAGACATGTTCATGCACACAAATATTTGTACTGCGCGGGAATCAAACCCGCATATTATACCGTTACTAGGTGTTGCCCGCAGCTTCGCCTGCGTGAAAGTTGGTTACGATCTTTTATACAAACTTTCATCCTCTATTTCAACCTGTTCAAGCCATTTTCTCGCGACAAGCCTACATTGTTCCCTAAGGTCTAGTATATCTCTAGACCAAATTTCATCAAAATCGGTTCAGTGGTTTAGGCGTGAAAACTTTGTCTGTCTGTCTGTTACAGACAGACAGACAAATAGTTACTTTCCCATTTATAATAATACTAGCTGTTGCTCGCAGTTCCGCCCGCGTGAATGTCGGTTACTTTTTATCTCAGTTTATATTGACGATTTTTCATACAAACTTTCATTCTCTATTTCAACCTTTTTAAGCCATTTTATCGCGATAAAAGATAACTTATGTTGTTTTCGAGGTCCAATCTATCTCTATACTAAATTTCATTAAAATTGGTTCAATGGTTTATACGTGAACAAGCGACCCGTCTCGGCTTCGCACGGGTGCAATGTTGATACTTAATATACTACAGAATTTTTTTTATACATGGTTCACAGCTTTTTTGTCATTAGACATACAAATGTCTTTTTTTTATGGCACTGGTCGGCCTCCGGCCGGTACAGCCGCAACCGCTATGTCCCTGCATTTTAAATCCTATTAATATTATAAAAAATCGGAAGTAGTTTGTGTGTGTGTGTGTGAAAGTGTGCTACCACTGAGTACCTAAACAGCTGAACCGATTTCGATGAAAATTGGTATGTAGACAGATTCGATTTGATCTATCTTGTAGGGTTTCAGCCAGCGTTTGTAAGCCCAAAAAAATGTGTTTATTTATGAAATAACATAGAGACCTCTAAAATTATGCATGTCGGAAGTTTTATAGTATATACTATAAAACTTCCTCTTAAATCTCTCCATCTATCTAAAAAAAACCCGCATTAAAATCCGTTGCGTAGTTTTAAATATCTAAGCTTTCATAGAGACAGATAGACAGACAGAGGGTAGCGACTTTGTTTTTTAATATGTAGTATACTGGCGCCTTATATTAAAATGCCCACTTTTCTGCCTATATATATAAAAAATATATATATGGGCATGTCAGATTCACCAACCCGCATTAGGCTGTGTGATTATTTATAAGGTGAAACCCGTATAAATATTATTAAAAGACTGATTCTAATTCAAAAGTTAAAAACTATATGCAACAGTAAATTTCAGCCACTTTGAAATAATAATGATGCATTAATGATATCAACATTAGAAAGAAAATTTTGCTGAAAGTATAAAATAAACAGATTTAATCAAAATAAAACAATTTTTCTGCTCTGATTTTTATTTTTTGTAAGAAATACCAATCGATGTAATAATCTGCTTAAAATGCTCAAGACTGCTATCATAACCCAAGTCTTCTTGACAACGGCAAGCAATTTTCTTAATGAAGGAACTTCCTTTCGTACCATATGAAAGAATTGTATCTTTTCAGCATTCAGCATTTTTTTGGATCGACCATTGCGATGTTTTCCAGGTGTGGTGAATTTGCCATTGTTGTTGAAACATTCATTTACAATACGAAGGACTTTCTGATTTGCCTGAAATCATCATTTTAACATCGTTCAGAAAAGAATATTTCATACTATATACTATAATTATATACTTATATACAAGTGTAATAAAAGTATCAAAACCATCAAATTGATCTATAAACTGTTGTAGATTATGTAATACTTAACCTCAAAATATCGCATTGTAAACATTATATGTATTTATCTTAAACAACGATTTTTTTTAGCATCTCTAATTACAATATGTGTAGATATAAGTAAAACACTATTACATACCAGTCATTTTATCTGTACGTGCGTACACATCATCTAAATCCCATAAAACTCGACCGGTTTGGTGTATTCAGTAAAACATTGTTATACAAACAATGTTTTACTGAATACACCAAACCGGTGTATTCATGGAAAATGATTTCTCTACCAGTACTTCGAATAGATTTACTCATGGTGACAGTATTTCTGTTAATTCATAGTACAAACATTACTAATTTGTAACTTTAAATATAATTTTGTTGATAATACACAATAAAATTATCAGAGGTTGACATTTAAACTACCACCATAGACATGTAAATACTGGGTTGCCTAATTAAGAAAAATATTAGTTCCGATTTTATTCTTTTCACGACTTTCTTGACAGACTGTACTTAACTTTGTTTTGCGACATCAATGAAGAAACAATTTATAATCAAGTTGAGTTTAGTATTATGCCGACATTCGGTGTGATCCGATCACAAACCAGGAGGGTAACGATCGAAAAAAAAATCGAACTATTCATGTAACGTCCTTACCACGTTGAAATCCTACATGGAAGACTAGGCAGTATGGTCGAAAGACTATATCCTGCCCTTGGACAATTAAAAAAAAAAAACGTCCAACGATAAAGTCAAAATTTGACAATTTTGACATTGCGATGTTATCGTAATGTCACTAATCTTGACCTGACGAGATAGAATTTGTTTAGACAAAATTTGAGGTGCAGATGATACCCCTTTCATCTACTTTACCTTGATTTCGGAAGTTTAAAATTTAAATAACAAAATGGCACAGTTAGAAATATCCTGCGGCTTAGAATACGTGACCACTACAGATTTACAAGCATGTTTAACCGAAGGCTTACGTTCAAATTATTCGTTTATTGTTTCACCGGTAGTTCACCCACGTTTTCGTAGACCGTTTACAGGCATTGGAAGAGTTGGTGGATTTACAAGATCAGATATGGTGCTGTCCCCTCAAGACTGGACAGTTAGAATAGTTGCGAAGGTTTCCCCATATTTAAATGCAGACTGTTCGTCACCTGTTGTCCGCGCGCGTTATCAAGATTGTTTGAGCGAAGAGCTCAGTTATTGTAAAGGTCTTGGAGTTCCTGCTATCATGTTACCACTACATGGTAGAGAAAGTAATAATTTGGCTAGGCTAGTTCAGACACACTATGAAAACAGGTATGTTGGTACTTCCTTGTCCCTTTGTATGTTTTGTTGTTTTGATAATTTTTATTAAGGACTTTGTCGATGTCCACCCTCGTTTCACTTTGGTATCAAAAGTTTTATTCAGTCTTACAACAAATGCCTACAGTAAATATCATTGCAATAGTGTTATATTGCATCATTCAGATTCTCAAAGGCAATTAAAATATTTAAATTCTGAAAATGATGATTGAAAAATATTTTAAACATAATAATATATAGTCTGTGTTACCCGCTTCGTGTATTGATTTCTAAAGGTGAAAGAATTTTTCATAGATATTTAATAAAATAAAATAAAACAAATATAAAAAAATCAAATCTTTACTCTTTATAATATTAGTTAGATTATATTATGTGTGATGACAGTATATCATAAATTATTTCAGTCACCACCAAAGCCTGCTATGGGCTCAAGTGCCAATGGCATGTAGTAAAACTTTGAGAACTCTAAAAATGTCCGAAACATATTCAGAAGATGATGATGAGGAAGCATTTGAAGAACCCTGGCAATGGTGGTCCAAATTCCATGAGCGTTTGGAATGGGATAAACGAATTGGTGTAGTTCTTGAGATTACTGCTGATTTACCATCCGATGATATCATTAAGAGATGGCTTGGAGAACCAGTGAAGGCGATTATTGTGCCAACCTCCATTTTTCATACTAACAAGAAAGGGTAAGTTATATAATAATTTTTTTAAATTTACTCTTTTGTGCATTACAGTCAACACCACCACACATTCTGTTACAGTTGACTTTTGGTATAATTTTATGTGTAACTCTTTTTGTTAAAGATAGGACATAAACCTATAGGTAAGGTTCCTTTTCTCTATACTACAAAATACTAGCAAATTAATATACCTAATTAAATATTTTATTTTAACAATTTACTATTGTTATTATACAGGTATCCAGTACTTTCACGAGCCCACCAACAGTTAGTAGTAAGCATGGTTGAACATGAAGCTCAAGTGATTATCAGTGGAGCCAGGAGAGCTAATGTTGAGTCCTACTTTCAATATTTATGTAGAGTTTGGAAAAGACGACCCTATTTTGGTGATGATCCTATGTTGAGTTATGCGAGGGGGTAAGAAATTAGAATATGATATTATTAGACAACAACCAAATTGTATTGTAATTTTGAAGTGTAGACAGTTCTGTCATGTTATTTAAATATATATTGTGGCCAAAACAAATTGGCCTATCCACAATACAACGAAAATAGTTGCTAAAAATATTTTGTTATCAATGTCTAAATTTAATTGATAAATTTATGTATAGTTATTCTAATTTGAATTTTCAGATGGGAAGATTATCTCCAATATCCGCTGCAACCACTGGCAGATAATTTAGATACACATACTTATAATGTCTTTGAGAAAGATCCTATAAAATATGATCAGTACCAAAAAGCTATTGCTCAAGCTTTAATTGATTTACAAAAAGATACAACTAAAACTGTATGTATACAAATACCTAGTGTTTTTATAATTCAATACCATATTTATAAAGTACTAGCTGTTGCCCGCGACTTTGTTCGCTTGACAATTCAGATGTGTGCCTGTATGAAAATATTGCCTGCCTGATCTTACGGCAATCGTACATTGTATCAATAATAAATATCAGTGTAATCCAACTCAATGGCGAATTCTATTTCAATCTATTCATCCGCTACCACTAAAACTGACGAAATTTCACACAAACTTGCGACTCCTATTTTTGCACTTAATAAGGGTAGTTTCTAAATATTATTTTTTAGTAATTTGGAAATCCTACTATCAAAACTATAGAAGTTTCATACAAACTTTGTTACCCCTTTTTACCCCGATAGGCCATGATTTTCGCAAAATCCCTTCTTATTGAGCACATATGTCCTAAAAGCAACTCCCATGCAAAATTTGAGACTCCTAGCACTTCTAGTTTCTGAGATTTTGTGATAAGTGAGTAAGTGACCTTTTGCTTTTATTAGCTTGTTATAAATTTCTGAACACGCGCATACACAATATTTGACAACCAATAAACTGTCGGTTACGAAACCCACGAACATTTGGGCAAAGGTTTTTTTCTTTTAACTCATTTTCTTTAATTATCTAATGTTTCTAATAGTTATTCCATTTGTTTAACATTTGTTTTACAATTGTTTAACATTTGTTTGACAAATGTTTAACTTTTGTTTGACAATTGTTTAACATTTGTTTGACAATTGTTTAACATTTGTTTCACAATTGTTTAACATTTGTTTTAACAACCCGACTTGTTTTATATATTAAGATTGTTTTATACCTATCACAGATAAAACTTTAATAGAATCCACATACAGGGCAAGAGACACGCCAATCTCATACTGGCATTTACTAGCATAAGAACTCGATATGATTGGTGCATTTCAAGGCTTGAACTTGAAATAACCAATCACATCACAGCTTTTACATTCCACACATTCTGCTTTTGCTCCTTACTTTATGAACTCAACTTTGAACAAACAAATGTTGATGAAAAATCTATTACAGGGTAAACCATGGTATCTATACATCAATCAACAAATCTGTTTCAGGCCAAAGATATTTTGGCAGACTGTGAAAAAGAAAGCGGTCAGGGTGAGCATATCAAAAAGAAAACTATTACAGTGATGGTGCTAGGTGCTGGCAGAGGTCCCCTTGTAAGAGCTACATTTAATGCAGCTGATATAACTAAAAGTAAAGTCAAGGTAATTGTAGTCTTATTTAAAATGCTAATTATTTATTAAATTTTATTTATTAAACTTTCATTATAAAAGTAAACTAATATGTAAAAGTACTTTTGGGGTACCTACAAGCAGGTCTAAACACTATTAAAATTAGTTTAACCTATTGAGTGCTTGGCTAAATATCAATTGCCTTGCCCCTAGCATTTGGCTACAATTATTAAATAATGATTTTTGTTGTACCATGCAGTTAATAGGAGGAATATGACGAAAATAGAACAAAAAATCATGCATTTTCTGTCGCAGAAATATGACACGCGCGGTAGGAATGTGTGTGTCGCATATTTGTGACACTAGAGGTAAAAAGGTTATTATTTGACAGTATTACACAACATATCATAAAATGTTTTTTTATTATTGACATAAATAGTACTAAGTTTACCTTCGCTTAAAATTTGAAATACAATTATTTTTTTACTTTTATGTACATAATTATGTTAGTATACGCTTTCCAACTAGCTACATGCCTTAATGTTCACTAAAGGAGAGAGCCTGCTGGAAATCTGTCACACAGGTTTCAACCTATTACAAACTCTAGCTCTCACTAGGGTTTAGTTTTGTGCAGTCCTTATTTTGAGACCATAACTAGGTACTGTGTTATTTTTTTAATATATTAGCCTACCAAAGGCCTACCTTTTTGAGGGAATTAATAAATAATTATTCTCTTTATGTTCTTTCTTATTATTTACATTTTTAAATAATTTATAAAAAACAATATTATTGTCCTACCTAAGATACTAGTAGTAGTTACTAAAAAAAGTTACTTAGTATCTAAAATAAGTGATAATTTATGTGACAATGAGATAAGCCTGATTCTCTTTATTAGGTAATAGCGGTAGAAAAGAATCCTTGCGCTGTAGTGGTGTTACAAGCTCAAGTCCGTGAGGTGTGGCGAGATCGAGACGTCATTGTCATACCAGGCGATATGCGGCAAATCAATCTGACACCGAAGGCTGACATTATTGTATCAGAATTATTAGGTAAAGTACTTAATTACATTTATGTCATCATCATCATATCAGGCGAAAGACTGCTGGATATAGTTGAGGGCCGCCCTCATCCATCGGTTGCCCGCCACACTTACAAATCAAATCAATAATAAATATCATCAACATCATCATATATGCTAATTTTTGACTTAAGCAACATACTAGACCTCAGCTCAAGCTTCGCTTCGGTATTAAAAGTTTCTTTCCATCTCACAGCAAACGCCTACATAAAATACTCATGATTGCAATATACCTACGTCTGCAAAATATTGCTATACTGAAAATTTACTTTTGCTGTCTGCTGTATTGCAAATATTGAAATTCTGAAAATTGCTGAATAATAACAACGTCCTAAAAATATCGAAAAATAATAATAAGGCCTATACCACAAGAAAGTGATAGTGATAGTGGTATCTTAAGCAACTACCGCCCCATTGCACTTCTCTCTATATTCTCCAAAATCTTAGAAAAAATATTTATAATAGTCTTTACTTATATCTTGGAAGAAAAATCTCTTTGCTAAAGAAAAGTTGAGGTTTAGAAAAACAATTTGATTAATTTAGCTTTATATAATTTTTTTGATTGGGTACTAACTAATATGGATAAGCGTGGACATACTGCAGCTCTATTTATGGACATGACAAAGGCGTTTGATCATGTTAAATACGATAGACTACTGGATAAATTGTATGCCTGTGGTATTAAATATTGTATGCCTGTGATATTGTGATATTAGATATTGTTGTAATATTAAATTGTTACAATAGTATCTTACTAATAGAGAGCAAAGAACTGATATCACATTTATTTTCCAAAAACAAATACCTTAACGGTATAATACTCCTCCAACCTGAGACATTTATTATATTTTTTTTATTTTTTTTATTAAGTATGGGGTACCACAGGGAAGCGTGTTAGGACCACTGCTGCTATTTCTAATAATATAATATTATATAAATTACATACCTAATGTGACCAATAATCCTATGACTTTATTCGCTTACGACAGCACAATCCTTTTTGACAAATATAATAAAATGACATGTGTAACAATATTAATGTGACATTAGAAAATATTAATAATTTAAAAATAAATATTGGAAAATCTAAAGATATTATTTTTAGATAAAGACAACCACTACAGAATATAAATATAAATTACAAACATGAAGAAATTAAGAAAGTAGAATCAACTAAGTTTTTAGGCTTAGACATAGTAAAATGTCATGCAAGCAGCACATTGATTTGTGTGTAAAAAGGTGAATAGTTATTCCTATGTATTGCGGAACCTTATCAAAGCCGTCGATACCTCAGTAGCATTAATATCATACCATGGTTACGTATCGTCTACTCTTCATTGTGGTCTCATATTCTAAGGTAACGCTACGAACATAGAGCTTAGTATATCTGGCACGAAAAAGGTGCAACAGAGCTATTATGTAGTCTAAAACAATTGTACTTGTGCAAACCTCATTTCCAAGCCTTAAATACCTATTTTAACATTACCCTGTTTATATACTATGAGACTGTGTTATTTATTAAATCTAATAAATTATAAAATCTATTTTATAAAATGTAATCTAATATTATAATAATTATGTTTAGAATTAAATAATATGTTTAAATAAGGACATTCGACATTGTATAAATTTTTACATGCTGAAGGGCTTAATATACCAACTACCTATAATGTAACAACTTATGTATACCCATATTATGCAAATAAACATTTTGAGTTTGAGTTTAATATGTTAAATATATTAAAATATAGCCTATGTTACCCGCTTCATTTATATATTTCTAAATGTTAAAGAATTTTTCAAATTGGTAACATTAACTTTTAGTTAAATTGTTGCAAACAAACATACAAAAAATCAAATCTTTTATCTTTTGAAGATCAGATTGAATTCGTTTTTATATGAAACATTAGTTTAATCCTGTATAATAGTACTTTAGTAAAAACCACAACATAAAATCTGTACTTATAGTACTTATATCCTGCCCTTTAGCTGTGAAATTTGATGACAAAGAATTGTTTTAGGTTCATGGGGCGATAACGAACTTTCGCCTGAATGCCTAGATGGTGCTGCAGGGTTGCTAAAACCAGGCGGTATATCAATTCCGTGTGAATATAGATCATTTGTTGCACCTATCAGCTCGCCCCGATTATGGGCGGCAGCAAAAACATCATCGTCTACCGCTCCACACAAGAAGGATGGAAATCTTGAGACACTGTGGGTTGTTTACATGCAGAATAAACATGACATTGCTGAGACAAAGGTGCTTATTTTTTTATTTGTTACCACTTAAAATTGTTGTAATAAATGTATAAATTTAATATGTTTGGCGGTATCTTTAACGGTAAATGGTAAACATCATCTAATATGTTTAAAAAAGTATAGATCTCCTTTTTGATATGTGATGGCGAGTTCAGGTGACGCCTAATTAATTATTCATTATTTTCGACGCATATTTTTTACATACTATTTTACACATACACTACACTGTATATTACACATACAACATATTATTTCTGTTGTATATTCAGGTGGTGTTCACATTTGAACATCCAGCTAAAGGTGCAAAAGATCACGAAGGTCAAGAAATGACAGATTATCGAGGGTTGCCATTAACAGACAACAGGAGACAAGCAACTGTTACTTGGAAAGTGGAAATGGATAGTGTTATGCATGGTTTTGGCGGGTATTTTGACTGCTCGCTATATGGAAAAGAAATGATCAGTATAGTGCCTTCTACACACAGTCCAGGCATGATATCATGGTTTCCAGTGTTCATCCCACTAAAGGTATTGTACCATAATTATATGAATTAATTTGATGTCTAAGGTGATTATACACTGTCATGCAAAAAGACTTATGTTGTCTTCAAACATCAAATCCTCAGACAACTTAGTGCAAATTTACTATTGAGTAATGATTATTAAACAATAATGTCTTTGTTTGATATTATAAAAAGGTCCTATTAAACACAACTAGCTACCATTCTATAGTTGTCCATTATTTGCCAGTCTAGCATTGCTTCTGTTTAAGCTACTGTTTAAACTGCATGATCTGACCTGCCACCTCAAATGTGCAACTGAAGTTGCTATATTTTTATTGGGTCTTTTAAACCCTAGTGGATTGAATTTAGCCCTTGCATTTTAGCAAAATGACATGTGCGAAGTTTTTGCATCAAAATTTTTACCATTCTAATTTCGAAATTTTCAAATTGTAGAATCCTCTACGTGTACATAAAGGCGAGACAATAACAGCGCGATTTTGGCGATGCGTGGATTCACGAAGGGTGTGGTATGAATGGATAGTAGAAGCAGGCAACCGTACGACTAAACTACACAATTCCAATGGACAAAATTCAGAAATGTTTTTATAGAATTTATATCATATAATGATAATGATTAAAAATAAGTGAAGGAAATTAAATAATTACTACTAATATATTTATTTTTATTAACTAACATCTTCATAAACAACATAACAAAAACATACAACAGAATACTTATGTAATATCTGGTTTCAAAAGTATTAAATAGGTACTTATTTTTGAATCAATCTCACTATGTTCATTTCCTTGTGGAAGTCATCTATGTTTTGGTCCCATCTTTTTTCAAAGTAAATTCCTGTTAAATAATTTAGAACAATTAATATTTTTAACATTGTCCTATTAAGTTAGGCCAGTATTACATTATCATATTTAACATAATCACATGTAGTTATTAATAAATGTTGTTAAGTAATAAAATCATTTATTCATTGTGACAGAATATTAATATGACATTGATTTATATCTTCTTTAGTCTAATAGGCAGCGTTCTAAGGAGTTTCTAATACACCACATCTCTCCCCTCCTAGCTGCTGCGGATCAAAGGAGCAGCCAAGAGCTGGTCGAGGTGTCTGCGCCAGATATCACCATTGTCAGTGCGAATTTCGTAGTGTAGTCGGCCCAAACGTTTAGTGATACTTCCAAACTGCCACTGGTTCGAGGCACTTGTATAGTCACGAGCCTGTACCCGATTACCAGTTTTGAACTCTCTGACATTGACCTTCTGAAGCATTGGTTCGATCTCCATGTAGTGCTGTGCGTATTTCTCTGCCAAACATTAGCTGGTACGGAGTTTGACCATTAGCATTTGGCGTTCGCCGGAGACGAGTTCTCACCGTTACTAACTTATCTAATATGTTACCTCCTTCCCCCTCTAAGCTACGTAAGATTCTTTTAACTGTCTGTACAAAACGCTCAGCTTGCTTATTAGTTGCAGGGTGGTATGGAGCAGAGGTCTTATGAATGATCATACAATCTTTTAAATATTTTTCAAACTCTTCCGAAACGAACTTCGGCTATTGTCTGAAACCAAAACGTGAGGTGTCCAAAAGTGCAAAATAGTTCTTTTAATTTTTGTATGCACCAAGAGCTTGTAGTTGACTTGGTTGGTATAATCTCAGTCCATTTTGCGAATGCATCTACAATAATTAAAAGTTGGTAGCCGTGCACAGGTCCAGTGAAATCAATATGAAGTCTTTGCCAAGGGCCACTTGTTCCCAGTGGTGCAGTGGTGCTTTCTCTGGTTCATTTTTGACTGACTTTGGTTTCAATCTCGTTGTCAATTCCTTTCTAGTATACAAAACTGCGAGTCAATAGCTTCATCTTTACAATGCCTGGGTGACCAAGGTGTAGCTCGTCTAGCACTTGTTCGCGTAGTGTTTTTGGAATAAAGACTCGTGATCCTCTTAATAAACAACCATCATGCAAAGTAAATTCATTGTCCTTGTAACCGAGTGTTTTTAATGGTTGGCCAGTTTCCAATGCGTGTAGCAAAGATGTACAGTCGGTGTCATTTTTTGTTTCTGTCGCTATGACATCTGGATTGATATCAATGCAATGGTACGAATTTGCTGAAATTGAAAACTGTAATTTTGGTCAATTCTGTTGGTCTTGGTGTTTTCTACTGGAAATCTGGATAGATAATCTGCATTTGAGTTGTTTGCCGAAGTTCTATATTCAATGTTGTAGTCAAATCCAGATAAGGAGTGAGCGTAGTGAAACAGTCTCATCGTACTCATTGCTGGTAGCGTTTGATGTGGGTGGAACATTACTGTCAGTGGTCTGTAACAAGGATGAATTTCCGACCATAACAATAGTAGAAAAACTTTTTCAATCCCCAGAGTATAGTATGTATAGTGTAGCTTCCTTATCGATTTGACTGTAATTCTTCTCGCTATCAGACAGCGTTCTCAAAGCGAATGCTATAGGTCTTTCTGATCCATCTGGTAATCTATGTGACAGTACTGCCCCGAGTCCCTGTGGAGAAGCATCTGTTGCAAGTACTAACGGTTTCTTAGAATCAAAGTGTATCAGTACTCTTTCACTTAAAATTTCTTTCTTAATTTGTATAAAAGCTTGTCAGCACTCTGTTGACCATCGGAAACCTACTTCTTTCTTTAGTAAGTTGTTTAGTGGATTCGTAATAGATGCAAGGTTTGGTATGAATTTGTTGTAAAAATTTGCTATTCCAAGAAATGTTCTCAATTCTGCTATATTGGTTGGGTGTTCTGTTTTAATTATTGCGTTTACCTTGTCCCTGTTTTTGTGTAGACCTTCTTTGTCTATAGTGTGGCCAAGGTAATTTATACTTGTTTGAAAAAAAATTACACTTGTCTTTGTTTACTCGAAGATTGCTTTCTTTTAGTTTGTCAAGTACGAGTTTGAGCCTCTGTAGTAGCTGTTCTTGGTTAGGACCCTGTATAATAATATCATCAAAGAAACATTTAACACCTTCTAAGCCTTGTAATAGTTTGTCCATGAATTTCTGCCATAGGCTCGGAGCGACCTTAACTTCGAACATAAGCCGGTTTACTCTGTAAGTTCCTTTGTGTGTACTGAGTGTTTGAAGCATTGCGCCCTCTTCATCCATCACCATGTTAAGGTACGCCTGAGTTATATCTAGTGTACAAAATAGTTTACCTCCATTTATCTCTGCAAAAATATCTTCAATCATAGGTATTGGATATTGTTCATCTTGTATAATTTTGTTTAGGGTAACTTTTATAATCAGCGCATAATCGAATACTCCACATTTGGTTTGACAACTGGTACTATTGGAGTACCCCACTCAGAGTGGTCAACTTTTGTGATAACACCTTGTGCGCATAGTCGCATCGTCTACTTTGTTTTTTAAAGCGTATGCTATTCTACGTGGTCTAATAAATATAGGGTTAGTGTACTCTTTCAGGTTTGGGTGTCCTCTGTTTTTAATTGAGTATTGGGTATTTCGCCAAGGTCTTTTCTGAAGACGTATGTCTTGTAGAGCTCAAGAAGTTGGTCTAATTGTATGTTGTCAGTAAGTTGTACGGCTTTTAAGTCTGCTAAATTCAGTGTCTCGAATTCTTTCATCCAGCTACGGCCAAAAATAGGGTCAACGTTGTTGTTGATGACGTATAGTTTTCCGTGGAAATCTTTTCCTTGACACCTGCATTGAACGTATGCCACGCCTGTTAGTTTGATTATTTCTCCGGTATAAGTTCTGAGTTTTATGTTTGTCTTAAAAAAAATATTTCCAATATTTAATTTTTGATAGTCTCGTAACGACATTGAACTTAGAGTAGCTCCAGTGTCAAATTCCATCTTTATCTTAACGTGTTCAATATGTACCGTTATCACATATTTTTCAGATGATTCTCCAGAAATGACATTGATATTATTCCAGTCATCGTGGTCACTTGTCAATGAGTCTTCTAGTAGGTTCGTATTCGGTTTAGTCTTATTAAGACTCGCATCAGAGTTGCGCTGCAGGCATACACGGGCTAGGTGACCGACTTTATTGCATTTATGACATGTAATATTTATAGCGCCACATTTGTTGGATTCGTGATTTGCAGCACCACAGCGAAAGCATTTCCCTTTTAGATCTTTGACTGTAATTTGTCTGGTACTGGTAGTTGGTTGTTCATTTGTAATCATTGATTCGTTTTCTGCCTTACTCATTTCAATAGACATCGCAATCTGTGTCATTGATTTGAATGTATGTGCTGTTCGATCTTCTAAGATTTTTGTACGTGCGTTGCTCTCTTTTAATCCCCTTACAAATTGTAGAGATAAAAAGCTTTCTGATGTATTTTTCTGACAGTGAAGACAATTGGATTCACAGTTGGTGGTAAGTTTTTTTAACTCTGCGGCATACTGTGCTACCGTTTCATTACATTTTTGCGTTCTTGTTATGAATTTATGTTGTAGCGCCCATTTATTAGTTTTCGGATCCAAGTAGTCGTCAAGTATTTTAGTAATATCAGCAAATGACATATATATCGCTTCTTCCGGTAATGTTAAATCACAAAGTTTCTCGTGGAGCTCTGGTGATAATGTTGATAGTAGGATATTTGTTTTCATATGTGCTTCCGTTATGTCGTTTAACCGAAAGTATACTTCTAGTCTCTTTATGAAATTGCTGAAAGTTTCTGATTGTTGTAGGGGTTGAAATTGTATTGTCGGTGTGTTTCTATGCGTGTGTTCACTTTGATTTAAGTGTTGTTGCTGTTGCTGGCTCTGTTGTTGACCTCCATTTTGTCTCTGTTTTGTTAAAAGTTTAGCAATTATCGCTGTATGAAGTTCCTCGAATTCGTACCTGTATTCTTGTTCTTGATCATAAGCATCAATCAGCATAATCATAAGCGTCATCATCCTTGTCATCGACGGTCTTGTTCTCGATCTTCTCTTGTACTTCTAGTAGCGCCAGGATCGTCTCCTTCAGGCCCAGGGAACGAGCAGTAATATCCTCGTCAGACATTGTTGCCCTCTGAACGATGTAGGTGTCGAGTCGTGTGAGCATCCCGCGTAGGGTGCCTCGATATTTTCTTAATTTGTCCATTGTGTATATATATTTACAAAACGTTTATTTGACTTTTTCTCGTCGCCAATAATAAATATTGTTAAATAATAAAATCATGAGTCGAAATGGTCCAGTGGATAAGGCACTCGCTTCGTAAACACGAGGTAGTGGGTTCGAATCCGGGCAAATACTAATGTGATATTTCAAATCATATGTACTTTCTAAGTTTATCTTGGACATTTCTGACCGACGGTGAAGGAAAACATCGTAAGGAAACCTGGACTTAAAAGTCTGAAATTGCCAATCCGCCTTGAGCAAGCGTGGTGATTAATGCTCATGCCTTCTCTATATGAGAAGAGGCCTTTGCCCTGCAGTGGGACAGTAAACAGGCTGGTATTATTATTATTATTAATAAAATCATTTATTCATTGTGACAGAATATTAATATGACATTGATTTATATCTTCTTTAGTATAAAGACAGCGTTCTAAGGAGTTTCTAATACACCACAGTTATCAAAGATGTGTAAGTCATTTTGAAATGATGAACATATGACGGTATAATAACTACATGTGATTTATATTCTATACGATCATAGTTAAGGGATCCTTTTTGACAGCTAGCGTACAAGTACACATACATACATATTCAACACACTTACAAAAATTGTAATAACCTGGCGATTAAAAAGAGTGGCCTGAGTTTCTGGCCAGTTCTTCTCATGGCTCTACTTTGTCAGCGAACTGGCTGTAGGTTAATTTGCTGACATTTTGTAAACTTTGACGTTCATAAGTGTTAATTTAATTAACCTATGTGAATAAATAAATTTCATTTTCACTAGCACAGTCTGTATGTAAATAGATGGTGCTTGTGTGTTGATTTGAAGGAAAGGGATAGGATCCTATAGCAACGGAAAACACGTGTGATAAGTAAAAATGAAGAACGTCATCATATAACTATGATCAAAGAATTTGACAGATATGAAATTATATTTGTATGATTTAAATATGATAATGTAATACCAGCCTTAGCAGTGGCGTGCACTCCATAAAGGCAGAAAGGCACTGCCTATCTTGATAATTGCCTGAAATCACAATTTTAGTAACATAAATAAATTATGCCTCAGGGTAGGCATAATTTCAAAAAATCTCTGTGCACACCACTGGGCCTTAGTAGCAAATTAGTATATAATTATATTAGTAGTATATTGATGAAATATCTATTCCTTAGCAAGGAATTCAGGTTTTACACATAACAAGTTTGTTGGTTGCAAGTGGGAATCAAACTTCTTTCCTTTTTTTACAATCATTTTGGCCATCTAGCAAAATAGGAAATAGCTTAGTTGTTTTTGTAGTGTTGTTTTTGGAATGTTTATAAAATGCCCATTTACATAGGATATCTATTCACAATAGCAAGTTAATCATGCTATGCTTATTATCACATTAAATCACGAGTAGATTTTTTTGATAACTTTCATAATAAACATATTTAGTTATGATCTCTGCCTACTCTTAGCCCTGTTTATATGACATATTATTATAAACACAATACAAACCCTGTAAGAATTTGGCATTATTGCCAGTTTTTATAGCCCATGGCAAGTAATACTTCAAATATAGTTGACGGTGTTTTGGTTTTAATCTACCTGCACCCCAGATTCCACCACTGATACACATAGGAAGCTTAGTCTGAATGCCTTCCACCCATTTTACTGTCACCTTAAACCAAAAATAAAATTATCAACTTGATTTGGTTAACTAGTTTAAAAATCAGCAATGTTCTATAAAACTATGATAAACTCTGTAATTACCTCTCCTAGCATAGTAGTTCTCATGAACAAAGTAGCATGCACTAAGTCATGGACCTCTCTGTATCTTTGCATTACATAAGCTAAGTCTGTATCCTCAATAAATTGAACTTGTGGTCGTGAATCGGCAGTAATTTTGTTGTCTTTCATAAAATCTGCATATACACGCCCTACTGTATTCTCAGGCATTTGTGCAAGTTTATCAAAATTAACTGTTCTAGAGTTTATGCGAGGTTGTTCTCTGAGTATGTCAGCACCTTCGTCTGTTTCAGTCATCTTTTGACGCATGTATTTTAAAGAGTTCTCTCCAGTTACTTCTCCCAAGCAAGCAATCATGTCACCTCGGTGTGGATTTAGAAGGGAAATGGCAGCAGAACCGCATGTTAGTAATGTTTTCTGCAATGTATTTGTAGAGATAAAGTTTTTTTTCATATCCTCTATAAAGTTACTGCTTTTAGGAAGAGCCGCCGAATATTTTCTGATGAAGACTAAAGTGAACGGTCGCATTTTAAACTTTTTTTTTATGCCTAATAAATAAATTCAGCACTGGAAAATTGCATTTATTTGTTTTGACTTAATTGACATTGACAATTGATATGACACTTGTCAATTTTGTAATTGCCATTGCCATGCCATTTTTCACCAATAATTTGTATCCACATTTTCGGGACATCATGGGAAACGGCAAAATTGGTTCGGTTGGCCGCTTGGTTACGTACTACGATTAAAGTAGTTAGATACACAGATTATTTAAAGAACAAGTTGTTAGATACTTAAATCAATCAACAATATACACTACGTGGCAACATTACCCAAGAATGACAGATAATAAATGTAAACCTCAGAACTCAGAACAACACAGAACAAGTACTAAAGCATAGAAGGAGTGTTAATCACCCTCATATAGTTGTCCTATTTTTCCAAATAAGCCGGATACATTGAAAAGAAAGAGATAAATAATTTTGCTAAGGACGGCTGGTGTACACTGTAGAAACGTCAATTTGGTTACCTTTGGTTACCTTTGGATGCCGAATTACAAAGCGAACTAATGTCAAATGTTCCAACTTGTCAAGGCCTTTAGACAATTTTGTCGGATTATACCGCCGCTCGTAATTTTCATTGTTGTTTATCTGTTTTGTGCTATTGTGAAGTAATATTAAGCCCATTGGATATGCAATGTCCTGCGTTATTGTAGGTTGTAAATTACATTCTTTTCGCAAAGAAAATCAAGTTTAAATCGTCAACTTCCATCGGTGAGTAGATAACAAACCAATAATATATACTAAAAACCTATACATAAGTGCAAAATACCTAATTGATTTATACTTTACTATACTGTAATCATATTATAATCGTCTGTTTGCCATTCGATTCAGTAATTATTAAATATTTTACATTTTTACCAATTTGTGTAGTCATGTTCAATAGTGTTGTGACTTGTGCTGCATATTTTATCGATGACAAAAATATTACTATATTTTGTAGTTGACGATTTTGTGGTAACTATCTTTGTACCTTTCATAGTATTTCATACATTGTGTTCTTTTGCAGGTTTCCGAAAGATCAGACCGGAAGATCCATGAAGCAAATTAAGAGAGAATTATGTTATATATTATATTGTTACACGTTTAACGTTCCAGCGGTGAGGACGAATCTACTCAAATTTGCTCCATTGTTACGTACCATACGAATTGTTAATATTATTTCTATAGAAATTGATATTTTTTAATGTACCCTGTCAAAATTCAAAGATGTTGCACAAAAATGTATAGTATTGGAAAAATAGGTATATTTATTTAGTAATTGTTTTAAATTTTAGGTTTTTATTTATGATATCGTATTGGATTTTTTATCTGTAATGATATTGTAAATACTTTTTCAATAACTAATAATAAATAAAGAAATAAATGTTCTAGATGACTACAGAAATTTATTGATAAAATTGATGGGGAAATATTTCTAAAAGCACCAATTCATAACATTACAAAAAATATTTCTGCTTATGCACAAATAATTAGGACATTCTTAAACAAAACTGCAATTTTAAGGGGCAGTAATAATGTGTTTCAATATTATTGGAAATATAATCATACATTTGTGACATGAATCTTACAGCTGGCCCCGAACCCACGCGCGTGAGTACGTGTTTCTCTGCATGTAAGCGTGTGATCAGTAACACAGCGCTTAAATGCGTTTTCAGTGTGTTGCACCACGCGTGATTTCTATACAAAGAGAGATACTTACAATTACAAACAATACAAGAACACGCACGCTCGCACTACGCTCCTTGATGCGAGGCAGTGTGTGGATCGATCATATATATTTCAATTTTCAATTTATTTAATTTAATCATATACAGTTTACATTGTGTTTGAACTTACAGCATGAAACATGAATATAAACTTCAAAATTATTTCACATTGAAAGTGCTCCTGGCGCCGCTGCCGGCCTATGCCATTCCGGTGAGGTGTAAAACGGCCGTTTGTTTCTTGTAGTTCGCTTACGAGAGCTTTTATGCAACCAGACCTCATTTGATATTAGCATGTCTGTTAATTTACCATAGCCCATAGACAAATTTCATCTATCGATATCGATAAACTGTCAGAAGGTATCGTAGCACTATTAAACATCTATTTGTCTCTGAGTGTGTACGCTTTATTCTCTTAATAGTACTTCTATGCATAGTACTTGTTCTGTGCAGAACAAGGACAAGCCGTGAAGTACCAGTGTACAGTTTGTCAAGAAAGTCGTGAAAAGAATAAAATCGGAACTAATATTTTTCTTAATTAGGCAACCCAGTATTTACATGTCTATGGTGGTAGTTTAAATGTCAACCTCTGATAATTATATTGTTAATGTGTACCTATTATCAACAAAATTATTTTTAAAGTTACAAATTAATAATAATAATAATAATATTCTACCACATTCTCACAGCGCCATTTAGCCCCAAATTAAGCAATTATATTTGCTTGTGTTATGGGTACTAAACAACTGATATACTACTTAAATACATTTTTTTTTTGTAAATACATACATATCTATATATATAAAAGAAAGTCGTGTTAGTTACTTCACTTATAACTCAAGAACGGCTGAACCGATTTAGCTGAAAATTGGCAGGGAGGTAGTTTAGAGCCAGGAGAAGGACATAGGATACTTTTTATCCCGTTCGACATCATTCCCGTGTGACTTGACATGCAGACTTGGAATAACAAAATTGACGTATAATGACAGCTATGTAATGACGTGTGGATGACAATTTGATATTTGTAAGAAATCAATAATAAAACTATTTCTATTAAATAAATAATTAACATTATTGCCCAATTGCCCATTCGTATAAACAGTGAAGTGAACTATAAAACTCGGTATGGTTGAAAATTTAAGTTTTTAGGTGAAGTGAAGTTTAATTAATAATGCCGCGACCAAGACGATCGAATCTTTCCCGACAAAGCCGTGATGCAAGAAGAATACGAAATACTGCAAATGAAAGGACTGAAGAAGAACAAGAAATTGCACGTGAACAGCGCCGCGATAGTATGGCTCGACTTCGTGCTTCTCAATCACGAGAGCAAAGTGAAGCAGCCCGTGAAACAGCTCGGTTGGCAATGCAGAATCGTCGAGCGAACAACAGAGGTCAACAAATAGATAATTTGCGACGCAGAACAAGATATTTATCAAGTGCTGATTTGAATCGAGCAGCGTTTCAATACGATTGCAGCAATGATTACAGCTTGCATCCTAGCGTTTGCATTGGGCAAATGGACGTAGTTTGCGAGTATTGTGGTGCATTAAAGTTTTCGGGAGAAACGCCTGGATTATGCTGCCTTAATGGTAAAGTGAAATTGCCATTGTTGACTCCGCCACCTGAGCCATTGTATTCATTGCTTTGTGGCGAAACACAAGAATCACGCCACTTTCTTGCAAATACTCAAAAATACAATGGTTGTTTCCAGATGACGTCATTTGGGGCAGATATTATCGAAGAACGGGGATTTAATCCGACATTTAAGGTATTTATTTTTGTACTTATATAGAATGTAGTTAAAGAATAACTTACTTTATCTATTGGTACCTATGTAGTATATTTGCTAATTCTGAACTCTACTCTCCCACCGAAAAAAGTGTTTATAACCCAGTTAATACTGTCTGGTTTTTATTTTGTAGATACAAGGACAGATTCATCATCGAATTGGATCATTACTACCTTTCGAAGATACACATAATAAATTTTTACAAATATATTTCATGGGCAACATGGAAGAACAACTTGATCGACGCCTAGAGATCAATGCAGGAATGAAGCGAGCAATTCTTCAAGACTTGCAGTGTCTGCTTCATGAACATCATGCGTTGGTTAGGTTGTTTAAGAGTGCTTTAGAGCGCATGCCAAGTGATGACTATAAAGTTGTTATCAAAGCAGATAAACGACCATCTGGAACACACGAAAGGACATTTAATGCTCCAACAGTAGACGAAGTTGCCATCCTGATTGTTGGTGAACAATTGGAAAAACGAGATATTGTGCTTACACGTCGCGATACTGGGCAACTGCAACGAATATCTGAAACTCATCGATCATATGACACATTGCAATACCCGCTGATGTTTTGGCAAGGAGTAGATGGATAGTATGGCTGGCTTACCACCGCACAATTTACGACTAAAGGTTGGCTCCGTAGTAATCATGCTTAGAAACATAAACCAACCAAAACTGTGCAACGGTACGCGTTTGGTGGTTAGAAAATTGATGAACAATGTAAAGCCAGGCACGTCCAAAGAGTTTAAAAATTCAATTGGATAGTTGGTGGCTTCATCTTCATTTGTGACGCAGTCAATAGATTTGAATGAATGCATTGTTCCAATGATCTTATTTTGAATTATGTAGTTTAGGTCATCTACATCTTTATTCTTAGCCGCTAAAATTGCTCGCTCACTCATCCATTCATAATTTTTGTAGTTAGAAATAATTTCTGTAAATACATTGTTGATAAGTTCGTCTTTTGATGAGACAAAATTACAGAAATTATTTGGAAATGATATTAATCCACTCGATTCATCGACAGGTACTTGACCATTACCGATAGTCAGCAATTGCTCCGAGAAATCTTCAGCAGATGTATCATTTTAATTATTTATTTAATAGAAATAGTTTTATTATTGATTTCTTACAAATATCAAATTGTCATCCACACGTCATTACATAGCTGTCATTATACGTCAATTTTGTTATTCCGTACTAAAATAAAGAAATAATTATGAATGATTGATGTAGAAATTTAATTTTTTTTGTATTTTTTCCAATAAAAAAAAAAATATGATTATTTATTGACATTAAGGCGGAACAAAGTTCGCCGGGTCAGCTAGTTATAGATAAATTACACCCAGACACAGAACAAACAATCATGCTCATCACACAAAGGTTTGTCCTAGGTGGAAATCGAACCCACGACCTCCGGCTTAGCAGTCAGGGTCACTAACCACTAGACCAACAGGCCAGCCAATTAAAATTAGAAAAATTAAAAATTAGTAGTGTTTACTATGAATTAACAGAAATACTGTCACCATGAGTAAATCTATTCGAAGTGCTGGTAGAGAAATCATTTTTCATGTATACAAACAATGTTTTACTGAATACACCAAACCGGTCGAGTTTTATGGGATTTAGATGATGTGTACGCTCGTACAGATAAAATGACTGGTATGTAATAGTGTTTTACTTTTATCTACACATATTGTAATTTTATTAGAGATGCTAAACAAAATCGTTGTTTAAGATAAATACATAATATAATGTTTACAATGCGATATTTTGAGGTTAAGTATTACTGTTACATAATCTACAACAGTTTATAGATCATTTGATGGTTTTGATACTTTTATTACACTTGTGTATAAGTATATAATATTATAGTATATAGTATGAAATATTCTTTTCTGAACGATGTTAAAATGATGATTTCAGGCAAATCAGAAAGTCCGTCGTATTGTAAATGAATGTTTCAACAATGGCAAATTCACCACACCTGGAAAACATCGCAATGGTCGATCCAAAAGAATGCTAAATGCTGAAAAGATGTAATTCTTTCATACGGTACGAAACGAAGTTCCTTCATTAAGAAAATTGCTTGCCGTTGTCAAGAAAACTTGGGTTATGATAGAAGTCTTGAGCATTTTAGGCAGATTATTACATCTATTGGTATTTCTTACAAAAAATAAAAATCAGAACAGAAAAATTGTTTTATTTTGATTAAATCTGTTTATTTTATACTTTCAGCTAAATTTTCTTTCTAATGTTGATATCATTAATGCATCATTATTATTTCAAAGTGGCTGAAATTTACTGTTGCATATAGTTTTTAACTTTTGAATTAGAATCCTTAGAATCAGTCTTTTAATAATATTTATACGGGTTTCACCATATAAATAATCACACAGCCTAATGCGGGTTGGTGAATCTGACATGCCCATAGAATTTCTTTTAGGACATGTGGTTTCCCTCAAGATGTTTTCCTTCACCGCTAGCAGATGGTATATCGTTTGACTAGTCTATATATATAAAAGAAAGTCGTGTTAGTTACTTCACTTATAACTCAAGAACGGCTGAACCGATTTAGCTGAAAATTGGCAGGGAGGTAGTTTAGAGCCAGGAGAAGGACATAGGATACTTTTTATCCCGTTCGACATCATTCCCGTGTGACTTGACATGCAGACTTGGAATAACAAAATTGACGTATAATGACAGCTATGTAATGACGTGTGGATGACAATTTGATATTTGTAAGAAATCAATAATAAAACTATTTCTATTAAATAAATAATTAACATTATTGCCCAATTGCCCATTCGTATAAACAGTGAAGTGAACTATAAAACTCGGTATGGTTGAAAATTTAAGTTTTTAGGTGAAGTGAAGTTTAATTAATAATGCCGCGACCAAGACGATCGAATCTTTCCCGACAAAGCCGTGATGCAAGAAGAATACGAAATACTGCAAATGAAAGGACTGAAGAAGAACAAGAAATTGCACGTGAACAGCGCCGCGATAGTATGGCTCGACTTCGTGCTTCTCAATCACGAGAGCAAAGTGAAGCAGCCCGTGAAACAGCTCGGTTGGCAATGCAGAATCGTCGAGCGAACAACAGAGGTCAACAAATAGATAATTTGCGACGCAGAACAAGATATTTATCAAGTGCTGATTTGAATCGAGCAGCGTTTCAATACGATTGCAGCAATGATTACAGCTTGCATCCTAGCGTTTGCATTGGGCAAATGGACGTAGTTTGCGAGTATTGTGGTGCATTAAAGTTTTCGGGAGAAACGCCTGGATTATGCTGCCTTAATGGTAAAGTGAAATTGCCATTGTTGACTCCGCCACCTGAGCCATTGTATTCATTGCTTTGTGGCGAAACACAAGAATCACGCCACTTTCTTGCAAATACTCAAAAATACAATGGTTGTTTCCAGATGACGTCATTTGGGGCAGATATTATCGAAGAACGGGGATTTAATCCGACATTTAAGGTATTTATTTTTGTACTTATATAGAATGTAGTTAAAGAATAACTTACTTTATCTATTGGTACCTATGTAGTATATTTGCTAATTCTGAACTCTACTCTCCCACCGAAAAAAGTGTTTATAACCCAGTTAATACTGTCTGGTTTTTATTTTGTAGATACAAGGACAGATTCATCATCGAATTGGATCATTACTACCTTTCGAAGATACACATAATAAATTTTTACAAATATATTTCATGGGCAACATGGAAGAACAACTTGATCGACGCCTAGAGATCAATGCAGGAATGAAGCGAGCAATTCTTCAAGACTTGCAGTGTCTGCTTCATGAACATCATGCGTTGGTTAGGTTGTTTAAGAGTGCTTTAGAGCGCATGCCAAGTGATGACTATAAAGTTGTTATCAAAGCAGATAAACGACCATCTGGAACACACGAAAGGACATTTAATGCTCCAACAGTAGACGAAGTTGCCATCCTGATTGTTGGTGAACAATTGGAAAAACGAGATATTGTGCTTACACGTCGCGATACTGGGCAACTGCAACGAATATCTGAAACTCATCGATCATATGACACATTGCAATACCCGCTGATGTTTTGGCAAGGAGAAGATGGATATTATGGCTGGCTTACCACCGCACAATTTACGACTAAAGGTTGGCTCCGTAGTAATCATGCTTAGAAACATAAACCAACCAAAACTGTGCAACGGTACGCGTTTGGTGGTTAGAAAATTGATGAACAATGTAAAGCCAGGCACGTCCAAAGAGTTTAAAAATTCAATTGGATAGTTGGTGGCTTCATCTTCATTTGTGACGCAGTCAATAGATTTGAATGAATGCATTGTTCCAATGATCTTATTTTGAATTATGTAGTTTAGGTCATCTACATCTTTATTCTTAGCCGCTAAAATTGCTCGCTCACTCATCCATTCATAATTTTTGTAGTTAGAAATAATTTCTGTAAATACATTGTTGATAAGTTCGTCTTTTGATGAGACAAAATTACAGAAATTATTTGGAAATGATATTAATCCACTCGATTCATCGACAGGTACTTGACCATTACCGATAGTCAGCAATTGCTCCGAGAAATCTTCAGCAGATGTATCATTAAGCAATGTAACTCTCATGTTTGTTGTCAGTTGCAGTTTCTTCACATAGCGCCATAGATTTGACGATTTGAGGCAAGCGTTTATTTCGTCGGCAGCCGTAGATCTTGGAATTACTGGCAGTATTTGGCGGAAATCGCCAGAAAGTAAAATCATTGCTCCTCCAAAACATCTCGAGTCATTGCGTAAATCTTTTAATGTTCGGTTAAGTGCTTCTAATGCACGTTTATGCGCCATTGTGCATTCGTCCCAGATGATGATTTTCGATACCGCTAAAACTTTGGCCATTGCTGAGTGTTTTGCAATATTACACGTTGGTTCTTCAATAGTTTGAAGATTTAACGGTAATTTGAATGCTGAATGAGCCGTACGGCATCCTTCTAACAATGTGGCTGCTATTCCAGAAGAAGCAACTGCAACCGCTATGTTAGATCTCGCCCGAACAGTTGCTAAAACTAATGACATGAGGAATGTCTTGCCAGTTCCACCAGGGGCATCTAGGAAATATAAACCACCATTTTCATCATCGATTGCCTTCATTAAAGTATCATAAACTTCCTTTTGTTGGTAATTCAACAGGGGTACATTCGTTTGAACTACTAAATCTAATTCCTGGTGATCATATTCACGTTCCCGTTCCAATTCTCGATTAAATGCGTCATTCATTTCACGATATGGTGCTGGCATTCCTAACCTGATTAATAAATTACCGCACATGAGGTAACACATATCTTCGATCAAGAGTAAAGCACGATTATGTATCTCCTCATTCATCTCAATATCGTGATTTCTGGAACTGACACGAATTTGATGTAAAATATCTTCTGACATATTATCCTTGTATTTGTGCCACAGGTTACATGGGTTTGATGGAAAACATGTCGAAATTATGATAGCGAATAATGTGCGTATCTGACTTGGAGATGCAGAGATAATGGCTTCAGCGATTGTCGTATCCCAATGACTATCGTTTTCTAATAACTTCAATTCTTCACATGCAGCACGATATGTTGGGAATATTACACCATTAACAGTTCGTAGTGACTCAAATGACGTTGGCCCACGCACATTTACCAGCAACAACCGCAAATAGAAACATTCATTATTCTTTGGATGAACTGTATACATACGACCAAGAGCATCAGTAGAACGCACATCTGGATACCCAGGAACCGCATCGCCTTGCTTCCGTCTTTGAAAATTCTTCGATGAAGCATTCCAAGTATAATAACGTGGCATCTCCGAGTAAAGCAAAGTTCGTGCAAACTGATCGCTTTGGCAGATTGCAAAAAAACTGGTCAATGTAGTTGCTGGAGGTGTTTCAGCACGTTGCGTAGCATTCGAAGCCGTGAAATATACTCGTTGACCATTCTCCAGATGCACCGCCAAATGCGTAACAGTAGGATGACGTTCGTGAATGGGAAATGCGAATATACGCCAAATCGCTTCATTACAGTTCACATAACGACCAACTTGATAGCGTGAAATTTCATCGTTGGTATTCGAGGATTGCAATCCAAAAACCGCCATATCACTGCCTTTCGTGACATATTTGCAAATATATTTTATGGACTTAACTGAATTGCAGTATTCAACGTTGCAATGTGTCTTGAACGATTTAGAAATAAGTGGCGAATATGGAACAATCCAACTGTTGTCGACAACGAAATCCATTCTTTTCACTTTCGTTGTGACAGTTCGACCGTTGTCATCTGGTGATCGACGCCGATACAGCGGATAACCATCATTGCCAGTGACAGTCTCCGCCGTTAATTTCCGTGGATATCGTTTAGAGCACTTTCCATCGACCATGCAAGGTGATTGGGGATTGATGGCACCACACGGTCCATGAATCATATTAGTAGTAACAACATCATGTAGGTCTGGATCGACTTCATAATCAGGAATCTCAGCACATATGATATCATCTATTTGGTCAGGCTGAATTCTTTCCACTAACCAAATAAGAATGTGTGCGTGCGGCAGGCCTCGCTTTTGCCATTCGATTGAATACATCCAGCATCGAGTATCTCCAAAGACGCGTTGTTTAACAATAAAGTTCATCAGGGACCTAATTTTTTGCCTGAATATACGTGCTGTGATGTCGTGTCTATCACTTGATGTTTGTCCGGGAAGCAGCAATTGAGTAATTTCTATCCATTTTGGATTACAGGTAAAAGTAATAAAGAGATCGGGCCGACCGTAATGACGAACATATGTCATTGCATCTTGTGCATATTCATGCATATGACGTGGACTACCAATGTATGTCGCCGGCAGAATAGTTAATCGACCAATATTAGCTGCATTTCCTTCAGTACTAACTGCATCACGTAAATGGATGTACTCCTCAGAACGCAGTTTGGCTTGGTTCAACCTAATGAATGTTAAACGTTCCGTTTCTATTTTTACATACATGTCAACGCAATACTGCTGAAACAATCGACGAAACCGCAGCAAATAGTTGTCAGCATTTTTACGAATCATCAAACGATATGCGTAATAATTCATTGAGCTAACTTTCTTTCTAGTTTCTTCACCTGAAATTAAAAATTTGATAATTAACCATTTCAAAGGCAAATTTTAAAGGCAAACAATACAGACATTAACCATTTTTTTAATGAGCATTATTTTAAATCAGTGTCTTTCACAAATAAATGAAATAAATTATGATACTGATACTCACCATTCAATGGATTTTTCATTTTAATATTAAAATAATATCCATCTTCTCCTTGCCAAAACATCAGCGGGTATTGCAATGTGTCATATGATCGATGAGTTTCAGATATTCGTTGCAGTTGCCCAGTATCGCGACGTGTAAGCACAATATCTCGTTTTTCCAATTGTTCACCAACAATCAGGATGGCAACTTCGTCTACTGTTGGAGCATTAAATGTCCTTTCGTGTGTTCCAGATGGTCGTTTATCTGCTTTGATAACAACTTTATAGTCATCACTTGGCATGCGCTCTAAAGCACTCTTAAACAACCTAACCAACGCATGATGTTCATGAAGCAGACACTGCAAGTCTTGAAGAATTGCTCGCTTCATTCCTGCATTGATTTCTAGGCGTCGATCAAGTTGTTCTTCCATGTTGCCCATGAAATATATTTGTAAAAATTTATTATTTGTATCTTCGAAAGGTAGTAATGATCCAATTCGATGATGAATCTGTCCTTGTATCTACAAAATAAAAACCAGACAGTATTAACTGGGTTATAAACACTTTTTTCGGTGGGAGAGTAGAGTTCAGAATTAGCAAATATACTACATAGGTACCAATAGATAAAGTAAGTTATTCTTTAACTACATTCTATATAAGTACAAAAATAAATACCTTAATTGTCGGATTAAATCCCCGTTCTTCGATAATATCTGCCCCAAATGACGTCATCTGGAAACAACCATTGTATTTTTGAGTATTTGCAAGAAAGTGGCGTGATTCTTGTGTTTCGCCACAAAGCAATGAATACAATGGCTCAGGTGGCGGAGTCAACAATGGCAATTTCACTTTACCATTAAGGCAGCATAATCCAGGCGTTTCTCCGGAAAACTTTAATGCACCACAATACTCGCAAACTACGTCCATTTGCCCAATGCAAACGCTAGGATGCAAGCTGTAATCATTGCTGCAATCGTATTGAAACGCTGCTCGATTCAAATCAGCACTTGATAAATATCTTGTTCTGCGTCGCAAATTATCTATTTGTTGACCTCTGTTGTTCGCTCGACGATTCTGCATTGCCAACCGAGCTGTTTCACGGGCTGCTTCACTTTGCTCTCGTGATTGAGAAGCACGAAGTCGAGCCATACTATCGCGGCGCTGTTCACGTGCAATTTCTTGTTCTTCTTCAGTCCTTTCATATGCAGTATTTCGTATTCTTCTTGCATCACGGCTTTGTCGGGAAAGATTCGATCGTCTTGGTAGCGGCATTATTAATTAAACTTCACTTCACCTAAAAACTTAAATTTTCAACCATACCGAGTTTTATAGTTCACTTCACTGTTTATACGAATGGGCAATTGGGCAATAATGTTAATTATTTATTTAATAGAAATAGTTTTATTATTGATTTCTTACAAATATCAAATAGTTTTATTATTGATTTCTTACAAATATCAAATTGTCATCCACACGTCATTACATAGCTGTCATTATACGTAAAAAAAAAAAAAAAAAAAGTAAAGATAAAAAGTATCCTATGTCCTTCTCCTGGCTCTAAACTACCTCCCTGCCAATTTTCAGCTAAATCGGTTCAGCCGTTCTTGAGTTATAAGTTAAGTAACTAACACGACTTTCTTTTATATATATAGATTAGTTTTACAATTTCCTTTTGTTGGTAATTCAACAGGGGTACATTCGTTTGAACTACTAAATCTAATTCCTGGTGATCATATTCACGTTCCCGTTCCAATTCTCGATTAAATGCGTCATTCATTTCACGATATGGTGCTGGCATTCCTAACCTGATTAATAAATTACCGCACATGAGGTAACACATATCTTCGATCAAGAGTAAAGCACGATTATGTATCTCCTCATTCATCTCAATATCGTGATTTCTGGAACTGACACGAATTTGATGTAAAATATCTTCTGACATATTATCCTTGTATTTGTGCCACAGGTTACATGGGTTTGATGGAAAACATGTCGAAATTATGATAGCGAATAATGTGCGTATCTGACTTGGAGATGCAGAGATAATGGCTTCAGCGATTGTCGTATCCCAATGACTATCGTTTTCTAATAACTTCAATTCTTAACATGCAGCACGATATGTTGGGAATATTACACCATTAACAGTTCGTAGTGACTCAAACAATGTATGTCGCCGGCAGAATAGTTAATCGACCAATATTAGCTGCATTTCCTTCAGTACTAACTGCATCACGTAAATGGATGTACTCCTCAGAACGCAGTTTGGCTTGGTTCAACCTAATGAATGTTAAACGTTCCGTTTCTATTTTTACATACATGTCAACGCAATACTGCTGAAACAATCGACGAAACCGCAGCAAATAGTTGTCAGCATTTTTACGAATCATCAAACGATATGCGTAATAATTCATTGAGCTAACTTTCTTTCTAGTTTCTTCACCTGAAATTAAAAATTTGATAATTAAATTTTCAACCATACCGAGTTTTATAGTTCACTTCACTGTTTATACGAATGGGCAATTGGGCAATAATGTTAATTATTTATTTAAATAGAAATAGTTTTATTATTGATTTCTTACAAATATCAAATTGTCATCCACACGTCATTACATAGCTGTCATTATACGTAAAAAAAAAAAAAAAAAAGTAAAGATAAAAAGTATCCTATGTCCTTCTCCTGGCTCTAAACTACCTCCCTGCCAATTTTCAGCTAAATCGGTTCAGCCGTTCTTGAGTTATAAGTTAAGTAACTAACACGACTTTCTTTTATATATATAGATATTAACTTTTGAATTAGAATCCTTAGAATCAGTCTTTTAATAATATTTATACGGGTTTCACCATATAAATAATCACACAGCCTAATGCGGGTTGGTGAATCTGACATGCCCATAGAATTTCTTTTAGGACATGTGGTTTCCCTCAAGATGTTTTCCTTCACCGCTAGCAGATGGTATATCGTTTGACTAGTCTATATATATAAAAGAAAGTCGTGTTACGAGTCATTGCGTAAATCTTTTAATGTTCGGTTAAGTGCTTCTAATGCACGTTTATGCGCCATTGTGCATTCGTCCCAGATGATGATTTTCGATACCGCTAAAACTTTGGCCATTGCTGAGTGTTTTGCAATATTACACGTTGGTTCTTCAATAGTTTGAAGATTTAACGGTAATTTGAATGCTGAATGAGCCGTACGGCATCCTTCTAACAATGTGGCTGCTATTCCAGAAGAAGCAACTGCAACCGCTATGTTAGATCTCGCCCGAACAGTTGCTAAAACTAATGACATGAGGAATGTCTTGCCAGTTCCACCAGGGGCATCTAGGAAATATAAACCACCATTTTCATCATCGATTGCCTTCATTAAAGTATCATAAACTTCCTTTTGTTGGTAATTCAACAGGGGTACATTCGTTTGAACTACTAAATCTAATTCCTGGTGATCATATTCACGTTCCCGTTCCAATTCTCGATTAAATGCGTCATTCATTTCACGATATGGTGCTGGCATTCCTAACCTGATTAATAAATTACCGCACATGAGGTAACACATATCTTCGATCAAGAGTAAAGCACGATTATGTATCTCCTCATTCATCTCAATATCGTGATTTCTGGAACTGACACGAATTTGATGTAAAATATCTTCTGACATATTATCCTTGTATTTGTGCCACAGGTTACATGGGTTTGATGGAAAACATGTCGAAATTATGATAGCGAATAATGTGCGTATCTGACTTGGAGATGCAGAGATAATGGCTTCAGCGATTGCCGTATCCCAATGACTATCGTTTTCTAATAACTTCAATTCTTAACATGCAGCACGATATGTTGGGAATATTACACCATTAACAGTTCGTAGTGACTCAAACAATGTATGTCGCCGGCAGAATAGTTAATCGACCAATATTAGCTGCATTTCCTTCAGTACTAACTGCATCACGTAAATGGATGTACTCCTCAGAACGCAGTTTGGCTTGGTTCAACCTAATGAATGTTAAACGTTCCGTTTCTATTTTTACATACATGTCAACGCAATACTGCTGAAACAATCGACGAAACCGCAGCAAATAGTTGTCAGCATTTTTACGAATCATCAAACGATATGCGTAATAATTCATTGAGCTAACTTTCTTTCTAGTTTCTTCACCTGAAATTAAAAATTTGATAATTAACCATTTCAAAGGCAAATTTTAAAGGCAAACAATACAGACATTAACCATTTTTTTAATGAGCATTATTTTAAATCAGTGTCTTTCACAAATAAATGAAATAAATTATGATATTGATACTCACCATTCAATGGATTTTTCATTTTAATATTAAAATAATATCCATCTTCTCCTTGCCAAAACATCAGCGGGTATTGCAATGTGTCATATGATCATAGCCATACTATCGCGGCGCTGTTCACGTGCAATTTCTTGTTCTTCTTCAGTCCTTTCATTTGCAGTATTTCGTATTCTTCTTGCATCACGGCTTTGTCGGGAAAGATTCGATCGTCTTGGTCGCGGCATTATTAATTAAACTTCACTTCACCTAAAAACTTAAATTTTCAACCATACCGAGTTTTATAGTTCACTTCACTGTTTATACGAATGGGCAATTGGGCAATAATGTTAATTATTTATTTAATAGAAATATTTTTATTATTGATTTCTTACAAATATCAAATTGTCATCCACACGTCATTACATAGCTGTCATTATACGTAAAAAAAAAAAAAAAAAAAGTAAAGATAAAAAGTATCCTATGTCCTTCTCCTGGCTCTAAACTACCTCCCTGCCTATTTTCAGCTAAATCGGTTCAGCCGTTCTTGAGTTATAAGTTAAGTAACTAACACGACTTTCTTTTATATAAATAGATTTCTTACAAATATCAAATTGTCATCCACACGTCATTACATAGCTGTCATTATACGTAAAAAAAAAAAAAAAAAGATAAAAAGTATCCTATGTCCTTCTCCTGGCTCTAAACTACCTCCCTGCCAATTTTCAGCTAAATCGGTTCAGCCGTTCTTGAGTTATAAGTGAAGTAACTAACACGACTTTCTTTTATATATATAGAAATCTGACATGCC
The DNA here is from genome assembly GCA_963082885.1 of Parascotia fuliginaria. Classification (NCBI taxonomy): domain Eukaryota; kingdom Metazoa; phylum Arthropoda; class Insecta; order Lepidoptera; family Erebidae; genus Parascotia; species Parascotia fuliginaria. The sequence goes on along the minus strand of OY720173.1, from coordinate 7,922,877 downwards.
CATAGAATTTCTTTTAGGACATGTGGTTTCCCTCAAGATGTTTTCCTTCACCGCTAGCAGATGGTATATCGTTTGACTAGTACTTATAAATTCCACAAAGTGAAATTCACATTGCTTCTGCCGGCGGGGATCGAACTCACAGCTCCACTGCCGTTTTTACATTTAAGGCACATAAACAACACAATTTGTTATGATTTACTTAATTTTAAGCTCAATTATGATTATAATATCTACCTATATATGATTGATAAATTATGTGCTTATGTTAAATTTAACAATAACATTACAATTATCTTAATTATTCTAGTCCTAGTACAAATGATACCAGTTAAATAACAGTGGCGCCCTCATTTATTGTCACGACTTTCGTGACAGACTCTATGTGTATAGTCGATGCCACAGAGTACATGTCGATGCCGTGCAGAGTGAAGACTAGGGACCGTGACTAGTAACTACAGCCACGGTGACGAAAAAGTACAAATTTAATATCACTGGAGCTACAGTGTAGTTCCAGTGATTAAAAAGTCACAGCTATAAATAACTGAATTCGTCACATCGGTCGATTTATAATATTATTTTAAGCTAAGTAATTAATGAATTAATTATTGTGTAATTTTATAGTATATTTTCCATGTTATCTATATCTATACATATAATAAAAATGTAACCGATCGCTGTCTGTGCATGGAAGTTATATGAGAAAAAAAAATATTGGGGCCTTTATCTACGCAAATAGAACCCAAAACAATGATTGTTAAAATTTTTGTCTGTTTGTCTGTATGTCTGTTTGTCTGTTTGTCTGTGCGTTTGTTCACGCTAATCTCAGAAACGGCTAATCCGATTTAGATATGGTTTTCACTAATATATTGTGGTAAGCTTCACTTAACATTTAGTGTTTGTTTCATGTCAATCGGTTCATAAATAAAAAAGTTATGCCAATTTAAAGAATCACGTCGAACATTTATTAATTTACTACGAAACCTGATAGAAACAGAGACTTTAACAGGTTACGGAATAGCAGATAGCGTTGATATTTTTCAGATTCCTCTCATTCTAAACAATCTTCCGTTTAGTTTTAAATGAGTCCAGTTTCCAGTGAGCCATGTTTCGCGATGACAATTAATAAACCCCAAGGTCAGACACAACTAAAAGTTGTGGGTGTGGATCTAAGTATTAGCTGTTTTTCGCACGGTCAGCTTTATGTGGCTCTATCACGTGTTAGCATTCCTAATAGCCTGTATGCTTTGATCCCCGATGGCTATAAGTCTAATCCATACATCCATACACCCATACGTATTATATAAGATTTTGTCGTGACTGACTGACTGACTAACAGACAACGCACAGCCTAAACTGCTGGTCGTAGTGACTTGAAATTTGGAGGGTGTGTTTGTCTAAATGTCTAGAGGTTGTACTAAGAAAGGGTTTTTTAAAATTTAATTCCTAAGTATGTGAAAAGGGAAATAAAACTAAGTATGTGAAATTTTGTTTTGAAATACTTTTATTTAAATAAAAAATATCCTTATAATTTTATTTTAACAGGAGTGGATTTAGAGGGGTGAAATTAGGGATGAAATATTGTATACAAAGATCTTTAGCTTTTGAAGCTAGCGACTTAAAATTTGCAGGGAGGGGGAGGGAGGAAAAGGAGGAATTAAAAGGAAGGAGGAAGGGAGGGTAAAGTGAGAGGGAAGTGAGAGGAAAGTGATGGGGAAGTGAGTGGGAAGTGAAGAGGAAGTGTGGAGGAAATGCGGGAGGAGTGAGAAAAAAGTCAGGGAAAAGCCAGGTAGAAGTGAGGGAAAAGTGAGGAAAATGTTAGAGGAAAGTGAGAGGAAAGTGAAGGGAAGTGACGGAGAAGTGACGGGGAAGTGAGGGGGAAGTGAGGGGAAAGTGAGGGGTAAGTGAGGGGAAGTGAGGGGGAAGTGAGAGGGAAGTGAGGGAGAAGTAAGGGGAGAGTGAGGGGGTAGTGAGGGGCAAGTGTGAGAGAAGTATAGGGGGGAGTAAGGGGGAAGTGAGAGGGAGTGAGGGGTGAGTGAGGAAAAAGTAAAAGGGAAGTGAGGGAGACGGGAGAGGAAGGGAGGGGGAAGGGACGAGGAAAGGAGTTCTCGAATGGTGGAAAAAGGGAGGGAGAAGGGATAGGAAGCGATAGGAAGGGAGAGGAAAGGAGGAAAAGGAAGGAGAAGGAAGGGGGAAGAGAGGGGAAAGTGAGGAGGCAAGGTAGAGGTAAGTGGAGGAAAGGGCAAGAAATGCTGGAGGAGGGGCAAGGGATGCTGAAGGAGGTGAAGAGCAGAAGGGGGAGGAGAGGAGAGGAAGGAGGAAACTGTGGAGAGTGGAGAAAAAGGGCGACAGAGAAGAAGGGGAAGGGGAAAGTTATTGTAGTGAAAATTTGCCTTTGTGTATTGTATATGGTTTTTACGAGGGATATCTTTAGGTAGGTGAAAGAGGATTTGTATGAATGGGAGATTAAAAATAGTATGAAAAACAGTATTCAAACAATATAAAAATGTCTATTGGAAAAAACGATATTCACGCGAGCGAAGACGCGGGCAAAAGCTATCTATATACATAAAAGCAAAAGGTCACTCACTCACTCATCACGAAATCTCAAAAACAACAAGTGCTAGGAATCTCAAACTTTGCATGGTCGTTCCTATTAGAATATAGGTGCTCACTTAGACGGAATTTTGCGAAATTCATCCCCTAAGGGGGTATAAAGGTGTGGCAAAGTTTGTATGAAACTTCTATAGTTTTTATAGTAGAATTACCAAATTACTAGAAAATACTCTTTATATAATATTCAGAAACCACCCTTATTAAGTGGGCAAATAAGAGTCGCAAGTTTGTGTGAAAGTGGTTTGTCAGTTTTAGCGGTAGCCGGTTTAAACTGGATTCGCCACAGAGACGGATAATACTGATATTTATTACTGATACAATGTACGATTGCCATAAAATCAGGCACGCAATATTCTCAAAGAGGCACCCATCTGAATTTTCACGCGAACGAAGTCGCGGGCAACAGCTAGTACTCGAATAAATGTATTAGACTCAGTGGCGTAGCGTGGGTATCGGCTGCCCGGGGCGGAAGACAATTTTGCCGCCCTCATAATTAGGTATTTTACTTTAATGTATACTATGTATTTTATATAGGTGGTACATTAATTCTAGAGAACTGTTCGGCAAGAATAGTCATCATTATTTTGCATTATACTTACAGGTTAGATTTTAAATAAAAAAGTTTATTTGTTTTACAGTCACGTTTATCATTACAAAAATTCTTACTCCAACCATTGATATAACAGGTACATAGGTATTATTTAATCAAGTCGCTCGTCGTAATTTTAAGTAGAAGGCATGCCTTCTACTTTAAATTAGGGCTTACGACTCTAGAAGATCGACATAACTAAATAATTAGCGAATTGAATATAAAACGAAAATCAATTTTTAATTAGAACTAAGATTATACTATTAAAAAAATAATATACGCACTTGTTAGAGTTAAAAAAAATGTAGAATCTGACGTCTCAGGAACAACACATTTCACTTGTGTAAGTAAAGCCCCTTCATTTGCTCTTCTCTTATTACTTTAAGGTGCCACACTTTCTATTACTCTTTTCATTTTTTAAGCTAAAATAAAAAAATAATAATGATAAAAGTTGGAGTTACTAAAGAAACTATCGAACAATTCAAAAACTAGGTACATTTTATAGCACATCTATCTATAGGCAAAAATATAAAAACCGTAAATATTTGTTGTTGTAACCCTGGGTATAACACTCCTTCAATGCTTTAGTCCTTGTTCTGAGACTCGACAACACTTTTAGACACAGCGATTTTTCGGTTGATCTTCCGAAATTGATCTCCATTTATCGAAATACCGATTTTGAGCCATGGTTTACCAATTCTTATTTGGTTTTTAGGTACACTTCCAGCCTTTATCAAATGGTCATTTGAAAACGGTAACATTGCGGTACATCGGTGTGACGGGGACTGACGGGGACTACCCAGGATGGTCCAACGTTGTCATAGACAGTACAATATATTTCGATTAACTGGTGAAACTCACATAAAAAGTATGGTTTGCGACTGCGTTAACATTATTTAATAAACAAAAAACATAAAGTAGTAGCATTAACGATGATTTTTATTTCGTAGGTTTGATTATGGTGATTCCCCGTCAAGTAAAGGTTTACAAATACTGTTTCATGTCCAGCCTGTTTACTAATAATTTTCAGCGAACGTGAAAGCGACATTTACATTCATATTTTAATAATGTAAGTGTACTAATTATGTCGGAAACTAATAGTGACAATTGTAGGACTGGTCCATCCAGTCTACAGATCAAGTAGAGATGATCCGGTCCATCAAACAGTACAGGCATCAAACCTTATCAAACGCAATAAAAAGTATTGCCAAAAATATCAACCAGAATTCTCTGCGTTATGATGTTCATATTTCGAAAAAAAAAAAGGGTTTTATAAATTGCCGTCGGAAAAAATGGCACGCAAAATATTTGTAATTAAGTTGTATTTGTTATAATAACTTTGTTAAAAAAATTTTTGGTATTGAAATTAAGTTTTAAATTAAGTTATGTTGAATTAACAGCAAATTTACATTTACATCTACAGTTTTTTTCTGCCAACCCTACCGAATTTGTCAAACGGCTTAGGGGCATAATTTGCATTTTTGCAACTTGAGTAGCATAGACACAGAACAAGTACTAAAGCATAGAAGTACTATTAGGAGAATAAAGCGTACACACTCAGAGACAAATAGAAGTTTAATAGTGCTACGATACCTTCTGAGAGTTTATCGATATCGATAGATGAAATTTGTCTATGGGCTATGGTAAAATATCAGACATGCTAATGTCAAATGAGGTCTGGTTGCATAAAAGCTCTCGTAAACGAACTACAAGAAACAAAGGGTCGTTTTACACCTCACCGGAATGGCATAGGCCGGCAGTGGCGCCAGGAGCATTTTCAATGTGAAATAATTTGAAGTTTATATTCATGTTTCATGCTGTAAGTTCAAACACAATGTAAATTGTATATGAATAAATTAAATAAATTGAAAATTGAAATATACATGATCGATCCACACACTACCTCGCATCACGGAGCGTAGTGCGAGCGTGCGTGTTCTTATATTGTTTGTAAGTATCTCTCTTTGTATAGAAATCACGCGTGGTGCAACACACTGAAAACGAATTTAAGCGCCGTGTTACTGATCACACGCTTACATGCAGAGAAACACGTACTCACGCGCGTGGGTTCGGAGCCAGACGGTATGGACACCGTGTTCTGCAGTAACGTGCGTGATTGATGATGCAGACCAGCACTCTCGCATCTGCACGCGTGGCACCGTCACCGCGTCGCCACGCTCCCGCAGCGTAGTGCGGGGCAGTGTGTGGATCGCCAAAATACCGGTATCGGCCCTCTGTTCTTTTCTGACTTTCTTAGTATAGCATCAAAACAGATACCCCAAGGTAAAAATAAAAAGCAAATTTGAGTAGATTCGTCCTCACCGCTGGAACGTTAAACGTGTAACAATATAATATATAACATAATTCTCTCTTAATTTGCTTCATGGATCTTCCGGTCTGATCTTTCGGAAACCTGCAAAAGAACACAATGTATGAAACACTATGAAAGGTACAAAGATAGTTACCACAAAATCGTTAACACAAATTATAGTAATATTTTTGTCATCGATAAAATATGCAGCACAAGTCACAACACTATTGAACATGACTACACAAATTGGTAAAAATGTAATATACTTAAAAATTACTGAATCGAATGGCAAACAGACGATTATAATATGATTGCAGTATAGTAAAGTATAAATCACTTAGGTATTTTGCACGTATATATAGGTTTTTAGTATATATTATTGGTTTGTTATCTACTCACCGATGGAAGTTGACGATTTAAACTTGATTTTCTTTGCGAAAAGAATGTAATTTACAACCTACAATAACGCAGGACATTGCTTATCCAATGGGCTTAATTTTACTTCACAATAGCACTATGTAATTATTAAATAACATATATTATTTCACAAAACAGATAAACAACAATGAAAATTACGAGCGGCGGTTTAATCCGACTAAATTGTCTAGAGGCCTTGACAAGTTGGAACATTTGACATTAGTTCACTTTTTAATTCGGCATCCAAAGGTAACCAAAGGTAACCAAATTGACGTTTCTACAGTGTACACCGGGCGTCCTTAGCAAAATTATTTGTCTCTTTCTTTTCAATGTATCCGGCTTATTTGGAAAAATAGGACAAGTATATGAGGGCGATTAACACTCCTTCTATGAATATACTTGTTCTGTGAGCATAGATCATACACTATAAACTGAGAGTTAGTAGCATAGATTATATGTTAGTAGTCTGTGGTTAGACAGACATTTATTTTATATTAAATATTACATTTATTATTTTATTTTAGAGGTTATGTTTACTCGTGGTACATAATCTATATGTTTAATATAAAAATAATTGATTTAAAACGTTAATTCATGTCTTCGTGTAATAAATGTAAAAATTACAGTACTTTAAAATAAGGCATATTGATAAAATTAATTTAATTATTTTAGGTTTTTTTTTGTGGTACCTACGATTAATTTTATTTGATTTGGTTAAACATTATTGTTATTCAGTGGTACTTGGCTTTTCAATAAAATAATTATTAACTTTTAAATGTGTTACGCTGATTAATAGTTTAATTATTTATGTGTATGTTTAATGCTATATTATTGAAATAAATTTAATTATCCTGCTTTAGTCAACATTACATGGCAGTAGATGTATAAATAAATTCTTTAAATTGCTGTTCTTTAAATATGGTAAACAAGTGTTATTTATAATTTCAGAAAAAACAAAATGACGCAACTAAAGAAAACACTAAAAACTAAGAAAATAAGAGCAGAATTAAGTAAAGAATTCACTTTTCTAAAGAATGTGTTCTCAGTGATGTCTTTACCCTCACAAATGAAAGGTAAACAGTAGTGTTATTATTATAAAGAAAAGCTAATCGTGGCATATATTTCTGAAGTCAAACCATGTGTTGATTTAAAAGATCCAGTACAAAATGAGATATTAATTTCAGCATAGTATAACTAGGGGTAGTGTCATGCTTATAAGCTTAGATAGTACCATAAGTAACAGTAACAGCAATTGTTCCTCAGAGTAAACTGTAATTTTCTATGGTTTTTAGGGTTCTGTACCCAAAGGGTAAAACAAGACTTATGACTTTACTGAGACTCTGCTGTCCATCTGTCTGTTACCAGGCTGTATCTCTTGAACCGTGATAGTTAAAACAATTAGAAATTTCAAAGATGATCTGTTGCCCCTATAACAACAAATACTAAAAAAACAATAAAATAATAATAATAATAATAATAATAATAATATTCTTTATTGTACACACCATATATCAGATACAAGTTAAGAATACAACATAAATATAAGTAGGTACAATGGGCGGTCTTATCGCTTGGAGCGATCTCTTCCAGACAACCTTTGGATGGATTTGGTGATTGGAAAAGCAGCAGTTGATGGTGCAATATAAATACAATATTGATAGATATTCATAATATAATACATAAAAATATACACAATAAATAATATACTTAAATGTATACAATATTTATATACAATACATACAATAACATATATATAAATAAATATGTTTAAATATAAAATAAATAGTCGGTAATAAATACATTAACTATAGTTACAATTATTTAAATGATCATTATAGTGACAAATAATATGATTTTATCATAGATTTAAAAATAGCTACTGATTGTGCTCGTTTAATGCTCAAAGGTAATTCATTCCACAAACGTGTAGCTAAAACTGTGAAAGAGTTGTCATAAAAGATTGTAGAATGCGACGGCATGTTTAATTGTAGGTTTTCTGATGATCTTAAGGATCTCATATGTGTCTCATGAAGGAACTCAAAGCGTCCTTTAAGATAGGAAGGTGTTGAAGGGTTAAACAGTACATTGTAAAGCAGTGAGAGGATATGAGCATTCCGGCGAAGTCTTATTGGTAACCACTTGAGCTTTTTGCGAAATTCTGAAACGTGATCATATTTGCGTAGTCCAAATATAAATCGTATACAAACATTTTGAAGTCGCTCAAGTTTATCTAACTGGTTCTCGGTGAGGTTGGGATAGCTGGCATCCGCATAATAGAGGATGGGAAGTAACAGGGAGTTTGCAAGCGCAGTTTTGGTGGCAATTGGCAGAAGGTTTCGTAGACGCCTCAAAGAACCTGCCGTTGCAAAAATTTTTCGACTCACTTCCTGCAATTGTGGTCCCCAGGTTAACTCAGAATCAATAAATACACCTAGATCCTTAACTTTTTTACTAAAAGGTACAACAGTGCCGTCAAGCACAACCTGTGGCAGTTGCGCCCAGTTTATCTTGGAAACCCTTCTGGAGCTACCAACAATAATGACTTGGGTCTTTATAGGGTTTAGTTGAATCCCATGTGCGCTACTCCAATTGCTTATTGAGACCAAATCTTTGTTGATGGAACAGATAGCATCAGACAACTTTTCGAAAGGAGCAGAAGAGTATATCTGTAAATCATCTGCATAAAGGTGGTAGGAAGAGTTAAGTTGATTTGGAATGGTATTAATAAATATAGCAAAGAGAAGAGGAGAAAGAACGCCGCCCTGGGGCACACCAGCATACGTATTACACCACGAGGAAAGAGCATCCTCAGTTTGTATACGTTGACGACGACCACACAGGTAACTGCGAAACCAATCAATTACCGTAGGAGATATGTTAAGTGAGCGAAGCATGTTAATCAGAACGTCGATATCTACTGTGTTGAAAGCGTTAGAGAAATCAAGTAGTGCAAGAACAGTTAGATATCCACTTTCCATGGCGAATCTTATGTCATCCGTAATATTCACCAAGGATGTAACTGTACTGTGACCAGGACGGAAACCAGACTGGAAAGGGTTAAGGAGGTTATTTCTAGAGAGAAATGTGCTGAGCTGGTTATGGACGAGGCGTTCTATGACTTTGGAGAGGAAGGGCAGTATGGATATAGGACGATAATCAGAATATAGTGACGGATTTGTCTTTTTAGGTATAGGAATAATTTGAGCATCTTTCCATGAAGTTGGAAAGATACCATAGGATAAGGAACAGTTAAGGATATGGGAGATAACAGGAAGGATTTCGTCAAGGATGGGAAGGATCATATTACGGCTGACATGGTCACATCCAACTGCATTGGAGGTGATCGCCATAATACTCTTCTTAACATCACTGTCAGTAAAAGAATTGAAAATAAACGGTTGATAACTAGGTGTTGGAAGAGATGAAAGAAAGTTTATTGTATTTAATTTAGTTGTCCTGTCAAAGTTGGGCGAAGCAGAAAAATGCTGATTAAGTAGCTCAATATTTAATGTTTTCGGAATATTGTTAGACCGTGACTTTCCAACACCTAATGTTTTAAGAAATTGCCATACTTTAGCTGGGTCCCCGTTTTGGACCGAAGTGTGAATATGTCGGCGTTGAGCGTTTCTACACACCTTATTACAGTGATTACGTACTTGAATATATCTTTGTAGATTGGCTTCATTTGGTTTAAACTTATATCTAAATTTCGCTGCAGCCTTTCGTGCCATGAGTGCCTTGATATCACTTGTGAGCCAAGGAGCTGGTGCATGCTTAAGCTTAACGGGACGAACAGGAGCATGTTTGTCGTATAGCTTGATAATAGACTGCGTAAAAATATCGACCTTTTCATCTAATGAACTAGATGTGAAGACTGGTGTCCAGTCCATATTGTTGGCATCTTCACGAAGATCTTCAGTGTTCATGCCACCAAAATTACGCTGCATTAGGATTTTGGATCTAGCCTTCGGAGGGCGGACTTTGTATGAAATGAAAAGCAAATCATGATAAGAGAATGCGTCAATATAAAATATATAAGGATTTAAGGAAAGATTTTTACCTTGTTTTTGCTCGATATTGATAACAGCCAGATGCTTGAAATATTCACAGAATATTTAGGTATATATTCACTTAAAAAATAAATAATTAAATTAAAATAAACCAAATATTTGAGAGGGCTCCCATACAACAAACATGATTTTTGGATGTGACCCTTTGTGTGCGAGTCCGACGATGAAGGAACTTGTTCAGTAGGTTTACTAAGATGTTATAAGACTAGTCAGGTTGTCTTAATTATAATGAGCATGTTCCATTACTTTATTATAAATTCATGATGAAATGTTAAAATTACAGGTGAAGATGATGATAATATGGATATAGAAATAGTAAATGAGAGCCAGAAAAATGGACAAGATGTAGAAGTACCTAAACGGGCCCGCAACATTGCTGAACTAGAGGAAAAATTAGAAAAGATCAAATCTCAAAACAAATTCAGTTTCAAAAATAAATTACAGAAGAAAAGTCTAAGTAGCAAACTGAATAAGAAGATTAAAAAAAAAGAAAGAATTAATAAAATGAAAATGAAACCAACTGTAGACAAACCTTTTTCAGAGATGTCTAAGCCTCAGCTGGAAGAAAAACCAAGTGTAAATATTGCTAAACCTGTGTTTAATAATGAAGGCAAACTTGTGTTCTCCAAATTTGATTTTGCTAAATTTGGCAAAAAGGGTAAGTGGAATTTATTATTTATATCCAAATACTAGAAGTTCACTTACTTTAAATGTGGCTTTGTGGCATGCTTTCTTTATCATTTTAGTACAATTTAAGCAACAGATATATTTCTGCTAACTAGTGTTTCAGTATTTGGCTTAAAAAAGTACACTAAATAATTTATTGTAAGTTCACTTTTTTTATATTGTTGCTATATCAAAATGATTTATAAACACCTGAGGAACTTAAACTAAACTAACTTAACTTAGTCATAGTCACAGTCATAGTCATAGTATTCTTTATTGTGAATCATAGGTAGCTTAACTTACTTATAACAGTTTTTTTTTATATTAACAATATTTTTTGTGTATTTTAAAATTACAGAAAGAATAAACAAAGCAGAAAAAGACCCTAAAAAGATTTTAGAAAATTTAAAACAGCAGAATGACAAAATTAAACAGCTAGAACAAAATGAAGATGGCAAAGCCAAAATAATAAAGGAAAAGATTGCATGGCAAACTGCACTTCAAAAAGCTGAAGGGCAAAAGGTCAAAGATGATCCAACTCTGTTGAAGAAATCTATTAAAAAAATTGTAAGTTACTCGGCATGTTACTTCTATCCTATTATAATAGTAATAAAAACATACTATGTGTTTTGTTTAAATTTCTATGATTTGAACCAGAGAAACTTGTCATGTTAACAGTTGCAGATGATAATTATTTCACATCAGTTTCCAGTTCCACAAAATTCTGACTGATTTTAACTTCTGGATTCCACTGACTGCTTATCATCAGGCAGAGTGGAGTCTCTTTGGTAAACTTATATAAAAAAAAAATCATGGGTGTCTAAAAAGTAAAAAAGAAAGAAAATGCAAAAAACTCTTTAATGAATAAATTAATATAATATATGTTTTACTTACAGGAACAAAAGAAGAAGCACAGTAAGAAACAATGGGATACTAGAGTCCAGAATGTGGAGCAAAAGAAAGAGGACAGACAGAAGAAGAGGAAAGAAAATATAGCCAAGAAGAAAAAGGAAAAGAAATCTAAAATAGTAAAACAATCAGTTAAAAGAGGACGCGTCGTAATATAACCTGTTTGAGTTAATAAATTTTTTAATAAATAAGTAATTTCATTTTTAATTTAGTAAACAAGGGAGGTGATGTAAGTAGGTACGAGTTTTGAGTGTGCGTTACGATTGCTCCGCGAAGTTATCAAATCAGAAAAAACTTTGCCCAATATTTTATCAGTATTTGTCGAAATTTTTAGAAGGCAAGTACCTATTTCTTTTTGTGATAGCCCATAAACACGGTAAATTATGCAACTCGATAACAAAACTGAAAGCTTGCGTTTGAACCAGCGAGCGCCTCTAAATGCAGCATGCACTTTGTAAACAAAACTGAAAGTTTGCATTTTACAGCTGACCGCCTCTAGCGGTAACTAACTTAAACTAAATGAATGAAACTATCAAAACTCGTGTACGTTACGATTGCTCTGCCAAGTTATCAAATCAGAAAAAAACTGACCAATATTTTGTCAGAATTTGTTGAAATCTAAGGGTACAACCAAAAAATTTCTCGAAGTAGAAATAAAGAAGTTATAATGGTTTTAAGTGGCCTCGCCCACGTAACGTGTACGATTAAACATAAATCGAAGGGTACAAACAAAAAAATTGTTGAAGTAGAAATAGACTTATGGTTATGATTGTTTTTATTAGTTTCGACAAATTAAGACCTTTCTTCTTGTAATGATTTTAATGTATAAAGTCTTAAGTTTTAAAGAAATAATTAACAATAAAGAATCAACAACGTTACAATTGCGCGGCCATGACTTTCAATCCTAAATATTTCGTAACATATTTATCTAGAACTTCTAATTTTTTTTTGACATATTCAGTCTTCAACTGACAAAAAGAATTAGATCTTTAACCCAAGCAGTTGCTTAGATCTCCATGGCCGCGCAATCGTACACGTTACGTGGGCGAGGCCACTTAAAACCCTTATAACTTCTTTATTTCTACTTCGAGAATTTTTTTGGTTGTACCCTTAGATTTCAACAAATTCTGACAAAATATTGGTCAAAGTTTTTTTCTGATTTGATAACTTGGCAGAGCAATCGTAACGTACACGAGTTTTGATAGTTTCATTCATTTAGTTTAAGTTAGTTACCGCTAGAGGCGGTCAGCTGTAAAATGCAAACTTTCAGTTTTGTTTACAAAGTGCATGCTGCATTTAGAGGCGCTCGCTGGTTCAAACGCAAGCTTTCAGTTTTGTTATCGAGTTGCATAATTTACCGTGTTTATGGGCTATCACAAAAAGAAATAGGTACCTACTTGCCTTCTAAAAATTTGACCGCGTAATTTACATTGTGTAAGATACCGCTAGAGGCGTTGTTTCAAAATGTTTGGCTTTGTTCCGAGTTACATAACTTACCGCGTTAAGATAATGGTTAGTGCGAATAGTGAGGATCCAAGGGTATATAGTGCCTTAGGAGATGAAGTAAACCCCGTCTTGTGGGGCATTTAGGTACCTACCTCCATTTCTTACATCATTTCACCAAAATTATGTAAGGTGCCGCTAGAGGCGCTGATTCTAACTTTCAGTCATGTTCCCGAATTGCATAACTTAGGTATACTGCGTATGGGTACCTAAAGTTGAGAGTTTACACAGCTAAATTTAGAGTACCTATGTAAGCTATCGCTAGGTGCGCAAGTTGAAAACGTAAGTGAGTAGGTAAAACAATCAAATATGTGTTGAAATTATAGGTTTTGTAAAAATAACACAATTCGTTTTCAGAGTACCGAAACATTACACACATCAGAATCTCGCATAGTACATATTTAATGGGTGAAAGGCAAACTCTCATAAAATGTTAAAACTTATGCGAATGTTTGTGTGTGTGTGTTTTGTTTGTTACTAATCAGTCTAAACGGCTAAACCGATTTCATATATATAGAGATACAACAAAACATATTAGAAGCCGTGGGGCGCGTTAGTAGCTATAATTGTTAGGTTGTGTTCTTAGTTTTGCATGTTTTAAGTATGTGCAATGAAATTTAATCCTAACTAATATTAAAAAAAAAAAAAGATTTGGATTTTCTGCGTTAGTTTGTTTGCAATAATCTAAATACTAAAAATCTACGAAACCGATGTGAAAAATTCTTTCACCTTTAGAAATTATTACATTTAGCAGGTAAGTAACATAATGTTATTTTCATTAATTTTCAGAAATTTATATTTTAATTGTACTGGTAAATCTGAATGATGCAATACAACACTATTTTTTTTTAATAATAATAATAATAATATTCTACCACATGCACACAGCGCCATTTAGCCCCAAATTAAGCAATTATATTTGCTTGTGTTATGGGTACTAAACAACTGATATACTTTTTTTTTTTTGTAAATACATACTTATTATAGATAAATTACACCCAGACACAGAACAAACAATCATGCTCATCACACAAAGGTTTGTCCTGGGTGGGAATCGAACCCACGACCTATTATATTATATTTTCCGTAGGATTTTGTTGTGAGATCGAATGAAACTTTTGATACCGAAGCGAAGCGAGGGCGGATCTCTAGTAGCCAATAAATCAATAATTATGTTAAAAACATTTGCTTATATCCGCGGTCAAAGATTGCTCTTGCTCGTCAGCTGCGCATATGAACACAATCAGGGTCGGTGGCATTATTGAACTGTTATTGTACTTATTGTCACCACACATGATCGACGGCCTCTAGCACATTAGCGATTGAAAAATCAAAAATAACAGTGTATATAAATGAGGGTATTTTATCATGGGGCAAATGGCCGTAGTAAATAATAAAACATTGTAACAGAAAGGAAATGTCATTTATTCGTGATAATCAGTAAAATGGTACGCTATTTTTTAAACTTGCGTTCAATAACAGAAAATTCTATGCTCAAATAGGTACAACATTAATTAAAAATCAGCATTGTGTACCAGAGGAGTAGTGTTTACACAGAACTGCTAAGACAACACGACCTTACTGTAAAAAATCGAATTTGGCTTTATCAGGTAATGGTGGAAAGTTAAGTCGGAAAAGAATGCGTTCGTATAGTAATTCACATTACACTGTTTTACAGTCTACATTACTAATCAAATAGATGAACTATATTCTATGTACCTAACTAAATTCATATGAACACATTTTTTCTTAATCCTAGGTGCATTAAAAGACACACACCATGCTAAATAACTACAAAGACAAAATATTTAGGTACCTAATGGTATATATTTTCTTTATAATATCAATCCAAAGAAATCGTAGAATCAGTCACAAAGTCGGCGGTGATAGTAATATAAAATTTGAATTTAAGTAAACCATCAAGCAAACATAACATCAAAATTACTTTTAATTTTTCGAAAGCAATCAATCAAATTAATCCATAGGTAGTCAATGTTATAAAAATAAAGCGTGATTTGATCAACTTAGATAATCTACTAGGTGTATGTTAAGGCTCATAAACAATTAGAAGATGCAGCATAAGCTGAATCGATTGCTTCATTAAGTACACATAATAAAAAATTGGTACAAGACTCCAATAAAGCAATGTTAAGATCCTGCTTCTCATAGTTGCTATGAGCAAGTTGCATTGGTTGGTTCTCCATTCGAGCAGTTCAAGACTAGGATAAATCATTTTAACATTTTCTTACCAAAATGTGGAAAATATTAATATCTAAATTATTTACTTAAAATGAAGGATATATATAATTCGATTATTGAACAAACGAAGAGATAACAGCATGCCAGGGTATGATAAAATATATATAATTTCCTAGCCTTTACCAAAAATGCACACAAATGATTGATGAGATGGTAAATCTACCCAAGAATGCCTAATCATTTGATTTTTCAATGAATTTACGGTAATTGATACTGGGATTTGTTTACTACTTCTTTCATCTTTGTGCGCAGGATATACTTTGGCTCACATAGTGATAAAATTGTACACATAACACCCATGGATGATGTTAGCGCCAAGCATTGGCTTAAAACATATTTTGGTCCGTAATGCAACTATTGTAAGCATGTGTAAGCTACACATGCTTACAATAGTTACTGTGACTATAGCGGTATTTCTATAAACTTCAATGGCAATTTTTCCGGTTTTAAATTAAAATAACACAGGAAAAGTCTCCAATTAAAAAGTTAGTTACAGTTTAAAAATCTAGGTACCGAATTCCTCCAAGTATCTCAAAGCGTAGTTTTCGAATAAAATGTACACAATGATAATAGACAGTGTTTGTTTGTGAAGACTATGATTGTCTCCGAACATTACACAATATTATTGTCATATTTCTATACACCACAGTCGAATTCGGTACACAATGTTATGTGGATTCTACACTAACTTTTCTTATGAATATTTCGTAATAAAATATACTCTTTACATTATGTTTCATAAAGATAAGTAGTCAATAAAGAGATGGTTGACCACTTAGTGGCGTTTCGATATCTGTTTCGAGATATACCTACTGATACAACTCTGGAAAATATTTTGTTAGAATTATTTTAAGTTACATTCAGTTTATTATGGTTAATGTAGTATTACAAATTGGTTCGTTAATTTTACTGAATAACTATAGAACACATTTCCATAATGTATTCCGACTTTCCAACTTTGAAACTGACAATTTTTTAAGCTGTACAACATTTAAACAATGACTACTCGATAAACAAAACGACGCCGACGTTTAAACACAAATTATGGGTCATGTAGGTACATTACTATATCAGATTTCTTAAGTATTTATAAAAGGTAAATCTATAAAAAATGGAAGCATATGTCTATAAATATTTTGTTTTGTTTATCAAATAGCAACATGGTGGCTAATGAGAATGACACAGTACTATAAAATATTTAAACAATATTGTTATCAACTAAACCAGATTGAACCGAAACGCCTATTAGAGTCACCATTTAAGTAACTACAATATTTTATAAACGAATTTGGTATAAAAACCCAATATTAACTTTCGGTGGCTTGTAAGAGCAAGGTGCCCATAATATGGAACTTACCTACATATTAAAATTCTTCAAAATATAAACTACTTACCTACTCCATAAAATAAAAAATAAACTAAGTTATAAGTATTAAAAACATTTGTAAATAGCAACAACTGATTATGAATAAAAAGCCTCCAAATAGAAGTACTCCTTCCACATAACATGAACAAAATAAATAAAATTAGAAATAATAAGTTTTAAAAAAATATAAGTATACAAGATAAAATTTGTGAGTATAATAACTCCTATGACATAATTAATTTAATAAAGTTTGTTAGCTTTAGATATAGCCTCGAATCTTACAATTATGGTGTCAATTTTTTTTTAAATTGCAGCAATAATTTTTTGAGTGTATAACACTTCAAGAATAAATATGGATAAGGAGAACACAACAATTAGTTCCAATAACTATAACATGCAAGGCTTCGCCAATGGTACATTGCACTTCTTCAAGTTTCACTTACTACTACTTATAACATGAAACAAATGTCCCCTTAGCTATGCATATAAAAAGTTGTCTTTAGAAAACATTCCAAATACACATGTCTATATAAACTACACTCATCTATATATTGTCTTTGGAGAACAAAGTACGCTGGAGCACTGGAAAATATAATAATTATGCTCTTTGTACATCTCCACAGACCACCATTAACATCTAACTTAGGCATGGAATCTATAACTAAAATATGGTCTAGTTAAAAAAAATGACATTACCCTTTAACTTCTCCAAAATAGAAAAATAAAAATTGTTTTAATGTATGTAATACTGCACATTCACATTTACTCTAAATCAGTCAAAGCATTGATATAGAAGAGATATCAAACAATAAAAAATATTTCTGATTAACATACAATATTGTTTGTATGACCTGGTGCCATGTCATTCTATTCATATTGAACAGTTTAAATATAGTTTAAAATTAAAGGTGGATTATAACTATTTAAGCACATTCCAATATATTCCATCCTCTGTTAACAAATATATTAAAACATGTTCAAATTGCTTGTTTACTTATTCTTAACTGTAATAAGTAATAACCTACTAACTAAAGCCTAATTTAAATGGTAATAATAAAGCAAGTCGTGAGGCGGGATATTTGCATCAGTCTTGTGTAATTCTCAATTGTGAAAATTATTACTGTCATTTATTTATCTATTTGGTAATCTTGTAAAAAAAGAAACTGTTTAATTTATATGTATGAAATAGTTACTTTGTAAGCCAAAGGCCATTATACCATCAGTTCAGTTCTGATTTTAATGATGACAGAGTGGCATCAAGAACTCTGCTCGCTGCATATCCAGGTATGTTCAAGTAGGCCGGCTTGTCATGTTCACATAGGCCTGGTTGAGTGCAGCAGCGATTCATTGAGGGCCCACCTGTGTTAACTGGGCCCCCATGACTACCACCAGCTTCTGATGTTGTTCCTTGACAAATCATTTTATGATTTGAGAACTGTTCCAAGGAACGTAATTGCTCCCCACAGATTTCACACTTCAATTCTCTAGCATGTACTTTCTTGTGACTGTTCAGTGATCTTGAATTATCAAATACTTTGGTGCACATGTCACAGTATTTCAATACCTTTTCACCCGTGCACACCACTTTGTGGTTGTTAAGTCTGTCTAATGACATATAACGCTTATTGTTGCAAAGATCACACTTAAATTGTTTCTGTGGTACTCGACCTGTGTGGACTTGCATGTGCTTACGTAAATTGCTCTTGTCTTTGATATATTTAGAGCATACTGAACACTTGTTTACATCTTTTCTGGTATGGTTGGCATCTAAATGTCTTCGTAAATGTGATTTCTTGTGAAACGGTTCCAAACATATTTGACATCTAAATGGCTTTTGTGCTGGGTGAACTCCTGTCAGGTGTGTGTTGAATTCTAATATAGTTGGGTAACTCTTTCTACAGTGTGGACAATGAAAGAGTTTCCTGCATATTGCTGTACTGGAGTCACAAAAAGGATCTGAGCAATCATCACAAAATGAATCTAGTCCCACTGGTGGTGTAACTGTGTCTGTGTGGAAAGGTTCTAAGTCAGTTTGCAAAGGGTCTCTGTCGGGCGTCCCTGCACCAGGAGGTTCCTGTTTCACTTTAGTTTGATCACTGTTCTCTGAAAAATCATCTTGTGAAGGCACATTCCGTGAGGTACTTGCAAGCATCCACCATGGGTTATAATGCCATGCTCCAAGTCCCGAATGTACTGCTTGTTCCTTTATGTCACTAGATTTTGTTTGTGTTTCGGCATTAGAAAACCCAGGAAAACTAGGTAACTCTTGATTCTTGGCTCTTGATGATTCAAATGCGCTATGATGGCTTAAAAGATTTTCATAATCACTTGAATCCATCAATTTTCTTTCATTTCGATCGCCCTGATCTCTTTTCGACATTATTTTAGTACAACTTCTGAAAAGAAATTTTATATTAGTAATATTCGTGATCTATTTAGATTAATGTGTTAGAAACTGCAATATCATGAAACGTAAACAAACAACGCAATTACGCGCCCAAGTAAACACAAGAAAAATAAAACTAAACTATAATCTGTTAAACCATCTACACGAAAACTGATAGTACTACTAACAATCAATTATTGAAGTCCTATCAGATTAAAAGTAAACAATAGCAAAAACATTTTATTAATAACGGAGAATAAACAAACAAGAAACATTGCTTGCTTTGTTATTTACTTACAAAATCTAGCGCAAAACTACTTTAAATTCAACCTGAACACTTTGCATACAATAATTATTTACTTTTCAAATAGGTAATAATTTATGTAGTTAGAGCTATACATACTAAGACTTTCCATAAAATTCTCAATATTCTCGTAAAACTAGTAAAGAACATCGGCCATTTTGTTTGATTAGTTAGTTTCGGTCTAGTTTATTTCATTCTTTTATTTTTTTTACATTGAATTTGTAGCCAAGTCTTTTGATCAATTTTGTAGGAGCACTCTGACTTCTATAAAATTAACCTTTTTTAACATTTATTCTTGTTTTAATATGTTCGAAATAGGCTAAAGTTGATTAATGAACATTAAATGACTTTATATCTGGCTTCCTCATAATTATCAAAGCGGAAAGCCTAAAATCAAGACAAGATTATGAAGAAGAAGCACAATTTACAAGGTCCTAGATTAAACGCTATTACTGAGATACATAGACAGTACTCACGGTAGTACAACTGTTCTCTACTTAGTCTGTGAGTACAACTTACAACGTACAATGTAAAATGCAAGTTTACAATTATAAATAGCTGATTTATATTTTTCTATGCGCCCTATCTCAGAACGAACAATACATATATTTTTAGTTGTCTGAGCGCTAACTCCACAGACAAGTTGCCAACTCTTTGTTCCAGTGAAGTGTCACTGTCATCTGTCATTCTCTCATGAGTCAGTAAAGGTTTACATTGAGTCAGCTGTCGAAATCAGACCACAAGTCATGTCTGTCAACAGTGTGACCAAGTGGCAGGATCCTGCCCTTTCGGCAGGTTTACCCCCTTAATTTACTCTCTGACATAATATGTTTGACATTTTAGAAATCCGGCACTATTCGGCAGTATAAAGCAAATTAAGCTGGCAGACTTGGCAGCACAGCTTATAAAAGGACATTGGTGCAGTATTGATAAAAGAAATAGCACTAGGAAGGCATTTTTAAATGAAAATGGCAACATTAGCAACAATAAGAGTAAGGATTAATTCAGGGATTTCCCATATTATCTCTAATTGAATTTCTAGTTAATTCTTTTGTGAAAAAAATATTCATAATAATTGTATCTTTAGTAAAGTTGTCAGTTGTTTTTCTAATTATTCGGACTATAAAAACTGTAGGAGACGCAAAATTTTCATTCTGATTTTGTGCGGTGTGAATGTTTCGATTCCTGATTTATCATGAAACGTAAATATGAACGATTATAGCGCATTGAGTGGGAGCAGGATCCATCACTTTCATCCTGGTCTTGATTAGCAAAAGCGAAAGATGAAGATTGAAGATGTTTTATGGTGTAAAGCATATAACAATAAGTTGGTTGTCTAATATAAAAGAACATGCAACCACTACTTACTAAACATAAGAAAAACATGATCGGATACAGTGGGCAGTCATTTTTTAACATTTTAACAGGAAAATTGTAGGAAGTATTAGTAAGTAAGTAGGTATTAAAATTTATTTATAATATTAGGTGCAAATTTTTTTAAAACGTCTTCACTAGTTGATTACTAGAAAAGATAAAAGATTTTTAAAATTATATCGGCATTATTTCGGCATTTTCTACATATATAAGAGTTTGGCAGGATTTATCAGTTTTTACGCCTAGGCTGGGCAGTGGGCGGGATCTTTAATTTAAAGTTGGTCACACTAAATTGCTACTTCTAGTACTTCTTTATTTTTCTTCTTCAAATGTGTATCCACAGAGTACATTTTACATACTGAGATGTGTATCTAAAGTTTACAACTTACTGTCATTTGGTATTTATTTAATTTTAGATAATATCCCAATATATCGTTCTAAATGTCGTGGTTTGGATCTAGAGTTTTAAACGTATTTTGGCGACCATCTGTAAATATTGTAAGGTTAGAATCAAGTAATTTGATTTGAGCTAATATATGCCGCGGGCTACTAGTTACACCTTATTTGACTAATATTATTTGTAGAACGAGGTACCATGCTGATAAAGAGCGCCTGGTAAGAAGATATGGGTATGAAGAAAAGATATGGAGCGGAGGTTTACTTCCCAGGACCTTAGGAAGACCATTGCCTATACCAGAATACAGGTAATTTAAGAATAATGATTGCAGAGATAGGGTAATATGGATTTAGTGAGGATCTTTATGAGAATATGAAAGGCGACTCTTTAAAACTGAGGCCTCACTTAAAAGTCAATCTTCGTAACGAAATCACTACTACTTCAAGACTTCCGTAGGGTTTATGTACCTACCTAAGAGTCGTTCTTCCCACAGCATTAGAAGAGTAACTTTCGAAAAAATTTTTGTTAAATATAATAATTATTATTCTTAGCTGAATGTTTGCATCTGTAGTTCTATTGATGGCTGACTGGCACTAAATGATTTAGACTGCAGACATACAAAATATGTATCTACCATTTTGTTTACAGACCAGGAAATGCATGGGTTCAGCGTAAAGCCTTGTTTGGACAAAATGATTATATTGACATCCTTGGATCTGGTGACTTGCATCCAGTTAAAACTCTTTATACTGTACCATCTTGGATAAGAGGTGTTAACGGTAGTGAATATCATGTGAGTATACTATAATTTTTATCTATTTTACAAGCACATCAAAATAATATTGTAGAAATATCTCATACCTTACCACCAAAAGTATAGTAAGAGACAACTAAAGCAATAACAGGTAACAGCGGCATTACCTGTGTACTTATATGTCACTATACTGTGGTCACTTACTTCTGCCCAAAGTGACCTATGTACTGTAGCCAGTATAGTGAATGTCATGCAGGTGATAATAACTATAGAACTAAAAGTTAAAACATTTAGTTCAATATATAATTGACACCTTTAGGCCAATATGATTTCTGATCTGTACTAATTTACCTTTATATTTTTCTTTATACAGATACTCCTCAGAAAGAAGAAGATGTGGGCTAAATCTGGATCTCCTTACGTAAGACCAACAAAATGGAAAGAGTTAGAGAAAAGACTTTCATTCTTGTATAAAAAGCTGAACAGAAAAACTAAAACAGGACCATCTCCTGATTAATTACTTATTATTAATAGAGCTAGTATAAACATTTATTGTAGAATTCTAAGATTATAAAAAATAAAATAATTTCACAAATGTTTCGTATTTTATTTTTCAACACAACACAAAAATTCTCAGTATCGATCCCCCTTTAGTTTCCATTATGGTTTGTTAGCTGGCGATGATTCTTCTGAAGAAGGCATACTACGCCTTCCATAACTTTACCTTATTATTTCACAGAAAGCAGTTACAGCCAAACTTTTCGAAGTCACAACATCTGTGGAGCAGCAGCAAAACGCTACCATGATTTCAAGGTTTAACTGTATGGAACTCAAATCTATATCAAAATATCAAAAAAAGAGCTAAAACGTGCCTTAACGAGTTCATGTAGGTAGGTACCTACATGAACTCATTGCACAGATAGGATGCACAGTGCATTCGGAGTGGAACCGGAATTTTCTCTTTACACATACAATGACATAATAATACAAACATATCAGTGCCAACATTCAGTCAGTAGGCACCTACAGCAGCACAGTGTATGGATGTCACTGACATCCTCAGCAGTCGTAAAAGATCAGTCAGTCTATAAACTCTCGTACAGGATGGCTGATTTATATAATCACACAATCTCTGACCTAATTACGAGTGGCTCCAGAGGCTTAACTGTTCGGTTCCAGTAGTTCCATTTGCTAGTTCTAAAGTTGGAGTTTATGTAGGTACCTACGTAGGTCATTTACGCAATTTGGATCAAAGATGAACGGCGACATACGACCTCATGACTCATGCATGACTATAAAATAAGTAAATAAAATTCAAATATATGTCAATCAGTTTACTAAATGAAAAAAAGAAACAATATTGCATGAATTATTTTCTGTTATTTACTAAGTACATAATAATAAGCACAGGTACTGTGCTAAAGTTCCTTGTTGTAAAACTAGTGATGTAATTTTTGGTTTAATATTAATTTGACTAGATTCGCCTCAACCACGTAGATAGACAAAAATAAGCAATAACTACAATATTCCTGGAATATTAATATACAAAAGTTACCGCGTAGGAGTTGATTAAGTGGTATTTAAATAATTACTATATTCTTTGCTATACTCTGTGAAGAGTTCCCAGTCCTCTTTTATAAGATCTGCCGCTTTCTCAGCTATCATGACCACGGCAGCATGGGTGTGTGCTGCTGGTATTCGAGGCATGATCGATGCATCTGCCACTCTAAGACCTTGAATGCTCTTGACTTTTAGTCTCGGAGAAACTACTCCAGTCGGGTCATCAATAGGAGCCATTTTGCATGTGCCCACCTGAAAAAGTAATACTGTAAGCTTATCACATCACAAATTTACAGCACTAATGGTACTATAGTGCTGTAAATTTCTGGTGTGATAAGCAAATAAAAATAACTAAAATAAGTAGTAGATTTCAGTGAAGTAGGTTTGGACATGAAAGACCCAGTTTAGATATGATAGATCAGATTCATTTGATATTTGGTTGAATGCTAGCTCGCGAAATTGTAGTTCATTGTTTTTCTTTAGTATTATGCGTGTAGGTAACTTGATATACCTATACTCTTTCTTTTTTAGCATCTAGATAAGTGCCGGAGGTTATTCAAACCACTTTTGGTATATACTTACCTACCTGATTCAGATGTAATTTGCTTAGTGAAATCATAATATTCTATTTAGCAAAGTACCTAAGCATGTTTGTGATAGGTTCTAGAATAGGTTACCTATAAACACACTTAGATACTTTTTTTGTAAAGAAGCAGGTACATACATATATTATACATGGAAAAGAAACACCTAGACCAATGAAAATAGTCATGTTAGCAGACAAAGATTTGCGCTGAAGGGGGAAATGAATCTGTGACTCTTGACTTATTCGATCGCTCTACCGCTATCTTTTAGCTAGTTTTTTTTTTACTCTATCTAGCTTTATGTGAAATGATTCGTTAAACGACTTACTTGATGGTCCAATGTAATAGAAGTTTGCATGATAGCACACTGCCAGTATTCATCTGAGTCGAACAAATATGACTCACAGCCAGGGAACGGAGTATCATGCATTTTCGTGTTAAACGTTTGAAACGCTTTCGTATGTATTACTTTTTCCACCTGAAATAATTTAAATTATATTTAGTTAGGTACAACTTACTAATGTTTTTGCAGACTTTCTGAAGACTGAGCCTTACTATTAATACATTTATTTATTTTATTTATTTTATGCTTTATTGTACACCATTAGAAACTTTTTGCTTATATGTAATTGTACAGTAGGTAATAGTAGGTACCTACAATAGGCGGCCTTATCGCTAAAAGCGATTTCTTCCAGACAACCTTTGGATGGACATTATGTATGGAATTGTAGCGGTAGTTGTCGGCGTACATTATACATACATGTATATTATATATAATCATATACATATTTGTATAAATATATAATACAAAATACATAAAAACAATATAATAAAGGTATAATTACTATATACCTTTAATATATATATATATATATATAATATCAATATATATTTTAAATAGAATAGGAAAAGAAATAGCATTATGTACCAGTAAATTTTAGTGATAATAGTGATCCTTCACCATCTTTTTAAATGAGTGCAATGTTTTCGCTTGCCTTATTGCCACATACATTATACCTACCTATGTGATATTTAGGCTGTGCATTGATCTTTGACCAAGTTTGGCAGGAAGAAGGCAGATGAAGCAAATATTGTGCTAAAATTTATCTACCTATAAGTACATAGACTAGACTACTTGAAGATGTTCTTCAGCCTAGAGAATGTGTGAAGGTAAATACCTAGGTAGGTCCTAGTTAATTATTGTTTGTACTCTTATTTATTTATTTTATTTTCACACTTCATATATAAAAACATGTTTAAAGGCGTAACCTACTTAATGCTTAAGGCATTCTTTGCCAGTATTTAGGAGAAGCGCCACATCCACGTAGATAAGAACGGACAACAGTGAAATATAACAGATTATTTGGGCAAGTCCTACATATTATTATAACAAAATAAACTATTAGACTACTATACATACCATACGAACGCCTTCAACCATAGTTTGTAAATCGTTTAGATCCGCGTAGTAATTCAGATGAATTTTCGGGTGGTCAGCGAAGTTCGGGCTGCGAAGTTTTAACCGGCCAACACTGTTCGGTCGAATTAACACAGGGTTTATAACGAATGTGCGTAGTCTGGCATTCAGGGGCAGTGAGCTGTAAACTTTCCAGTACCACTCGTCAGTTATTCCTGAAATTAAATTCATCATTACCTACATTAATCGTTTAAAGTTAAACGTTGTTGAAGCTTATTTTATAGATCCTTAGTTTACAGCTTTTGTTGTAAGTTAGGTACTGTGAGATATATTTGTAGTATCATGCTGAATATAGTCATAGTTTTATGTTTATAGTGCAGTTAAGACAAACAATGCAGTGTTTGTCTTGGCTGCACTTAAAAAATTGGTCAGCGTAAGAACCCTGCGGAAATGTATATAGTTATATATACATTTCCGCAGGGTTCTTACGCTGACCAATTTATGTTAGTATAGTTTCCTACTCGGCAAACTTTCAGTGTTGTTAATAATTCAATATTGTTTTAAATAAACTTTTGCCAAGAATGAGTTTTCCTTTTTTAATCGGATATTGGCCTAAAAACGGGACCTAGAAGTTGTGCATAATAATATGTATAGTCTTGACTGTAAATGTAAGTTTAATAAATTTCGCCTAAAAAACTGAAGTAAATGTTTGTGCACTCACCTAGTAAAGATCGTAACACACCAAGCGCGTCACCAGCTAAAGATCCAGCTCCCATAACAAGTTCAATATCTGGTCTGCTTTTGTTCTGGTCACGAGAGTGCTTTGTGTGTACGAAAGCTAAGCCGGTGGCTCCTCCCGGCATCGTGAGAGGACCTCGTCCTGACATGTATGCTGCTGCTACGACTGGTGATGCCGCTGTTAACTAATGCAATTAAATTATACTCGTACACTATATTATTATAAGTAATTTAATTCAAATTTCTGATTGGATAGTACCAAGCTTGCTGTACCTAGCCAAACCACATTAATTGTATAATACAGTCGACTGGGTCATGTTCTCGTATGCTCTTGAATAATTATATCGTTTGAACATGCAAATAACAGGTGCTGCCTATCCTCTTGGGAAGATACATTAATTTCGAGATATACCTACTTAGCTATGATATAGAGAGGTCAACAATACAACCTACCTACTCATGAATATAAACAGGCTATGGCATCTTAAGCGAAAATGTGTTTGCACATACAAAATGTACACGTCATCTGACTTGATTTGTATGAAGGGTAATAACAATTTCATACATGGGCGCAGCACCGCCAGGATCGGGTACTTTCAGGGAGATGCATCTAAATGTCCATGCTTATTGTACACAAAAATATAATAGAACATCAGTTTATTGCCAAGGTTGTACAAGAAATTTAGACAGCAACTAGACGCTTCAAATTTAAAATATAGTTTAAATAAATTCTTAATCTTTTCTATGTATTTTATTTCTCGACAGGGTGTGCAAGTGCACTCCCATGCAACTCACTCCCGGCGCCCTTGATTTCATATGCCATGGTAAAAGTCGTTTATATTCATGAGTACCTTCGCTCCTTATTATATTGCCAATGATTTTCATTTAACAATTAATATTGTTAACGAAACTGCACAAACTCAATGTGCCAACGACGTTCGCGTCAGGTAGGTAAATTCATAGGTGAGTGAACAGAAATATCACGGGTAAGTAAAATCTAGTATTATTGCTAACTTTAAATTATATTATTTTTGATATACACTATAGATAAAGATTTATTTATATACGAGCTGTTGCCCGCGACTTCGTTCGCGTGAAAATTCAGATGAGTGTGCCTTTATGAAAATATTGCGTGCTTGATTTTATAGCAATCGTACATTGTATCAGTAATAAATATCAGTATTATCCGTCTCTATGGCGAATCCAGTTTAAACCCGCTACCGCTTAAACTGACAAACCACTTTCACACAAACTTGCGACTCTTGGCTTCTGAATATTAAAAAAAGAGTATTTTCTAGTAATTTGGTAATCCTACTATAGGTAAGTTTCATACAAACTTTGCCACCCCTTTATACCCCCTTAGGGAATGGATTTCGCAAAATTCCGTCTAAGTGAGCACCTATATCCTAATAGGAACGACCACGCAAAGTTTGAGATTCCTAGCACTTGTTGTTTCTGAGATTTCGTGATGAGTGAGTGAGTGACCTTTTGCTTTTATGTATATAGATAGCTCTTGCCCGCGGCTTTTTTCCAATAGACATTTTTATATTGTTTAAATACTGTTTTTCATACTATTTTTAATCTCCCATTCATACAAATCCTCTTTCACCTACCTAAAGATATCCCTCGTAAAAACAATACACAATACACAAAGGCAAATTTTCACTACAATAACTTTCCCCTTCCCCTTCTTCCCTATTGCACTTTTTCTCCACTCTGCACAGTTTCCACCTTCCTCCCCTCCCCTCTCCCTTCTCCTCTTCACCTTCTTTAGCATCCCTTGCCCCTCCTCCAGCATCTCTTGCCCTTTCCTCCACTTCCCTCTACCTTGCCTCCTCGCTTACCCCTCTCTTCCCCCTTCCTTCTACTTCCTTTTCCTCCTTTCCTCTCCTTTCCTATCGCTTCCTATCCCTTCCCCTCCCTTTTTCCACCATTCAAGAACTCCTTTCTTTCCGCGTTCCTTCCCCCTCCCTTCCTCTAGCGTCTCCCTCACTTTCCCCTCACTTTCCTCTCATTTTCCCCTCATTCATCCCTCACTTCCCCCTCGCTCTCCCTCACTTCCCCTCACTCCCTCCCTCACTTTCCTCTCACTTCCCTCTCACTGCCCCCTCACTCCCCCCTCAATTTCCCCTCACTTCCCCCTCACTTCTTTTCATACTATTTTTAATGTCCCATTCATACAAATCCTCTTTCACCTACCTAAAGATATCCCTCGTAAACACAATATACAATACACAAAGGCAAATTTTTACTACAATAACTTTCCCCTTCCCCTTCTTTCCTATCGCTCTTTTTCTCCACTCTCCAGTTTCCTTTCTCTCCTCCCCTCCCCCTTCTCCTCTTCACCTCCTGCATCCCTTGCCTCTCCTCCAGCATCTCTTGCCCTTTCCTCCACTTCCCTCTACCTTGCCTCCTCGCTTTCCCCTCTCTTTCCCCTTCCTTATCCTTCCTTTTCCTCCTTTCCTCTCCCTTCCTATCCCTTTCCCCCCTTTTTTCCACCATTCGAGACCTCCTTACTTTCCTCGGCCCTTACCCCTCCCCTCCTCTCCCGTCTCCCTCACTTCACCCTCACTTTCCTCTCACTTTCCCCTCACTTCCCCCTCACTTCCCCTCATTCACCCTCACTTCCCCCTCACTTCCCTCTCACTTCCCCCTCACTACCCCCTCACTCCCTCCTCACTTCCCTCTCACTTCCCCCTCACTTGCCCCTCACTTTCTTCTCACTTCCCCCTCACTTACCCCTCACTTCCCCGTCACTTTTCGTCACTTTCCTCTAACTTTCTTCTAACATTCCCCTCATTTTTTCCTCACTTCTCCTTGGCTTTCCCCTGACTTCCCCCTGACTTCCCCCTGACTT
The DNA here is from genome assembly GCA_963082885.1 of Parascotia fuliginaria. NCBI lineage: Eukaryota > Metazoa > Arthropoda > Insecta > Lepidoptera > Erebidae > Parascotia > Parascotia fuliginaria. Next base: position 7,893,803 of record OY720173.1, on the reverse strand, counting down.
TCCCCTCACTTCTCCCCCGCATTTCTCCCACACTTCCTCTTCACTTCCCCCTTACTTCCACATCACTTACCTCTCACTTCCCCATCACTTCCCTCTCACTTTTCCCTCCCGTCCTCCTTCCCCTCAATTCCTGCTTTTCCTCCCTCTCCCTCCCTGCAAATTTCAAGTCGCTAGCTTCAAAAGCTAAAAATCTTTGTATAGAATGTTTCATCCCTAATTTCACCCCTCTAAATCCACTCCTGTTAAAATAAAATTATAAGGATATTTTTTATTTAAATAGAAGTATTCCAAAACAAAATTTCAAACTGTAAGTTAAAAAATGAAGAAGATTCATACAATCGTTTTCATCCCTTATCACACACTTAGGAATTTAATTTTAAAAAACCCTTTCTTAGTACAACCTCTAGACATTTAGACAAACACACCCTCCAAATTTCAAGTCACTACGACCAGCAGTTAAGGCTGTGCGTTGTCTGTTAGTCAGTCAGTCAGTCAGGACAAAGCCTTATATAATATGTATGGGTGTATGAATGTATGGATTAGACGTATAGCCATCGGGGATCAAAGCATACAGGCTGCTAGGAATGCTAACACGTGATGGGTCCACATAAAGCTGAGCGTGCGAAAAACAGCTAATACTTAGATCCACACCCACAACTTTTAGTTGTGTCTAACCTTGGGCTTTATTAATTGTCATCGCGAAACATAGGCTCACTGGAAACTGGACTCATTTAAAACTAAACGGAAGATTGTTTAGAATGAGAAGAATCCGAAAAATAAAAACGCTATCAGATTCCGTAACCTGTTAAAGTCTCTATTTCTATCAGGTTTCGTAGTAAATTAACAAATGTTTGACGTAGTTCTTTAAATTGCCATACCTTTTTTTTTATGAACCGATTGACATAAAACAAACACTAAATGTTAAGTGAAGCTTACCACAATGTATTAGTGAAAACCACATCTAAATCGGATAAGCCGTTTCTGAGATTAGCGTGAACAAACGCACAGACAAACAGACAAACAGACAAACAGACAAACAGACATACAGACAAACAGACAAAAATTGTAACAATCATTGTTTTGGGTTCTATTTGCGTTGATAAAGGCCCCAATATTTTTTTTTCTCATATATCTTTCATGTACAGACAGCGATCGGTTACATTTTTATTATATGTATAGATTATTATGGAAGACCTAATTTATACATCATCATCATATCAGCCAAAAGACGTCTACTGCTGGACATAGACCTTCCCCAATTTTTGCCACCGTGGCCGGTCGTTCGCCGCCCTCATCCATCGGTTGCCTACCACCTTATAAGGTCGCCGGTCAACCTTGTGAGGGGTCTGCCCACGCTGCGTCTTCGGGTTTGTGGTCACCACTCTAGAACCTTTCAGCTGCAACGGTCGTCAGTTCTGCGAGCTATGCGTCTTGCACATTGCCACTTCAGAGAAGCAACTCTGCGAGCCACATTGGTTATCTTGGTTCGCCTGCGGATTTCTTCGTTTCTTAAACGATCGCACAGGGAAACGCCTAACATAGCCCACTTCATCGCCCTCTGAGCGACTTTGAGCCTTCTGGCAAGACCCATAGTTAGCGATTACATCTCTGCTCCATATGTCATCACTGGCAATACACACTTTGGTCTTGGTCTTAATTTATACAACAATAGGTATATGTAATAAGTGTTTACAACAGTTTTTAAAAACACGACAGAACGAGTAAGTATACAAACTTTTTTCGTAAAGTGCAACGTAGGCAGGATAGTCGTGATTAGGCACAATCAAGCTTTGTTGGAATACATCCAAGGTTTCAGGTCTGCCAATTTTTATGTTATTTTGTTCGCAAGTAATGTTTCCAATTTTACAAGAGTTTACAATATGTTATGAACTATCTACTATAAATTCTGTTCGTTTGTACTTTAGTAGTATTATGGTCGACAATGAAGCAGCAGCATAAACGTAATTTTAGTCTGTATAATTTAAGTTTATGCGGAAGATAACACACATAGTAAAAACTAAGTAATAATTTCTGTTGTTACTTAATAAAAGTATGTATTTTTTCTTTCTTTACACACCTATTAGAAATGCCACTGAAGGCTTAGATTTTGACAGAAATAGAAGTAGGTACTTACATCATTCATAGTAATTCCAGTTTGATTCACTATAAACGCGTTTCCAGAAAAAGTGACATGATCTTGAAGATTATATCCAACGGGTAAGTCGGCTATTGTACGGATGTTGAACTCGCTCAAATGATCCTTGGGTCCAACGCCTGATACCATTAAAAGTTGAGCTGACCCAATAGCGCCAGCAGATAATACAACTTCACGACGAGCTCTTACTTGTATACTGTAAGCATTACAGACCATAAACCAAGGAGGTCATGAGTATCATAATTTCAGCGTAGCCACTTTCTAGAAAAGGAATTCGCTTTACCGGGAGCTGATGAAAAAAAATCCTTTTTTTTGCATTAAGAGGTTACTAACGCCCGTCTAAAATTGCCAATTCGCCTTAAGCAATCGTAATGATCAATCAGATCAATAGTTATGCCTTTTCAGTATGAGAAAAGGTCTTCATACAAACAGTGAGAATATGGCGACTAGGACGAAAGCTCTATGACTGTGTTTGAGACAATCAATAAACAAACAAACCTTATTGTTGGTATAAATTTGTCAATTTTTACACTTTTTGCCTACTTGTTTTGATTGTAGTGTATAATTGATTGATTATTTACCAACTCGACACGAGAGACTGGACACGCGTGTGTCTACTTGATGAAACTCGAAATTAGTATCACTTATTATTTCGTCACCTAGACACGGCAAGATTGTATGCGAGTCTACATAGTGAAATTTAAATTAAATATAGTTGTTTCTAAACAATTACATAAAAAATTATTCAGTGCGCAACGTGGATCTAATTTATTTATCAATGGGCGACACGAGAGACTGGACACGCGTGTGTCTACTTGATGAAACTCGAAATTAGTATCACTTATTATTTCGTCACCTAGACACGGCAAGATTGTATGCGAGTCTACATAGTGAAATTTAAATTAAATATAGTTGTTTCTAAACAATTACATAAAAAAATATTCAGTGCGCAACGTGGATCTAATTTATTTATCAATGGGTCGACCCTATAGGGCTGTCGTACCTATATACGTATTTAGAAGTGAACTTTCCGACGAAAACAGGTCACTGCTTTTAAAATACCGCAGTAAAGTTTGCGCGTGCAAAAAGTAATAAACAGTATTGTACCATTAGACATGCGCCGCGGTTAATCTTGTTAATTGTGTTTCTGAAACGATTACACTGATTTTTGCATTAGAATTGAATTTTTCGTAGGTAAAGTTTTGTCACAAAAGGCTATCGTGGCTTATTATATCGTGGCAATATCGTCATTACCACTTTATATTTAACTAGCGACCCGCCTCGGCTTCGCACGGGTGCAATGCTGATACTATATTTAGTATCAGCATTGCCCGTGCGAAAAAAAACAAATGCTGTGAAAGTTGTATTTACACATTCGGTAGTATATTTAATTTTACTACAGAATGCCGGCACTCTGTCGCTATATCCCTCCCTGCTTTTTTAATCTGTTATATCTTTGAAAATATTTATTTAAATTACATGCTGGAAAGGGCATTATTGATGTATATTAAATGCACAATGTATGTAAGGTACTTAATTTGAAAAGGATTAATGCTGTATTGCTTAAAATCGCTTCGAAAATAAGCCATTATTTCTCATAAAAAGTAAATGATAAAAAATGGTTATTGTGGGTTATCCCTTAGAGGTAGACATATACTATTGCGGACTTTTTTGTAGAACTTTTTAAGGTGTACAATACTGTAGTACATTATTTTGATCTATCTTGTAGGGTTTAGACCAGCGTTGCAATATAAGCGAAAAAATATTGTTTATTTACGACTACACATTAAAAACATCTAAATTTATCAGTGTTTCTCTACTATATGCATGTTATATACATACAAATCTTCCTCTTGAATCACTCTATCTAATAAAAAAACCTGCATCAAAATCCGTTGCGTAGTTTTAAATATCTAACCATACATAGGGACAGACAGCGGGAAGCGACTGTGGTGTTGTTGTTTTAATGCTTTTAAAACTTTGTTAGTAACATGTCAGAAATACTCAATCGTTAGTGAAGCTATTTGTGGTGTTGTATTATCTACCTATTATTACGTTAACATACGAGTACATAAATATTTTTAATATTACCTTCTGTTTCGTTTCATAAACTCGATGCCTGTAGCTATTTTAGTCTGTGGGTCTATTAAAACTTTTGTAACAGTAGAAAACTTTGTAACCTTTAAATTTGGCCTATTTCGAATTGGTTCCAAGAATGCCTTCGACGAACTACACCGTCTGCCTTTTCTCATTGTAGCCTGAGGTTTCGAAAAGCCGATAACTTTTTCTCCATTCGGATCTCGCCATTTATATCCTAGTTCTTCGCCAGCTTTTTTAAATAATTTTTCAAGAGGGCTATGAAAAGGTGAATATTCTATATCCATATATCCACCAGTACCATGATAAGACGAGTTTTGTAAATCTTTTATTCCAATATTTTCAGATTTTTTAAAATACGGTAGGATTTCATTGTAGCTCCAACCCTCATTGCCCATTCTAGCCCAGTCGTTGTAATCTTCGGGATGTCCTCTTTGATAGATTAAAAAGTTAAGTACACTGCTGCCGCCAAGAACTCTGCCTCGGGGTAAAAAGCATACTTTTCCTCTTAAGTCTCTGCATGCTCTCGCCTCTGGCATTGAAGTGTAACCCCAGTTCATAGGGGTTAAAGAAAGAAACGGAGCGAATATTGGGATGTCTGAAAAGAAATTTTCGTTGCCGCCAGCCTCTATGAGCAGTATTTTCCAATGTGGTATTTCAGTTAACCGGTTAGCAATAACGCAACCTGCTGAACCGGCACCAACAACAATGAAATCGAATTCTTCTTGATCTTCTGGCGTGTAATCAGGTAGAAAACCTTCTTTCGGATTTCGAGGAAATGATCTAAATAGATCAGTCCAATAATCGATAAAACTTTGACTGCTCATTTGAGCATTCGCGGCAGTAACGTAGAGTAGGTACGAGTACAAGAACCATCGCATGTTGTTTTTTTGTTATCTTCATTCCTGAAACAAAATTAGTAGAATATTTAATATGGAACTTTCTAATCAGATATTATATTTTTTTTATTAGCCTACCAAAGTGATTCCACTTTTCCTGATGGTAATCAGTCAGTGGAATCCAGAAGTGGAGGACACTATTCTAAAAGTTAAACTACTGGTATGGTGGCCTCCACTACAGCGACTTAGTAAGATGCTTTTTCACGCAATAATCAAATATCATTCGCTTACTCGTTATGTACAAATTGTAGTATTTATTAGGTAGAGTGCTATCATCATAAGTATCTACTGCAATAACCGATGGCAATTAGACAGATACCCATCCTTTTAACGTCACCCTGCCACTAGAATAACTACTAGTGTGAAGGATTTCATTACCCACAACACAGAGCTTTCATGACACACAAATAGTTGCTCCGAGTCAATTTTTTGATTTAAATTTGGCTAACAAAATGACTTGAGTAAGTGGTAGTTAGTCCAAAAGCGGTTGGCTCTATTGCATTGCTATAGTGATAAATGGGTAGCACGATAGACCTCCGCTGTGGCAACCTTCTGAAATGCTTTTCGGTTCAAAATTAGATGGGAAAATGTTTATGCTCTGTTATATATATCCTTGAATATTGCATGTATTGTTTTTAAGTACCTTAGTCCAAGTATTGTTTAAAAAAAAAGAAAAGAAGGTAAATGCAAATGGTTATTTTCCTGGTGCTATTTATAAAACGGTTCAACACACAGACCTGTAGTCTGGGATTCCCGACTAATTTTGAACGACACGACTCTTAATCAATATGGGAACCGGCCTTTTGCTGACTTTAGCATTCTATGCGCATTTGTACCTCGCCTATAACACAGATTACAGAACCTAACCTATATGAACGCTCAGTGTATTACTTTTATTTATGCAAATATAAATACGGTAATTAAACAAGAGAATAATCCCTCTGTATCAGGGAGAGTTTCACAAACATAGAAATTATAGACAATAATATGAATGACACCTAATATTGTACGACGAGTTGTAAAAGAATTTGAATTATCTGCCTATAGTTAGGTGCTAGTGGCTCCTAGCGGCCTTTATGAACCGTGTAGGCAAAGAGTCCAAGAAAATTACGAAGAGAAAGAAAAGGGAGAGAACGGATGAGGTAATTAGGCCTCTAGCACTCTCACTCAAGTCACTACATGAACGCATAATAGGTACTCTATACCGATATTCTGTGAGAGGGTTGGTATAGTACCTATTACCTCGAACGATTCAGCTCATTCATGCTTACGCCTTACACCAACAAGGATCTACCACAAAAAGTAAGGGCATAATCAGAATTCAGTAATATACTTCATGTATTACATGAATGTGTGAGCTTGACAACAGTGACTAAGTGCAGGTATTCAATAAGTTGTAATATCATGTCAGTAGGAACATATCAAGACGGCAGTGATGTGACATTCCAACGGCTACGTTCAGATATTCAAGGTTAACATTTATTGTTCAGTAGGTCTAGTGTTTACGAATACAAATGAATTCACTGACATCAATTTATAAATCAGAAATCGTACAACGAGTTTACACACCGGGTAACTAAAACGAAATAAGCACTCCATTTTTTATTTAAGGCGAAAGTTTGTGTGTATGCATGTGTATGCGTATGTGTTTGGTACCACTCAGCGTCTAAACGGCTGAACCGATTTCGATGAAAATTGGTATGTACATAGATTCAGCGCTGTACGTCCTTCTCCGGCGCCTATAGGATACTTTTTATTCTGAAAACCGGTCTGGTTCCTGATTTACATTAATTAAACACATACCAATTACCACGCGGGCAAAGCCGCAGGGTGCAGCTAGTATATAATAAAATTACCCCTTTTGCATAAAATATTCGACAGCTGAGGTTGGAGTATATCGCATTTGTGTTTTGCTAAATATGTTATCATGAGAATTTTCAATGCCTTCTGAACATTTATTGAGAGAAACTCAAGGATACTTCATATCTAATCCAGAATACAAGCGCCACGCCGCACCATGTAGTAGCTCTCCTACTTTTACTGCCACTCTAGCCAAATACAGCATTCCTAATGACTTACAAAAGGCACTATAGCGAACAAGTACCTAAGTTAATATACAAAGTTTAATCAATTATAATGATTTATGATCTTGTTTAACGACTGGGTCATATTATTGAATAAGGAGAACATAATTTTCTGTTATAATTTATAGGTAGGTACTAGATCCATAAAATATTGGGCAGATGTTTCGTTAGTCGACAACCAACCAACTTCTACGTAGGTGTAAACATGTCTATATTCTTTATGACAAAACTAATATATTTTTGCATAAAATTACTTTCAGAGGTGTTCCATAGAAATCGTACTAATAAAAAATAGCAAAAACATAAAAAACATTAAAATTATTATTATTTTTGTGGGTGCATCTGAACAAATTTGAATTACCGCGCTTCAATTCGAAGACTAACTTAATGAAAGAAACTTAATTTTTGTCAAAGTGCACCCTCTTGCACCATGCTGCCGGTGGCGCGTATAGTTCTACACATTGAATTTTTTTTTTATTAAGTAACCATTTTTGCAATAATATAGCAAAAATGTTTATCATTTTTAAAATTTTAATATTTTAAGCGCCTTTGTAAATCTGAATGATGCCTATATATCTTCCTCAGGCGTTTGTTGTTAGACTGAATGAAACTTTTGATACCAAAGCGAAGAGGGCGGGATCATTTAATATAATATGTTATGTAGGTAATAATATTTAATATAATGTGCTCATGCCTTATTTACACGATCTTTTCATATTTTCTTCTCATTTATTTAAACGACGAGAACAGGTTCTCACACCGAATATTTGAATATTTGTAGCTCTATCACGATTATCTTATTCACAACGTTGAACAGATTTGGATGAAACTTGACATAGTTTAGTTCTGAACTTATAAATAGGTGCGCTTTCACGCATCGATTGTGATAATCATAACCCTTTGGTAGGGGAGTAAAAGGTTTCGGTAGCATTAGAGGGGATCCATTACACACTCTGACGTTGATTGCAAGCTATTTATTTTCTCGTAATAATTGCCACCACCTCTAATGACGGCTCTTACAATGACATGAAGTTATTTACGTTTAGAAGAAACACCAGGCTATTAAAATATATATCAATCCATTATTATTGCACTGCAGGGCAAGACGTGGTCACTTCTCATATACAGAAGAGGCAAAAGCATTGATCGCCACGCTTGCTCAAGGTGATTTCGGCATTTCAGACTTTTTTTATAAGTTGCCAGGGCTTTCATTTCGTTAGTCAGTAATTTACAAGTATAGGTACATTACAAATTTGATTTTTGAATGGGTACTTACTAGTTTCGGACCCAGAACTTCGTGTACCTATAGGTAATTAGGGCGCGCTGGGTCATCAACTCATCACGGTTGACTAAAGAAATTTTCTAGGTACAGGTTTATTAGATAGTAATGCACGTATGTAAGTAATGTAGTGTAAATTACGGTTTCGTCACCGAATTAATTTAAACTAGCTGTATGCCCTCGTCTGAAGACTCTGGCAATCCAATTATTTTCTGCGTCCTTAGCAATGTACGTACCAGTATTATGTAAGAACTTGGATTAAGTGATAAACTGTTAGTAAAAGAGAGGCTATTTAATAATATAGGTACTAGCTGCACCCTGCGGCTTTGCTGCAAATTGGTATGTGTTTAATTAATGTAACTCGGGAACCAGACCGATTTTCAGGATAAAAAGTATCCTATGTCCGTCGCCGGCATAGTAATCGGTTTAGCCGTTTAGGCGCTGAGTGGTAACAAACACACACACACATAAACACACAAACTTTTGCATTTATAGTATAAGTAGGATTGTAGAATTTGTAAATACTTTTATAATTTGTTGTCCTGAATCATTCATTACAATCATTACACAAAATATTATATAAAAAGCAAACTAAGGAATTCAAACTCTATCAGAGTAGATGCAATTTAAATGTTTGCGAAAGGCATTAAATCAACTTATTGACATAAACACCAGGTGAATTTTAATATTATATTTTTTCAAACATCCCTACATTTTGACCATACAAATTTGAAGATTAATACGTTTTCGTGTTTTCATGGGATTTGTGTATTCAGTTTATTTACAGGTAAGTACAGCTTTGAAGTGACCATCAGTTTACAGTGCCAAATCTGTTTATGCGTTGCTGCGTAAGCCGCGTTGTATTGATTGGAATTTGAAGTAAGATCCATACGTTGCCTGAAGCAAGGTATCTAAACACAGTACCTATTGGCATGCTTTGTTTATTTAGAAGAACGTGGTAAGGTAGACCTTTCGTATACAACAGAGAGCCAACGAGACAATATTACTAATAGTAAGCCATTATTCTGCCGTTTATTAAATTTTACTAAAAATATCTTAATAGGGATGTCGATAAAAGAAAGAAATAGAAATAGTTTTCGGAAAAATAAAGTCTAAAAAAGTGAAATGAAAAATATTACCTAGTAAATTACAATCTTCCGCATTTCATTAGCTTGAAATTTGGGCCAAATTTTATATTTAGTGTTACTCGGTAGGTACCTAATATGGTTGGAAAAACGTGGCTAGGTAACCTTTGCCCGTTCTCCGGAGATTCCCGCGGTGATCCTGTTGTGTTCTTTTAGATACTGTGTTTTCTTATAAAGTTATTATAAACACTGAAGTTCTCTAAAATGAATTATAATATAAGCGTAGGGAAGTAACGACAGCATTGCGAATGTAGACGCAGCGTTGTGAATATGACATCATTAAAAATTTGCATGGCATCTTACTTAAGAGGCACCTATTCTGGAAAAAAAATCGGTCAGTTTGTCTCATAAGTGTAAATGTTTTGGACGGCGTTCGCTACGTTGAAGCTGTTTCCAAATCATACGAACTAGTCTAAAAGCGCATAATCGTAATGTATGCGACCAGTTGATGTCACTGCATGTGATAACCATGCGTTTAAATCGCTCGTGTAGAACGTCAAGAGTATGCTCGAGTTCTGTTTTTATAGAGCACGCACGCAAAAGTCCTAGTATGCTAATATAACATTATTATGATCAACGAGTTGCTATGCATTTAAAATAAATGAATGTAAATTATTTCTGCATAGTAATAAAATGTGTAATAGTTAATATAAAGCTAAGGTCAATGGCAAGTTGTATAATCATTGCATAATGCATTAGCGCATTCGAGCTTTTAAATTTAACCAAGGTCGAGGATTCAATCTTGAAAACGTTGTATAATGACTATGACTACATAGTATCTGTAACCCAAATTGCAAATGAGGTTGGCTGACCATCACCTAATATTGTGAAGGATTACGAGAGGTTGTCAGTTACGCTACTGATAATGAGTGACATCCTCCCTCAGAAATTTTAATGACACAAAGCTATTCACACATTATTATAGTAATTTTGCTGTATAATTTTATGTCAGCGATAATTGAGGGTGTTTTCTCGATACATTATGAGAGCATCAACTAAACTAATCGAAAGTAGGCATAGTAGATACTGTCGAAACCACTAATCGAGTTTTGATGAAGTTTGTTCTTTGACAGACAATCATTATCATACCAGTCGAAAGACGTCCACTACTGGACTTTTGCCTTGCCCAGTCGTGAGCCCTCCTCATTCATATCATTCATCGTCATATAGACAATATAACAGACCACTTTAAAAAGCATGTGGATTGGAATAATTTAAGTTATGCCGAGTACAGTTAGAATAGCAAATAAAACACATTCACATCTTTTATTAACACGTTTTTCTAAATAAATAAACATTATTATTGTTATTATAATGTTGTCGTAATATGATTATTATAAGAAGGACGTGATAATCTGTGACCTTATTTAACTAAAACGCTTACAACGTTCATGCATTGATGTAAAATAAATAAACACTACTGTTGCTGAGTGTTGTTTAGCTCTTATTTGTTTACATAGCCTAATTCTAACTGAATACTGTTGCGTGTAATTTAGTTCTATAATACATATATAAAGGTAATATAATACCTTCATTGATATCACAAATGAACAATTCAAACAGTACATAGACACATGCTTATAATTCACGGATTAGCAACTTAATGCAAAAGCATTAATTTAGAAGCCTATTGTTAATTTAAAGAGACGAAGGATGTTGTGATGAGGCTAAGTTAGCCGGCATAGATTTACTTGTAAGTATCTATGTCATTTGCTAGAAAAGGAATACAAAGTTAATGATTGTTAATAGAAATAGAAGGTGTCATTGCCTTATTACTTACTAGGGTGGTATAATTTGGATTGTCGACATACTTTCGCAAATAGAATTAAAAAGCGAGCTCTATAGTACGTCTGACTAGTTGTGTGACTCGACCTCGCTCTATAAGGGTTACGGATATAATTATAAACAATAAATTTTTAATTAACTATTAAAAGGAGCTTTTCAATGTAATGCCCCCAGAGACTAAGCGAAGCCTCTGCTGTAAAATTATTATTTTCTATTTTGTGCATAAAACTAGAATTAGTTTATCTAATTATTAAGAAAGATATTTGAGAGTAGGTAACTTTGTATATTATGTAAAATTAATTAAATGTTTTTTGATTTATCATACCAGCTCCGTTATTATTTTCCCTTCCTTTCCTACATGCAGAGAAGCCATGGGACATCGATCGTTACGCTTGCTCAAGGCGAATGTGCAATTTTAGACTTTTGATTAGATATTAGAAATATATATACCTATATAAAAGCGAAAGGTCACTCACTCACTCACTCATCACGAAATTTCAGAAACTACAAGTACAATTTCAGAAAATACAAGTCTCAAATTTTGCATGGGGATTCCTCTTAGGACGTAAGTGCTCACTTAGTCGGGATTTTGTGGAATTCAACCCCTGAGGGGGTAAAGGGGGAAGGAAACTTTGTATGGAAGAATGTGAATCCAATCTACTTCAAATTTTGCATAAACATTCTTTTACAGAATTGATGGAAGACGTGTTTCGGTTTTTATTGAAATTCATACTTTAACGGGGTTTAAAAGTGGAAAAGAAAGTAATTTTGAGGATAATTTTCTTCGAAGTTGGTATCAATACTCCTTTATGCTTTTGATTTAAAAATATTTTATTTTGACACATGTAGAATACTCAATCAACCTACGTCAAATGAAGTTGCTGTAGTTAGGGTGCGTTTTTACTGACGCGGAGCTGGGCGGAGTGTAGAGGCAAAAAGTGAAAAGTGGAAAGTGTTTCCATTGTAGCAGAGTGGGTGGAGTAGAGCTGATCTAAGCAGACCAAAGCTGGATTCAGCCGCCTTCTGCTCAGTCAAGTCTACCCTATTCGGCGCCACCGGACCGTGCCGCACCACCGCGCTACCATCCGCTTCGTATAGAACGGAGTCGAACGAACGAACACGGGCACCACAGTCCGCTCGACTCCGTTCTGTCTAGCTCGGAGCCCCGTATTTATATATTTTATTTAAAAGTCTGCTCAGCTCCGTTCGGCTCCACTTACACTGTTTTTACTGACGAGGAGTGGATATTTTAAACACTGTGATTGGCAAGTTCACGGTCCGCTCCTGTCCACTCCGCTCAGCTCTGCGTCAACGCAAACGCACCCTTATTGTTGAACCGCAATTTTCTTAAGCGAGATATTGTTGAGAGGTATGATAACACAAGCATTGGATAGAATAAGTGAAATTCATCGCTCATACGATGCATTTCAGCCCACTTTTACTTTGTTACTGCGAGAATGGATAGGTTAACTACATTTTTACCTAGTAATTAAGTAGGAACAGTCATTCGCAGCTTAAAGTGGACAGCTACGAGATACTGGCAAGATGCGATAACACGCGAAGGAAAAACAAAATCTAAAAAGTAAAAGGTCACGCACTCATCACAAAATCTCAGAAACTACTAGGAGTCTCAAATTTGGCATGAGGGTTCCTTTTAGGATATACCTAGGTGCTCACTAAGACGGACTTTTCGGTTTAAAGAACTTTATTTTCATTCAGACAATTTGTCACTTACATGAAAATAACAAAAATATATTGTTTATCAGTAACACAGTGCGGGTAGAAGTAAAAAATAAATAAAAAAAAGTTAACAAAACAAAAACGATTATTTCATTTCTATACTAGTAGGTAGTTTTTTGCTTCACATTACTAAGGTTTGTTATGGTCCAAGTTACAATCTTATTAGGTTTTTGAAAGCGTTGTTAAAAAATAGCTTACATTTAGGCTTCCCATTATTTATGATAGATTTATTGTTTATTAAAAATAATAATTATTATTAATAATAATTACCTTGTCATATTTTTATTTTTATGTTGATTTTAACTGTAATAAATAATAATATACAAAGCAATAATAAATAATAACAAAACAAGACTTGGTCAGACAAATGATGCGTCGTTAGAAATATGAGCAAACAACTTTTGTTTAAAAATACTTAGTGAACTTGCATCCTTTACATCTTTCGGTAGTTTATTATATAACTCCAAAGTTTGTAAGAAACTTCAATAGTTTTTATAGTAGGATTTCCAAATTACTAGAAAATACTCATTTTTTAATATTCAGAAGCTACACTCATTAAGTGGAAAAAATAGGAAATCGCAAGTTTTTGTGAAATTTTGTCGGTTTTGGTGGAAGCGGGTGAATAGATTTAAATGGGATTCGCCATAAAAACGAATTATACTGATTATTACTGATCAGGCAGGCAAATATTTTCAGGGCTTCGTTTTTTATAATATAAAATAAACTTTTAATAACAGAGAACATCTACTTTGTAAGTGATTGATGAGTACTGATTAGTAGGTAATGATGGCTGAAGAAGGTTCTAAAGATTCGCGCACCTTATACCTCTATCTATTATGCCTTTTATTTTACTTATATTCATGCTATCCACGCATAGAAACCATGGTATTAGAATAAATATACATAATAATAGGTAGGCATGTATATTAGACAATATTTTTATATACAAGCAAATTTGTTTTATTAGCATTAAAGATATAACTTGTGATACGGTAGTATTATAGTAGGTATTTGGGTATTCTCTCACAGAATATTGACGTATGTGCAGTGACGTACAGTTAAAATAGCTGTGTTATTGCGTACCTACTGTTTGGTAAGCTAGACTATCGGAGATCGAATTATCACCTCAGTCCCGTTTCTGTTCCTTCTCCTACCTCTGTTCCATTTGTGTTTTCATTATCTTTACAATATTTTAAAAATAGAGGTGGCTGTGGTGACGTATATAATAATGTGAATTTTATACTTGTTAGTCATGCAAATCAATCATGTTATGCAAAACAACACATTAAAAAGGAAGAGATTCCTCATATTCTGTTTCTTAAAATTTAAACAATGTTGTGCAACTTCAAAGCAATTTGCGCGTATTTACTGTAGCCGAATTTAACATTCTGCCAAATTACTTAAATATGCCCTTTAAACATTTTTCCGCTATGAATAAAACATAACAAGGGTGTCGTAAAAGTGACTTATTCATATACAAAGAGATATAAACTCACAGTACGACCGTTGCTCTGTTTTGCTAGCGTGGTGGATAAAGACACTATATCCTTCACGGATCAGTTACAATAGAGGTCTCTTGGGACGAATATTATCAACTATGAACACTTTTGGGATGATAAGGAAAATATTATATTATCATAAATATTGAATTAAACATTTTGTTACTGTTTTATTTATAACTATGTGTTAATCTAGACAAGTTTAATCATTTCTGGTTAGAATGAAACATCTATTTATAAAGCGAAAGAGTTTGTTTGTTTGTTTGAACGCGCTAATCTCCTGAACTATCAGTCAGATTTGAGATTTTTTTAAGGCGTTTGTTAGCCCAGTTCTTGAGGAAGGTTATAGGCTATATAACATCACGCTATTGGTGACGGGAGCGGAGCAGTAAACAAAGATGTAACTTAACGCGGGTGAAACCGCACCGCGGAAGGTTAGTAAATAAATAAATTAAGTAAATCTTAAAACGAAATAGTGTCTTAATTGCACTAAAATAAATATTTACTTACAAGTATTATCCTCAATAATCATTATTATTATGTTTTTCGAAATTATGTGAATACTTCCTTTGTCACATCTTTACACAGCATATTATATGTAAGTACTGCTAACTCAAATTCACGACATGACTTTAAAAGTTATCGTTCTGTTTACACTTATTTAGTATCCTTCGTATCGGACTTACTCGCATCTGTAGAAATCGATGACGGTAAACAGGTTGATGCAATATACATGGACTTTTCCAGCGCATTTAATATGGTCAATCATAAATTATTAGTGAAAAAGCTTGTGGCACACGGAGCATTCGGAAATCTTCTAAAATAGTTTCAGTCTTATCTATTAGAGAGTCCTCAGGTTGTATCAGTTAAAGGATATGATTCTGAAGTTTACTTTGCTGACTCAGGTGTTCCTCAAGGATCCTATCTGGGACCAGTCATATTTTCTATTTCTATTAACGATCTATCGGACCAATGAAAATTCTCAAAATTGTCTCTATTTGCTGACGACCTTCAGATTTAGCAAACCATCGAAACCTATTCAGATGTTGACTTAATTTAAACTAACCTTGACTGTATTCACAATTGGTGTCGCATGAATGTCATGATAATTAATACAGCAAAATGCAAACACATGAAATACACAAAAAAGAGAAACGCTACGCCCTTAATGTACAGCATTAATGTCTGACAACTACAGGAAGTTAATGAAATAAAAAACATTAAAAATAAGGAACTGGGTGTTATACCTATGTATTGGATACCAAGTTAAGCTTTTCTTCTCATGTTAACGCGGTTTCCAAAAAAACAGCTCAAATGCTCGGTTTTTTAAGTGAAACACTAACGATTTAGGTCAAACACAAACAAAACAGATTCACTACTACGCCCTGGTGCGTAGTACATTCGCAGAGGATTAAAAGTGTACAACGGGCGATCACTGGGTACTAGGGTTACATATCGCATGGAGCTTCACACCTCCTTTTTCTTAATGAATACACTTTACCACAATACACGATCTCAATGGTGGAGTTGATTGCAACCAGTTATCAAACAACATCAATCCCACGGTTTCAAAAAGTCTACCCAGATATCCCATGACTAAACTGTTACATATTCTATTTTGCAGAACCAACACTGGTAAACACTCGTCACTAATACAAATCTGCCCTGAATATAATACTGTGTGCGGATGCTAAGATGATCTTGATATCTTACATGACTCTCTAAATAAATTTAAGAGTAAGCTAACACAAGCGACTACCATAATTATTATGATAGGTTGATAGAAATTGATAGAAACTGATTTGTTGAATAATTGATCTTAGTGATACTTAGTTTTTTGTTTTGTTGTGTTTTTCATAATTATTGTTAAACAGTGTTGTGAATGTTGTATACATCTCTAATTGATACGCATATAGAATGTTCTACAAAAAATGTTATATAAAGAAGCTTAACATATTATGTATATTGTGGATGTGTCTTATTAAATAAATAAATACCAGTTAGTAGACAAAATATGTTCTCAATATGGTCTCCTTCACACGGCTCTGTTTATTTTCGTAACGAAAATCTTATATTAGTGAATAGGCGTTAAGAGGAGCACTTAAACTAGCAGGGACGAGTCAGGCATTGAGCAGCTAATTACCGATCCTATGCAAATGTAAGTGTCTAGTCACGTTGGGCATAAGGACATATCTTTTAAGTGTAGGTAAATAGGCAATATAGGTCTTATTTCAAAGTAACATAGTGTGTTGTAATATGGATCTATACAATATTGCTTTCGAAATGTTACCAATTGAAGTACCTAGTCAATCTGACTATTATACGAAGCAAATAGGTACCGCTGTATTGTTTGCTTTCAATAGCGTTTCATCAATGGCGCTATGTAGAAGAAGAAAAATCATTACTTTGCTGTGTAGGTACCTACCCAATTGGCTAAGGCTAGCGTGCAGTTTCTCGTTTAGGTTCTTTTAATATTTTGAGCGAGGAATTACACAACATGCTACCTCCTATATTCTCTTAGAAATATGGTTTGTGATGTCTTTCCTATTCATCGAATACATAATAGGGTAAGCCCCATAGTCAAGCTACACATATTAGTTTGTACGTACACAATAGCCACGCATGCAGTCCTTTATTAAACTGAGACCCAAAACCATAAACGACAGAGAATAGAATTGTACGGACAAGACTATCACAAAGCTCTCATTCAACTAATTTTGAAGGCTCAGGGAGTAAATAAAGCAGAATAATTGTGTTTTATGTTTGTTCTTTTTTCACTTCAAGATATTTTGACATGTATGTAGTTGAAGAATACTAACTTAGCATCTATGGTCAGACAAAACTAATGTTAAAGATAAGATATAACAAGAATGTGTCTATATGACTATATGTATATAATTATGTATACCTATTGTATATTAATCTTATTGGCAATAATTCACTACGAGGAAGTTAGTGTTAATATTGAGTACTTAGATGATAGTTAAGTCAGTTACCATTTTCTCCATATGAATTATGTAAAAAGCTGCCCTTGTATCTACAAGTATTCAATTAATAATGTTGACGATGATAAATAATTTCATTTTCAAATATTGATTTACAGCTTTAATAAAAAAAGGTACAGACAAGAATACATAGGTAGATAACTTTATTAAAACATAAAAATGAATAGGTATTGTCATGATAACGAGAATTTATAATACGTCATCATTCTCGACTTAAATGATATTAAGTGTGATAAAAAGCAGGTAACGTATACGCGGACTTTTTATGGGTGGTACCTATATTTTCTTTGAACATATGGTATTGCCTGCGTCACTTTGCATGCTACTTGAAACTGTAACTTACAAAAATTTTAATAACCTGGCGTTTAAGAAGAGTGGCCTGAGTTTCTTGCCAGTTCTTCTCATGGCTCTACTTCGTCAGCGAATTGGCTGTAGGTTAATTTGCTGACATTTTGTAAACTTTGACGTTCATACATAAGTGTTAATTTAATTAACCTATATGAATAAACATATTTCATTTCATTTCATTTAACATAAAATGTCGTGTGTGTCAGGTCAAAATTAAACCCTACTCTCACATTCCTACTGATTTAAAAAAACATGATGACTATATTACCCGCTATTCGGTCTTCGACGGCCTAGACAAACATGAAGGATAACGAGATTAAAATAACTGCCTTAGATAGAAATAATTGGAGTAGTCAAGGAGGGAAGAAATGATGCCGTAATATTTGGGCAAGAAGAAATAATAAAATTTGTGACATACATGTTTAGATGGATACCTTGGATAAGTGTGTTAATTTAGACAAGCTTGGTAATAAAGCAGGTCTTAAGCACGTATTGTCAGTTGTACAGACACTAGATACGTCTTTCGAAGTATTGCACCACAGCGACAAGTGGATAAGTCCGATTGACCATCACCGTAAGGACATCAACCTAAGCTGTTTGCATCTAGGTCATTATTATCCTATTAATATTATAAATGCGAAAGTTTGTTTATAATGATGATGAAAGTTTGTAAGTGTGTATGTGTGTGTGTGGGTGTGTGTTTATTACCACTCAACGCCTAAACGGCTAAACCGATTTCGATGAAAATTGGTATGTAGATAGACTCGGTGCCGGAGACGGACATAGGCTATCTTATATATATATATATATATATTTTTTTTATCTCGAAATATAGTCTGGTTCCCGAGGGATACTACAAACCATATTTTACGCGCGGGTGAAACCGCGTCGCGGAAAGCTATCTTGAATAAAATTAAACTTAAAATCAGGAGCTATAACTGGTTAAATAGAATAAGATTAACATACTTACGTAAAATAAATTGTTGTAAAATTGTTCACGTAACAACCAACACCGAAGCTTAATGATCTATTGTCCTTCAAAGGTATGCCTTGGTATGTTTATGATGCTATCTATAGGCTGGACACGATGATTTGGTCACTGTTACAGATAAGTATAAAGTAGGTATTATTAATGAACATTAAGAGCAGTCATTTTGTAGGATTTCATATAAATTTAAATGTTTTGATATTATAGAATAGGTACATAATACTCAAATGTACAGCTTAAATTGAAATTGCTTAATACACTTAACCTTAATGAATAAAATGTAAGAGATGTATATTGCATTTTAATTTACCTATTGAATTTAAATAGGTCCAAATATATCGATCAGCCTGACTAAGGCAGACACCTCTCTTTGGGAGAGGTTAATGTCCGATGTCTCTGGCCTGAAGATGATGATAACAATAATCATTTAAATGTCAATGCAACTACACTAACTCCGTAGTATTATTTACTTATGCATTTTCTTCAGAAAATCAAGTGAGATCTTTTACAGCAGTATTTATTTGTTATATCAAAAGCAAAAATGTGTTTGCCGATGTTATTAATAACAGTCATAGCTTCCGGCTTTTGTACAAAGCTCTGGCAGCGAGCAAGCATCGGATTCGGAAATCCTTTTTGCAGTTATCCAATACTATAAAACAGGATAAAAAATGTATGTATATACCAACGTATACGTGTTCCTTTTACCAGCAAAATAAACAAACATGGTGACGAATAAAAACTCCGACAAATATGCACAGCTACCGTTTTATTATTTATATTTTATTTATTTAGGAAACAAACAGTCACACATGAGACCAAGTGAATGATACATGAGTTTATTAAACCACCCAATGACAACAGTTTTAATAACATTTTGGTTACTATCACGTTGTTCATACCACCACCAATTTATGCATGGCAGTGAATCTTATAGGAATAATAATATGAGAAGAATGTGGATTGAATGATGGTATAGTCACAAAAATTTAAAGGAGTATGTGGTTTGGACATGGGGAAAAGATGAATGAAAGTAGTATAATGAGAGAGATTTATGGAGCGGAAATGCCTGGAAAAGTTGGTAGGGGTCGCCCTAGACGAACATACACGGACCAAATAAGAGATGTGTTGACAAAGGACACAATTACAAGCACCCGTAACCGACATGTGTGTTTGAAAACAATAATGTATGTTGAAGAGGCAGGGAGATATGTTTGGATGCCAATGCCAGCAAATGGCGTTCTATAGTCTCTGCTTACCCCATTAATGGGAGAGAGGCGTGAAGTTATGTATGTATAAAATCTGTACTTGGTTTGTATTTTGAAACTAGCTGTTGCCCGCGACTTCGTTCGCGTGAAAATTCAGATGAGTGCCTCTATGAGAATATTGCGTGCCTGATTTTATGGCAATCGTACATTATATCAGTATTATCCGTCTCTATGGCGAATCCAGTTTAAACCCGCTACCGCTAAAACTGACAAACCACTTTCACACAAACTTGCGACTCTTATTTGCCCATTTAATAAGGGGGGTTGCTGAATAATAAAAAAAGAGTATTTTCTAGTAATTTGGTAATCCTACTATAAAAACTATAGAAATTTCATACAAACTTTGCCACCCCTTTATACCCCCTTAAGAGATGGATTTCGCAAAATTCCGTCTAAGTGAGCACCTATATCCTAATAGGAACGACAATGCAAAGTTTGAGATTCCTAGCACTTGTTGTTTCTGAGATTTCGTGATAAGTGAGTGAGTGACCTTTTGCTTTTATGTATATAGATAGAATTTTTATATTGTTTAAATACTGTTTTTTATACTATTTTGAATCTCCCATTCATACAAATCCTCTTTCACCTACCTAAAGATATCCCTCGTAAAAACAATATACAATACACAAAGGCAAATTTTCACTACAATAACTTTCCCCTTCCCCTTCTTCCCTATTGCACTTTTTCTCCACTCTCCACAGTTTCCTCCTTCCTCTCCTCCCCTCTCCCTTCTCCTGTTCACCTCCTTCAGCATCCCTTGCCCCTCCTCCAGCATCTCTTGCCCATTCCTCCACTTCCCTCTACCTTGCCTCCTCGTTTTCTTCTCTCTTCTCCCTTCCTTCTCCTTTCTTTTCCTCCTTTCCTCTCCCTTCCTATCGCTTTCTATCCCTTCCCCTCCCTTTTTCCACCATTCGAGAACTCCTTTCTTTCCGCGTTCCTTCCCTCTCCCTTTCTCAACTGTCTCCCTCACTTTCCTCTCATTTTCACCTCATTCACCCTCACTGCACCCTCACTTCCTCCTCAATTCCCCCTCACTTCCCCCTCACTTCCTTCTCACTTCCCCGTTTCTTCTCCGTCACTTTCCTTTCACTTTCCCTCACTTTCCTCTTACTTTCCTCTAACATTCCCCTCACTTCTCCCTGGCTTTCCCCTGACTTCCCTCTGACTTCTTCCTGACTTTCCACTCACTTCTCCCGCATTTTCCCAACACTTCCTCTTCACTTCCCCCTCACTTCCCCATCACTTTCCTCTCACTCCCCCATCACTTCCCTTCCTCCTTCTCCCCAATTCCTTCTTTTCCTCCCTCCTTTTCCTCCCTCCTTTCCCTCCCTCCCCCTCTCTGTAAATTTCAAGTCGCTAGCTTCAAAAGCTAAAGATCTTTGTATAGAATATTTCATCCCTAATTTCATCCCTCTAAATCCACCCCTGTTAAAATAAAAGTATAAGAATATTTTTATTTAAATAGAAGTATTTCAAAACAAAATTTAAAAATTGTATGTTAAAAAATGAAGAAGATTCATACAAACGATTTCATCCCTTTTCACACACTTAGGAATTAAATTTTAAAAAACCCTTTTTTAGTACAACCTCTAGACATTTAGACAAACACACCCTCCAAATTTCAAGTCACTACGACCAGCAGTTTAGGCTGTGCGTTGTCTCTTAGTCAGTCAGTCAGTCAGGACAAAGCCTGATATATATAATATGTATGGGTGTATGGATGTGTGGATTAGACGTATAGCCATCGGGGATCAAAGCATACAGGCTGCTAGGAATGCTAACACGTGATAGAGCCACATAAAGCTGACCGTGCGAAAAACAGCTAATACTTAGGTCCACTCCCACAACTTTTAGTTGTGTCTGACCTTGGGCTTTATTAATTGTCATCGCGAAACAGAGGCTCACTGGAAACTGGACTTATTTAAAACTAAACGCAAGATTGTTTAGAATGAGAGGAATCCGAAAAATAAAAACGCTATTAGCTATTCCGTAACCTGTTAAAGTCTCTGTTTCTATCAGAAAATGTTCGACGTGATTCTTTAAATTGGTATAACTTTTTTATTTATGAACCGATTGACATGAAACAAACACTAAATGTTAAGTGAAGCTTACCACAATGTATTAGTGAAAACCATATCTGAATCGGATAAGCCGTTTCTGAGATTAGCGTGAACAAACGCACAGACAAACAGACAAACAGACAAAAATTGTAACAATCATTGTTTTGGGTTATATTTGCGTTGATAAAGGCCCCAATATTTTTTTTTCTCATAATTATATCTTCCATGTACAGACAGCGATCGGTTACATTTTTATTATATGTATAGATAATAGCCCCGATGCTAGAAACATGTGTCATAGGAGCCATGTACGTATACTACGAGTCGTGTAAAATAATAATAATGTATTTATTATTATTTGTCTATTAATATTTGTAGGTCCTATAAATATACAAATTCTGTAAACGTAATAAATATTTTTATCGTCAGCAACGGTTTACTTTTATAAGTACGAGTACTTATATCGCTATTTATCATTCTTTATACGAATCAATTTTCTTTTCTTTCTTTCTTTAATAAGGTGTTGATGATTATTTAAGTATGTACGCATATCGGGAGCAGTTTGAAGCTATATCATTTTCTGCTATTATCATTTAGCCATTAACTCCGACAGAACTGGCTGATTAAATTTATTGATTAATGCTAATAAGGGTTTGAAGCAAGCAAGAATGTACTTGACTGTTATAGATATTGCAGTTTGGTAAAACACGTCTAAAGTTTAATCCTTACTTGTGGTCCAATTTACATATTTTAATAGTTCTCTGATATATGTATGTGTTAGTGTTGTTTTATTACAAATATACACTGCTGAGTGAAATATTAACTTGAGCAAAGACACACGTAGGTAATAAATATAATTATGGAGAAGTGTACATAGGTAGGTACAAGTAAGGAACTATACAGTACGAAATTTTACCTTTAATTTTGATGAGTTTCTGTACAATGAAGCATACAAAGAAACACATGCATCGAATCTTTATGATTTCACACACAGCAGTTATAGATAGTAGATACTAAGTATGAATTGAGTAAGTATTGAGTAAAAGATTTATATGATAAGATTTTTATTTTAATGCGTATTTAGGTAAGTTTTTAAGGCATTCTAAAATAAAGTGGTTACAATATTCTTTCCCCTTGACTTTCATTTACCTAGATACTAATTAGCAGTATTGCTGTACTGTACATTTAGTATCAGGATTTTGTAGTTTTCTTTCAGAATGCTAATTCAGTAAATTCTGACTAAATCTTATGTAAAACATAAATTTATTATTTGTACACTGGAAAAACAAAACTAAATTTTTTTTCGTTAGAATATCTATCTATTATATGTATAAAGCGGCAGATTATTTGATTGTTTGTTTGTTAGTTTGAACGCCTTAATCTCTGGAACTACCAGTCGGATTTGAATAATTCTTTTTGCGTATAAGCTGTATAGCCCAGCTCATCATCACACTATTGACCACGGGAGCAGAGCAGTAACCAAAGACGCGGGTGAAACCGCGTTGCGGGAAGCTAGTTAGAAATATACAAGGCGATCAATCGAGCGAAAGATGGATTAATGGGTTCCTGGGTGTTCTTGACTTAAGAGTGCATGAGTAGGTATAATATTTCGGTTAGGTTAAGTTTGGGAGCAAAACACGAGCCTATCAACAATAAAAAAACCATTTTACCACACGAGTCACACAAGTTGTTTCAATTTAATTTTTAAAACTTGTAGACATTGTATAATAATATAACAATAGGTTAACGACTACAGTGCTCAATGTTATAGCACTGGTAACTGTTTGAAGGTTATGTTAAAAACTTAGAGCAATTACTGTGCTGAGGTCAAGAATTCAGTTTAAATAAATAAGTATGTTATCCAAATGTCGGTAAACGTTATATCAATCGATCAATGGCATCGATTGAAGACGATCGAGTAAACTAATAAATTGCATACATGCGTGCATATATTTAAAACAAACTGTTTTTATGTAAAATTTTATTGTATTTTATAATTTTTTAATTAAGATTATTTATATATTAAAAAAATTTAATTAATTTAATTATTTTATACCGCCAATTTATTTAAGTTTCAATAAAAAAATAATTACTATTTTAGTATTTAAATTAAAAATTTTCTATGATTACTGGATTACAGAGACATATTTTCGTTGCTGTAGAAAATAGTGCAAAAATCATACGGTAGTACGAAAGATCCTTCAGATCCTTGCTAATTTCAGCTTTAGTGGACCAGAGAAATATCTTCCTATCCTCTCTAAAAGAATAAAACGTAAAGTTGTAGTTCGGAGGTATGTGGTAAGGTAACGCTGCCACCTGTCGTCTGGTATCTCCATATCCACGCATGCATGACATCCACGAGGAGACGTGAATTTTTTATATCTTTATATTTTGATGTCTACTTTATTAAAAGTTAACACAAGGCACGATCAATCTCTTAGAAATTTAACAAATACCTGATGTTAAGTTTCCGGCACTTCTCCAAAAATATCACCAAATATATATTTAATTAAAAACTCCCCAACAGTTACCGGTTACAACAACCTCACCATAAAGGAATGCATAACTTTAAAAGTAAAAAGTTATGCATTCCTTTGTTGTCTTTTGGTAAATCATTTCGCAACAGCTCATTGTAACTTTTAATCTTGGCCCTGTTTCCTGTTAAGTGTCTGATATATATATCTATCTATCTATACTATTATATAAAGCGGAAGAGTTTGTTTGTTTGTTTGCCCAGCCCAGTTCTCGGGGAAGGTTATAGGCTATGTAACATCACGCTACTGGCGACGGGAGCAGGGCAGTAAGCAAAGCGGGTTAAACCGCGCCGCGGAAAGCTAGTAACAGGTAAAACATCTTCTAGTTAAATCTGTCTTATATTTTTAAAGAGTTTATTTGTCAGTTAAGGTTATCAGGCACTTTTGAAACTGATTTTTGAGTGCTGACAGATAGCACTAGTTAAGTTTCGAATAAGTAGGTTATCGCGCACTTTATTAGCAAGTAGTGAAACAGGGCCCAAATATCGTAATATATTATCTGTTGCGTGTGATTTGTTACAAGGTCCAGAAACTAGCATTGTTTATATTTATGATTGAGCCGAGATTTCTAGAATTTCACTACATCTTGATCATATCAAGGACGCTCATATTTTATTAGACCAGTTTCAACGCGGTAACACCTACCTATCGCATAATGAGGTATTAAATATGTATTTAGGAATTTGCGATAACTGAGGCCCTAGACAAGTGGCATAGATTTCTATTCTATTCATAGAATAGATTTAAAAATGTATGGGATTGACATAAGCTAACGATAATGTTGGCGTTAGCTTACTGTACCGTGTCTAGTCTGAAGTGTTGTTGATGATTCATTTGTAAACAACATGAAACCTTAAAATGTATACCATTTTAAGAAGATTTTAATGCAATTACAAAATCTTGGAACCATTAGGCATACGTTCCATACATGATCGTCAAGCGAGTTTACCTACTTGTTGCAAAACTGAGTTGGGTCTTGTGACCGGTAGTTTAGAAACGTGTATCCTTGTAAGTACTTGGGTCGGTTTTGCAAAGGTCCGATAGGAAGGGAGGGTATACATCACAATGCACTTAATTTTCAAGTACGGTGCAAAAGCATTTGTTCAAGAACAATTTGTATAAATTTGATTTTTTGATTGTATACTATAATTATACTATCATTATTTTTTTATACAAACTGATGTAAATAAGCAATCAACAGTTTAAAAGAATGTCACCTCTAATATGAAGCTATTACAACATATCATCGTTTTAATATGCGCAAGGCTTCGCGGATTAGGTCAAGTTTTATAGCAGATTAAAATTACAAATTACATCTGTTTACGTATTATAGCATCGGGTTATGATTATGGAGTTAAAATATTAAATTAAAATATTTTATTGCAATTAGCCTTGCACTGGCTACACTTATGAAATAAATGTGAAGAATTTCAACGAGTTGAGGTACGAGTTCCGCAACGAGGTTGTAATTTTTGTACATAGGTACATTTTATTGAAATAAGAAATGGTTGCCTACATATATATATATATATTGTGATGATGAACTATAAATATCACAATATCATATCAGCCGAAAGACGTCCACTGTTGGACATTTGAATCCCTAATTATAGACACATCGCACATTATTAGGTGACCCATTGTCTGTTTATCTCTGCCACTTTAATTAGTATTTCGGCGACAGTACAACTTTGGTAGGCTAATATAAAAAAATACTTAAAAAAAACTACACTCAAAGTGAGACGAGAGATGATTCACTCGTTAAAGTGTTTGTGAATTATGTGACTTGTGTTTAAGTATTTGAATATATTATTATTACTAAGAGACTTTTAATCTAGATCTAGCTCTACATTGCCGCTCAATTCTGTCATGCCCTGAATAGTCATCAGCGAAATATTCATTTAAGTTATCAGCTTATCACTCACTGCAGTTCTTAATATAAAAGCTAGTCGTATCCACTTTTGGTTATTTTTTTAATAATAATAGACAATGGTTTTTTTGTTTGGAATTGAATCATGATATTTATGATATTTACCAGTATCTCTATACTCAGAATGTTTACTAAATCAATGCAGATAATGCCCTACATGTAGCTTAGTATTGGATTTGACCTCAGAGATTTCTCAATAATTGTTAACGAGCATGCGAATTCATATCCTTACCTTGTGCATATACTAAATATAATCGAATAATTATGTTAATGTCATGTCTTTAACGCATAAATCAATGTTGTACGAGTTAGTATTATTTACCTTTAGTGAAAATGTTTGTTTCTAGGAATGTCTAGGTACTTTCCGGTTTTTATTTTCATAATAATTTGGGTAGATTAAGCTAAAAAAATAAAATCGACGGCAATTTACCAAAAAGATACTCCACTGTCATAATCACAGACATGTCTTAACACTAAAAAGTTTTACTACAAATTTGATTACTACGTGCAGTTAGTCAGGTAAAAGGGTTAAAAAAAAGAGTTTTGTACCTATTGGAGTACCTCTCATGAAGAATCTCTCAGATTGTAATGTGTGCTGGCTGTACAAAAATCTCCAGATTACTATCTGGGTGAACGCGCTGTGCTGGCAGCAAGATAGATTTTTACGTGGGCCGTAAGTGTAGCATTTTATTTAAACATTCTTTGAATCACGAATAAATACTTATTACATATATATATTAAGTATATTATTTTAATCGTCTCTATCAAAACGCGATTGTTAACCAAATAATAACAACGTGTCTGTCTAGGCGCTAAATAAGGGACTTATACTAAATAAAAAAAACGGAACTTCTTCGTCTTATCGAGTGGTTAGTGGTCAATAAAGTGTCAGGATTTGTTCAGGTCGGATATAATTTATTATACAGGCATAAACAAAACAAAAAACAAAACGAAACTACTTAATTATTTTTATTAAGGAATTACTAAGGAAGTAAATTTCAATCATAATTTATTATGGTGTTCTATTAGTTACTTATAGTAGAAAATCTACTAAGAACCTATATTAGGATCACCTGAATAAGTTTGGCTTATTTATTATTACTGTCATTATCTAAACACACGCAACTTCATTTGCTTTCTTTCTTAGTAAATCAATACAGTATTAGATACCTATCCATCATTTATGATAGAGAAGCTAAGCCATTAGTCCGTTCTTTGATCGCAACAAAGAAGGTGTCTATCTTCTTAAGATTATTAAAAAGAACTTAGCATAATTTACGAACTTTATGCAGGAATACTCTTTTGCATTGCTTTTGTTAATGAGTTACACGAACTCTCATGGCATGACGCCAAATTATTCACGTAGATTCAGGGTGGATGTGATAAATTAGACTAACTTAGAACTCGTTTGTGTTAGTAAAATAAAGAAATTATGTTGTTTGAATTTATGTATGCTTGCATGACTGATGATTAATATTTTATCAGGAAAGCACTTCCTCTATCTATGGCTGGACAACTCATCATTAGGTTTTCCGCTATCTTTATCAGATTTTCGTACTTTAAATATAGTGGAGTGCCTTAAGCACCTGAAACACAGAAACTTCAGAACCTAGTTACTTTGAATGTATTAATGTAAAATCAACTAAAATATGTTTTATAGGTCAACTACTAAAATGTTTACCCTTTCTTTTGGGGTGGTTTTCTTTTATAGCTAAGGTGTTTAAAGTTCCCATTTTTAGTTTTTTACAAATTTCTCCAAAACGGTGCATCCTAGAGATTAGTGTTATTCTATTGAATGAAAGCTTATAAAATATCTACAACTTTTACCTTATTCACAGCTTTCAATCTACACGCTCTAGAAAAATAGAAATGAACAAAAACACGGCTTGTGTCATAAGATTATACCTACCAGTCTCCATGTTCCACCTTTACAAGCTATTCACCATAACATTGGAGGACTTGACACATGGTTAGACTTAATCCTTATCTCCACTCCTTTTCTCGTCCATTCCCATGGCCAAAGTCCTGCTCCTGGCTTTTATCTCCACGATCTTATTTATCTTTCCTATCGCCTAAAACCACCTAAAACCCGTCCTAAAATTCTGCATACGCGTTGTTTTGGGCGAGTGAAAAACAAAGCTTTGCGTAGGGATGCCTCTGAGACTAATTGGGATACACTATTGGCGGCCTCCACTGTAGACGATAAGGTTCGCATTTTCAATAACGTCATCATTAACATCTATGACAAACACGTTCCCATTAGGCGAGTTAAATTAAAACGTCCTCCTGCCCCATGGATGTCCAGAGGTATTCAGATGGCGATGCGACGCAGGGATAAGTTCAGAAGGGAGCGTTCGGTGATAACTGGTCCTTCTTCAAAACTGCAAGGAATCGGTGTAATCAGATGATCCGTAATGCTAAACGCCGCTTCATCTTTGACAATATCAATTCTTGGAACTTTAGGTATTGGCAAACACCAACGTATGGAGTCGCAGTTTACACTTGGTTTGGATGATATTAACCAACATTTCTCCACTACTATTCAGCTGGATCACCACACCAGGTGTCAAACTGTAAGCTTCATGGCTGGTTTATACCGTCCTTACATCGACCCTTTTAATTTTTTTTGAGTCGCACCAGTTGAGATCAAAAACATAATCCTATCTATCAAGTCAAATGCGATCGACTACGATGGCATCAGCCGTCGTATGATATTGATGATACTTGACTATCTCATTCCACCGTTGTCCCATATTATCAACTTCTCCCTAAGCTCTAATATGTTCCCTTCCTTGTGGCTTAAAGCCTTTGTTTTCCCCTTGCCCAAAATATCCAACCCTTCTCTTCCTCAACATTTTCGACCAATCTCTATCCTCCCTTACGTTTCTAAAGTCCTCGAGGCCTGTGTTCACAAGCAGTTATCTCGGTTTTTGGTTTAAAATAATATCCTTAGTCCTCTACAGTCTGGTTTTCGTCCTGGACACAGTACCATCTCAGCCCTCCTAAAAGTGACTGGCGACATCAGAGCGGGTATGGAGAACGGCAAAGTTACCGTGTTGGCTTTGATCGACTTTTCTAACGCCTTCTGTACCGTCAGTCACGATATCCTTCTGTCTATCCTTGCCCATAATATGATCTCATCTGATGCACTGGATTGGTTCTCAACATATCTTCGGGGACGCCAGCAGTCTGTCCGCCGAGATGAGTCATCATCTAACTGGTGAGACCTTGACTATGGTGTTCCTTAAGGCGGTATACTTTCTCCGTTACTATTTTCAATTTTCATTAACCGTCTTACTCCCAATCTTCAATGTGCGTATCATCTTTATGCCGATGACTTGCAGTTATATTCACAAGCAAGCACAATGGACATATCGCAAGCCATCACCAACTTAAATATTGATCTTGAGACTATTAAAAGGTGGTCCAAAAGGTTTGGCTTGTTTGTTAATCCAAACAAATGCCAAGCCATTATAGTTGGCAGTCACCGCATGATGAACAGATTGGACACACATAATTTGCCTCCACTCACCTATGACAATCAATCCATACCTTACTGTGCAATTGTTAAGGACCTTGGTTTGATTATAGACACCTCCTTTGATTGGCGGGCTCAGGCTACCTGTGTCAGGCAGAGAGTCACTGGAACACTTCGGGCCTTTTATCGTCTGAAAAATTTTCTCCCTTCTAAGACAAAGACGATGCTTGTGCAGAATTTAATCCTTCCTGTAATTGACTATGGTGATGTGTGCTATTTTGACCTGAATGCAGATCTACTCAACAAATATGACCGTCTTCTTAATAACTGCATTCGATTCATTTTTAACCTTCGCAAGTATGATCACGTGTCTACTTACCGTTCTGAATTAAAATTGTTACCAATTCGTCAACGCCGTAGCATGCGTGCTCTCACCACTCCCTATTCCATTCTCAACTCAGCTCCTTCATACTTAACTCCTTACTTTCAATTCTTGTGCTCCACTCATGACAGGAACTTACGCTCTTCCAATAACCTTCTCCTTGCATGTCATTCTCATAAATCTGGATTTGTCGACTCTTCTTTTATTATCCAGGCAGTGCGTCTTTGGACGCGAACGATCTTCCTGTTGAGATCAGGATGGCTACTAATCATTTTCGGTTTAAGCTGAAAGTTCGGGCTCTCCTCTTTGAGAAATTGTTGGAGTTATCACGTTAATGTCTCTTTACTCATCATATTTATGGTGTATTTATGTATACATGTATTTATGTATATATGTATTTATACTGGGTGGCGCAAAAGTAAAGACCCTATTTGGTTCAGCTATAACATTTTTTCTAAATTAGAAAACTAGATTTAGATTTTTTTAAATGTATATTTGTGCCATTAAATTTCGTACCATTAGGATTTAAAGATGATGTCTTTTAAATGGTGACCTCCAGAGTTGATACACATTTGAGCCCTATTTATGACATTTTGCATAACTTGCCGTAACACTTCCTGCGATATGTTCGTTATTTCTTGACGAATGTTTTCTTTTAGAGCTGCGAGAGTCTGTGGCTTGTTCACATACACCCGAGATTTCAAAAAACCCCAAAGAAAGAAGTCTGGACTGGTCAGATCGGGTGATCTTGCAGGCCAAGGCAAATCGCCAAAACGAGAGATAACTCGGCCTGGAAAAGCGTCCCTCACTAAGTCCATAGTGTCGCGCGCTGTGTGTGCCGTAGCGCCGTCTTGTTGAAACCAGATGTGCTCCAGCCCCAATTCGTCCAAACTGGGTATCAAAAACTCACGTAACATGGTTCTGTAGCGTTCTCCAGTGACAGTAATCGCATTGCCTCCAGCGTCTTCGAAAAAATAGGGTCCGATCACTCTGTCAACACAGATGCCACACCATACAGTAACTTTTAGTGGGTGTAGAGGTGTTTCTTGAATAATGCGCGGATTATCAGTGCCCCAGAACCGAGTATTCTGCTTATTGACATGCCCTGAGAGATGGAAATGGAAACGCAGGAAGTGTTACGGCAAGTTATGCAAAATGTCATAAATAGGGCTCAAATGTGTATCAACTCTGGAGGTCACCATTTAAAAGACATCATCTTTAAATCCTAATGGTACGAAATTTAATGGCACAAATATACATTTAAAAAAATCTAAATCTAGTTTTCTAATTTAGAAAAAATGTTATAGCTGAACCAAATAGGGTCTTTACTTTTGCGCCACCCGTTATATATATTTTTTATTTATACTTATTTGTATTATAATATTTAAGTATTCACTGTTTATTTTCTTTATGGTTAACGTACATAACTATTTTAGATTTGTATCATTCTGCTTCAATAACTGCACCTACTTGGCTTATCTCTGCATCACCTAAGGTTGACTGGTAGAGAATGCTTATAGCATTAAGTCCGCCTCTGTACCCATGTGCATGAAGTTTAATAAATAAAAAAAAATTATACGAGGGACGTTTAAGTTCGCGGAAAGGCGGAAAGGAGTTAGAGTATTGAACTAAATTTGTTGTGAAGTTCTTGCCGGAGGTTATAGGCTATGTGACATCACGCTACTGGCGACACCGCGACGGGAGGAGAGCAGTAACCAAAGACGCGGGTGAAACCGCGCCGAGGGAAGCTAGTCTTAAATAAGTAGAAGTGAATTGTCACTACGCGAAAAAAGCATTACGCTAATACCCATTAAGAAAGGGTACTTACCGATTAGATTATCTAAAGAAGTTAAGAAGTTTATTTGAGTTCAGAATATCTAAAAGATAATAAAATGTGTGCCTTCGGATTAGTTATTTGGGTAATCCTTGGAGAAGGCCGAAATGCAACACCGAACGACTCATGGTGCTTAAAGTAGGTACTAGATCAAAACCGTAAACTCTGTAAAAACAATAACTCGATGAAAACTTCCAGCATAATATATTTTATTACGTTACCCATATAAGAAGAAGCCTAGCATCAGTTAATAAGGGCTCAAAAAAAATTTTTGGGATGATTTTATGAACGTAAATAAAATGCTGATTCACGACACTACGTTTACGAATACCTATGCGTTGCGTAAGAGTTTGTAATTATCATCAAGTGAGTCAATCATCGTTAATTACCTAGCTAAACATTATTTATTAGTACCATCTATTAGTACATACATTGGGTTGAAGTGAGGTGATGCGCTAAAATTTAATAAAAGTAAATTTATTAGATATTTGTTTTTATTTTTACTGGTATAAGGAATAAAGTGCTCTCCATCCGTGTAGGGTAAGAAAAATAGAGCGTAAACTTCGAACTTTATCCGCTAGGGATGTAGAAATAAAAAATTGCACCTTTCATCACAGCAGGTTGAGGCCTTCTGATATAGAATTATGTATACATTAATTATATCAGTCAGAAGATGATCTCTGCTGAACATTATAACTTTTCTACATTAAAGCATAAGTCGTTGTTTAGTCGGTCCCTAATTATGTAAGATGATATTTAATAAGTAAAGGACCTCTACTAGAGGTAATGCTAATGAAATTCAGGAGAGAAAACAAGTAGGTACCTGTCATTGACCTTGACTGATTTCAAATTAAATTCTTCGATGGTGTTGTGAAAAGATAATCGAATCGAGTCCCAAGAAAACACAGGTGTGAAAGTTTTATGTCAAAATATATCCGTTCATTCCCTTGCCATCCATCATCATCCTTTCAATTATTTCTAAAACACAGTTATTAATTAATCAGTTTTGAATAATTGATGACGTTCTTTACTCATTCATAATCACGATAAGACATTAAGGCTGTTTAGGCTGTTAAAAGTAAAGGTATATAATTAAAGTATGTAAATTTCATTCATAATTTTAATGGACATGATGGTTAAGAAATCTAAATCAAATTTCGTTACATTTAGCAATGGTATTTCCTAAGTAAATGTGTATTGTCAAGCATCGTCGGGTATAAGTTTAGTTGGAGTCAAGTGTCGAAAGCCATTCGATGGTGAACATTAAACTGGCGTTAAGCAATTATATTTAAGTTATTTATTACTTCAAACTGGGGGCCTACCACCACCTCTAGTATTATTTTAATGATACTTTGTGTTTTGTCTTATTCTTTTGTACCATTAAAAACAAGGATACAGACAAAGTAAAGTTACAATAAGAGTGCTTTATGAGCTTGTGGTAGGGCCCCTGAGGCCCTAGACAAGTGTCAAAGATTTCTATTCTATTCATAGAATAGATATAAAAATGTATGAGATTGACATAAGCGCTGGCGTTAGCTTATGTCAATCCAATACATTTTTTAATCTATTCTATGGATAGAATAGAAATCTTTGACACTTGTCTAGGGCCTCTGGTCGTATGGAATTATTTTAGTTTTTTGCGTCTTCGTCACATCCAGTAAGTTAAGTGGTAATGTTATTTATTGACATAGCAACAAAGGATTGTAAAAACTTCTATGATATACTAAGTGTGTGAAATAAATGTGACCAATTTTAATCTCGAAGCCGGACTGACACTCAGTTTTTGAAAGGCTGATCAACGAAAAATAATCAACTGTTAAATCTCATGTGAATTACCAATTGGGTTGATATAAGCATGAGTAATTAGTATCTAATTACATCAAATTAAACTTATTATTCATGCTTTAGCAACCCAATTGGTACTTCGCACTTCAGGTGATTAGTTAATTTTTCGTTGATCAGCCTTTCAGAAACTGGGAGTTACTAGGTAACTACTTTTCGTGTCTGTGGGGATATCTATCGTTCCAGCACAATACTATCTATGCTATCCGAGTTTACCTACCTAGTCTCATTTATCATAGTCCCGCTTCTAAGTTTTTTCCAAATTTATTTCAAAAGTTTGGCTAGCGCAAGGCTGCTTTTAATAAAATATTTTTAATACCTTAATACCTAAATGTGTATTTTCCATTATCAAAAACTAAATTGACAGGCTTTCTAAGGTTCATAAAAATAGGTAAAGACATGAATCAATGTATTCTCCTAGGTAGGTACTTAATACATACTTGACAAGAATACCAGTGGCAAGATTTACGGGATTCAACAATGAGTGTCTCTTGGATATTAGGTATATTTAAGCAGCAGAGTATCCTACTTATATTATAAATGCGATTATATGTGTGTGTGTTTGTTACCACTCAGCGCCTAAACGGCTGAACCGATTTTGATGAAAATTGGAATGTAGATATATTCTGAGCCGGAGACGGTTATAGGCTACTTTTTGTTCAAAAAATGGATTTGGTTTCCGGCGGATACAAAATATATTACACGTGCAGGCGAAGCCGTGGGGCGCAGCTAATGATACTATTAACCACATGCTAATATTGAAATATAGTAATATTTCATTAATAGCATGTGGAACTAGTATTCGTTCTACGCGTTCAGTAAAATAATTGTAGGAGAACATTTTGATAGTACAACTACCTATAATTTTAAAGTAGACGCTGCGGACTTCCAACTTATTTATTTAAAATCACGTCTTTCCGTAGCAAGTTTTGACGCAGATCAAATGGATTAATAAACTCTCCTTCTGTTACTTATATGGCAACTTAGAATTATTCTAATGTTATTCTAATATCTACTATTTGCACTATTCTATTTTAACTTTTAAAAGTTAATAAAGTATAAACCATAAAAGTGTATTTCATATAGTTTGTTATTCCTAAAGTTTTACTTACGACCCTGATGTTGATGATGATTAAGTTAGGTAAGTTTTAATTACGTGACAAGTAGGTTTGTAGATATGTGTCTATGCGTTGATATTCGCTTTACAGTATTTATGACCCAATATTTTAATGTTATTATTAATGATGATTAGCTAACCCGGCGAACTTCGTTCCGCCTAACAGTCGATCAACATTACTTTATTTTTCTAAAATAAAAGAATTTTTCTAAAATAAAAGAATTTTTCTAAAATAAACGTAACCTAAGTTACTCCATATTACACCAGCTAAATCGGTCAAGCCATTTCAGAGATTAGCCGGAACAAACAGACAGACAGACAGACAGACAGACAAAAATTGTAAAAATGTTATTTTGGTGTATGTACCGTTTATTTATTCATATACATGTAATAAAAAACGGTTATTTCAATAATACAAACACTCCAATTTTATTATAATAATATGTATAGATTAAATTTAAAACCTCAATCGCGAGTTCAATGTAGATACTGTATTATATCTTTTTAATTAAAAATTTTATTCAAAACTAACTAATAAAATTTAGTGCGAATAGGACCATAAAAATAACTAAAAATTAACTCACCTCACTGAAAAAAATCGTTAAAACACTTTATTCAGTATTATCTTGTCAGAAAATATCACAACACTGACACCAGTTCACATTTTTGGCACACCATTTAATAGTTGCGTTTAATAGCACGTCTGTTTGATCATAGGCTAGGTACTGTATCGGATGCACACGTGATGCACGCAAGGGCTCGCATAGACGTACCTGCAAGTATGGGCGCGCGCGCACAAGCCAACACGCACTATAAACTAGTGCCCGCCTGTCGGCTGGCCTTGCCACTGGACCAATAAATGTAGTAACTCCCACAAAATACAATCGATACATTTTGCCGAACGTTGCCATTGAAGTCCAAGTTCAAGTTACGCCATCACCAAGAATGCAAGCACCGTAATTCTATGCCGATTTGTTGCCCTTCAACATTAAAAAGCATTCGAACTTGCCTAATATTTTTACGCTGCTCTGATACCTCTAATAGAAACAGTTAACCTTACAATTTGAATAACTACCTATTTATAGCAAAATTACTTAATTTCTTCACTGTGTTTATACCTGTTTGCTATAGGCAATGTCGAGGTTACACTGTGTTTTACTTATTTCTTAGGTTAAGTTTTTAATAAATATGAAAGTAATTTACTATAAATACTTACTTCATAATACATATTTATTTATTTATTTTATTTTACATATAGAAGGCTTACGGACTAATATAACACTAGAAAAAAATAACATATAAATATTGGCAATTAAAAGCCTCCAGATTCATTCATATTATATCGATTTAGCATGCATGATGATCTAAAAAAATAAAATTGAAATATCATCCACAAATAAAAAGAAAACAAAAAGTGCAGCGCATGGGCATAGGCAAAATTACAAAATAAAAAAATATAGTAAAGGTCTTTGGCGAAAACTTATAAATCTCTGCGAATTGATACACTAGCTACGAACTCAGGACAGTCAATATGGCCATTTGGAATATTTAAAATATACATGATTACTCTAAATTATTTAATACCTATGAATTTTATTTCACAATCTATATTTTATGTTAATTTATATTTGTAGGGTCTGTATTTGAAAAATAGTATAAGATATACAAAACTATAATAATAATCGAAGCATTCAAAGGTGTGTGCAGAAAAGAGAGAGTGCAGAAGTAAGCGATGTCAAATGACAATTGATTTAATTATCAAGAAGCTAAACGCAGTTATAAGAAACTTTTCTTCGGAGCGCACAAAACTCAGTCAAATAACTTTGAGTTTGAAGTTTTAAGTCGACCTATCATTGATTTTCAACTTCGTCCACTGCTCCTATAAAATGTTCAACAGAACTAAATAAATTTGTGAAGTTGTTGACAAAGGTCACAGTTATCAGGTGATAATCGCTAGCTTTATCTTAAAGTTTTATGTGACATCTTATCATTTCTGTCCTGATTGTTGATTTATTTGTTAAAGTTAAAGTTTTCGTATTCCGGAAATTGTTGTTTATCCGAAAGTTTTTTAGCTTAAAATAATTGTAACTCGTATTTTTAGTTTTTATGTAGCTGAAGTTGCAAACAAGAATTAATGGCCCAGGCGATGGTAAGTAGTTACCGAAACCCCTAGAGCCGGGTATTTCTGAAATACAAAATATTGTATTAGGAAATCTAGAGATGCTAGTGCACTTGATAATTCTTGAACAGTTTTAAAAGTCGGGTTCATATTTTTGTAATCATCATTACTATCATCGTTATTTTGAACTTTTACCAGCATTGTTTACTGTTTCAACATTTACGATGATGTACCATGCAAATAGTGTTAAAGTTAATAACGATTGCAGGCTATTTTGTTGTTTTACCACGGAAACCGGAATCCAATTTAAGTGATATTTTGATATTAGAATTTATAACAGATCTATCTTTCAGTGTAATGTAAAGGACTAATAAGTAGATCATGTATCAAAGAAATAATGCTTATTAAAAATACCAACAATTCATGCATCGTCACTACACAAAGTAAACTATACTTTGAAATTTGTTCGTGTTATTATCGGCAAGTCATCGTTAGTTAATTTTGTGGGTCTACATTGCAAAAAAGGGATATATTACGCTGAAGTCGCAGAAATAAATGTTAGTAATGCAATCGTATGTTATTTATATATATACCTATATTTACCGCATTGTTTAACCTTTCGACCTGGTTAACGAGTGCAGTGACAAACTTGGTCACACGACCGGTGTTGGTCGAATGTTGATCTCAATTTTATGAGTGCATTGCAGTTGGCTTGTACCTGAGAATGCCGTCCGTCGTTCTAAAACCAAAACCGGCTATTGTAGATACTCCAATATTTGTAAATAGTACATTACATACCTACTTGTATATTAACTAAATTTAATTTATGAAAAAATACTGATTATATTCTAATAAATACTAGTTTAAGAAATTTATCGCACAATTTCTGGCTTAGCAAGTCGTGAAGAGATAAGTACTCAAATAATACCCGGTTCAGAATGCTCAAAACCGGCGTGCTTTTATTTTCAAAATCTTAATTTAGTCAAAGCTGTAAAGGTTAACACCATGGAACTGGACTATAATATATCACAAAGGGTCCTATGGGTTCGAGGTGTAACAGCCACAACGCTAACCTCATGATAAAATAAAAAATATATACTGGTTCGATAATCAGATGAATGTGTTGGAAGGACCATTGCTCTCACAATTACTTACTTCATACACTTATTTGACTATGATCAATACTTTAACTCACAATCATTCTTGTAGATTTAGTAGAAGTGCATTAAAGAAGTGTAATGATTAATGAACCTATCCTTAATGTATCGTTGTGTATTTACGTTTATTCCCACAATAACATATAGCGTCATTAAACTAATATATCAAGAATATTATTAAGGTGAACATGGATTCTGACCTTGTACAAAGATATTGTCTAATTTGAAAGTCATACATTTCTATAGAACTCAGGGATATTATAATTTATAATAACAGATGAAATTAATACGTATATATATTTTGTGTTCTTTAAAAATGACCATTACTATTTTTCTAAAGTTTTACAGTTACCATTTCGGCCGAAATAATGCAGTTGCTCGACATATGCCTCTCCCAAACATCGTCACTTTAACTGTTCGCGAGGAGATCTTATCCATCGGCCGCCTTTACCAAATGAAAATCACCTTCACTATGCCTTTTTAAGACTACATTGACCTAATTTTTATAAAGTTACTATTAATAAATAATGCCAAGTCATTGAATGTCCTTCTTGAGTCTATTAAATCTAATGTGCTAAATAATTTCGCATTCAAAATATTTTGCATAGTCATCAAGAAGAGGCAAAATCAGAAGAATCATTGTATACAAGATATTACGAAGTAGGTATGCCCCAATAATCTATTCAAGTAGGTATAGATACTGTCCTACTGATTTTCAGCGCTTAATGAAATAAATACTTTTTGATGAAGACGTAATGCTCTAACCATTCTTAGTGTGTTTTAAGTTTTAATTCTAACTGAAATAAGAAACAATTTTTTGTGTTATCTATTAATTTTGTATTAGTAAGTTTAATACCGTTTTTGTTCTGCGATGCCGTTTAGGGCCCAACTTGCGTTTCTTAAAATCAAACATAGCCTACTTTGGATTTACTCAAGTACTTGCAGAGTATAAAAATAAGCATAAAGATAAATGATAGACGGACGGAATGATGCCAGTTCGGTGTGACTGGCATTTCCAATTGGCCATAAACGATAAATCACGTAAGCACGTAAATCATAATCACCAATGCAGCTTATTGGAAGTAATACTTACTCAATGTGGTGAATGTAGACAACATAGCTAATAATTTATTATCCCGAACGTTGAGAAATAGTAAGACATTCAAACTGTTTTGAGCATCAACGGTAACAAAAGTAGTTGCCTCAAGGTTCATAATGGCTCCCTTTATTTTAAAAGTATGAGTAGAGTTCATGGGTGTGATGCTCATGCAATCGTGGTCGAGACACGGTGTCAACAAATCTAATTTATTTATTTATACTATGTTAATGAGTTGTAACAAACATTTTTTTAGCTGTATATTGTTTTGTTATTTTTATTTATTAATAAGACCTTTGTTATTTATTATCGAAGCAAATACGAGTAAGTAGATACTTATTGTCAATAACACTTCTTGGAATGTTATGTGCGTTACGCATGCAAGTATAGTTATATAATAATGTAGATTGGCTTTGTAACTTATGCTATCCAGATTCTGCAAATATTATTATTTTTAACCGACTTCAAAAAAAGAAGGAGGTTTCTCAATTCGACCGTATATATATATTTTTTTTATGTGTGTTCGCGGATAACTCCGTCATTTATGAACCGATTTTGATGATTCTTTTTTTGTTCGAAAGGAGATATCCCAAGGGTGATACCATGATAAGGAAACCAGGATCTGATGATGTCATCCCAGAGAAATCGAAGGGAACTTTCGAAAATCGTACTGACGTCTAGTGCATTTGTTATGTTTTTCATTATGTATTTTAAGGCACTACTATTTAGTTAAGGTTTGGAGTCGATCTGATGATGGACCATAAAGATAGTCGAGGGAACTCCTCAACGATTTAATGCAATTACTTGGTGTTTGGACTTAATTCATTTCTAATGATGAGAACTTTGCTCCCATACGGGTTATAAGTGCCATTACAGGTGACCATAGAGAGTCGAGGGAATTCCTCAACAGCAGTCATGTCCGGCTTACTTCATACGGTTCAATATTCCAAAATGTTTAGTGTTTACAGAAATACCTAAGTAAGATAGGGATTAGGTCTACCCATCACTAAAAATTGTAAAATAAAATATTTTTTTACAAAAAGAAAACCGACTTCAACCAGGAAGGAAACTAAAAAGTAAAAAATTAATTTACATAGCACATAGTAATTCGTATTTTGATTCAATTAAT
Source organism: Parascotia fuliginaria (assembly GCA_963082885.1). Classification (NCBI taxonomy): domain Eukaryota; kingdom Metazoa; phylum Arthropoda; class Insecta; order Lepidoptera; family Erebidae; genus Parascotia; species Parascotia fuliginaria. The sequence goes on along the minus strand of OY720173.1, from coordinate 7,852,836 downwards.
CAAAAATATTTAAATAAGTATTTTATAATTTTGAAGTTGGTGCCAAGTAAATACTCAATAACTAAATACTATTAAAATCTTACTACAATATCAAATTAAGATTGATAATACCTACAGGTACCTAGTTATTGTTTTAAATACTATATGAACTTTACTACAATAGCAAATTAAGATTGATAATACCTATAAGCACCTAGTTATTGTTTTACTTGGCACCAACTTCAAAATTATAAAATACTTATTTAAATATTTTTGATTAATTGAATCAAAATACGAATTACTATGTGCTATGTCATTTTTTTTTACTTTTTAGTTTCCTTCCTGGTTGAAGTCGGTTTTCTTTTTGTAAAAAACTATTTTATTATATTTTGTTGTGATTTTCATTGTTATATTTGATGTTTGTTCAACCAAGATATAAGGAAGCTGCTGCTCGATCTATGAGAAATTGAAATACTAAATACGACTTTTTTTTATTAAAATGACGACTTCAATAGTCAGATTTGGAGGATACTGGATACTCACAAGGACACTTCAGTATCATACTACGGAAAGCTGCAGTAGTAGTAGTGTAGTAGGTATTTGTCTATAGCGCGAATTCGTTTTATGATAAAGTCCCAGTTTATCATTTTGAATAAGGTTTTCCATTCCAATTCGTGAGCATTGAGTAAACCGAATATTTTTGTAAGCATACGAGTTGTGCAGCCCGCAATACAATAATTGTGAAAAATAATGTAATTATGTAGGTATCTATGATTTTGTAGGCCATTGTGTTGAAATTACGAAATAGACATGTTTGAACAAGTCGGTCTGAATAATAGATATAGCAATCGTCATGTAAATAAAAGGAGATGTTGAAGCTAGTTCATAGTTATTAGGAAGGTGTAGAATAGTCTATTTAGTAAAAAATATTTTCAAATAAAAAAGCTTTCAAACAGTAATCTCCAGTTTCTGAAAGGCTGATCAACGAAAAATTAACTAATCACAATCTCATGTGAAATAGCACCAATTGGGTTGCTAAAAGCATGAATAATTAGTTTAACTTGATCTAATTAGTAACTAATTAGATCAAATTAAACTAATTATCTATGCTTTTAGCTTGCTTTTAGGTACTTCACATGAGATTTAACAGGTAATTAGTTAATTTTTCGTTAAACAGCCTTTTAAAAACTGTGAGTAAGAAACCTAAAAAGTAAATAAAACTTTACTTGCCACAAAGTGATTCGTATTTTGATTTAGTTAATCAGAAATGATCAAATAAGTTTAAATTATAATTTTGAAATCGGTGCCAAGTAAAACCATAACTAGGTATGGACATTATCAATCTTACTTTTAGACGGTAGTAGATCCACGCTGGTTTCTGCTGGCTGACATGAATGTGCTGGATCGACCGGAGAAGTACCTACTACCCTCTCATACAAGATCGACATAAGAGTAATAGTATCCGTACTATTGCGTTTTGTTACCCTTATCAGGTCGCGTACCTTGTAAGGGATCGGCTACAAATACAAGATGATATGTAGGTACATTTCAAGCCTATCGCAGTTTGACAGGATACGTTCTACGTAAGCGTTTCTGCCATACATATTACTGGAATCAGAAAAGCACACATTACTTGTCCGTGGTGCTCTCTTTTAATAGGTCATCATAATCCTATCTGGATTAAATTTGTCTCCCGCTTAGCAATAGAGGGAAGTGGACATATTTTCAACTTCTCCTTTTTACTTCTGATAAAATTAGTTGCGGGGTCCAAGACAGTAAGTTTATGCGGATGGCACACTGCCACGCACCACGCTGCATGTTGCGTGTCGACGCACCTACGCGCGTACTTGCGGGAGTGCAGATGTGCAACATCGTGCGTGTTTTTCACGCACTCACGCGCGTAGTTGCGTGTCGTGGATTCACGCACTCATTTCATTCAAAGCATAAGCTTTGGTGATAAGAATATTTACTGCAGATCGCTCGCGTCACTTTTGATATTCACGTGTTTATTGGTGTGGAAGTCATTCAGGATGCTGCAGTTATACTTAACTGATCGATATTGGAATCCATTTTTAAACACACGTCAAGCCGTTCCATAATCATTCACGGCCTTAGAGCATTAAATCAACCGGAGAGGCCACTGACAGGCGTACCCCTCTGCCAAAGGTACCAGCCCACCAGTCATACCCGTTATATAAAACTAGTTGACGCGCGTTCCGCATCATAAGTCACCTATCAGTGCATGCGTAATAGCGTCTCAATAGAAATGCCGAATTGCAGTGTATTTTGGTGTAAAAAGCGTTCAGCGACATCAAGTCTACAAAAGGATAATATTATATTCCACCTGTAAGTATTATTTTGTTCTAATATTATTAAATAAGGCATTAAATTAGCAATTTAACCAAATAAAATGCTAATCAACAAGTGTTGCCAGGCTTATCATCAATACTCCAATCTGGGGTAATATTTTAAGTTGAATTAACATAAAAACTAACCTTTCCTTTTTTATATCTCGCCTTGTTGACATATCTAATAAGTTTCATTTTAGATGTACATTATTGTGTCACCGTTCCCATATTTATTTATTTTTAATTAAAACCAATGTTTTTTTTACCAAGTAATGCACAAAATAATATTAAATGAACAAGTAAAATGAGATTATAAATCCAAATATACAAGATTAGTGCACTTTATTCCGAAAGATAATTGCTCATTTCTTACAAAAATAAGCGTATTTATTTTTAAGAAACTGGTCACACTTTAACATAGCTAGAGATGAGACAGTTTAATCACAAATATCGATATTGGTTTTCCAGTATTAAATTAATTTTTGTTTGTTTGTTTGATTTTCAAAAGAAGCAGCGCCTCGAGTCGCTTGGGTCCAATATTGTAGGAACCATATAAGTGGGTTCCTAAGCGTACAAGTATCTGACTAACAGCTTAAAAGACAAAGCCTTCTGTGCTGCCAGCACTGCTACCTCCTCCCTACCCCCCAAGCGGCGGAGGGCTCAGTTTTTAGCAAGTAAACTCGCTGTGCGCTACCTCCTCTTATTGCATTACCTAGGATTAGTCAAACTAGATTTATAAGGTTAATTTAAATTGCACAGTTTTTCAGTATTTTATTATACCTACTTAAATAAAGACTTTCTGAAATATATTCTGTTGTTTTTTTGTTATCTGAACAGATAAAATATCTCTCTAATAAAAATCTACTCATACATTCTCATGTCAGTGTCTTGTTACTATGTAATCAGAACAAAATCCTCCAATTACAAGCTCTGCTTAGTTGGAACGAAATAGCAACAGACAATTAATTCAAAGTATTATTTGGTTTGAATATACATACATACTTAGGAATAATACACGAAAAATTGACACGTAATAATTAATTACAATCTTTAATCCACACTAGAACAAATTTCAACAGGTGGTGGTTATTGAACATACATCCTTGTGCGCAGTAGTAAAATAAAAAAAAAGAGTGGGTACCCATGTACGTACGTAAGAAGTTATACTTCTTTGGCATAACAATCCAAAAATACCAAATAATAATACAACGCATACATACATAAATATTTGAATTGATATAAACGCCAATATATTTTTTATTTATTCACACAGATTATTTGTACTGATACGACACACAAAGATCCGCAACTAACTTCAGTGTGTAAAAGGTTCGCAACTAACTTCAGGGTGTTGCTTTTTTCTGTCGGTGTGCGCGCGCATCGTAAAAATTCACTCTCATCATTTTTCCCAATCGCGCCAAAAAAAGTATAACTTAAAAAAAAAACGGCTAAATGCCAGTAGGACTCGCGCGCCGAGGGTTCCGTACTATCAGGGATCGGAAGTATTGAATAAACATTAGTAAACATAGTAGGAGAGCTCGACCGCATAACCAGATTTGTTTGTCGAACAATGTTTAACAAATAAATTTAGCCCGACCGTATGACGGGCTTTTTTGATAATAATTACAAAAAAGTGTGCTAGTTAGAAACACTGTTTTATTCTTCCTGTAATATTGACATAAACATGAATTAACAGAATTACTTCTAGTTAATTCATGTTTATGAACTATTTACTTTACTAAGTGCTTAAATAAAAGAAAACCTTAAAATTATAATAGATTATTATTACCTAAAACTGTTCTATATAATATAAGAGAATGCTCATTTTAATAAGCAAACATAATAATCATGAAAATAATTAAATCTTTCGCGTACTTATATGAAATCCTAAACATCGATACTAAATATCGACAGAGTCAAGCTCTAAGTGTTTTACGCTAAGGAAGCGTAAACTGATAGATGTCCCTGTGTGTGAATGTGATTGTGTGTGTTTAGTTTAAGCTAGTGTGTAATAATTTTATTGTGTGCGTGTATAACGACGCGATTTAAAAATGCATTAGTAGTTAACATTGTAATTAGTGTGCGTTGCTCGCGTTACCCCGTCCCCCGCCGAAAGTGGCAGACTTTTGCGCAAGGGAAATAGAGCGCGTGTCCACTCCTGTTGGTTTAATGCTCTAAGTTCACGGCACTGCGGGACTCAGTGTGCCCTACCTTGCGTCTCGCCCCGCACTCACGCACGTGGATGCGTGTTTCGCCACATGTAGGCGCGTGATCTGCATGAACGCGCGTGGATGTATTTTCGGTGTGTTAGACCGTGTGTGTTTTCTTTACGAACGGAGATACTTACAAGCAACGAAAGAACACGCACTCCCGCACCACGCTGCATCATACGGGGCAGTGTGCGAATGGCCTTAGCAGTCCCCGGGACTTCTGAGTGTTAAAGCTCGGTGTTCCGTATTGGTTATCACTGTTAATCCTGGCTTACAGGAGTCACAGTAATGGGCATGTGCGTGGGATTGTCCCGAAAAGGATATGTAATGCTAGCTTTAGAAACCTTGTGAATTAATATAAGACATGTATTAGTTATTTTTAATAGATGCGTAGTTATTCCGTGTTTGCTATTGCTTTGCACTGACCTTGGCATCAATTTTCTTATTAAATTAATTTGAAATATTGTTATTCTATGTAAATCTATTCAATATTTTGAAATAAATGGTACTTACATAATTATAAATCTATATATACTATTATATATAGCGGAAGAGTTTGTTTGTTTTTTGAAAGCGCTAATCTCTAGAACTACCAGTTGGATTTCATTAATTCTTTTTGCGTATGATAGCCCAGTTCTTGAGAAAGGTTATAGGCTATGTAACACCACGCTACTGGCGACAGAAGCAGAGCAGTAAGCAAAGACGCGGGTAAAACCGCGACGCCGAAAGCTATTTTAATAATAAAGCATTATTCTACTAATTATGTAAATGCGAAAGTCTGTGTGTGCTTGTGTGTGTGTGTGTGTGTGTGTGTGTGTTTGTTACCAATCACCGTCTAAACAGCTGAACCGATTTTGATGAAAATTGGTGTTTATAGATTCGGTGCCGAAGACGGACATAGGATGCTTTTTATCCCGAAAATAGGTCTGGTGCCCGAGTTACTTCACTCTCTCTTCCCCGTCTCACCCCCCTCCCTTTTCCTCTTTGCCCCTCCCCATTTTCTCCATTCCCTCTCCTTTCTCTCTCCCTTTCCCGTACCTCCCCTCTCCTTTCCCCGTCCCTTCCCCCTCTCTTTCTCTAATCTCCTCCTCGCTTCTCCCTTACTTCGCTTAACTTTCCTCTTATCTCCCCCTCACCTCCTCACCTTTCCCTCACTTACCCCATACCCTCCTCACTTGCCCCTCGCTTCCTCGCTTCATTCTCACTTGCTCCGCACCTCCCCCTCACCTCCCTCTCACCTTTCCCTCACTTCTCCCTCACTTCTCCCTGACTTCCCCCGCACTTTCCTTTCACTTCTCCTCACTTACCCTCCCTTCCCTTCCCTCACTTGTCTGTGGCACTCCCTCAAAAGCTTTTTTTCCTCATATCCCTCTCCCTTCTCTCTCCTTTCCCCATCCCTCCCCTCTCCTTGCCCAGTCCCTTCCACCTCCCTTTCTCCTCATTTCCACCTTGCTTCTCCCTCACTTCCCCTCACTTCTCCCTTAATTCCCCTTACTTTAACCCTCATTTCCTCCTCGCTTATCCCTTGCTTCCCCTCACCTTCCCCTCATTTCTCCCTCACTTCCCTCTCACTTCCCCCGCACTTTCCTGTCACTTCCCCTCCCTTCCCTCTCCCTCCCCCTCACTTCCCTCTCGCATAAGCAAAGATCTTTAAACACTATCAGCTATTCCACAACCTGTTAAAATCTCTGCTTCTATCAAGTTTCATTGTAAGTTAACAAAATGTTCGACGTGACTCTTTAAATTGGCATTCCTTTTTTATTTATGAACCGAGAAGCTTACCGCAATGTATCCGTGAAACTATATCTAAATCAGATAAGCCATTTATGAGATTAGCGTGAACAAACGCACAGACACACAGATAAACAGACAAACGGACAAAAATTGTAACAATCATTGTTTTAGGTTCTACTTGCGTTGATAAAGGTCCTAATAATATTTTTTCTCATATATCTTCCATGTACAAACAGCGACCGGTTACATTTTTATTATATGTATAGATGAATATTGATCACTGAAACTCGTGGTATACCTAGATTTACAATTTTTTTTTTGATTTTGGGTTGCTATTTATAGGTACGTTAGTAGCATCAAAAACACCAATGCGGGAATCGAGCTCAAAACGTCATGCACAGATTTTTACCTTTTAGCCAAGAAGGTGTACCAATCCTTTATCACCGCAATGCCCTTACACTTCAAACAATTTTTTAAAATGAAATGTTTGCTTCGTTAGATGCATCACCTCTCTCTTGATTTAGCGGTTACGCCATTTGCCCAACGAAGCGCTAATATATAAAGCGCTCGTTAATCTTACGTATGTTAAGTCATCCTATACAATTTTTAGTTTAACATTGAACATGTAAATGTCAAGCAATATTTAAATGTAATAGCGATGGTTAGATTCAGTTTTAAATGTTGACCTTCACCTTGATTATTTATAGTGGCAGTCGGTCAAGGTCATCGATGTAATGACTGAAACATAAATATTTTTTACAAGATAGATAGGTATGTTATCTTAATTGGACATAGCCGGTTCGGTGAAATAACTACCATAGTATCGATCTTAATTTATTGCATTATCCGCATGACCGATGCAAATTGATTTAATTGTAGAAGTTTCTTGTTGTGTTCGGCCAAAATCGTATTTTCAAAAATCTAAAGATTTTAATAACAATAATACCTAATTAACTGTTTGACATAATAATGCACCTAAGTATTAAGCTTTGTTGTAAGCTAATTTAGCTATTCAGTTATACCAAAACTTTATTAACCAAACCGCTAGAAACAGTATAAATTTTAATTTTGTTTCATTTACATGTTTATCATTGAAATTAAAAGATAATTACTAAAGAGATACTATTACTTTGGATGGTTAGGCACATTAAATTTTACATTACTTAATTAATCTTCTGGCTTAGCGACCAACGGTTTTAATAAGCTGTGTGTTTAAAAACCAAACTCTTTTCAGATAAACTTGGGAAAGGGTGCAGCAGTAAGCTAGCTATCAATGATCAAAATCGTCGTCAGTTATAAAGGCGTTGTAAGCTATTGATAACCTAACATATATGGAACAAAGTTTAGTCACAGTGTGAAAGATGAGTGTGACTAGTTGGGAACAAATGATAAAAATTACTGCCTTATATATTTTATCCTGAGAATACGGAAGATGGTCCAGAGTACTCTGCTCACAGCTGGGTCAATGACACAAGTAGTGTCGAATAGTTTTCGCGTCATGTGCTCTATGCCCAACAATAGGTGGACATAATTTGATGAAGTTCTCTCTTAATCTTTTACATTCGTTTCCTTATTAGTAGAGAATAATGAAACATAACCATTGACTGTCGATTTTCAGTTCTATCTTCGTGAATTCTTACGCGTCATTGCCCTATCGTACATATTGACCTAGGTCTTACTGTATGCGGATGTACTTAAGTACTTATTTTAAACGCTGGTACTTACATCTAATTTTATTTTTCTCTACTTGTAGCGAAGGATATAGGGTGGATATATTATGTATAACTAAGTTTTCATTCTATTAAATTTATTGCGTAATATAAGACGATAGGCTAGCAGCTGTCAGTAGCTAGTATAGCTCAGTGTTTGTAACAGTTTCGACGTTGTTAGTTCACAGGTCTCTAAGATAGAAATGTGGATGGTAAAACCTAGCTTTAATAGTTATTTCCTAATGGTACTATACTGTAGTATTATTATTCAACACATGACTGTATTTGCGTTTCCTCTGAACAACGGCAGGCACGGTAACCAAATTTTATTGACGCTCTGCTTTGTTTGCAAATTAACTTGGTTATCTTGTGTCGTTATTGTAGGGTATTTATAGTATCCCTGTGTTTCATTATAATACTAGCTCTCAAGCTACATAGACAATACCTACTGATTCATAGTGGATATAAATTATAATTTGCAAAGTTGTCTCTGCGAAAATGGAATTATTATGTACCTACGCAGTTATTAGTATTTTGGAACGAGTGGTATCCATATCCCACTGACTGCTTACCATCATGCAAAGTGGAGTCACATTGGTACGCTAATATTAAAAAAGGAATATCTGTGTATCTACTGTTGAATTTAATTTATCTAAGGGAATTGAAGTCTGCTTTAAGAATCAAAGAAGCGGCTATGAAACTGTCGTTCCAGGAACGTTCGTTTAAAAAGTAACAAGATACGCATCTGTAAAGTATAAATGTACCATTTTTATTGTAGTCATTCGAAATACTTAAGTGGATTCAGATGAAATTGAACGTTCTGACGTCCGAATAGCAGAGTCTGTAAATAACTGACTTCATACAATATTCGTCAAGCGCTTTTATTAATAATGGGGTTACATCTTTCAAAATGTAGGGAATTTAATTTTTTTTGTACTAGATGACGTTGTCGTCATGAACGATATCACACAGTGGACGATGTCACACAGTGTTGTTACCATAGAATCTTTGAACTAAACTGTTCTCATATTTAATTGTTAAGGAAAATAGGTACTATCGATTTTTCTAAGCCTCTTTCTGATTTAATTAGGTAAATTCAATCCTACAAATAACAAACGAATTTTCTTGTCTGTGAAGGCTTATCGTCTTAAAACTCTAAGATGGCGTTCGTTAGTATCATAAGAATTGACGTTTTAAGTGAAGTACAATCTGGCAGTCGTTAAAAAAAATTAACTAATCTGGCACCTACACATCTCGGTTTTATTAGCAGCGCTGTGGTTCATCTCAAGGCAAGGTCTCGTATTGCTTTTCCTTTTTGCTGCATAGGCGCATGGAGGCAGGCTTATACTTTTACATCATAACGCCAGGTGTCCATACATTGTTTTACTTGACTGTAGTCAATAGTGACCAAGATAAACATAAAAAAAACTGGATAAGTGCGAGTCAGACTCGCCCACTGAGGTCCCGTACAAATTAGTAGGTGCATATTATAAAAAAAATGGTAGATGATAAAGGCGGTAAAACGATAGTGATATTCACCTACTTATTATATTTAATATTATCTATCTACATCTATCTATGTGCTTCAACATTATTATTATAAAGAGGAAAAAAAATATTTTTGTTTGAAAAGATTTAACTATGAAAAGTAGGTAGATACGCAACTGATTTTGAATATTTGCTGCTAATGTATAATAAGTACATATCTATGCATTTATTTATAATTTATTGTTAACATACAAAATAACTATGGCAGTGCGCGTGTTCCGCACGCGCCTCTCAAGGGAGGGAGGGCTAGGTCCCCCAAATCGGACGGGGCCCGCTCGCGTGTGGTGAGCGGGCCGTGGCCCGTCTAATAAAATATGTAATGTAAGTTAAGCGTTGATCTCTAAATGCTACGATTTGACCACAGACTAAAATAGAATACTGAAAGACTTTTGTACTCCAATATGAGCGTTTACTCGTCATGAGTGACAACGTCGCATTTTAGTGTCATATTTCGGGGTTTTTCAATATAATTTTTTTATTATTAAGTATTAAAAGCATTATTTTCTTTTTAGTTTTTAGTTAGCTGAGTAATGTAAAATATGATTAAAATTTAATACAAGCAATTGGTTATTAGTTTCTATTTATCCCATAAAATCCTTCTGTGTGGTCACCTCGATTCTAGATTTCTTTGCAGGAATTTGATTGTTGTTTAAAGCAAAACTTATAGGTTTTTTGATATCGTTTAGTAAAGTAATCGTTAGTAAAAAACATTTACTAAAGCATGCAAGCTGTAACAATGGGCTATTTGACTTCCGAATGATACGTAAATTGATTGTTTCTTATGGAAAGCGTTTCGATTGCGGGACCACCTTTCAACTGTTGTAACTTTTAAAGGGCTTCTTTTACAAACAAGAGATTGAATGTAAAACCGTTCAAATACTTTTACTAACGCTAGAGCCATACGAAATTTCCAAATTCCACTGTGGTCTTCACTTAAGGTGAACTTAGGTGATCGATTGAGGGACCTCCTTCTGCATGCTAGATTTTTTTATACAGTGAACCGGCAACTCTGATATTTAATAAATTAGTGTAACAAATCTTTTACTAAGAGTAGTCATTAATAGCAGTTGTAAATTTTAACAAGGTTTTGCGATATGGATGGCTGTCACCTACGATTAAGGGACCACCTTTGACCGCTTGTAACTTTTTTTACAAATGAAAGACTGAATTTACAATCGTTTGAGAACTTTTACTAAAGGCAGTAGAGGCATTTAAAAGCTCAAAATTCAGATGTGGTCCCTCAATGGGAACGCACACTGTAAAAATAACAAGAACACAGTAGCGCAAACAGAAACAAAATTTATTCATTTATTGATACATTTTCTGTGCCAAATTCACTACAGATACATCTAATACTTTACTAGCTTTTGCTCACGGCTTCGCGCGCGTGGATATGGTTTTTCCCACAGACATTTATGTTATTTACATATTTAAGATACTCTGTTGGCAGGGATAATCTGTTCATTGTAAACGATATTTTTAGTTTTTCTATTAGATCCGGGCAGCTATAATAATTCGTGAAGATGGTGAACCTACTTATCTACTCAAGAGTAAGCAACATAAAATTGTTCATGCGAGAAACAATTATGCAGAATCTGTTCGTGATGAGTACATTGATGTTTGTTTGTATATGTTTCGTATTTCATGCTATAAATTAAAAATCATTATTTTCCATCCCCAATTTCACCCTTTTAAAGACACCGTCTGACAAAACTATTGATATGAGTGTTTTTACTTTGGTAGCAGTAACCCAAAACAAATGTTCAAAACTATTAATGAAATAAAAAGAGCTTTCATCTGATCGTAGTCATCTCTTGTGCGTGACAAGGGATGAATACGATCCCTTGAGGCATGATTTTTTAGAACCCCATCTTAGTACACGTCTAGACATTAAAACAAACACACCCTTTAAATTTCAAGTCGCTAACTTCAAAACAAAGATCTTTTAATACAATGTTTTATCCACATTTTACCCTTTTAAAGCCACCCTTGTCAAAAATATTGATTAGAGTATTTTTTGTTTTCATAGAAGCATTCCAAAACAAAATTTCAAAACTGTAAGTTAAAAAACGAAGAAGTTTCATACAATCGTTTTTATCTCTTTTCACACACTTGAATTTTAAAAAAACCTTTCTTAGTATACACCTCCAGACATTAAAACAATCACAGTCTCCAAATTTTAAGTCTACGACCAGTGGTTTAGACTGTGCGTTGTCTGTCTGTCAGTCAGTCAGGACAAAGCCTTATAAAATATGTATGGATTGTTTACATCGTTTGGATGTACAGTAAGTAGGTAAATAAACAAATATTAATAGAAGAACTTCAATGAGTTTTTAAATTAAGCGTGTCTTGATGATGTGCTTTAAGTGATCATTAGGTAACTAATCAATTTCTAAGAAACCGCCTCATTTAGAAATTTTTGAAGCAAATTTTAGATGAAGCAAAATTTTAGATCAACAACACTTGAAAAAAATCATAAATGAGACTAGAAACATAGATATGATATTAGATAACAATTTTTAAAATACAAATACTATTGCTATTTCAAATAAAGACATATCAGAAGCGATTTTATATTTTGTTTCATAACAAGGTGTCTCGTCTATAACATAATGGAAACGAAGCTTACCAAAGAGAATTCAATTATAGAGAAGCGTAAAAATATGTAGAATTATTACGTAGTTAGCTTCTATCCTCCGTTTTGTATTTGTTTATTTATAACAGCTATGAAGCAATCTACAAATAAAAACTCGGTTTTCGTTTATTTATAATATTAGCTGTGCCCGCGACTTTGTCCGCGTGGAATAGTGATTTTGGGCAGCATTTTTTGGATTTATCTTTTGGCTTGTTTTGAATTATAAACATCTTCGTTTAGGTGAATAAGAAAAATCTTTACAGTAAATGCTTCTCTATTTACGATATTAGACGTATAGCCATTGGGGATCAAAGCCATACAGGCTGCTAGGATTACTTACACGTGACAAATCCACATAAAGCTGACCATGCGAAAAACAGCTAATATTTAGATCCACACTCACAACATTTAGTGTCTGACCTTAGGCTTTATTAATTGTCATCGCGAAAAATAGGCTCACTGTTTGGAATGAGAGGAATCCGAGGAATAAAAACGCTATAAAGTTTTTTTTTATATATTAGCTTGCCAAAGTGACTCTACTCTGCCTGATGGTAAGCAGTCAGTGGAATCCAGAAGTGGTGGACACCATACCAAAAGCCATCGGTTTAAACTGCTGGTATGGTGGCCTCCACTATAGCGGCTGGGAATGGGGTTAGGGGAGTGAGGGAAGTGAGGAAAGGGGGAAATTGGGCCCCCAGCACTCTCACTCACCGAACGAAACGCAGTAGTACGAACACTACTACTCTTACGTCGATCTTCTATGAGAGGGTAGTACTTCCCCAAACGATCCGGCCCATTCATGCTGAAACCAGCTTGGATCTACTACCGTAATACTACGGTTAGGTCTAATTGGGCCCCTGTACAATGCCGCGGGTGGCCAGCGGCACCACCGTTTATACGGGTCTCCCTGGCCGGCGGGTTGACCCACACCACCCACACAATGACTCCACGGATACTCAGCTGGTCCCACACATGCTGCGAGGATTGTCATCTCTGCATCAGTTGGGCCTCTGGCTCTCGCACTTACCGAACGAAACGCAATAATATGGATACTATTTCTCATACAACGATCTTCTATGAGAGGGTAGTACTTCCCTGGTCGATCCGACCCATTCATGCTGAAACCAGCGTAAATCGACTACTACTATTTCGTAATTCACTTTAATTTCACCTATTTCGTAATTAGACGTGTTAACAAACATGTTTTTATCACAAAAAATAAAAATAAAATAAGTCTAACTTTTATTTACATTTTAACTGATAAAGTATTTACATTTTAATAAAGAAATAAGACGTGTTAACCTAACTTAAAAACACACTAACCTAAGCTAAATACATACCACATGTATGACGTGGTTATTTAAATTGGCATAACTTTTTTATTTATTAACCGATTGACATGAAACAAACACTAAATGTTAAGTGAAGCTTACCACAATGTTTCCGATGAATTCCAATAAAAAACCATATTTAAATCGGATAAGCCGTTTTTGAGATTAGCGTGAACAAACGCACAGACAAACAGACAAACAGTCAAAAATTTTAACAATCATTGTTATGGGTTCTATTTGCGTTTATAAAGATCCCAATAACATTTTTTCTAAAATATCTTCAATGTACAGACAGCGACCGGTTACATTTTTATTATATGTATCGATATAGATTTTACAAATCTATACATATAATAAAAATGTAACCGATCGCTGTCTGTACATGGAAGATATATGAGAAAAAATACTATTGGGACCTATAACAACGCAAATAGAACCCAAAACAATGATTTTTAAAATTTTTGTCTGTTTGTCTGTTTGTCTGTTTGTCTGTTTGTCTGTTTGTCTGTTTGTCTGTGCGTTTGTGCACGCTAATCTCAGAAACGGCTTATCCGATTTAAATATGGTTTTCACTAATATATTGTGGTAAGCTTCACTTAACATTTAGTGTTTGTTTCATGTCAATCGGTTAATAAATAAAAAAGTTATGCCAATTTAAAGAATCACATCGAACATTCGTTAATTTACTACGAAATCTTATAGAAGCAGATATTTTAACAGGTTGCGGAATAGCTGATAGTGTTTTTATTCCTGTCATTTTAAACAGTCTTTCATTTAGTTTTAAACGAGTCCAGTTTCCAGTGAGCCATGTTTTGCGATGACTAATTAAAGTAATTAATTAATTAAGTAATTAAAGTAAAGGTAAGACACTAAAAGTTGTGGGAGTGGATCTAAGTATTAGCTGTTTTTCGGTCAGCTTTATGTGGCTCTATCACGTGTTAGCATTACTAGCAGCCTGTATGCTTTGATCCCTGATGGCTATACGTCTAATCCATACATCCATACATATTATAAAAGGCTTTGTCCTGACTGACTGACTGACTGACAGACAACGTAAAGCCTAAACCGCTGGTCGTAGCGACTTGAAATTTGGAGGGTGTGTTAGTCTTAATGTCTAGAAGTGTACAAAGAAAGGGTTATTAAAAATTCAACCCTTAAGTGTATGAAAAGGGATGAAATCGATTGTATGATACGTCTTCATTTTTTAAGTTACAGCTTTGAAATTTTGTTTTAGAATACTTTTATTTAAATAAAAAATACATTCATAATTTTTTTTTTTACTGGGTTGGATTTATAGGAGTGAAATAAGGGATGAAATATTGTATGGAAAGATCTTTGCTTTTGAAGTTGGCGACTTGAAATTTGGAGGGAGGGGGAAGGGAGAGGGAGGAAGAGGAAAGGAAGGGAGAAGTGAAGGGAAAGTGCGGGGGTAGTTAGGGAGAAGTCAGGGGAAAGGGAGGGGAAAGTCAGGGGGAAATCGACTGCCTCTGTATTTCGGTGGTACTGTGTATGGACTGTGAGGTCGCGGGTTCGATTCCCGCTCAGTGCAAATATTTGTAGCATGAACATGTCTATTTGCATTGGTCTGGGTGTTTATATGTATAATATGTATCTATTTACAAAAATAAAAGTATTTAAGTATGTTTATCCGTATTCTAGAACCCATAATACAAGCATATAATATGCTTACTTTGGGTCTAGATGGCGTTGACCTCGCAGCATGTGTGGGACCAGCTGAGTATCCGCGGAGTCATTGTGTGGGTGGTGTGGGTCAACCCGCCGGCCAGGGAGACCCGTATAAACGGTGGTGCCGCTGGCCGCCCGCGGCATTGTACAAAGGCCCAATTAGAGATAACCAAAAAAAAAGAGACTGCCCCACCAGGTTGCGCATAATCTCGGAGTGGTTCGTCGTGCAGGTTGGTGACCGGATAGTGGGACCCGGCGACCATTTTCGAGACGGTACGGCGGCCTTTTGCGAGCAGTCCGTATCATGGAAGCCCGGAGGCCTAAGACCCTTGAGCCTTTACAGCTGCGAAGAGACATCGCCTCCTCAACGGCCGTCGCCTTTACCACGGAGAGTCTTCTCAACAGCTCTTTAAATTAATTCTACCCTCTCCCTTTTTATCCAGAACGACACGTGCGGGACTGAAGTGCTACCCTTTCACAGTGCAATCTAAAGGGTCTCGAACCAAACGGTTCAGCACTTTATACTTTTGTCGCTCAATTAAAGCCTGGAACTCTTTACCAGCGCATGTGTTCCCACCTAACTTTCATCCTGGGACTTTTAAGCGAGGCGTGAAGAAGCATCTCACTAAGCCGCCATAGTGGAGGCCACCATACCAGTAGTTTGGCTTTTGGAATGGTGTCCACTACTTCTGAATTCCACTGACTGCTTACCATCAGCCAGAGTAGAGGCACTTTGGCAGGCTAATATAAAAAAAAAAACTTATAGCGTTTTTATTCCCGGATTCCTTTCATTCCAAACAATTTACCGTTTAGTTTTAAACGAGTTCAGTTTCCAGTGAGCATATGTTTCGCGATGACAATTAATGAGTGTGGATCTAAATATTAACTGTTTTTCGCATGGTCAGCTTTATGTGGATTTGCCACGTGTAAGTAAAACTAGCAGCCTGTATGGCTTTGATCCGCGATGGCTATACGTCTAATATCGTAGATAGAGAAGCATTTACTGTAAAGATTTTTCTTATTCACCTAAACGAAGATGTTTATAATTCAAAACAAACCAAAAGATATATCCAAAAAATGCTGCCCAAAATCACTATTCCACGCGGACGAAGTCGCGGGCACAGCTAGTACATCATAAGTTTATTAAATTGCTGAATAATAGGTTAATTAAATGTATAAAAGCCGTTTTATTTATTGTTACACGAGCGATAGCTTAACAGTGAATTACAATAAAATAAACACCCACTTCTGAAAGTAGCTAAGTCCTATTTTACTGTTTTCTTTTTTAAATATACCTAGAACCTAAGTGAAAATGAAGTTATTCTGAAGTAAACTGGGATAGCAGCTCGCCATAAGTAATCTGATAGACAGTTTTAAATGTAAACTCAACATTTTAGAAACTGCTTATCAGTTCAGTATATCAGAAGTAATTTAGGACGAACTTAGCGCGTTGGTTAAAATTAAATAACTACCTAATCAAATCATTTTGTAAACCAGTACAACACATTTTAAATCCGCAAGCCTAAATGCTTTATTTCGATATGTATAAAAGATATCATTTGTCATAGTAGATAACGATATCACTAAGTATTTCGCGTATTATTATGTAATTTTTTTTACATACCCGGTTTTAGATACCCGTAGAAAGTTACAACAGTTACCAGCCAACACCTTTTGATATAAAAATCCTTAGAAACCAATTATTCAGCAATTGGTATACAGTTCAATCTATGCAGCACACAACTAACAGAAATATGTAAATATTAAATCTATTTTAAACAACATAGGTTGATTTTACAATTGGTCTCAATATACGTACCCGTCTATCCTTTGATAATGTTTTCCAACTTTACTACGACTCTAAATGTTGCACGTGAGTTCAGTGTATCTGATATCGTTCATCACACAAGGTTTATTTAAATTTCTAACGGTCAACGTCAATTTTATCTAACTAATTAGACCTACAACTTATGTTATAAATTCATGCTTTCGTTACATATACTTACGTAAATTACACGCTTTTCATAATATACAGAGCCATCTTGCTAAGCAAAACTTTGCGAATATATTTTTATATGAGTGCATCGTATTAACAATAACAATTGATAATATATAATATTTACAAAATTGTAGGTACACAAGATTTCTCTTCTAGGAATATTTTACTTAAAAGTTTAATACAGCGGCAAAAAAAGTCAGTTTGCTAGCAATTGTTTTAATTTTAACTAACCTAACTGAACTGTAAAATTACATTTATCATCTAAAGTTGCGATTTCCAAATTGACGACGAGAATATCATATTCGTTTAAGTGTAAAATTCTCGTTAGAAAATTCTAAAGAGAATTTTTAAAGAAAGGCTCCATTTATACAAGTTCTATAGGACTTGATAATCATAGTTAATTTATAGTGGTGCTAACTACACAGGTCTTTTAAAGTTTAATACTTTTCGTAGTACTTTAAGAATAATTTGTTGCAGTGATTTCACAGTCGAATGGTAAGCACTCCGTCCGCGCATAGTTCCGTGTAGCCCAGCCAAGGCCTCTGCTGAAACTCGTTCAACGATCGGTTATTTTCTAGGGCAGATGTGACCGGCACTTTTCCATTTTAGGGTCCTCTATAATATTATTAAACAGGGAAATGCGCGCTCGAAGGTTTTGCCAGGGTAATCGATTTGTATGTAGATACGATAACACCGTGACACGCGAATAGATTTTGATGAATCTAATCTAAAATCTGTTTACAATTTTGATATTGATTATTTGGGAAGATATTGTATTGGCAATTAGTTGCCAGCTGTTATCGATATTTAGGCAGCATTTAATAGGATGATATTACAATTTTAATAACGGGCTCACTAATTTAGAACCTAAGAGGAATGTCCAGAAATAGTTTCATGCGCTCGCCGATATCTACGATGGAGCGCTCGTCGAGTTGCTAGCTGTCGTCGCCAGCGGTATCTTCCTCATCGGGATCGTCTTCGTCGAGGGGTTGGCTCGTCAGCGCAGCCCACAGTGGTGACCGAGCACCAGGCTGCGCTGAGCCACGTCGCTAGCTGTCTCGGTTGCAGACAGCCGCAGCTGCTGCGGTGCCCATAGCACCAACGGCGCCAAACAGTATCGTACCCACTTCACGGTCTGGGGTTATCTCCACCTAGGAAATATAATTTAATTACTCTTAAGTTTTAATAGCTTGTCCTTTAATCTATAAGTTACTGCCGTGAAGGGTAATAATAGGTTTTGATTAAGGTTGTAACATCCAAAGAATTACATTTTAAGGGAGGCTGAATTACTATTTAATGTTATGTCTATTGCAGAGGATGTAAAAGTGAAGCAGTGAAACTCGAAAAAGGTTTATTTGTTTTACTTAAGATTATAATGATGGAATAGTCGAAGCATTACGTGAGAAGATCAATATTTAATTAGTTTACAAGGTGCCAAGATATAACGCTCAATATACCTGAATATACCCAATATAGGTACTGGAGCTATGTGCTCTTAACATGATTATTATATGGATGTAGTAGTTACTTGTGACAGTGTGGTTTGTTCAGGGTCAGAACGTTCCTCGAGCACGGTGTCAAGTTCGAGCGTGGGTGGCGGGCGCGGCGAGCGAATTAGGCTGATCGCACGAGGCTTCGTTTTTAACGGAGATAGTTTTACCACCGACAGCTCGCCGCGGTCCAGTTCGCAATTACGCCTCCTCGCACGTTCCCTAAAAATATTTTTTATTCTAAAATAAGCCCTCGCTTTAAAACGATATTGTTCTTGAATGATTTCGGAACGCTCTAAGCCGAGGGCGAAAGATTTTATATCACAGAGAATGTTATAGAAGTGTTTACTATAAACTTAAAAGCTTATTGCTAACACTGGACTTAAATTTTTAAGTTGTAAGGATTCTGTCAGTATACTATAAAGTTCAAACAGTATTCGAGTTGTAGAAAGGCTACTCTTTATTACTAAAGACTAGGTAACCCAAGTAGTCGATATGCATTATGGTGGAGCAAATGATGCGTAATTTGGTGTGATTAGCAAAGAACTTACCTAGCTAACTTAGCTCTTCTCCTCAGACAACAGATGACGGTGAGTGCTAACAATGGAAATCCAAATATACACGATACAATCGGCACTACAATCGATTCAGGAGTAACTGGAACAATCAGAAAATATATTTATGATTTTGTGATTCGGAATAGAAATAGAGATTATTTTCACTACAATGATTTTCAATTACAGGATAAAAGACAACTAATATTAAAACGAAATTGGTGGTAGAGAAGTATAGAAATATGGGTACCAACTTCTTTATAATTATATTTCACTCTACGAGAAAATCACGAAGAACATTAAACGTTCATTTTTTATTACCTATAGTAAAATGTTGCAGTTGCGGCTAAATATGCACATAATAAGCTCATATTTAAAACTTATGTAATAACTAAAACGAAATGTGCAGGGACATTTTATGTTAACTTTTAGTTTATGTTTTATAATGTTAAGTTACGAGTTGTACACATACATTCTAGATTTAAATTTAGGTAACCACGGCCGGCAGCCATGATTTTAAAAGTAAAATGAAGTTCAGAGATAAGATTTTTTTAAACGGATATTTGCTGGCGTTGAATTGAAATGAGCACGCCAATAGCCAGAGATAGATAGATACATAGATAATACATAGACATTACGTGAAACAAATTCTACGTGCTTTTTAAAATTCATGACGTTTAAATTGAGATTTCATTTAAATTTATGTAATGTAGGTACGTATGCTTACATTTTAGAATACAATTTGTGTAGCATATGCTTGATTATTTGCAATGTTAAAATGAATTATATAATTCAAAAGTAGCATAATAAATTAATGTCTGTTACAGTAATTCGTGCCTATTGCTATTATGTAAATGTAAGTAGTTGATTAAAAAGAAAAGTCATAATTTAAGTGTTACTCTAGTTCTAGTGATTGTGAATTATTTAATTTTAATCGGATTGAATATCTACTTATAAATCACCATCCGATCATAAGGCAAATTATTGTATTGAAAATATTAGACATTAATCTAATATGAATTGAAAGTTTGTGATGAATTGTATGCAATGAGTATTTATATTTATTGATTTAATTAAAACTTAAACTATTATTGTTTCTTTTCAGTTAGTTCAGTTTTGTCATAAGTTCATAACATAAGGTAATCGCACCAGTAATGGCACATGACACCAGTGATGGACAAAAAAAAACTAAATCTTGTAGAATAAAAGTAGGAATGAGCTGTCAATGTTTGAAGTTTTATTTAAATCCAGTCTTTTAATTCAATATAGTATGAGGTACAAAATGCTCAATTATTAGTGTAATAGAGGTAGAAATAGCTTTTGCGTTTAATAAAGCTTAATTTAAATCGAAAGGTTTTTTGTTGATTGGATTAACCAAGAAATTATGATGAAAACGCTCTGTGCTATTACTCCAGAAAGGTTATGTTTTACGTTTTTTTTGCCAATGTCTATTACTGGTGAACTAAAAGTTCAAAGTTCCATTAATGGATATTTATCGAATGATAATGAAAATCGATTTGTGTAATCGATTATTTTATTTAAATTGTTATTACTCCAAATATTTATATTAAATATCGTATCGTATTTATTGTAACCTTGATTTTTAAACATTAAGATAGTAATTAATTAGATAAGCAACTGAATAAATGTGTTTTAAGTTAAACGTTAACCTCTAAACGCCATTATTTGACCTCAGACAAAAATTTTATAGGTACTGAGAGACTTTTGTGTCTCAAGACCAAGGTCTTTGACCAGTGTGTGTTGCCAGTGATGACATACGAAGCAGAGACGTGGTCGCTAACTATGGGTCTTATCCGTAGGCTCAAAGTCGCTCAGAGGGCGATGGAGCGGGCTATGTTAGGCGTCTCCCTGCGCGATCGTTTGAGAAACGAAGAAATCCGCAGGCGAACCAAAGTAACTGACGTGGCTCGCAGAGTTGCTTCTCTGAAGTGGCAATGGGCAGGACACATAGCTCGCAGAACTGACGGCCGCTGGGGCAGAAAGGTTCTAGAGTGGCGACCACGAACCGGAAGACGCAGCGTGGGCAGACCCCTCACAAGGTGGACCAACGACCTTATAAAGGTGGCGGGCAACCGATGGATGAGGGCGGCGAACGTCCGGCCACGGTGGCGAAAATTAGGGGAGGCCTATGTCCAGCAGTGGACGTCTTTTGGCTGATATCATGAGAGACTTTTGAATATTTGCCCACCAGATGATAAATTTGTAGAGCATTGAATAAAAGACCTTAAGAAGCAAAACGAAACCCTTACAGGTTCACTTTGATGTTGTTCTGTCTGTCTGTGTCTGACTTTTTTCTAAAAACTGATTAAAACTAAAACTTAGTACTATTCCATATTCTTACTTTATTATATTAATAGCTAGGGATTTATCAAATTCTTGACATTTTCTACGTGAATCATGACTGATTATTGTCTATTATTGGGGTGTCCATAATTGGGTTTGCTCCTGTCCATAACTGGTACAAAAAAAATATTTTATTTGTTATTATCATTTAAACTAATTGCAGTGTCCACATTTAATACAGCAGAAATGTAAAAAAACACAGGACCTTTAATTTCAATTTTTAATATGTATTGTATTGAAACAATAACTATTACTAATAAAATTGCCAAAATACTACATATTTACGCTTAAAGTGACCATTACTAGCGCCTTTCTATACCTTGTTTTATGTTTTTACCAACATTTTTATAAACATTTTATGAAATGAAACGTGATAGGAATTTATTTTTTGATGATGAAAATATTTAATTTATACAATACTAGGTATTTCTTTGTAGCTAAATAAATTTTATTGCCTCATCTAAAGTACGTAGAGCAACACACACATCCTTCTAGTTCGTATGTGGCAAAGTGCACAACCCCACAGACGATAAATGAGACCAATATTAAACAAGACACCGCCTGTTTGTACAACTTGATATACGACTACATAAGTGTAATCGTGCGCCTAATGAATAGTAAAATACAGACACACTACTATAGCAATCCAGAGAACACGCAGAGTTGAGTTTAATTCATAATACCTACTTAAAAACTGAAGGTGCTAGAAACAAAACAATTCACAGAAAAACAATAATATTCTCTATGCCTGGCTTATCTTTTTAACTGACTTTAAAAAGGAGGAGGTTCTTAATTCGGGTCGTATGTTTTATTTTTGTATGTTTGTTACCGCAAACCTCGGTAATTTTTTTCATTTATAAGCCGATTTAAAAAAATATTCTAAAGAGATCTTAGATACTCTGAAATTGGTCTCATTTATTTATTTATTTATTTATTTATTATTTATGTACACACATGACAATTATAGAAAACGAACATAAGTAAGAAGAGCACAAAGGTACTGCTTATTTCAAAAGAAATCTCTTCCAGCAGACCTGCGACAGGAAAATTAGATGAGAGACATAGACACAGTGTGTAAACTAATTATTGATAGATTAAAACTAAAACAAAAAATAAAAATACACAAATTACACATACTTATAATAGATAAAAATATACATACATGCATACATAATACACATTTAAATATTTATAAATAAATATATATATTATATATATATATATATATAGACAATCATAATAATGTTGAGAGATAGTGGTCTATAACACGTTTTTTAAAAACAGAGATGGTTTTGGACTCTCGTATATTAGGCGGAAGTGAATTCCACAACCGAACTGCATGAACAGAAAATGAGAAGGAGTAGAAATCAGTTTTATGGGATGGGATATTAAGAATAGTTCTAAGGTGGGATCTACAAGGAGCATCAGAAGGGCGAGCAAAAGAAAAACGCTCGCGCAGGTAGTCAGGATAAGCAGGGGTAAAAAGAATGTGAAAGAGGAGACATAATATTCGAGTGTTCCTGCGAAGGCGGATTGGGAGCCACTTGAGTTCCTTACGGAAGTGGGAAACATGGTCGTACTTTCGAAGACCAAAAACAAATCGGATGCATAAGTTTTGTAGGCGCTCAAGCTTATTTAAGAGCTCCTCAGTGGCATCCAGATAGCAGGCATCGGCGTAATCAATTATCGGCTGGATAAGAGATTGAGCTAGATAAATTTTAGTTTTAAAGGGCAAGAAACTTTGAAGACATTTTAACGAATGAAATGAATAATGGACCCTACGACTAACTTCATTCACTTGAGCTCGCCACGAGAGGTTGCTGTTGATTAATACACCAAGATCTTTAGCCGTGTCAGTATAGGTGATGGATAAGCCGTTTAGGGTCAATGGCGTCAGAGATGATAGGTCAAGTTCATTGCGAAAATATCTGCTGCCTATAATCATAGCCTGTGACTTAGTGGAATTAATCTGCAAGCCGTAAGAGTGAGCCCAATTACTGATACTGTCCAGATCACGATTCATCGCATCAATCGCAGAGTCCGCCTCAGGCAGTGAAAAATGTCTATAGAGCTGCAAATCGTCTGCGTAAAGATGGAAGTTGGAAGAGATAACTTTGGTAACCGTGTTTATGAAAAGAGAAAAAAGGAGAGGGGAGAGAACGCCACCTTGTGGTACACCAGCAGTGAGATCACACCAGTCAGAGAAAGTCTCGTCGAGGCGGACACACTGTGAGCGACCCCGAAGGTATGAGTTCAACCAGGTTAATGCAGAGGAAGAGAAGTTCATAGATTGGAGGATCCCCAGCAGGATATCAAAGTCCACTGAGCTGAAGGCACAACTGAAATCAAGAAGAACTAATACAGTGAGCGACTTATTCTCATATTTTTTGTATGAAAAAAGGTTTAGTAGTTTGGTTTTAGTTTATATATAAAATTGAACGATAGTTTATAAAAACATATGCAAGGAGCAAAGACGTGTAAAGCAGTGCGTCGATGTCTTTTGTGGCGAATTTTCACTATAATGTGGTAGTCGTTAAGTCCAGTTAGTAAGATCCTTCTTGGCTGGCACCAGCCTGGCACCACCACAAAAATTAACTGATTTTAAATTGTAAATAGTATAGTTTAATATAAATATCAATTATTTTTGATTCCCCTTTAATGTTCTTTGCTTTGAAGTAATTAAAAAATAATTAAACAAAACAATCTTTGATCAAATCTCATATTGACATCGGCAGGTTTAAAATTGCAAACGTAGAGACAATCTTTTACGAGTTCCCTTCTCCTAATTACTTTGTCAGTTTTTTCACTTGCCAACCTAAACGGTTCGGTTGACATAATGACGTTGGAGGCAAACGAGATGTCCAAGTTGCTGATATTTAAAGCAGTTAAACTGGAGCCCGCAGAATATCATGTTGATAATAAATATAGTGAAAGTATTGGAGATTCGTCTAAAATATAACAGAATATTTAAATTTGTAAGCATTATTTATTGTTAAAGTTAGTCTTCGAGCCATGTAATAGTAAGATAATGATTTTGAAAGTATCTATTAGGTACTCTGAATTTTATAACAAAGCGTAATTGGGTTACGATCGGGTTACATTCGTGGTCAAAGAGTGAGACTTTCTGGGGCATTAGCGACGAAGCTCATTTAGGATTACAATAATAATAAATTGATTATGAGACTAGTAGAAAAGTAACGTTCTTTATACTCCTTTGGAGTACCTATATATTCTACAACGATAATGGTATGGCTATAAGGCTGTAGTATCAACCTTTATGAGATATACATGACTAAGTTCTGTACTTCCAAATCAGGCATTTCTTATCGAACAAATAAGATTTTTGATAGATTCGTCCGTATTAAACGTTCCTCCGTAAATTAAATAACTACTATAGAAGGTTGAAGACAGTTCAGAATATTAAATAACGATCGAAAATATTTTTGTTAGGTAGGCACGACGCCTGATAAATTTAGATTTGCAATATATCTATCTATTGCTGTACGCAGCGGACTCATGTAGACTCATAAAGTTTGGTGTCTAGACTGCACTTTAGGAATAGGTGGCCCTTTATCTATGTTCGTAACTGAAAATAATCATGTAAACAGTTGCAAGAAACTATTTTTTCCACTGGTCGGTAAGTAGTTGTAAGAGAGGAATTATTATTCCACATTAATAACTTAACTTACCTAAGTAATTACAAAAGAAGACTTTTCTTTTGTTGTTTGGTAACTAGTTGTGAGAGAAGAACGTTTTTGTAGACCAAATTATTACCATACTAGCTTACCGCGGCGCGGTTTCACCCGTGTCTTTGCTTACTGCTCTGCTCTCGACGCCAGTAGCGTTATGTTAAATAGCCTATAACCTTTTTCAAGAACTGGGCTCGGATTTCGAAAATTCTTTTCGCATATGATAATATAATAATTTTCGAAATCCGACTGGTAGTTCCAGTGATTAGCGCGTTTAAACAAACAAACTCTTTCGCTTTATATAATAGTCTAAATAGATATACAAAAACCTTCCATGAGAGACGCACAATAAAACAGTGTAAACCGCATCAAAATCCATTGGGCAGTTCTCGAGATTAGCTATTTGATATAGACAGGCGCTTTCCGGCAACTTCTTTGTTTAAATAGGTAATAAAACCTACCTGTGTGGTTTGAATTTAGTAGGGTCTATAATATTAATTTATTTATTTATAGAGATAAAGACGATTAATCAGTAAGTGTTCATATCGAAGAAAATCAATTAATCTACTATTCTTTTGTTATTTATGGACTTTATTCGCAATTTATATGATAATGGTGTTTTAATGATCTGTTACGTTAAATTCACTGTAACTGTGGCATTGATGTTAAATTAGGTTTGTTTTGTTAATAAACGTTCCAGAATTACTTTTTGTTTTTGAAAATCTTTCCTTGCCAACCTTTCTGTCATTTAAAATATAATGTTTAGAATATATCACTTTTAGCTATCAGAACGACCCTTGTTACTACTAAATGTTCTATTATTTGTTTTAAGGAAGAAGGCGGGCGAGCACGTGTTCGGTCACCTACTCACAGGATAGACTCCATCACCAAAGCCACGCAATGTGCTCGCAATGCAGCGAGCCACCACAATCGGAGAAACATCGCGCGCCGTAGAATCCACACATCAACCACGACCACTCTGGCAAGAGTGTCCGATTAAGAAGAAGATTTGTTTTAAACATTGTATTAATGTAGTGCGCAAAGTAAACGTTTTCACATCCATTTTAAAATCCTTGCAAACGCTTCAGGGAGTTCTAAAATAATGATGACTACCTTTGCTGTTCTAGTAAGCCAACAAAGTATCAAAGTAGTTTTGTGCTTTGTTGTTGTTGTTGTTGTTGGTTTTTTAAACTGCAAACAAATGGCATCCTGCGATTTATTCTCGAATCATCAGTCATCTTCGTTTTTGATGACCTATTAAGATGTTAACACTGGATGTCGAAAAACTAGTCTCATCATATGAAACCTATCACGAGAAAAGTAAATGGTACTGTGTATTGGATTTGATAAATTGAATAAATAGAAAGAAAAATATTGTTACATATTGGTCTACCCTTTAAGTGACAACGTTATGTAATAAAGAACCCTTTCTTTGCGGGCGCTTTCAATATTAAAAGAACAAACTAGAACATGTAAGTGGGCATTTATTTACCGTTGTTATGTTTGGGATTTACGTCATTGACATAAATGGTAGATTCTTTACCAACTTATCAGTCCATCTGACGAAGGGGCTATCTATGGTGCATCTTGCAGCGATTTATGTTAACCTATAATAATAATAATAATAATAATAATATTCTACCACATTCACACAGCGCCATCTAGCCCCAAATTAAGCAATTATATTTGCTTGTGTTATGGGTACTAAACAACTGATATACTACATATATACATTTTTTTTGTAAATACATATATAATATAGATAAATTACACCCAGACACAGAACAAACAATCATGCTTATCACACAAATGTTTGTCCTGGGTGGGAATCGAACCCACGACCTCCGGCTTAGCAGTCAGGGTCACTAACCACTAGACCTACTATACATATTAAAGAAATACTTTCTCGCATTATTTAAATTGTCCTCGAAATGCACGATTTTGATTCACTTTAATAAATAATAATAGTAAATTGTTTATTTCATACAATTAACGCTACATTACAGGGTTTGGTATATCCTTATACGCATAAAGTACCTATGCTCGTGTTAGGGTATTCCGCTGTTTTAGTTACAATTATATTAAGCTTGGGTTTTATATAAATTTTCTTATCGTTTATAATTAAGGTAGTTTAGGGGGTATGTATGCTAGGTAGGTATGAAGACAGCTGTTGGGTTAACAGCTGTAGGTACTGTCCCTAATATACTGTATCATCTGATTTACTGTAGGTACTAGTGATAAAGAGGGTCAACGGCCGACGTACTTTCCCTATGAACTGTATCAGCTGATTTACTTGGTACTGCTGTAGAGCTACTTATTAGAGCGGCCCAGTGTTTCCACCTTCGTACCGTAGACTTAATAGGTAGTGTTGAATAATACTCGAGAGACGACTGTACAATATTTATTTACAAAAATGGCACGGTTTATATATACAAATGTAGTCTGACACAGGTATGGTATTTACATGAGCGTATTTTGGTTGTTGACCAATCAGGAGCGTTATACAATATTACTGTAGCGCAGTCACAGGTTACAGTGAATGTGTGCAGTGTGAGTGCGAATGTGTGTGTGCAGTATAAAATAAGTGCCACTATTTAAGAAGTGGTCGCCGCGTTCCGCTATCATTATTGACTTGGCTCGCGTGCTGCGCGCACGCGCCGATGCATTTTTAGGGCTCCGCTGCTGTCTCTGTACGCCACATCACTCCCCCTCAAGCGAAGCGTACGTTGTGTTTTACATGTCGGCCGGATCGTGTGACGTATGGGCTGGACGGCGGCGGCGGCGGCCAAAGTGGTGTCTCGTTTATATATACAAATGTAGTCTGACACAGGTATGGTATTTACATGAGCGTATTTTGGTTGTTGACCAATCAGGAGCGTTATACAATATTACTGTAGCGCAGTCACAGGTTACAGTGAATGTGTGCAGTGTGAGTGCGAATGTGTGTGTGCAGTATAAAATAAGTGCCACTATTTAAGAAGTGGTCGCCGCGTTCCGCTATAAACGGTTGAGAGCCTTCTGCTCACCGACAGTCCGCGTAAGGTTGTGAAAGCCATCAGAGGCTAACAACCCACACCACACAAAAAAAAAAAAAAAAAAAAGTTCCGCTATCATTATTGACTTGGCTCGCGTGCTGCGCGCACGCGCCAATGCATTTTTAGGGCTCCGCTGCTGTCTCTGTACGCCACAGTAGTATATAATTTGCGCCGTTTTTATACATAACAGTAAGTATTTTAGGCAGTATAATATGTAATACCCTTCACCTTTATATTGTAAAAGCTTTCTACATAGCCCTCTAAGTACACTTAGTTTCTCTAAGAAAACTTAAGTATGTATTCGCATTGTTAATCTCGCCTTTCATTGTCAACTTAGAGCGCAAGACGCCACTTTAAGACATTTTTTGGAAAGGAGAAAGGCTACAGGTACATAACGAGGCAATTCGCAAATATCGCAAAGAGAAATTATTGATTTTACGGAATGCAACTTGGCATTGCAGCAGTTTATTTGTATGTCACGTAGATAATTAACCTACCTGGTTTCATCTCTGCATCACCCAAAGGTTGGCTGGTAGAGAATGCCTTTGGCATTAAGCTCGCCTTTGTACAGTGTTTTGTGCATAAAGAAATAAAATAAATAAATAAATAAATAATTATAAAAATGCCTTTAAGAGCAAAATGCCTTTCACATAAGCTGCATGACAATAGCAGTAAACGAGTAATAAGTAGGTATTGTAAATGTTGATTTGCCTTAAATTCATCATTAAAACAGGTCATTAAAACTTTGCGCACGTACCATCCTTGGCGAACGTACGAGTAATAATTGTCTAAAGATTCGTTTAACTTTGCTTCAATAAAATCTTACTTTATAATTAAACCGCTAAGTTAGTCTGCAGTTAATACTTGGTATGGTAAGATTAGATTTCATCATCATCATTTTAGCTGAAAGGCACCACAAGTATCTGCTCTTTGACCGGCGGTTGGACAAATTAGATTTGAAATTCAAAATACAGGTTAAGCGAAATCAGGAAAATTTAGCATTTTAGTTTTATATTCTCAGTGGGATTTTAGTTATTTCGTAGACTAATGAGTTATTTAAACAAAACCTAGCATTTAAACATTTGGCCTAAAATTATATTATTCGGACAGCTTTAACTGTTTAATTAGGTACTAGCCTTGGCTAAATCGCCGGCTAAGTCTATAAATAAGATAACACGTAACAAATTAACAATTAGGAACTTGCCCACTGAAGGCTTAAAACTTGAACAAGATAATGCAGTAATTTGTAGGAATTATCTATTAGGCAGTACGTCAATAGGAGAGATATATCAATGGTGGAGGCTAAAATACATGCTTCGTTTCTCGGCCTTCACCATTTTCTTTCATCACCTCTTTGTAAAAGCTTTAAACAAAGCATATTATATAGAATAGGTTACTGCTTTATGACTTTGGATTTACGAAAAAATATTTGGTGAGCGCAACCTAAAACTGTACACCCTAGATCTTAACGCAGGATATTGCAATCATTGTTATTAGAGATATATATTACTGAAGTAGATTTGGCAACATTATTTCTTGAGAAACAAGAACGAGAAATAATACGACATGAATAATTATACGAAACATTAATTTTTGAACATAGCTAACGAATTTATAACATAAGTTCGAGACAATACGATAACCATACATAAACTACTTATCTTAATTAATAAATATTTTTTTTAAAACCATTTTTTTGAAAAAAGACGTAATTTTTGTCTTCTGTAAAACACAGAATCATCTACCCATACAATACATCAAGAAAAAACGGTATGATGCTATGTAGAGTGGTGTCTTACTCTCATTTCACACGTTATTTAAGGTCGCATGTAATAGAGGGTAAGAATGGCATAACTCCAAACGATTGATGTTTTTTCTCAACATCACGGTAAAAAGGGTTGATGCTAAATTAGTAATGTCACTACAGGGCCATCATTTATCGTGTAAAATCATACACGGACGAAGTACCTACGTATTTTATGACTTAAAATGGCTTTAATGAAACTTACTCAACTATCGATCATAAAATATTGGGAATTTTTTTTATGTATCCTATGACTGTAACAAACGCAAAACTTTTAATATTTGTTGCCAGATTACGCATAAACTACTGATTAAAATTATTAAAAAGTATAGCTTATGTAGCAGAATAGGATTTAGGCTACATTTTATCGCAATAAACGTCACGTACATATAAGGAAGGAGCTGTGAGCAAAACCGATTTATAATATGCTATACATATATATACATATTTATAATATGCTTTTCAAAATCTTACCAGTAGGATATATTATAATAGGTGTTGGTCTCTTGTTGTTAGTATTGGTCTTGGGTACCGGAGCTGCAACATTGGGAGCTGTGGTTGGGTTTGGAGCCGGAGTGCTATTAGCGAAACGTTCCAGTAGCCGCAACGGCGGCGTCGTGGTCCTTGTCATCTTCAGGCTTCAACCTAATAATGAAGAGAAAGCGATTGTGATTAAGATGTAACAAATATGCTTACAATACTAGTGCTACAATAAGAATTTTTAAAGATGTAATTTCATTTTGGTAAATCAAATGTCAAACAGCGTTGTTCCCGATTGTTGTCGAAACTAAGACATTAAGTACTTATATTCGCATGATTTTCGTAAAATAAATTAAGCTATACAGGAATACTCAGCGTACGTTATAAGCTGTTTTATAATTTGTATATAAGTTATAATTATAAGCATTTTAGTATACAGTAATAAATTTATTGAAGGCAGCCACAGTGAACATAAATCCGCGAATTTAAAGTATTTTGTCTCACAAATAAATAGAAAGAGGCAATATTTTACTAACTTTGAAGATAGTAGTGAAGTTTAATTCGATTTAGCTTATTTGTTGAGTCACGGCGTTCTATAAAGTTTTTAATCATTCAGAGCGCCTTTAAATCGCTAGTGCGGCCTCGCTGCACCAAACTTTCTTGGCCTCCATTATATTTTTTATTTTCAACGGAACTTACATTGCCCGATTTGTACGGTACGCTGATACGCCAAAGCCATAAAGGAGTAAATAAAAATACTCAAACATTTGCCATTTTCGATTATATTTGCGTCCTAAATCCATTTTACCTTTGGCTTGATGAGCGCCAATCAATTTCATTGTAAATGCAAATGTTGAGTCTCGAAGGAAATTTCGATTTAATTTATTGTTGTGTCAATTCCCGATGGCTCGTTAGGCAAAATGTATATGTAACTGGCAATCATTTGGGATTAATGAATGACTGTTAGATGAATAACGACACACAAATGGGTGACGAACAGCTTGGTATTGTTAACTAGGTTAGGATTAGTTAATCTTGCATAGTTTCAGAATACCAAATACGTTAGAGGCAAAATTCCTGTTAAACTTATACACATGCGACGGTATAAAGTGTTTGAAACTATACCAAGCTAAGAAGAGCTTATTTAGTCGTCTTAACAAAAAAGCTTTTTATAGTTTGGTTAAACTAGAAACGTGTGCAGTATTATCTACAAGTTGTTATGCATAATATCTACATTATTCCATACCTACTTGAAGTAAGAAAAATATAGTCTTTGACAGTTTGGTGTTTTTAAAATCGACAACATTTAAGAATGAAAAATCACTACGTCTAATGACGTCATTAATGTCGATTTGCTTGAAAAAATTAAAGTGTTTATTCATGGTAAATACCTAACCTAAGTTTTACAATATTTTTACTTCTGCCAAACTGCAAAGCAGTTTGTTGGCAGACGTAGCTCCCGACATAATTGATTGCTTATACTATCAATGCACTTAATTATACATTTTCAAATAAAATAAAGAAAATAAAAATTACAAAAATATAAAGATTAAAATACATCAAATAATTAAAATCATAAAAAATTAAAAATAAAATCACAAAATAGAAAATTAAAAATACTAGTTATGTAACTATAATTAATTATAAGTACCCATAATTATATTAATATTTAACTTATGTATTTAATTAATATTTGAGTTTAAATTATATTATTATTAAATCTATTATGGAGAAACTTTGATGCTTTGGATTTAAATGCTGGTTTTGAAAGAGAATCATTATCGATTTCTGGGGGTAAACTGTTAAAAATTGAAGGGACTAAATACTTGTTACATCTCTGACCATAATAATTGTTGTAAGTGGGAACTTCTAATCTTTTATAGTCTTTACCCCTTTGAGGCCTTGCGTGTGATATACTGTGTTTGTGCTCATCACAACCATAATGTTCTAAGACCACTAACAGCAGTGCCCTCTCATGCACTGGCAGCATCTTACACTCGTCAAACAACGTATCGTAAGTATTAGTTTTACACCGTCTTTTTGTCTTCTTGTCTACCAGTAGCTTCATGAATCTAATTTGTAATAATTTAATTTTTTCGAGATAGGATTTGAACGTACGTCCATAGCATGCCAGTCCGTAAGAGAGCAGTGAGTCCACTAGCGCATAGTAGACGACATATAAAGTGGACCTATCTAGTATAACACTGAGGTGGTGGAATTGTACAAGAACAGAGCGTAACTTGTCACATAGTTGTGTTATGTGCGTTTTCCAAGAGAAATTATTATCTGTGACCAGCCCTAGGTTCCGTTATCATGTGCCCATTTTATAATGCTGATAATATCTGCCTGCATTTTGGTTTCTATGACACTTAACTCCTTATCGGCGTATACAAGACAAGTATCATCAGCATACATATATATACGACAATTATGTACTACATTGCACATGCTGTTAGTGTGCATGATATATCCGACGGGACCGAACACAGAGCCGGTAGGGACGCCACTTGTGACAGATCTAGGTTCGCCAATGATGCCATCGACCACCGTTTGCAGCTTTCTACCTGTGAGGTGGGCACGGAACCACCTGTTAATTGGCCCCGAGACCCACACTCCTCCATGGCTTGAAGCAGTTGGTGATGTTCCAAGGTGTCAAATGCTTTTTTGAAGTCAATGTAGACCACCACCACCTGCTTCCGCTGGTTTAAACATTCGTTAACATCCTCAGAAAACTGCGCCAAAGCCGAAGCCGTGCTCCGCCCTCGTCGAAAACCATGTTGGGCATTTGCTAATATAATATGTCTTTCTAAAAAAGTACTAACTTGACTTACAATAAATTTTTCTACTATTTTATTTATTACAGATAGTATAGCTATTGGTCTATAGTTTGTGTAATCAGTATGAGCACCTTGCTTATAAATGGGTTGTATCAATGCTGTTTTCAACTGTTCGGGATATTGACCTTTTTCTACGCATAAATTAATAATGCTATTACATGACTAAATTTATTTTTCATATATTTTATTTCCTTTACTCGTATCTTATCTATCCCTACAGACTTTTCACAGCTTAACATATTTATAATTTTAATAACATCTTCTGAACAGGCTTTTTTAAACCTCAATGACACTTGACTATGTTTTACATAACTGGACCTATCCATAACCTTATGACTACACACATGTTTTATATCTAGAATTTCTTTGGTGAATGTAGTGGAAAATTGATTACATATATTAATTGTGCTGTCTGTTTTACCTATATGTTTTAGAATTATAGCATCTACGATTTTTTTGCCCCTTCCTACCCATGAGTTAATTTTGCCACAGACTTTTCTAATATCCTTATTACAACTTTTTATGTCTTTCTGACGGTGCATCTTTTTAGCCTTATATTATATACTTATTTGCATGCCTTTGCATGCCTACGGATGCCACCCTACCCCGGTTTGTATTTGGAAAACAATACACAATAGAATTGCCGTCTAGGGAAAACTGGCTCGAAGATCAGATATCTTTTGAGTCTGGTTGCCTAGTATGGTATACCGATGGCTCCAAAATGGGACAAAAAGTAGGCTGTGGAATATATGGGGAGCGACCAAAGCTCAAAAAAAGCGTGTTTTTGGGACAAAACGCCTCCATCTTCCAAGCAGAAGTATACGCCATTGTGGAATGCGCGGAAGCTAATCTGCAAAAGCGCTACACCAATCAGACTATATATATATAAATTCTGATAGCTAAGCCGCTCTACTAGCACTGGATTCGAACGTAGTAACATTGAAACTAGTTGAAGAGTGCATGGATCGTTTAAACTCTCTAGGTAATATGAATAGAGTAGTTCTCAGATGGGTACCAGGTCATGCAGGTGTCATCGGTAATGAGTGCGCCGATGAACTTGCGAGAGCGGGAGCTAATGGAACTCAGCAGGGCCCAGAGCCCTTCTGTGGAATACCAAAAAGCCTAGCTCAAAATGCCCTTACAAACTCATGCATCGAAACAGCCATCAATCTCTGGTCGGAATCGCCAGGAATGAACCACTCTAAAGCCCTGATCAAAGGCTTTAACAGAAGGTACAATAACCTTATCCTTGCGCTGAGTAGGAACAATCTACGCATTGTGTCAAGGGCCTTGACAGGTCATTGTTGCTTAAACAAGCACATTTATAATCTAAGGCTAAGCGAAACACGCACCTGCAGGCGATGTAAAGAGGCAGATGAAACGCCCCTCCATCTTCTGGGGGAATGTGGCCCGCTCATACACAGGCGTCAGTTTCTTCTAGGGAAACACACTCTGGGCCCAGAAGAAATTAAGGAGCTCACCCCTAAGCAAATCCTGCGGTATATCATAGCTGCAGGGTTTAGTGGTGAACTCTAGCTTGATAAAGCGGCGATCACAATAGACCATTCATGGTCGCAGTGACATTATAGCCGCATCATATAAATAAAAAAAAAAAAAAACTTATTTAATCTATTTCTATTATATTATATTGTATTGAATTGTACCTATTATATTGAATTCTTAAGTTCATATCACTTGGATTCTTTTTCCATTTCTGAAAAAGTTTATCTCTAATACATATCATATTTTTAATTGTTTCTGTGGTCCAAGGTTTACTCTTTCTTTTGTTACAAATAATTATTTGTATCTTAGCATTATTATAAACAGTAGAAAACATTAAACATAATCTATTATACAGATCGATTGGACATTTACAAGCCAGAAACTCTGTCCACGAAATATTTTCTAATAATTTGGTAAGCCTTTTATCACTTATAATAGTCAACTGGGATTGTTTCTTACTTACAGAGTCTCCTGGACTATTGTCTAAGCACACACCAATAACGTAATGATCCGATAACTTACACTTTAGCACATAGGCCAATACACTACACTGAGTTCGAACCCACGCATGGTCAATGCACGTCCGCGTCACTGTACCACCGTACACCTCTTCGCGAGTTACGTCAGCGATAGCACACTCCATCCCAATCTCGCTCATGTTGTTTGTGTACTGAGTTCACGCCATTGTGAGTGGTTCTATTCAACAAATCTATGTTCGTATCTCCTATCATAATTAGTTGACAATTTCGAGGAATATCAGATAATAATCTATGAACTTCTTTAAGAAATCGTTTTATATCAGTTTTTGGTGGTCTATATATAATTAATATATGAATAACCTTTGACCCGATTTGTACTAATTGACCATGTATCATCTCACAGTAATTAGACGTAATTACTTTAGCAGTAAAGTTTAGTCTGTTTTTTACGTATAACAATATTCCTCCACCTTTTTGTCTTTCTCTTGTATTTATATATGTGTCATATCCATGTAAATTATATAAAGGCAATTCTTGTTTCCGTATGTTTATCTCTGTAAGTGCAATTAATTCTATTTTATCTGTACTATTACTCAGCAATACTTGTAATTGATCAAAGTTTTTTCTCAATGATCTTATATATTTTTTTTTTATACGACTAAGGTGACAAACAAGCATACGGCCCGCCTGATGGTAAGCAGTTACCGTAGCCTATGGACGCTTGCAACACCAAAAGCATCACTAGCGCGTTGCCGACCCTGTTAAAAACCTTTTAACTCCTTTCTTGAAGAACTCCATGTTGTAGTCTCTCGGGAAAACCTCGACGGGAAGCTCATTCCACAGCCTTATCGTACGAGGGAGAAAGTTTATCTGAAACCTCACTGTACGGGACCTAAGAGGTTCTAAGGTGTGAGGATGAACTCCCAGCCGATGGCGGGAGGTGCGATGAAAAAAAGTGGCCGTTGGCACCATCCTAAACAATTCCTCAGAACACAGCCCATTATACAGGCGATAGAATACACATAAGGAGGCAACGTCTCTCCTTAAGCCTAGTGATTCAATACCGCCTGTTAGCCTGGAATTGTCGACAACTCTTACAGCACGCCACTTATATTTAAATGTACAATATTTAGGCTCATATCATTCCATAATAATTCCTCTTGCCAGTTGTGTATATTCGTGTATTTCTTATATGTTATATTCGGTTTAATGTGTAAGCTATGGTCGTTGAATTTTAATATGTAGGTACTCTTGGAGTTTATATATATAAAATGTTTTCACAATGCTCACATATTACATTAGTTGTCGTTTATGTATAAGTTTATGTCGTTTAATGAGCGTACAGTTCGTATTTTTGTATCTTGAGGATCATCTTTTTTTATCAAAACTTTATTTTGCTGGCTCCAAATATACTTATAAATAGGTTTAAGCTCATTTTAGCCGTCCATAGTTACGCATATATTTCGTGAGATCCTCATTAACGTAAATTCTCCGCTGGCTTCCATTTGAAAAAATGTCGTTATTGGTTAGATGATGAGTTTTTCTTGTAGATAACCAAATGTCACGTGATGTTCGCGTATTTAGGGTGATGATAATCGGTCGCGGCTTTGCTCCGCGTTTATCTTCGGAGTAAGAGGGACCTGAGGCCCTAGACAAGTGGCAAAGATTTCTATTCTATTCATAGAATAGATTATAAAATGTATTGGATTGACATAAGCTAACGCCAATGCTTATGTCAATCTCATACATTTTTTTATCTATTCTATGAATAGAATAGAAATGTTTGACACTTGTCTAGGGCCTCTGGTTCGTTGACGCCGTGAGCGACAACGGCGCGACCAGTTTTACGTTCTTCGGCTACCCTCCTTACGTCACATATTAGCCCTGCATCCACTCCTAGCTTACTTGCTATTTTATTCATCGTCTCCTTTAGATTTTCATTATGTTGCTCCTCTAATCCAAATATTTCCACATTCTTTTCTTTTTCGCGCATTTCCAAATACGTAATTCTGTCCTCTAATGCTTTATTACTAGTTTCTAAGTGCACGTTTTTGTGTTCTAATGCTTTTATCTTATTGTCTGTCTTCTCCTTCTCTTCAATTAATTCCTGATACTTTTCAGCGTAAAAGCTAATATCTTCCGACATCGACTCCAGTGTTTTCCTCATACCGAACACTATCGCCAGTTTCTCGTTTACTTCTGCTAGTAGTTTCTACGAGGTAGTTTTCGTAAGATTAACCACTATAGCAGGATTACTTGTTTCCGTAGTTTGGCACTCCGTACATTTACCAGTGTCGTTAAACGCTTTAATTTGTGACGCACATTTTGCGTGAATTGTACTGTTACATTCTCCGATACACCGCTTTATATTTTCACCTTTCACTCGTGCCAACGACACTTGACAGCATTTGCACTGTACCATCGCGAATACAAGAAATATCACAGTAGAAATGTATCAAATATTATATTATTTTATTCGTAAACACGCGTCGACGCATCAACAGGTATCTCGACCGCGCGGGGGGAGTGCACGCGCAAGACTGTCCGTGTAGTTGGCCTAATTAGCGATTTTTCCACGGAAACGGAGGTTGTGGAAACGGGTCTTTTGGGAAACAGACAAGATGTTCCGAAAGGTTTCCGATGTCATTCCGAGCGTGGATTAAGTGTATATGCTAACTTGACATTATTTGAAGTATTCTATTGTCATTTGTTAGTTGGTTTTAGTTCATAAACTACATAGAACAAATATGTGTTAAAGATTTAAGTTTATAGTTTCTATAAATAGATAGTTTATCTATAATTCCTTTAATAGTTGAGCCAGATTAACTAGGTTCAAAACAAACTTGGGGAGCACAGCGAGTGCAGAGGCAAATATTTTATACTGAAAATAATCGGTACAAGTTACTTTTGTTTCAAACAGCGAAATAGTTTCAGTATTTAGACCCAAAATTTTGCATGTCCAAAATTAAACTGTGTCAGAAACATACATTGTTCTAGAATGGGTCAGACACAACAGAAAAAAATTCAAATGAAATCGCTGAAAAATATTACCTGGATATTCCTTTGAGCGGAGTTCGTGAATGTATGTTAAGATGTTTGTGGCCCGTTAGAGCTCGGTCGTATTCAAGTTTCACTAGCTTTCTTATTAATTGATTTTAATATTGCATGTTTATTTCTAATTTGTTACTTACGTCTAAGTAATTAGCTACAATACATAATTGTACTGATATTATATTTCTTTGTACAATATAGAGGCTTTCATGTAAACTCTGAGCTATTTCTAATATTAAAATAAACTATAAGAAACGTAGTAGAATTTTTTAATTAGATTGACTTCTAGGAACTGGCATGAAAATTATGCTTGAGTGAAATTATATTATGTCAAACATGTCTATCCTGCGTACACATGTTTCAAATAATAGAAACATGAAAAGCAATTTCCGCTACTATTATTAGGTTTTACAGTTCTGATTTTCGATTCACTTTCGAACTTAACATAACTTATATGGACAGAACATGGTGAATTAGGTCGTGGATATAGAGGGCAAGTGAAAAAACATGACGCATAGCGCTTTATGTGACGCTGCGAAGTTGCCATTGAATTTTTGCTTCAGAAGCTCAAATCATTCGGTAAAAGAATATAAATATAAGTTTTTCTATATTGTCTAAGTAATTCCGTATCCACTACCTCATTTTTCGCTTAAGTTTCACTAAACTGCCCGGAATAAGTGTACTCAGCGCTAATTATCACAACCTCCTCGGTAGAACTTTCTTCAAGCACAATGACTAGTGTGGCCTGCAAAATGTTCTACGACATTTGTCTCGGGAAATTCCACGTAATTGTTGAGCGAAATGTCGCTGTAATATTGTCCCCTATCCGAGGCTTTAAGCACAAGCGTGTTCACTTGAATTTTGTAAGACTTTCTATTATGTCACTTTTGCTCTTAAAGTAAATCTATATATATATAAAAGAAAGTCGTGTTAGTTACACTATTTATAACTCAAGAACGGCTGTACCGATTTGGCTGAAAATTGGTGGGGAGGTAGCTTAGAGCCAGGAGACGGACATAGGATACTGTTTATCCCGTTCAACAGCGTTCCCGTGTGACTTGACATAAAACGTCAGTCACTATAAAACGTGGTGTATCAAAAACGCATTTGGCTTGGAATAACAAAACGCAAATGACAGCTAAGTAATTTTGTTTAAGGATGTATGGTTGAAAATTTGATTTTTGTAAGAAATCAACATTTAAACTATTTCTATTAAATAAATAAATAGGTAATAAGAAATCAATAATCTCATTAAATTATCATTAAATTAACAATCATAATGTAATGATGGAGCATTAACAATGCCGCGACCAAGACGATCGAATCTTTCCCGACAAAGCAGTAATGCAAGAAGGATACGAAACATTGCAAATGAAAGGACTGAAGAAGAACAAGAAATTACACGTGAAGAGCGCCGCGTTAGTATGGCTCGACTTCGTGCTTCTCAATCACAAGAGCAAAGTGAGGCTGCCCGTGAAACGGCTCGGTTGGCAATGCAAAATCGTCGAGCGAACAACAGAGGTTAACAAATAGATAACTTTCGACGCAGAACAAGAGATTTATCAAGTGCTGATTTGAATTGAGCAGCGTTTCGATACGATTGCAGCAATGATTACAGCTTGCAATCTAGCGTTTGCATTGGGCTAATGAACGTTGTTTGCGAGTATTGTGGTGCATTAAAGTTTTTCCGGAGAAACGCCCGGATTGTGCTGCCTTAGTGGTAAAGTGAAATTGCTATTGTTGACGCCGCCACCTGAGCCATTGTATTCATTGCTTTGTGGCGAAACACCCGTATCACGTCACTATTTCAGATGAAGAAACTACAAAGAAAGTTAGCTCAATGAATTATTACGCATATCGTTTCGTTTGATGATTCGTCAAAATGCTGACAACTGTTTGCTGCGGTTTCGTTGATTGTTTCAGCAGTATTGCGTCGATAATTATGTCAAAATAGAAACGGAACGTTTAACTTTCATTCGGTTGAACCAAGCCAAACTGCGTTCTGAGGAGTTTATCCATTTACGTGATGCAGTTAGTACTGAAGGAAATGCAGCTAATATTGGTCGATTAACTATTCTGCCGGCGACGTACATTGGTAGTCCACGTCATATGCATGAATATGCGCAAGATGCAATGACATAAGTTCGTCATTATGGTCGGCCAGATCTCTTTATTAATTTTAACTGTAATCCAAAATGGATAGAAATTGTTCAATTGCTGCTTCCCGGATTAACATCAAGTGATAGACACGACATCACAGCACTTACATTCAGGCAAAAAATGCGGTCTCTGATGAACTTCATTGTTAAACAACGCGTCTTTGGAGATACTCGATGCTGGATGTATTCAATCGAATGGCAGAAGCGAGGCCTGCCGCACGCACACATTCTTATTTGGTTAGCGGAAAGAATTCAACCAGACCAAATAGATGATATCAAATGTGCCGAGATTTCCAATCATGAAGCCGATCCAGACCTACATGATTTTGTTATTACAAATATGATTCATGGATCGTGTGGCGCCATCAATCCCCAATCACCTTGCATGCTCGATGGAAAGTGCTCCAAACGATATCCACGGAAATTAACGGCGAAGACCGTCACTGGCAACGATGGTTATCCACTGTATCGGCGTCGATCACCAGATGACAACGGTCGAACTATCACAACAAAAGTGAAAAGAATGGATTTCGTTGTCGACAACAGTTGGATTGTTCCATATTCGCCACTTATTTCCAAAACGTTCAAGACACATTGCAACGTTGAGTAATGCAATTCAGTAAAGTCCATAAAATAAATTTGCAAATATGTCACGAAAGGCAGCGATATGGCGGTTTTTGGATTGCAATCCTCCAATACCAACGATGAAATTGCACGCTATCAAGTTGGTCGTTATGTGAACTGTAATGAAGCGATTTGGTGTATATTCGCATTCCCTATTCACGAACGTCATCCTAATGTTGTGCATTTGGCGATGCATCTGGAGAATAGTCAACGAGTATATTTCACGCCTTCGAAAATACAGGAACAATAATGATAGATTAACGTACTTAATTTTTTATTTGTATTTTCTAATAAACAATTTAACTTAATAAGTTCCAAAATCTGCTTATTTATTGCCTTGGCGGAACAGAGTTCGCCGGGTCAGCTAGTAAAGCTTATAAATAGTACTCTCGGGGACTCTCAAGGACATGACGTCGGCTATTATTCTATTTTTAGAGCACAATGCGAAGAATGTCATGTGTAGTAATTATTAAACATATTTATAAGAGAAAAATCAGAATAAATAGTTGCCCAATGCGAAATCAGTTTATTTTATAGGAAAAATGTACCACTATCGGTAGTACTATGTATGACGTATCTACTCGTAACATGTAATAAATATAAATGTATAACAACGCAGGAACACACTAAATTGGATATCTGGTTTTATTGCCTTTAAATCTTAATGTGGAATTGTTGAGGGCGGAGATTACTTTTTATGTTGTGACTCGTATTATTGTTCATCGTGATTCCAAAATGTTTCAGGCAAACTTAAAAAGTACATACTTAATATGAATTTGAAAATACCACGGGCACAGAGCACTTGCCTGGTTTCGAAACCACACGTCAATGAGAAGCAGCTTAATAGTT
This sequence comes from Parascotia fuliginaria, assembly GCA_963082885.1. Lineage (NCBI taxonomy): Eukaryota > Metazoa > Arthropoda > Insecta > Lepidoptera > Erebidae > Parascotia > Parascotia fuliginaria. The sequence goes on along the minus strand of OY720173.1, from coordinate 7,810,739 downwards.
TGCATGATAGCGTTGTAATATTGACAAAATTAGTAAGTGGAATACTATAACAGGAATATTACAGGAATAAACTATATAACAGGTATATAAAATAATTTACTTATAGAGCAAATGGGTGCCTTTATTTCTATTGTAGGTGGGTACCTATATTTCAAGCAGTGGAAGAAAAGTAATTGGTTGTCATTAAATTGCAATACATTCTCCCGTTAGAGAAAAGTTTTTGAACCCTGTACTTGATTGTGATTGACAGTCTTTGTTTTGAATTCATTTGTTGTTCAGCACGAACATCTCTTTTTTCCTTTGTTCCCTTTTAACTCGCCTGCCTTAAATTCTGTCAACTGAAACCATTTTTTCAGACATGCCTTCGATAAATTGTGTTAATTATTTTAGCTTTTTGTCTGCCTATACCACAATTTACATTGCATTATTTTTTATTTTACTAGATTAGAATATCAACCTATTTATGCGATACGAACTTTAAAGCTTCATAGGTGAAAGTCAAACTCAAAATAATTTATTCACATATATAAATTAACACTTATGAACGTTAAAGTTATAAAATGTCAGCCAATTAACCTACAGCCAGTTCGCTGACGAGACATGAGAAGAACTGGCAAGAAACTCAGGCTCTCTTTTTAACCGACTTCAAAAAGGAGGAGTATATCAACTCGGGTTGTATGTCTTTTTTTTTTTTTGTATGTTTGTTACCTCATATCTCGGTCATTTATGAACCGATTTGAAAAATTTTTTTTTTGTTTGAGAGGGTATACGCTGAAATTGGTCCCATACTTTTATTATAAAAATGGTTCAGTAGTTGTATGTTTGTTATAACAGAACTCGGTCAATTATGAACCAATTTAAAATAATATTTTTTTATTTGAAAGAGTATACTCTGGAATCGGATCCCATATTTTTTTATAAAAAATGGGTTAGTAGTTTGGCTTTAATTTTATATTTTTTATTTTCGTATGCAAAGAGTGAAGACGTGTAAACCAGCCAACCAACCAACCGATTGCCAGAATTATTTTTTTGCTAAAAACAACGTGACCGTGGATGGGTGACAATTTGTTTTATTTCATTTTGAGCGTCTTCATGCTTTAGAAGCCGTGGATTCTGGTTATCACTAAAACCATAAACCTGCCTTTACAGCACCACTGTTTATTTTTTGTAAATCGGTAACGCGATTGCTCTGTCAGTTAAAGTATGACTTTTGATGATTCTTTATTGTTGGTAGGTCATCACTTTTGGTTTCGCTTTGTGGTTTCTGGGATTAAGGGTTCAGCGATCAACAAAAGTGTTGATAAGAACTTTATATCTCCATATTTACAATCTTTCCTCTCGTCACTACTTTCTTCTAAACAGCGCTGACTCATTTGCGCAGCACGTTTAGAAGGCCTATCTATCTATATCTATCTATATCTATACATATAATAAAAATGTAACCGGTCGCTGTCTGTACATTGAAGATATTTTAGAAAAAATGTTATTGGGATCTTTATAAGCGCTAATAGAACCCAAAACAATGATTGTTAAAATTTTTGTCTGTTTGTCTGTGCGTTTGTTCACGCTAATCTCAAAAACGGCTTATCCGATTTAAATATGGTTTTCACTGATACATTGTGGTAAGCTTCATTAAACATTTAGTGTTTATTTTATGTCAATCGGTTCATAAATAAAAAAGTTATGCTAATTTAAATAATCACGTCATACATGTGGTATGTATTTAGCTTAGGTTAGTGTATTTTTAAGTTAGGTTAACACGTCTTATTTCTTTATTAAAATGTAAATACTTTATCAGTTAAAATGTAAATAAAAGTTAGATTTATATTTTTCTGGACTTATTTTATTTTTATTTTTTGTGATAAAAACATGTTTGTTAACACGTCTCATTACGAAATAGGTGGAATTAAAGTGAATTACGAAATAGTAGTAGTCGATTTACGCTGGTTTCAGCATGAATGGGTCGGATCGACTAGGGAAGTACTACCCTCTCATAGAAGATCGTTGTAAGAGTAAAAGTATCCATATTATTGCGTTTCGTTCGGTAAGTGCGAGAGCCAGAGGTCCAACTGATGCAGAGATGACAATCCTCGCAGCATGTGTGGGACCAGCTGAGTATCCGTGGAGTCATTGTATGGGGGGTGTGGGTCAACCCGCCGGCCAGGGAGACCCGTATAAACGGTGGTGCCGCTGGCCACCCGCGCCATTGTACAGGGGCCCAATTAGACCTAACCGTAGTATTACGGTAGTAGATCCAAGCTGGTTTCAGCATGAATGGGCCGGATCGTCCGGGGAAGTACTACCCTCTCATAGAAGATCGACGTAAGAGTAGTAGTATTCGTACTACTGCGTTTCGTTCGGTGAGTGAGAGTGCCGGGAGCCAAATTTCCCCCTTTCCTCTTTCCTCACTTCCCTCACTCCCCTAACCCCATTCCCAGCCGCTATAGTGGAAGCCACCATACCAGCAGTTTAAAACGATGACTTTTGGTATGGTGGCCACCACTTCTGGATTCCACTGACTGCTTACCAGGCGGGGTGGAGTCACATTGGTTGTAAAAAAAAAAAATTACCACCCTAAGATGCTGCCCCACCAGGTTGCGCATAATCCCGGAGTGGTTCTTCGTGCAGGTTGGTGACCGGATAGTGGGACCCGGCGACCATTTTCGAGGGAGTACGGGGGCCCTTTGCGAGCAGTCCGTATCATCGGAAGCCCGGAGGCCACTTGAGCCTTTACAGCTGCGAAGAGATATCGCCTCCTCAATGGCCGTCTTCTATCGCCTTTACCACGGAGAATCTTCGCAAGAGCTCTTTAAATTAATCCTACCCCCTCCCTTTTTATCCAGAACGGCACGTGCAGGACTGAAGTGCTACTCTTTCACAGTGCAATCTAAAGGGTCTCGAACCAAACGGTTGAGCACTTCATACCTTTGTCACTCAATTAAAGCCTATAACTCTTTGCCAGCGTATGAGTTTCCATCTAACTTTGATCCTGGGTTTGAGCGGGGCGTGAAAAAGCATCTCACTAAGCCGCCATAGTGGAGGCCACCATACCAGTAGTTTTTCTTTTGGAATGGTGTCCACCACTTCTGGATTCCACTGACTGCTTACCATCAGGCAGAGTAGAGTCACTTTGGCAAGCTAATATATAAAAAAAACCTTATAGCGTTTTTATTCCTCGGATTCCTCTCATTCCAAACAATTTCCCGTTTAGTTTTAAACGAGTTCAGTTTCCAGTGAGCCTATTTTTCGCGATGACAATTAATAAAGCCTAAGGTCAGACACTAAATGTTGTGAGTGTGGATCTAAATATTAGCTGTTTTTCGCATGGTCAGCTTTATGTGGATTTGTCACGTGTAAGTAATCCTAGCAGCCTGTATGGCTTTGATCCCCGATGGCTATACGACTAATATCGTATATAGAGAAGCATTTACTGTAAAGATTTTTCTTATTCACCTAAACGAAGATGTTTATAATTCAAAACAAGCCAAAAGATAAATCCAAAAAATGCTGCCCAAAATCACTATTCCACGCGGACGAAGTCGCGGGCATAGCTAATATCAAATATATTAACAATACACAATTACTTCCCACTAAAAGTGTTAAAATAAAATTATTTTTTAGAAAAAAAACGAAAACCGACTTCATAACAGTATCTACGTGTTCAATCCTAACTAACCTAACTGAAAAGTAAAAAATTACGTTTTTTTCGTTTTTTTTTCTAAAAAATATTTTTTTTATTGCCAGGTTATTACAATTCTGGTAAGTTACAATTTCAAGTAGCATGCAAAGTGACACAGGCAATGCACTTAACTCTAATTAATTACAGCTTTCTATGTTGTAAAGCAAAAATAAAAAGTAAAATGTGTGCTTTACAGGCTGTCTCAATTCGCATATTGCTACAAAAAGGTATAGGCAACGTGTGAACTGTGGTAAATGTTTCTAATATGATGAGATGTGATGATCATTATAAAAACAATGTTTTGTCGCCTGCTTGATGGCAAGTCGTCTGCGCTGCGCCGGTTATGCCTGCGGATACATAAATGACTCTAGTGATGTGCTACAAAAGGAAACACTGTTCTTATAGCTCAAAACAAAAATCTCTTCTGCTGCCAGTACCTACAATGTTTATAAATATATAAGCAAACACAATATTATTGAAATTGGAACAAAACTATAACCTTACAAGATATCCCCCACGTCCATCTCTTTTTATTTCAAAAAATAACACAAAATTATGAATGTGCGTGTTCATCCGAGATTACGCTTTATTATAACAAGAATGAGTCCCAGTGTGATAGATCGACCGGCTTATCGCCACTTATCCGCACACGACACGTCCTCTATAAGTGGTCTTTTTCGCGAGATCCTTGTTTTATTAGGGCTGAGGCATTGAACCTTGGTCTATCCTTGTTTGTTATTGTTTCTTTGATTGATGAGTCGTCACTAAACTCTGGCTATTAATTAAATAACAATAATGGTTCCCTGAGCTGCGTTGTTAGCGTACCTAAACGTTAGTACTTAGTGATTTAGAAAAGAGTTGTCTGGTCTAATTTTGTATGAATAAGTTTTTGTCTGTTCTGTTCTAGCTCGAAAATGACTAACGAAAAGATAGGTTTATAGGTTTATATCTATTTTGAATATCATTCTCATATTATACTACTAGCTTACCGTGGCGCAGTTTCACGCGCGTCTTTGCTTACTGCTCTGCTCCCGTCGCCAGTAGCGTGATGTTACATAGCCTATAATCTTCACCGAGTACTAAAAACTTTTTCATATCCCACTGGTAGTTACAGAGATAAGTGCGTTCCAAGAAACAAACTCTGGCGCTTTATATAATAGTACCTATTATTATTTGCCTAAAGTCTAAATTAATTTTAATAATTTCATAATAGAGAGCTATGGATAGGTAGGTACCTACTGTTCTATTAAAAACAGTTATATCTATATAAATAATACGTTTAACCGCTTTCGGTATTTCTTTCACCTTTAGAAATCAATAAATTCTGTGGGTAACATCAGGCTATATTTTATTATGTTTTACACATTATTTTTAGTAATTTAATATTTATAGCGCTTTTGTAAATCTAAATGATGCAATAACTATTGCTAAGATAATTTCTGTAAGAGTTTGTTGTGAGATCGAATGAAACTTTTGATACCGAAGCGAAGCGAGGGCGGACCTCTAGTAACTGATATCTATTATTTCTGTGACCACAAAACAATTGAAGTTGAGTTTCATTTTTAACCGACTTCAAAAAGGAGGAGGATTTTGTATGATTGTTACCTCATATCTCAGTCATTTATGAACCGATTTGAAAAATTCTTTTTTTATTTGAAAGGGTATACTCTGAAATTGGTCCTATTTTTTTATAATAAGAAATGGTTCAGTAGTTGTATGTTTGTTACAAGAGAACTCGGTTATTTATAAACCAATTTGGAAAATACTTTTTTTACTTGAAAGGGTATACTCTGAAATCGGATCCCATGTTTTTTTTATAGGGAATGGTTTAGTGGTTTGGCTTCAATTTTATATTTTGTAACAAAACGTATGCAAGGAGTGAAGACGTGTAAAGCAACACGTCGATGTCTTTTGCGACGAATTTTCTGACATCGACATGTCCATGCTTCGTAGCATGGGCATGTCGATGTCAGAAAATTATGTTAGTAGAAAATTGTGTATTAATTATTATATATTATCACTTCTTTGCTATGAAGTAATTAAAATATTATTTTCTACTTTTTAGTTAAGGATTGAACATGTAGGTATTGTTTGAAGTCGGTTTTCATTTTTTTTCTAAAAATAATTTTCAATCATAACTTCCATCGAGCAGCAACGTAGTACTGTTACAAACGGCACGCAATTTGTGCGTGTAGGACTGATATCGCAAACAAATGCACGTTGCATATTTTGGTAGATTCTTTCTGCAACAAGTAAGGTCGACCGGAGGCGAAAGTCGATAACAAAGAAACTGTAGTAGAAACAGATATGTAACACTTTAGAATTAACAACAGTCTTTAATGTAAGACACAAGTCGATACTTAAACGGATAATATTAAAAAGCTCAAAGAATAAGACCGTGTGAACTCACTGAACATCTACAACAAAATCACACAAAGACACACAAATAAGATTTCTTTATGAGATTCTGAATGAGATTGTCAATTGAGATACAAATGTAATCCTGAACGACTTAAGGAAAGCACGTCATCGTAGACGCAAAAGCAAATCAAAGAAGTATCTTGAATCAAAGAATGCTAGGGGGGTAGGGTGAATCTATGCAATGATATTTATTACAGCTTTTTGGTTAAAAAATTGTTTTAATTCAATCTCACTTTACAACAACGCTTAAAATTATGAGAACTGCGACTGAAACACTCCGTTCTTTTTGACTAAGCCTCCATTGATAAATAATTCCTTCTTTCAAGTCAACTATTCAAGTCGACGTGTACAAAAAAAAAATTAAATGTGATTCGGCGATAAAAATTGCTTACAAAAGCTTAATCGATTTCCGTCCCTATAATTTCAATAGCTGTGATATCAATATTAATGACGAAAATTGATAATTACATTATTTTTCATATTAGCCTGCTAAAATGATTCTATTACTGAAGGTGAGCACTCAGAAGTATCAACAGGGAATATATAAATATGTATTTATATTTTTATTCATCTTTATGTTAGTAGTTATCTTTTAATAAATAAATAGAAGTTTGTCCTCATGAGAGATATTATTATAGCATTACAGAAGTGTTATGCCAAGACTCGAGGATAAAGATGAACTGGACCCATTTACTTTCTTGATTTATTAATCCCATTAGACTAGACTATAAGAGAATACCGTTGCACACCACTAACCATTCATGGTTCTGCGGTAATTCTTAATCATGAAAGACTAAAAGTAAGGCGAATTAATTACCATATAAATTGTGACATGGCAGATGGTAACAAAGGTCAATTGAAAGAAAAGGGAATCAAAAAGTTTTGTAATACTTATTTCAGTTAATTAACACCTGGAACTATTTACCAGTGTGTTGTTACCTTCTAATTTTAATTATGGGTATTTGTGATAAGCGCAAAGCAAAGCGCAAGGCAATGGTAGACTACTATGATGGACGCATAGTGGGGCCATGCTATCAATTTGCCATGACAGCTATTGAAATGATTCCCACCAATCATGTGTTGCACTATTTGCTTACAACCAATCAGAGTGGAGTATTTTTAGTAAGCAAATATGAGGACGAAATTGCCTCAGCTTTATTTTCTCTTGCCTCAAACCTTACATAATATATTGTCTTATCTTTCTGTAGTATGAAACAATAAGGCCACGTAAATATTGACAACAATTTTTGTATTTACCTAGAGATATGTGTTTACCTAATATTGTTAGATACCGACGGCGAAGTTACTTGGGCCCGCTGAAAGCATTTATAAAGCATTCACTAGGATATGCTCGTGGGAGCTACCCTAATATATTTTTGTATATTACGACTTATATCATGTAATACATTCTAATAAATAATTTGCTTGTTTGTCACCTTAGTCGTATAAAAAAAAAGGTTTATGAGCTGAATAAATAAAATAAATTTATATTAAGTTATTAGAGATCAGGTGGGTACCTAACTAGTATAGTAGAACATAGTAACTAAGTTGTCTCTGAAACTAAATCTCTCAAGGTTCCTTCTCTCAAGGTACTTTGACTCGTCGTGGGCCACCCTCAAACTTTGGTTGCCCGCCGCCGTTCCTAGGTTGTCAGTCTACTTTGTGAGTGGTCTTTTCACTCTGTATCTTACGTTATAGCTAGTTATCATATCATATCAGCCAAAATATATCCAGCAGCCTATGTCCAGCAGTGAACGTCTTTTGGCTGATATGATAGCTAGATGAAGAGATGTTTTAATATAGTTAATTAGTTATAGAGATGATTAGAATTTGTTTTTAAAGAGTCACACAGTTAAAACGAATAAAAAATTATAAATATCAATTCAGGCGCATGTATAATAAAACTAATATATTGTTAAGACTTCTTTTTATAAAATAAAATAGACTATTCCAGTTACCAAGTAAAGTTCTTCTATTTATTTACTTTAGTAAACTATATAAAGTAACATTCCACGGTCTTACTGAAAGAAGATAAATGGAGTCAAAAAAGGTATGTGCGTTTATTATAAGTATATAACACGTTTACCTATTTATCATTCTTTACATAAAGATAAATGGATTGACAAAATTGATTTATTACGGCCGTCACTCAATGTAATACTGCAAATAAACGTACTTTACTTATTTGTAAAGATGGCATTTTTCTTAATTTCCTCTATTTTCCTACTTGTTGCAAAAATATTCTGTGCCTATCTATATTTTTCGTACTGATCAGAAATTGATATTTTGTTAATTTGATGAATGTAACGTATAATATCACGCCTTTTTGTCCTAAGGAATAGGCAGGACTGTCCATCTACGATTCGCCAGCTGTCTGGGATCACATTGTCATTTGCAAATTCTGGGTATTACCCCGGGTTTTGAAATTGTGAAACTTCTCAACAGAAAAATCCAATATGATTTTACTCTATCCGAGGTTTGAACCCGAGACTTCCACCTGACAGCCCATACACAGTAGCACAGACCCACCAAGACCGCCAATAGCATTAAATAAGAAAGTCAACAAATAAAGTAGGGTACTTCGAATCCTTTCTTTTTTACAATTTTTGTAGTCGGTTAAAATTCATTTCAGATATCTTGAAGATGCTTCGAGTGAACCGTAAAGCCGTTATTGAATTTTTAATACAGTCGATATAAACGGTAAGATTACTCTATCCTAATTATTGGAGTTCAGGAGCGTACTGAGGCTGAGCTTATGACCTATTTAGCTTTATACTCCAATACGAAGGCACATGACAAAATGTAATACTTTAGTACACAGGCGAAGCTCAGACGAGCCCTTGAGGTATATAGGTCCTTAAATGAAAAATCAATCATTTTATCTTAGCAATGCATTTAGTCTGTAGTTTAGGACAGTTAAACGACAATATTACAAGACGTTTCAGAAGATCGCTGGTTGGCTTTATACGGTGTGCAACTGTTACTGTTGTGCGTGATTTTATTACATCGGACCTAATAAACCAGAATTGTTAGAGGTCTGATAATATTAAGTCACGCACACTTTTTTATTTTAAGGCACAAAGTTAGTTTTTAAGTTAAACGAACGTAGATATTATACGTTTAAACTAATTTAGAAAATTTTGAGTGATTGTTAAAAATAATATACAGGACCTATGTATTATTTTAAACAACCACTAAAAATAGATAAAAATCAGTAAATACCTACTAATTGTTAATAAAATTGTATTTTTTTATTTCGAGTATTTCTGAGAATAAATCATTTACCTACTTCTCAATTCACAGATTAAAATTGATATTATAATTTTAAATTTAGGCATTTATAATTCATTTAATATTAAATTTAAGCAAAAATTTAACAATTATTTATTTTTGAAAACATTTTATAATATATAAGATTATCTTAATGAAAAATAATAGAGTAATAAATATAAAAATAATATTCGCAATTAATAATATTGTATTCTTACTTGACATTCTTCTACTAGACATTGTAGTAACTATTATTAATTTGTCATTTTATTCTTTTTCATATTGACATCTGATATTTGATTACTTTCATATAATGTTGAGTATGTACCTAATTAATTTTATTATTGAATTTATTTTATAATTAAACATTGTAATGTGCATTTTTATAAATTTGTACACCAATTACGGCAGAACATAATTATGATACTATTGTTTACCATAATATCTTACATTTTATGTATGTAATATTATGTTCAAACAAATAAATAATTATCTTAACTTATCTTAATTCATAAGCAAACCTTGTTTAATACCGGTCTTCGAGAGATAAAATCGAACCGTTAATAAAAATCGTAATAGTAGGTAAGTAAACAAATTAAAAAGTTCTTAATAAATATAGATGAGAGCTGGCTCCATTACTGGCATTGATGCTTTATTCTTTCACTTTCTTAATAACCATTAGAGAACTTTACCAACTCAAACTGAAAGAGGCCCATTAAAACGCTCTCTTTATTTATTACCACGTTGTAACTATTTATTTAATTACTCACATTAGTCAGTAAGATCATTGTTACTAACACACCATGCAAATAATTCAATTAATAAATAATTTTAATTAATTAATTACCTACCACGGTTTACAAAATAAGTAAATACTGATTTAGGTTCAAACACCATTTTAATATTGTATTTATTATTTTCTTAAAAATTTAAGATTTTCTTTTAGTTATCGTATCGTTACCTCATAATAAGTTAAGTTACACACTGTACACAATTTACTGTCACTAAAAGTGCATCAACTGTCAAGTCAGTAAACTGTAGGTGATTAAATTTTGTTCTATTCGAAATCATGTGGGCTATAATACATGTCGTTTTGCACTCACCGACGCAGCGCCGTATTATGCACTCATAGAAGTCATTTCAGTTTCATACATCGCTGATACTTTAAAACCTTTTTAATAAATTTTAGTATAACAGTTCTTATATTTTAGTGAACATCGCAGATATTGGTTATGTTTTCGCGGTGTATTTTGGGGAGCGTGCGACAGGCGCGTGCCTCGTAGCTCTCCCGCTGTAAGACTGGAAACCCCGGCGCCCGTCTGGACTGAAACAATTGGGAGTCGGTGCATTTCGTCCGACGACCCGGTTCGCGCTACCTCAGTAGCGCTGATTTTAGACAATCGACAGTCAAAAAACTTATCCAACGAAGCTCGCCGGCAGAATTAATATTTAATATAATCCTGAAAAGGGTTGGGCACTCATCACGGTATATGTTGGACAAATACCTTAGTAACTATTAAACAAGTTCGAAAGAGAGTTTTGAAAATGATACAAGAATTATTTAACTACCAGCTATACTCAAAAATTAAAATTGCGTATAATTTATCGGGGAACTTTCAAATAGCGTTCAGTTTAATTGACGAAGTTGAGCATTTAATCATTATTCAGAGTTTTGAGAAGATGATTTTCATTTTTAAACTTTTGCTGGAAAAATTCCATTTCATTTCTAAATTTCGACTTTATTTCTGTAATAAAATTATGCATATTTGCATAGCAATGTACGTAAGTGAACTGAACATATGAGTAACTAGCTGCGCCCTGCGGCTTCGCCCGCGCGGAAAATGGTATGTGTTTAATTATTTAACTCGGGTACCAGACCTGCACATACACACACACACACACACAAACTTTCGCATTTATAATATTAATAGGATAAACATCTACATCAATTCATTAATTTAGTTTTTATTGTTGTCTCAGTTCAGGACATTCAATTTTAATCTGCATTATATAAATAAGTCGTGAAATTTCATCATTTCGCGCACGAATTCATTTAATATTAAGCAATTATGAGTACTTAAGGGCGTGGGTATTTACGGCTTATTAAACAGGTGATTCGTGAGCTTAAAATTAGAGTCGCACAGTTTTACGACTGTTATGACATTTAGAATGATTTGGGATTGTTTTTAATATTTTGCTACTATACTTTTATTTAAGAAATTAAAGTTACTGATAAAAAAAGGTTAAGAGCGTTTACACGTCATAAGTTGCAACGTCGCAATTTAGTGTCATATTTTCTGGTATTCAATTTTTATCATTTTAATAAAGCTATATTTTAAAAATATGTTCTGTATATTTGCTAGAATTAGGTCAAAGCTGTACAAAGAGTAAGAAATAATACATTTGTAACTTAAGTTTACTTATTTTAATAGTTACTTAAATTTCATAATAAAACAACTGTAAGCATTATTTATAGTTACTTACATTTTTAACACCTTCATATATAAAAAAATCACTATTCAAGAGCACTGCAACAAGCAAATTGACAGTGTGCTTCCATACCGGTAAAGTCATAGATGTAAAGACTGTAGCAGGTCACAAAACACGAATGACTACATTACTTGAAGTCGATTTTTTTAAACTTTATCAGAGCAACTGAGACTGGTCGATCTTCATTCGATTTTCTTAGAGTTATTAGACTATAAGTTGTAAGCAGTTTTGAGAGGACATGGACTTGCTTTATACAATATGCCGACATAGACAATATTTTAAGAATTCTCTACAGCATGCCATAGATAAATAAATTCGTAGCTATTCGTAGCAAAATAAAAGATTAACTACCTGCATCAAAGTCAAAAGAAGAGAATTTTTTAAATTGAAGGTCGAAAATTTAACAAATACTCAGTGCATACAAAGTTTTTTGAGAATTTCACTTTTCAAAACAATAATGCTTTTTTTATTGCAACAGAACAGCCCAGACAAGTTACAAAATGAAGATAAATTAGCCCTAATCAGAATATTATAATATTACAAGATTTAATTTTGCATTGTATTTAATAGATATAATATAAAAAACCTGTGGCACTCAGGAACTGCCGCGGTAAAGCATAGCATTTTTTATCAACATAAGCAATTATAATTATTTATTTATTTTTTATTTATGCAGTATTTTTTTTTTGTTTGATATTAGTTCAAGTTTTTCTTTGATATTTATTCAAGTTACACTTTTTGAGACCGATAAGAAAACATTTTTTTTCTTTTATTTTAGAAAAATAAAGTAATGTTGATTGACTGTTAGGCGGAACGAAGTTCGCCGGGTCAGCTAGTATCAGATAAAATTTATCGCAAATGTGACAAAATATTAGGTTTATGAGTGGTAAAAATGAGCGCCACTAGGTTTATCCTGAGAAATAGGTAAATTTTAGTTTCCAACCTACATGGTAGGCGGAGTGGGGGGTGTTAGTTTTTATTTTCGTTACGGAATTTCTTGATTCGGTCGCCGCGCTCAAAGCCCGCGATAAACGCTATGCATTAGCTTAAAAAAATCAGATGAGCCGTTTCTGAGATTAGCGTGAACAAACGCATAGACAAACAGATATACAGACAAAAAATGTAACAATCATTGTTTTAGGTGCTATTTGCGTTAAAAAAGGTCCCAATAATATTTTTCTTACGTTACTTTTTTTATTATATGTATAGATAAAAGATACATGGATATAATTTTAGCAATGTCTGCGGTAACTAAGATCTTGGTTTAGCGCGAGTACCTATACATTAGAAAATGTAATCAATCAAAGTTGTAAAAAATTTAATATTTTTGTAGCGGTTTACTGTCTGATGTTAAGTGCTTATCTATCAGTGATTTCAATAAAGTAGTTTGAAAATAAATAATGTTTATAGTATGACTAATATTTTAACAATTTTGCACACGTTACATAGAGTGCATACTTATCGTGCTTGTCTAATGACGAGTATTTCGGCTGATTGTGACGATACTTTTATGGTTTAGTAATAAATTTAAAATGCATCACGTGTGTCTACAGACACAAATGGTAGTTTTACTCCTAATAATGCTACCAAAGTACTACAATGTTACAGCTCGAGATTAAAGTTTCGTAGGGATGCTCACTACTCTTTTAGAGAAAATCGTATTATTAAATGAGTAGGTACGTAAGTATATGATAATAGATTCTTTTGATTTAAAAATGAGCCGGATCTTCCAGGATCCATGTATATTTATATAGAAGCAAGGTTCAATGAGGTTTTCTTAAGAGATTATTGAATCAAATCGGAGCAGCCTGGCTGGAGAAGTACCTCCAATCAAAACAAGACTTCAGTAATAGTAACACCTCAGTAGTGGCGATTAAAAAGAGTGGCTGAATTTCCCGCCAGTTCTTCTCATAGCCGTGCCCTACGTCAACGAACGGTCTTTTGTAATTTTCTTTTTTTTCCGCAGTGAGATAAATAAATAATGGGCTAGTATGATGATGATGATGGCTGGTGAGATTCTAAGTTGTAATGTATAATATCTGATGTTTCTATCTAAGAATAAAAGCATGATGAAAGTGTAGTTCTATGCAAGTTATATTAGCTTTCCGTTTCATACAATATAACCAGTGAAGCGGTTTAAATAGAAAACGAATAAAAGTCTACGCGAATCGCTGCAAAAGTTACTTCAATAATAAAACTACCTTTTCAAAAAGTTTGAGTCTGACCTGATGATGTGTGAACCAACGGTTTCAAACAAATAACTCCAAGCTTTAGAACAACTCAACTAGTCTATGAGCTAAATGTGCAAAGTTGTTGACTTCAACTGTATAACTATTATGGGTAAGTCTATGTTGAAAATTGTATAACATTATTTTACTAAAATAGCGCCATTTTTCGTATTCCAAGCAGTCCTTACTTGTTTTTATTTTATCACAAATATTTTTGAATACTACTTTTAAAACAAACTTTTCCCTAAGTTTCCTGTTGTTGTAAACAATTATGGATTAACTTCAAAAAGTCCTATACTTTTGTTCAACATAAGATCTATAATATCTTTTATGATACCTGAACATTCGCCCATTATAAAGTTTGTATAATATCGTGGCCATTAAAAGTAACGTTTATTGTTTGTTCTTTCTAATAATATGTTAACTAATATTAGCACAAACCTTTTCCAAGTACGAGGTTTAGCTAGCATAAACCGAAGTAAATTATAGTTATCGCTGGCAAGATTCTTAGGAAAGAAATGTTCCAGTCCTTTGTAAGGAGTGAGTCGAACAAGGCGATTTATTAGATTTGTTCACATCCTTCACGACAAAAGTGATTGGGCCTACGGATGGCCAATCAATCAACTCTAAATAGTGACCTTTTTCGTCGGATATTTCAAACAAAGAAAATAGCTTTCTAAATTTAGAACGTTAATTTCAAGCATAAGTAAATAGCGGCAAGTGCGAACTTGTATTCAATCGTTCAAAAGTGACACACACAGTTCAATAATTATTTTTACCGCAAATTTGACAATTTAAGCGAGATTGAAGAAACCATAGATTCAAAATAGTAATCGTTGGGCAAAATTAAATCTAGTCACACGTCTACCTATCTATCTTTGTAGCGTTTCTATGCAAAAATATATCGAGCAAAATCTTTATCAGTCCTTTATTTTTATGTTGTTTGCGCAGCTTTAGTTTTACTGGGTTGGTTAATTACATTTTTAATTTCAGCAGTAATTGTAAATTTAGTTTTCTGATCTTTTTTATTTTGACTCGTTGCTAAGTAGCAGCTACCGAGATCGATAGATTTACGCAGTGCAGTCATTGGATGAATAACTGTGTTTAAAACAGATCGAGACCTTATTGAAAAAGTCAACAGTTCTGTTTGTTCCTATGATAATATGTAAGGGTACTAAGAAGTCTTAAAAGCTTGGCTAGGGGTCACCCATCGAATATGTGTAGTTCTTATCCAGTCATGGAGTTGTTGAGGTCAGATGATAGTGGTTGAAATACTGACATTGATTCGCAAATGGTTAAAAGTGGGTACACTGCTACCCTCCTACCAGTATGACCACGAGGATTTTTTTTTTGAGTTTTATTATGTATTTTGGAACAGCTATAATATTAACCATTATTAATGAGTTTGACGACAACCGCGTTCAATTTGAATATTTTTCTGTTTACTTAGTCTTACACAATCTTACACTTAGACATTTTATACTTTTAACTTTTCAGTTGCCATTCTTTAGATACTGTCATAGTATAACTCATCATCATATTCTATAAATACATGCATAGCTTTACGATTTTTATCCCCGAAGGGGTAGGCAGAGGTGCTTAACCACCCACGTTTTGGTGATTTTATTTTGGGTCCAATGTAACAGGGGGTAGTCTGTTGCCATTTACCGGGCACAATTCCAGACTGCGGGCTAATACTGAGAATTTCTCGACAAAAAAATCCAATATCACTATACCCGACCCGGGGATCAAACCCGAGTCCTCTGCGTGGTAATCCGTACACAGTACCACCAAACCACAGAGGCCGTCATATTTTGTGACAGGTGAAGATTCATTTTGTTTGAATAGCCTTCACGAGGATGGGTATGCTCACTGATATTGCACAGAAAATAAAGTTTATGATTTACAAAGGACGTTCCACTGGACATAGAGACCTCTTTCAAATTCTTCGTCTTAACCTGTTTGGAGCCGCGCTTATCCATCGCCTGCTCGCGTCCACGCTGCTTCGTATGTGTTCAGTTATTAAATACATAGGTAGAAGAAATCTTTTGTATGTTTTAAATCGTAGGTATACTTCTTTCTATTGTATTTTTCGTTTATGCAAAAATCTTACAATGAAGATAATGTGCGGAAATATTCAACAAAAATTGTTGAAGAACTACGGTCTTCAAAATTTCTTTTAATTTGTTATCGCTTTAGGAGTTTCAACTAAACAATTGTTAAGAAGCTATTCATTTATAAACTTGTCTCTTTTATTTTGTTAGAAGAGTAACATTGTTGGCTATTCTTAGATTATGATAACAATTAGGCTTGCCTGTAAAGATAGATGTAAGTTTAAGAGTAATAAATAAATAAATAAATATTATTTACAGCTTGACATGAAAATGGAAATGTAAATCAAAGTTTTACATATTATTTCTTTTAAGCTCTCCTTAATCTCTTAGTCTTGTCTTATTAAATAATTATATTTATCTTATAGAGAACTTAAATTTACCAAATTTAAATGTAAAGGTTCGTAATAGATTTTATTTTTCAGCAAGATCACACGCAGCGAAGTATTCTTTACATAATACCTGACGACGCGGATTATTTTTTCAGTTAACGGTCAAGTAGACACTCTTATCTTATTCATTGTGTTAGTAGGTGCTTGTTATCCTTCGACCCTCTCTCATTGTGTATCAGTTTCCTTCTCTCTAAGCGACCTTCAAAGAGGCCTTTTCATAAGCCGACCTCTTTATTTAAACTTGTTAACTTTTCTTACTTATTCTTTTGCAAGTGTTTTATGATCGTGACTGTGCATTTTATTAACACCGCGGCGTTATATGATTTCTGTGCAGTGAAAAGCCGGTTTGAAAGGTAGTGCACAAATTCGTTATATTTATTATACTATTTTTATTATATTATACTATGTCTATTACTAATTAGATCAAACTAAACTAATTATTCATGCTTTTAGCATGTTTTTAGGTACTTCACATGTGATTTAACAGGTGATTAATTAGTTTTTCGTTGATCAGCCTTTCAGAAACTAAGGGTTACTGTTTAGTATTAGCTATTATTTTTTACTTCAGGTTGGGCGTGCTCCATAAGTTGATCGTAGATGTAAGTTCCTGGCAAGCCATTACTTTATATACAGAAATCTAAGGTATGACCTGTAAACTCCGTATCAGCACCTGTGTCTCCTTTTCATTTTGATCCCGGGTTTTATAAGCAGGGTGCGGAAAGGCATCTCAAAAATGCACCATAGAGAAGGCCATCATTACAGCATCTTATGTATCGATAATTTTTAAAATGGCGTCCACCACTTCTAGTTCCCACTGACTGCTTGCTTATAGGTACTATTAGGTAGAGTGGACTCACTTTGTTAAATTAATATAAGCAGCCCTTAGTGACTCTTTAAAAGGGCTACGAGCCCATACGACCCTTAAGATTCGACCCTGCATTAAAAGTTGTAGATTTGACCCTTTTTTAAGAGCCCATTCGTATCTTTTATAGGTTCGAATCCAGAAAAAATAAAATTAATATTTATTTTAGAGCCCTTACGTACCTCAATGTGTTTTCTACAATTTTAGAAGGAAACTAGTACAGTCAGAAAAAAAAAACTCATTTCAAATTATGTTAAAATATTTAATAAGTTGTGTTACTTTAACAATAAATTGATTCTTAGAAAGATCTTTTCGTTCGCCTTAAGAATGTTGAGAAATAATCCGAGGTTATTCATTATATAAAAGAAAAACTTACTAGAATAATGGGAAAATATAAATATTGTTTTATAGAAAATTTTATAATTTTACAAATTATTTTATATAATTCTAACTAAAATTAAACTGAGTGAAAAAACATTTTTTTTTCGTCGTCGGCTTCTGATTGGTTCATTCTAAGCGTCATTTAAGCAGGTCTTATTTTATCATTGCTTATTTCAAGTGCTTTACAAGTGTGTGGTGTAGAGTGATTATAGTGATAAATAATTTTAAGTGGATTGTGAATATTTTGACGTTTATACATGTATGTATAATTAAAATGTTATTTTCCTCACGTAATATACTGTGAAAATAGTTGATCATATAGTTCATTAGTATACACAATATGTTTTTACGAATACCTATTTTATTGATGATTGATATATAAAACCGAGTAATAATTTTATTGTAAACCAAATCACTTCAAGCCATTTTTCAAGAATTTAACCAAATCACTTGAAGCCATTTTTCAAGGATTTGTTCTTACTTATTAATTTATTATGCAATTAAATATTTTTTACAAATACAATAATTACATTTTGGAATTACAAATAGCTGAGTTAACTTTTATAATAAGTTATCATACTTGTAGTGATTTTGACATTTATAACCTAATTATAATTCTACAAAATTACAACCTCACAATCGGAGTCCTGGCATCGTTTCACTAGTCTGCTTGTGATATATTTGTGATTTTAATTGTAAAAAGTTATTTTAAATAAATGACTTAATATATTTTTGGTATAATAGCCAAGTGCTTTTTAAAATAACATGATACTGATACTATAATATTTTTATACTGACTGTACTATGTACGTACTCGCAAAAAGAAAGTAATGGCTGTGATTTGAATTATTAATGCACTTTGTATGTAATTTATAACTGATTTCTGACTTCTGAACAAATCTCTGATTTAAATTATATACAGAAGTTATTTTAAATATACCACTTAATGTATTTTTGGTTGTATTGCTGAGTGCCTATTTTAAATAACATTAACCTGATACAGATTTTTATACTATCTGTACTTTATACGTACTCGCGAAAAGGAACGAATGGGTGCTGCTGTTATCCCAGGGGTCGAACGGGTACTCAAACCAAGAAAGGGTCAAATCTTTAGGGTCGAAAGGGCTCGTAGCCTTTAAAAGTATATTTTACTTACTACTAACTATAATACTAGTTAAATATTAATTCCATTCCAACACTTTTAAAAAATAAATTATCAGATAATAACTAATTTTGATTTGACTTACTCCTTACGTATTCTTCATTTTAATACTCGTTGATATTGTAGAACGTAGTTATGTGGCTTATAAGTTGGGACATTGTGCCGAAACCCTTTCGTAGCTAGAATAGAATAGAACTGGGACACGAAGTCAGTGAGGTAGGATAAGTATACACAGCAAGAGACGGATATACTATGTGAATTTGGCGTAGCTTGTTAGGACTTTTAGATGAAAGCAAAAGTTGTTGGCAAAGGGATCCTTAATATCATTTTAGACAAATTTATTCGTTTATTTACGATATCTTGGCAAATATTCGTTAAGTATGTCATTATTATAATGCTTTGAAAATATAACTAGAGCTACGTTCTAAACGTAGGATATTACTTTTAAACACTGATCTTAAAAAATATTATTAAAATCTGGTGTAGCAAAGTCGTCCTATTCGTTTAACTGTTTCTCTGTTAGCTTCTTCTAAACCACGTACTGAATTTCATTGTCGTTCAGAAAATTTATTTCAGCAGGTTTATATATTTAATAAATAATAAAACATCCATACATTAAACACGAGTACATTTTACTTCTGAAGGCGTGGCGGGCACCTACCCGTAAGCTGCTTAGTAGTAGTAGTAAGTACTTAATGAAGTAAGAATTATTCCATCAGAATTTTACAAAATTTCCGCAATTATAATGCAAGCATAATAAAGTTTAACAATAAAATTGATATCATTTGTCTAATTAAAAATCTGTTCATCCATTATTTCTAATAAATTCACATTTCGTGCGCAGTTGTGATGAACATTATGAGATTATTTCAGTAGAAGTAGTTAGTAAGTAAAACACTTCCGTGCCGTGTGTAGTACCAGTTTAGTGAACAGATTACTAAAAGAAATGTTTTGAAATTATCTTCCCAAATATTGAGTAGTTCATTTTTCATTTAAGTTTAGCACTAGCACTCTCCGGAAGAGAAATGACCTCTTCTGAGCCGACGATTGCTACAGTCGGAGAAGAAAATAAATGCAGCATCAGGCCAATGGTTGTCCTTGTCATATGTGGCGTATGAGCCCTAAATTTCTTGCTTATTAGCTTTGGCTTACCTTACACCGAACCAGTCTTAATCCACTTGTCGTTGCGACCACAAAACAAACACATATACAATAAATTCTACTTACAGTCGAAACTACAATTGTTTTTGTTTATTTTTCTTAGAAGTTATGGAAACCTCTACTTACCGTCAGGAATACAACATTACATATCTAAATATCTAGGTATTGTTGCTGTGATTGCGGCGTTCTGTAGTGCAGCTATGCTTTACTGCCCCAATTTAAACGGGAAATCTCGCTGCGCTATTTTGGTTATACATACAGAAAAGCGAAATCTATATTCATTAGTGTCATATTACATGATATCCGATATGACCGACTACGGGTAAATATCAGAAACGCTGTTAACTTTTCATACAAATGTCTACATTGTCATTAGTGAGACAAATGAACGTTAATATTTCATGTTTTTTGAAGACCATTACACTCTAGCTAGACCAACGAACTCAAATAATCTTGTTATAGAACTAAATTTAATATTATAGTTATTTAGACATAATTTATGCTACAGAATCTAGTATTATTATTATTATTATTATTATTATTATTATTATATATAACTGTGTATCTTAATATTAGTAAATCACACCAAAGGTATCCCGGACTGAACATGGCTCATCGATCAACATCAATCAGTCACCAACGTCAATAACACGTTCTTGTATCAAAAACTAGCAAAACGAATTTTGTTTCAGCTGAAATCTCTGTACCTACCTGTAGCTAATATTATTAAATTGCCTGTTAACAAGAGTCATATATTAATACTGTTTGCGGTATAAAATCTACTTAGTCAACTATTTTATTACAATTTATTTAAAGGCATCCAGAAATATAAATATACTATTCATATTAGAAAGAAAAAAGTAGGTAAATAAAGTGCATTTAATGTAAATTGTAAACTGTTGAACACGAGGTAATGGAATAACTAATGGCGTATTTATGTATTCCAGTTTTTGTTATTTAATATTCACGGCAAACTTCGTAACATAGTGTTGAGCATCATTTACATATAAATATATACATACAAATATATAAGTACATTTTAATATTATATAATTATTTTTTTTTGCATTTTTTTTCATTATTAATTTAGTTTCGTAGTGTAGTAATGAATTTTTACTATAATGTTAACACAAACAATATTGCAGGTGACTTAGAAACCGTTAGTAAGTTATTTACTGTACAAATCTTATCTTGTTATGTTCTGCTAAACACTTCACACGCGCATTATCTTGATAGTGATAGTTACTTATGTCAATAGACAATAGCTTAGGAATTGAATCAATTAAGTATTTAATTAGTAAATTTTAATGCAACAATAATAAAATAAAATAAATGTGCTTTATCCTTATTGCAACAATTCATTTTGTTACTACCATTATGCTACCAAATTTGCAATCTCGAGTAATTTCAACCTGATAACTCTGCTATCAAGTAGGCTGAGTTTATCAATATTAAGATTCAATCTCTCGTTTTGATTACACAGTGTGTTTACGTAACATTTATATCACTATGTCAAGTTAAGGTGAACGCAGATCTAGTCGCACCGCACGAGCAGCAGTCGCTTTTTGTACTGGCTGCGACGTGGGTGGATGTGCTAGGTTGCACAAAACTTCATATTATCTCCTGGGCTGGCAATCGTCCATTTTCTTGCCCATGGAATTTTATATTGCGAGGGATTAAACCGTGAAATTAAAATGCTCTCTTGAAAACAATGCGATTTCAGAGAAACTTCCTCCCTGGTACGTTATCGTACGTAGGAGGAAGTTCCTCTCGGGTTGTGGAATGAGCCCCGTCGAGATTTTTCCAAAAGATACACGGAGTTCTTGCAAACATCCTGAAAATGAAACTATTTACCTAATGGCAAAGGTCTCCTGAGGCCCTAGACAAGTGTCAAAGATTTCTATTCTATTAAAAAATGTACGGGATTGACATAAGCTAACGCCAAAGCTTATGTCAATCCTATAGACTTTTTTATCTTCCATTAGGTAAATATTTCATTTTCAGGATGTTTAAAAAAAGACAAATGAAAAGGTACTTGCTTATTTTATTATGTTTCTAATTCTCGAGTTAAATCAAATTAGTTTTATTCATTTTAAACTTTTGTGTTGAAAAGATTGTAACTTCAACCAAAATAGTTGCAAGACCAAAAATACTACGTACATACATTATTAACGGACATATCACACAAGTATCCTCGACACACAGACTTATATTGAAGATAGGTACCTATATGAATAAAGTTAGGTAACTAATGTGAGTGTGTGCCTTTTGCAGATTAGACCGTTTGTAAGTGCCGACTTGGCAAAGACAATGGCTCGTGGTTGAACAATTTCTAATAATGTTGGTACGACATTGTTTTCAGTCGTCAGCTAATTTCTTAACCATAGAGAGACTTATATGAATTACTATTATATATTTATTTCTTGTGGATTAATGTTTTATAATAGAAATATGGTTCATGTTTTAATTTATTTTGATTTGTAAAAAACTTATCTTCTCTTTCTATCTTCTTAACATTTTATATAATATAGTTATTATTTTTAATTTAAAATTGGGCAAGGAAGAGACAAAGACATCAGGTGGGTTGTAGGTTCTTGATTGTATAGTTTAGTAACGCTACCTAAAGATTGTGTGTGTGTGTGTGTGTGTGTTTGTGTGAAAATGTTAATTGGTACCTCAAACTCAAAGTAAGTTAAAGGTATCATTTCTCGAGACAGGCTGCACAAGCTTCATAATACTTGGTAATACTGAACCGTGTTCGCTCCTTTGTACGGGTCTCTAAAGAAGGACAGATACAGGTACCTCTAAATTTAAACATATATTTTTTAAATTATATATAATATGTATAAAATGTATGTCTTTTCCTGTCTGTTTCTCCGCTAACTTATTTTAAGCCACACAACTTACTTTCGTTTAAAGCATTCCTTTCGGAAGGTTTATAAGAATAATATATGCATACATAGTAAAGAAAAGCTGAGAATTTCAACAATGTGCGAAGCAGGGTTGAGTTGCTCGTTAAAAGTATATACAAAAGTATATATTCCATTATTAGTTCGGTACAATTTTCCGGCAATGTCTTAGGGGAAGGAGTCTTCACGCTATACCTACAGGATTGACAATCAAAGTAATCTATTAAAGTGTTGCTTAAAGTGTATGTCGATCTAATTGCTAGCATTTATTAGGACGACATTTTCACTTGTTTATCCTCATGTGACACAAAATTTATAGAAAAAAGTGACTTGCGATATTACAGAAAATTTATTTACAATAATTATTTTTTAATCTATACTATTATATAAAGCGGAAGAGTTTGTTTGTTTGAACCCACTAATCTCTGGAACTACCAATCGGATTAAAAAAAATTTTCTTTGCGTATGATAGCCCAGTTCTCAGGGAAGGTTACAGGCAATGTCACGCTACTGGCGACGGGAGCAAAGCAGTAAGCAAACACACGGGTGAAGCCGCGCCACGGAAAGCTAGTTTTTAATATTAGTGTTGAAAAGTTATACATAATCTTTGATAGTGTAAGAAGATAACTTCTAAGTCAAACAGAAAGTAAAATATATTAAGTTATTCGGATAATTTTATCTCCAATGGACATTAATTTTTATGGAATCTCATGCATCTGACCATTTTTAATAAGTACTTTTACTTTGGTAAAAAACTATCTCTATTCTAAAACTATTCTTAATTATTAACATTTCTATCTTACTTCTGATTAAATCAAATTTCTGATCTTTAGAACTCCCAAAATGGATCCATTTCACGAAAATGTCAAGTACCACAGTTCGGTATATATAAGGATTTCATCGCTGACTTGGTTTATAGGAGTTCCTAGTAAATGTGTGGGTGGAATTGAAACATAATATGAAGTGACTTTCAACTTAATCGTCTGAAAAGAATTAATACTCTATTAATCATACATCAATACTCGTATCTATAATATATTTTCTTACACGTTACACGTGCACACAAACGCGTCATTCTAATCAAAATGTTTGGTTCAATTTCGTTATTTTTTGTTAGGCGTACTGGCGCCCTGTGTGTAATTATTTCAAAACATTCCTAACATCCAATAATATTATACCCGCGTACAATGCTGGTTTCATATGAAAACGATCAACAAACCAACAGCATTGGAACGGATTGTGTAAACAATTGATATTGAACTATTTATAAAAGGCAGTCCTATTTAATGTTAATCAGTTTTCGGTTCGAGCGTTTGGAAGCGTTATTAAATTCCCTGCGGTGCTTTGATAAACATTTATTATTTATTTTCAGTTATAACGTAATAAATACCTTTTGAGAATATCGGATAGTATACAGATTGGTGATAAATAAACAAAAATTCAAATGATGAACATATTTATTGTAGATTATGGTAGATATGTGTAAATTTACATTGTATTGGGCTTCAAAAAAGTAGTCACCTATAAAAGATTTAGAAACGAGAATTCGTGTGAAAAAGGCTATCAGCCACACTATGTCCCTTTTTTAAAAACAATATTGATTTTGTTATGTGATTTCTACATATTATCAATTATGTACTCAATACAGTTACATACTCATGATGCATTTACGACAAATCTGGACTAACTTGTAAAAATATCTCAAAGTCATGTTAATAAATAAGTTTTAATCACCGGAGAATAAAAAAAGATTAATACCTTTAACCTTACAAATAGGTCTCCCAGAATTCAACCTAGTGATCAGTACCACTTCTACAACTGTTATTCAAACCAATCAATCACCGTTACCGCACATGCTTAATGAACTCGATACTCAATGAATACGAACGAAACGAACGCCAAAAGAGGTTTTAAATTGTGTACCGAACTAATGGAAGTTTTGATACCTATTTGCTTATAAATATAAATCTGATCAATTAAATAATAGTGTTGGATTTTTTATTAGTCACAAACTAATATATAGGTATATCGACTACCAAAAACAGCGGTAAACATTGAATAGAGATTAGAGAGTCATAGTTATTACGAAATGATGAGTACCTTTACTTTAATAACGTGATTTCTTCCTTTGAGTCATTATTAAGCGTTAGCCATATTAATACCATTCTGTTTTACAGTCCCACTGCAGAGCAAAGGTCTCTTCTCATATAGAGAAGGTATGAACATTAATCGCATTAATTGCTCAGGGCAGATTGGTAATTTCAGACTTTTAAGTCCAGGTTTCCTCACGATGTTGTCCTTCACCGTCAATCAGAAATGTCCAAGATAAACTTCGAAAGTACATATGATTTGAAAAATCACATTTGTAGGTAGTTGCTCGGATTCGAACCCACTACCTCGTTTTTACGAAGCGGGTACCTTATCCACTGGACCATTTCAACAACCATTAGATACTTACTAAAAATAAATGTGGTTACCTAAAAAGACACCTACTACTGATCATTAGCCAATTTTTGCCCAATTTTTGCCACATTGTCATCATATAATATCGGTTACCCGCCACCCATAGCAGAACATCACGTCGCGTCGGTCAACAATAATAATTTAAATGTTTCATTTGTAGTTTTTCAATTTAGAAGTTCAAATATCCGTCAAAATCGAAAAAAAATTGATATCTTTTATACGAATATCTTAAAACCACTTACGTCATAATATTGTTACAAATCTCTATAGACCTCGTCATACAAAACTACGAATATCGCAATAACTTTTCCTTCGAATATGTATTTATAGATTGACAAAAGTAACTTCTAAGGGCATAGAGTATCAATGGTAAACATTATACTATTGAGTGATGTTATAAAACGTATGAATTTCGATGTTCAATTTAATATTTTCTTTCATCTTTTACTCAAAGCTGCTATTTATTGAAACATCTTTTTTATACAGTTTGAGTCAATCACATTTTTATTATAAGGTAGTCATGTAGTATTTATATCGCATAGTCCGCCTAGTTGTACTGTTAGTTTTACTAATAAGTCATGTAAAGCAAGATAATTGTGTTATATAGCTAAGTACCTGTATAATGAGAAAGTGAGGGACATATCCAATAATTCGTCGGGCATGTGTATAGTAGAATTGGCTAAATACTTTGTTTGTTACCCGCTGATTAGAGTGGCTCCGTAGCTTGAGTAGAGTGGAGGATCTTTCACAAGTACACTGATAACTCAGTGTACCTACGTTTTTTCAAAATATATAATGATGGAGTTACCTTCACGCCTGTGATTCAGATCTGTGCCGTACGGAAGAATTTCTTATAAATCCGTGAGCTGGAGAGTTATGGAGAAGATTTTTATATCAAGTCAAATTTAAATATTTTATATTGGAATTAGACACAACCATTGAGTAGGGATATATACCCTAGCGATAACTAACATAATATTTTTGAGCTCTTGCACATGCAATTTTGTCATAAAGGTTTTATTCAAATAACCTTATAATTACACATCCATACACACATTCACACATGCATACACACATTCACACATGCATACACACATTCACTTATGCATATAAACATTCACACACACATCACACACACACTCACACACATCACACACACACACTCACACACACACACACATACACACACACACACACACACACACACATATACACACACACACACACACACACACACACATCATACACACACATCACACACACACTTTTATAATATATAAAAAAATGCAAATTAAGTATGTAAGTATACTTTGGTATACTTACATACTTAATTTGCCATACTTTTTATTATTGGAAGAAAGAGACTAGCTGCCACGACACAGGGAATCCTAGTGTGGAGGCTAGTGATATTTATAAGTAAAATGTTAACTTTTCTTTGGAACAATAAAGTATTATTATTATTATTATTATTCAACTGGTATGTTTGAATAAGGAATGAATTGCAATGTAAATATGGATAATCTTTGCTCGGCACATACTAATAATGGCGGTCATTAGGTAGGCGTAACAGTTGCTATGTTTTACTGAATAAAGTCCCTGCCCTGGTTATATACGCATTTTGTAGAACAAGTATGTCTCATTTTTATTTTTCTTGTATGTCAGTCATTGGTATATAGACAAGCTACGAAATATTGTAGAATATAAAACATTCGTGATATTTTTTATTTGGCTCGTGTCTTTAACCTATATTTATTTATTTATTTATTTATTTATTTATTATGGTCACACCAACAGTACACATATACAACATTGGAAAACAAAATACAGTATTACATAATAGTTCTTATATGTATACCGGTAAAAGGCATGCACAGCTTACACCAAAATAGTGACATTATTAAAGTTATGACTATTTGTTAAAATCAGACATAATAAATTGTACTAAAAGGATTTTAAATTAACAATAATAGCAACATCTCAGTGCAGAAACCTGCAACAAAGTGATGACGAAGATTATGCGAATGATTTCAATATTTTATTTTTGTAGCTTATAAACGAATCGTGAAAGATATCTAACTGGTCGAGTATAACATTTAACCTGTTGTATTCGTTGCACGCACGTATTAAGGGTGAATTTAGTCCGAGATTAGTTCTCACAGATGAATGGCAAAAAGATTTAGTTATAGGATGACGTGGTGGCTTGCTAGGCACTGCCAGCAATAAACGGTTGAATATATCAGTACAGTTTATGCTATTGTTAATTATTTTATGAAGAAAGAGCAGATCGTGAAGCTTACGTCGATTAGATAACGAGGACATTTTAAAATAGTTGAGTCGTTGGTCATAGCTAGCTCTGTGCGTGATACCTTTGGAAACAAAAGCCAAGTGTCTTGTAAACGCACGTTGTATACCTTCAATACGCTGTGAATGTGTAATATAAAAGGGATTCCAGATTTGGCACCCGTATTCTAAATGGCTACGTACCAAAGCATTATATAGTGTTATATGTGTGTGTGCGTGTCTAAAGCCCCTTGTGTTACGCTTTAAGAAACCAAGCATTTGAGCTGCTTTGCCTACGATCGCATTGATGTGGGAAGTAAAATGAAGCTCTTTATCGATTATAACCCCAAGGTCCCTGATCTCGGACACTGTTTGTAGTTCGGCATCTCCAATCCTATAATTAGATATTAGTGAGTTTTTCTTTTTGGTAAACTTAAGATGGTAACATTTGTCTACATTAAGTAGCATATGATTAAGACTACACCACTTCTCTATTCTGTTCAAATCATCTTGGATGAGATCCATGTCTTTTTTTGATTTGATAGGTCTGTATAGTTTCAAGTCATCTGCAAAAAGCAGACAGTTGCAGTTATGTATGACAGAAGTTATGTCATTTATAAATATGAGAAACAAAATAGGTCCTAAATGGGATCCCTGGGGCACTCCAGAAACCGCATAATAAGAATTAGAGTTGAAGCCGTTGACAGAAACTATTTGAAGTCTTTTTGCTAAGTAAGATTCAAACCAGTGTAGCAGCGAACCCATAATACCAAAATAGCTCAATTTTTTAATTAAGATTTTATGGTTTACCATGTCAAATGCGCTGGTAAAATCGGTGTATACCGCGTCAACTTCTTCGCCCTTATCGAGATGCTTAGATATGTCCGACACAAACGAGCACAGATTAGTAACCGTCGAGCGACCAGATCGGAATCCATGTTGATTAGGCGACAATAGCTCATTAATGTGGTTTGTCAAAAGTGGACATATAAGGGATTCAAAAAGTTTCGAGAAACATGACAAGATGGCTATAGGACGATAGTTTTTAGCGTTGCCTGGATCGTCTTTTTTATATAATGGTAGTATTCTTGCTTTTTTCCATTCATCGGGAAAACGACCCGATTTTAATGATTCGTTAAATATCAAAGCAAGTGGTAGACTCAAAACTATACTGCAGCGTTTGATAAACACAGGAGGTATACCATCTGGACCAGCACATTTAAAAATATCTAGTTTTTTTATTTTTGCAACCACTTCTCGCTCAGTAAATTTAATATTGGCAAAGCATTTAACCTGATGAAAAAAACTCACATAAGGTAGGTCGAAGGATATATCACTCTCAGGGCTGTATACGGAAGAAAATTGGCTCGCAAATAGGTTAGCTATTTCAGGTCCTGTATTAGCAGCCACGTCTTCTCTAAATATTTGAGATGGAATTGTGGAATTACCTTTGTTTTTCTCTTTAATGTACTGCCAAAATGCTTTGGGATTTTTAACAATGTTGAGCTCAGTATTGCATTTGTATTGAGAGTAACATGTACGATATAATTTATTGCAGTGTTGGCGTAAAGATTGAAAAGAAACCAAGTCTAAAGGATTCTTATATTTACGATATTTTAACCTAAATTTCTCTATCTATATACCTTTATACCTAGTTTATTGCTTCCAAGGTCAGTATTA
Source organism: Parascotia fuliginaria (assembly GCA_963082885.1). Classification (NCBI taxonomy): domain Eukaryota; kingdom Metazoa; phylum Arthropoda; class Insecta; order Lepidoptera; family Erebidae; genus Parascotia; species Parascotia fuliginaria. The sequence continues at coordinate 7,781,250 of OY720173.1, read as the reverse complement.
ATTAAACAACAAAATACATACTTTATTTTGGTTCATTGCATTAAAATGATTCAATAAATAACAAACTTATGTTTTATGAAAGTCACGGCATGCTTATTAAGTAATATGTAGTATTTTGACGTAGTCCATCCAGAGCATCCGTCCTAAGAGCACCTAGCCTAGTTCACGTTGAGCACCCATCAATATTTTAACCACAGGGAGCACCTGCCAAAAATTTTGAAAGGTGCTCAACGTGGACTAGACTGAGTGCTTAACGCGCAGGTGCTCTTCGGACAGGTGCTCTGGGTGGACTAAGTCGTATTTATCGCGTTATTTTCAAATTAGTTAAGCCGTATTGATTAGAATTGAAAAACGATTATATTTATATAATTTTATTATAAGTAATCCTTATTTAAAAAATTATACAAGCAGTTCAAGGACTAGCACCATTTTAGCACTTGCTGAGGCAGATAAGTCGCAAGTAATTTTTTAAAGCTTAGTTTAACGAGGAACAAATTTGACTTTTCCACCGCTTTTGGGGCCTAAAATGACGCTGTAAGGATCACTCGCTACTATGTATTCTTCAGCAGGCTCAAATCTGTATTTCACCATCATGTGAGCGAGCGCGGTGCGTACTTGCATCAATCCGTAACGTTTACCTGAATGAACATAGGAAAATATTAATATAGACCGGTTAGATTAGACGATAAAGATGTTGTGTGTGATGAAACTAGTACAAATTGTATAAGACTTAAGTTGATTTTGCTTTACCAATTAAATTGGCTATACCATGCCATGTTTGACTCCCGGATGTCTAGATCTTTGGGTTGGTCACACTCGTGAGGTTTATAATTGCAACTATTTACCATAATACAGGATATTTTATAAACTAGCTAAGAATGTAGCACTTCAGTCATCTCATTGGCGAAAAAGTACAAATATATTTTGCAAAATATTCAAATGACTTTTTTTCATCGTGTTTTTAAGAATACCTATATTGAATATGTAGTAATTGTTATATATACATACCTATACAAAATCTTGGTCCTTCTCCAAACGGTAGGAATGTGAAGTCATGGTTATCGTTATCAGTAGACACGCCGAACCTTTCAGGACGCCATACCTCAGGCTCAGGGTGGTACTCCTCATTGTAGTGGATAGCATGCACGTTTATATACACTGGTGTGCCTGGCTCTAGCGTCAGGCTGTCTGATACCTTATAGTGTGTGTTACAAACTCGATCTAGGAACGCGAGTGTAGGGTATTTTCTTAATGTCTCTGGAAGATCAGTGATAGTCAGTATACATAACTACACTAATAGAATATATAATGTACGTGTATTCGACTAGAAAATGAGCACGATATTCATTTAATAGTTTTAAAAGTATTATAGGATATCGGTTTCGGATAAAGGTACGGATCAGTGGCGAAGAGTGACGTTTTGTAAGAGGGAAGCCGGCGCAAAAATTGCTTACCTTGAAGCACGACGTATGGTCTATTTCTACACTTTAATAGATATTATAGTTTTGTGATTTATCTCAAAAGGGAAGCCGGTAGGAATCGGGTTATATGGACTCTTCGCCACTGGTACGGATACTGCAACCACTTTGGCTTGCCAGAATCATAAATGGCACTTAAAAAATGGGTACAAAAATATCACTACAATATTATGACAAACCTTTTATACATGAAGTAAGATAGTTTACTTCTAATAAATCATTGAAATCCAAAACATCTTTTCCTTTTTCTTCTAAAGTTTTTGTGATTTCTTGGTATAGTTTTTCCTTTAAATAGAACACAGATAATCAATATTGATTGAAGTAAAATCATTCTGTTTAACGTGAAACATTAGCAACTAAGATACATTTTACTTTCTTTGAGATGCCTTAATAATTTTTATCACTATTCCATAGACGACTTTCGGAGAGATTGATGATGATAAACATAATTTCAGCGATAGGTATGGCTACTTTAGTGGTGCAGCAACTCACGTTGTATGTAAATACAAAAGAATAATAATCTCGATTTCTAAAGAAACGAGTAACAAGTTAGCTTTAAATAAACAAAATTTATCAACATTTATTTTGATGGATGGGTCATTAATATCTAAATGCATGATATTACCTAAAAATTAAGTATAGATTTTATCTGTCCATCCGTACATCAGTCATCAGTTTTATTATCGCAATTAATGATGCATATCATACCAATTCATAAAGTGTAATAAGCTGTAATCGCCAGAACTATCTTTGATTATATATCTATTGGGTAAGTAAATACCTATTTATACAACATTTTAGTTTTTTTTTATCATGGCCATATTTTTGTCATTTCAAGAACTGCAGTAGCGCGGTTATTGCACACGTTCATAGTCAAAGAAAACATAATTATGATCGTACATGATAATCAGAACAAACTGTAAGGAAGTTTATGTGAAGACAAAGTTGCTTACATGAGAAGAACAATGATATTGGGTTTTCGTTTTGGAGATAGAAGGGATATAGCGAGATTTATTTCTTAAAGTGAAGAAGTTAGTTTGATTGTCTATGCCGATAAGATTGCCAAATATAACAGAACGGTTTTTATGCATAACCTAATATGTTTATAAGTGTATTAATGTAGGTATAATAATTGTGTAGTTTTTGCAGTTTTATTTTTCAAATACGTCTAAAAAACTAGCAAATCTACATTTAAATTTATTTATTAATGACTTGTTACTATAAAACTCGTTCCGTCAGGTATACGAGTATTTTGGCATGCCCTATCTAAGTACTTAAGTGAATCATAATTTCAGCAGAAAAACAGGCATGACTGCACAAAGGTCTTAAGCATTTGATAGTTTGCTGTAGATTGAATAAATTTAAAGTTCAAATATATCTACCTGTTCATCAGGATGGTATGCTAATTCATGGAGGCAGTAGCTTAATGTGGTTGACGACGTTTCAATAGCACCGAGGATGAACACTGCCGCTTGTGCCAACATTAAGTTATCAGCTAATTCTAAAGGAAACATGTTAAATATTTAATTTTGTGCAAAGTAAAGTTATCGCTAAGCTCCGTGGCTTTCTAATATTAGATCGTACTCTGCTGTAAATTAATAAAAATAAATTATTGTATCATTAAACTAGCTTTCCGCGGCGCGTTTTCGGTTTCACCCGCGTCTTTGTTTACTACTCTGCTCACGTCGCCAGTAGCGTAATGTTATATAGCCTAAAACCTTTCTCAAGAATTGAGCTATCATACTGGTAGTTCCAAAGATTAGCGCGTTCGAACAATCATACAAACTCTTTCGCTTTAAAAAACAGTATAGATATAATTCGGCTTTCATGGGAACTGTATTCAGTAGAGATCACCAATACTTTTTAAAAAGGTTGGTGTTGTAATAAAAATGTAGGTATTATTTAAAAGAATTAGTTTCGATGATATATTTAAAAACAAAACTTACGCGTGTCGGCGTCAGCGGGTAGTTTCAAGTTCTCTTTTAATTTCAGTAAGTGATTAACGAGATCTTTGTCTGAAGTTTTGTCCGTTTCCTTGCGTTTGTCAACCACGTCCCAGAACAATTGTTTCACATATGAAGTTGCAGGTGCAGAAAAAAATTTCAACCTTAAAAAGAAAAAGAAAAGAACACTATATACAAGATATTTTAAAATTAAATATAATATAGTATAGATATGTTAGTACCTCATAAAACCTGCAATCACTGGCATAAAGAAGATCAAAGTGAATTCAAATCCTCTCCAGAAGGTCCATCGCACCATGTGACGTGTGATGAACCAGAGTGGTGAAGTGAGGTCCTTTAGTGCACTCACTCTCAAACCAAACACGGTATACCCCACCGTGTCGGAAGTATACATTGAGAACAGCTCCTGTTACAATAAAAAAGAAGCTTTTATTGTGTCAAACCAAAAAATGGTTCATTTAATGTTAATCAGTTAATGTAATGTTTAAAAACAGAAGTTTATCTCTTGAATTGTGATTTTATCCTAAATTAACGTGCCTTTGTCTTACCGCTCATCTGAGTAAAAAAATATAAGCGTCCCAGAGAACTAAATTTTCTAACGTCATAGTCAAACCTATATACTCCTAATATGAGTTCATCTCCATTTACACCGTGTTAAAATAAATTAAAATATTACTTAAAAAAATGTGACCTACTTCCCACTTGCGATTGCTTGCATAGAAGTAACGTAACTATATTATTCAAGACGCGTGCATGATGCGGGCTTGCTAAAAGCGTTCTTTGTACCCGTATTTTATAATTGCTTTGAATCTCTACCTACTAGTGCTAGATTCACTTTACCTAAGTATGGAAGTCCTTAGTCCCTTTTTAATGTTATCCAAGTGTGAAACCTTTGTGTATTTCTAAAGAGATTTGTAGCTCTATCAAATATAACATGCGTAAAATTATGATATACAAATAAGAAATATGGGTTCAAAATAAGTTTCTAAATTACTCTACATTTATCAAACAAATTACAATGCTTGGAAAATTGAACGGATTCTATGGTAATTTTCTGTGATTTCTCAAAAGCATTTGACTGCGTGGAATACAATACGCTCTTGGTGAAACTCATTTACTACGTTATTAAGGATTTTGCACTTAATCATATTATATACCGTACCTAGAGCAGAATTTCTGCCACATACTTACTATTTACAGAATACATCTTTTATCATAATTATGTGTTTGAAGCTATTCACTGTCCAGCTCAAGTCCAAACTTGTACTGCTGCAAAATACCAATAAATCGAAGTGCGCTAAATTTTCAAATCCAATATGTTGATATATAAAACTTTAACAATTTTTGGTTATTGAATCTTCAGGTCGCAAACTTTTATTTTAATATTTAGGTGTTACCTAATTAAAGAGAGTAAATATTGCAGAATTAACGCTAAGAAATCACAATTAACCTACGAGCTAAATGCTATTATGCTAGGAGGTACGCAATAATATATCTAGTACCTATTTAATTTACCTATGTAATATACGATTATAAAGATCAATAAAGTCACGATTGATTAAGTACAGAAAATACTTGACTTGAGAAGCCGCAATTACTGATTTTTGAATAAATTATGATTTGGTCTCTACGTATATGTAAGCGTTTGAATAAGTATTCAATATCAATAAAGTTAATGGATAATACGCTTGCGTCCAGGATCTTGATGCGGTCTATGATTTATTCGTATTCGTACTTTTCCATTGTCATTGTTTTCTGCTTTGCTGTTTTTCGGATTCTCTCCTGTTCATGATATTGTTAATAAGTCAATTTTATGCAATATAATGTTATTGTAACGGTATTTATGATAGTCATAATCTTTTACAGAATACATAAGTTCGAATATTACTTCAGAGGATATTTTTTGTTATGATTCAATAATAAAAATACCAAGCGGTTCTCATGATAACCTTGATAGCACTGTCGCGCACAGTTTAAAAAATAAACATACAAGTTGCAGACAGAATAGCTTGTGACATAGTTAGATAGTTTATAGTTAGATAATTGTATTTTGTTAAACTATGACTACTATTTTACCTTACCTTTAAATCCACAGGTTTCTTGTTTTCTATATAGTCGGTCTGTATCCTTCGTACTAATTCTGCGGAATTAATGTTCATCAGTTCAGTGATGCCCTTTAGACGTAAACTTGTAAACATTGGAGCTAACTCGTGCCTCATGGTGGCCCATATCGGATTCTGTAAAAATATCATGATGACACATGTTGTTGTTGTTGTATTATTTCACACACAAAACGGTTTAACACTTTCGCGGACACAACGTAATAGTACGTCATGACTTGAGACTTAGATACGGCAGAACGTATGATGACGTTCAAAAACAGAATATTATATACGGCAGGGCGTTGATATCCGGCCAATTTTAATGCAAATACTCGTTATATGGTACCTTGTGTCACAACATATCGAAAGCTCGAAACTTAACTGTCACGTAAAGTTTGTTTTTAATCGTTGCCAAAATGTGCTGTTGATTATACGTGGCGATACTACACACAAACGCACACCGTGTATATACGCCCCCCGCGCCTCACCGCGTCTTTACATTCAGTGTGGCTGTGTCACGGGAGCGAGGTACGCGCGTTCCATCTGCGCGGGAGTGGCGAATCGTAATATTTGCTGATAAATAAACATCCTAAGTACATACAATTAGATAGATAAACTCAAGAGAAACCTAATGAGAATTTTAGAAGATTCTGATGACTCTAACGAGGTGGACCCATTCCAGGATCGTGATGGCACGGATGGATGATTGACGTGATTACACGGTTGTGTCATATTAACTTATAAACATCTAATGCCATAGAACACAACGTAATTAAACGCCAAATATAATTGTATGGCAATCTATTGTGTCATTCTAGAACACAATTTAAACTGAGACTGTCCACGAACGTGTTAAATGCAGCATGTGCTCTCTTTGGAACAACAAATACTAAGACACAAAACTGCGAGTCGCAGTTAACTTTCTCAATTCATCAAAGTATTGATTTTAGTGTGACTTATGAAGTGGCAGGTTTATGTGTTTTTTTCATTATTGTAGTTAATATAAGTTATCACTAAATTGATATTAAATTATATTCAAAATAAAATAAAAGTTAATAATACCTTTACAGTAAACAAATTTAGTGCACCCAGCGGATCGTCCTCATGTCCTGGGAAACTGTATCTATTTTGAAAACTGTCAAAATCCTTCACAAGTACTCTCTTTGCAAGTTCTTTTGAATTCACCATCAACGTTGGTTTCCATCCCAAAAATATTCCTACATAGTCTTTATTCTTATGTTTCTGGTATAAGTCGAACATGATATCCCATGAACTCGTTCTCATGAGACCTCCGAGACTGCCAACGAGAATAGACGGCTCCTCGTAGGGGACACCGCGGTCTCTCCAGTAACCATAGTTACGGCGATAGAATAAATAAATTAAAGTAAGACACAACACTACAAGAACTAAGAACGCTTGAATAATGGTTTCGAACATTATTACAATTTTTTGGACCACACGTTTCAATTAAAATGTCATTTATTTCATATTGACTGTTTTCGTACTTATTTTTACTAGTTCGTACGTTATCTCTCAACGACGGAGCAGAAGTGAGTAAGAACACCTATTACGATATTTTTTTAGTGATAATATTACTTCACTGAATTGATAATGATTTTCAATACTTCTTGTTCAGTTTAACGCGTGTATTGATAGTGTGCCTATTAATTAAAATAATTAACGTATTTTATCTAATTTATTGATAATTTCATAATGTGATATAGATCATTTTGACGTACTTAGTGGTTAAATCACATTATGCATGCAGATTTGAATTTCAAACCGAATAAAATCAATATACATATTTTTACTTTCTAAATAAATTATATATACTCGCACTAATAATATTGATTAATATGGAAATTACTTTGTTATTTTGTGTTAGCGGCAATAGATCTACAGAAAGGTTCTTCATATTTAGTATTTAAATCAAAATAGCAAATGCAAATACTGTAATTTTTTAAGCAGCCGTATAATGGGATGGTACCAAAACAAACGGTTCTGCAGTAAGTAAGCTTAATTGCTACTAGTGAATACATTATGCGTGTGCGACTCCTATTCTACAAGATTGTGAATGCTCCAGGAAACTATATTTATTTTACTAACATTAAACTGTTTCGTTTCGTTTAACTTTACATAATTCCTTAATAGTTATGTAAAACGAACTAGTCTATAAATAAATATAGTACGAGTATATCACACAAGTATATGACCGAATTAATGATAAGTTTAGTCGTTAAATAATTAATGTATTAGATTACTATGTGTATGTATACTATTAGTTTTTAATATTTTATTGCAATGTTTATATAATTCATCACATGTGGGCAATACTAATTAACGATAATAATAATACTAATTGCGAATCAATATAATTTTGAAATAAGAGAACGCTCAATCGCTCTGCTACCGTGACTGCTTATCCATATAATGCATACTGGCGACATTACATAGATTTGCCATTTTTTTTACTGCTAAAACATAAATTACATTAATGAGACAATAAACCGTGACGTCTTCTAGATAGGATGTTAATTTCTTCTAGGCAGTCGGTGCGAAAACAATTAAACAATCTCCCAGACAGTCATTGCGAAAGCAATTAAACAAAGTCCCGTATTAATTTTATTTTAATTTAATGCCGCTGTAAACATTTTATATCTTCTATGGTTATAACGCACGTGTTCTAAATACCTGACGTCATGAATTAACTTTGGCCAGAACGGCTAAGCTTAATGAGTAAACGTCACTTTTCAGTAGTTGAAGTTTAAAGGGGCTTTTTTTGCTACGGCCTGGCGGCTTAGAAATGAGCTAGAGATGTCAATACTCTCTATGGGCGCTAGCTATTTAAAAGGTAAGATAAGGTCTTTACGTAGCCCATTTGGTTTAACTCAAACTCAAAGCATTTGTTTTATTTAGATCATAAAGTATGATGCTTATGAAAAGTCAATATTACATGAAGTCAACCAATTGACCTACAGCCAGTTCGCTGACGAGGTAGAAGAAAAGAAACCCACGCCACTCTTCAATCGCCAGATAATTACAGTTATTTGTATGAGTTACAATTTAAACACTCAACGCAAGCAAAGAACAATACAAAGTAATTATTACAAATTAATCATATAATTACTAAAATTTAATTAATGTATCACTTATCCTATAACTGTAGGTACTAGCTACACTATCCTATCTCCAAAGCGTAATTTCGTAGTGCTCAACTTTGTAGTGCTTCACTTAGAGCAGATTATCTAGCTAGAACTTCGCTAATACGAGCCAATCTTGTCTTTTAAAAAAACTCAAATCCAGTAGATGTGTAGATTGTTCAATGAATGTATAATAGAATTCGTAATGAAAGAATTGGATAGATTTAGCAGAAAATAAAAGTGCTTAGTAATAACATAGGATCGTTTGGTTGAATTACTAGTGGAAAAGCGTACGTTCCTACTCCGAAAAGTTTTCAAATTCAGACAGACACTAGACCAGACACTAAAATGTCCAACAGTACTCGCTGGCTGCAATATAAGAGTTCAGGTCACACTTTGCATAATACACATAGCACTGGTAGTTTATTGGTTGTACTCTGAAGATTTGTTTTTAGGGGGGATTTTCAGGGGAGATTTGTGGAATAATAAAATAAATAAATAAATAATATGTGGACACTATCACACATCGTCATCTAGTCCCAAGCTAAGCAGAGCTTGTGTTATGGGTACTAGATAATTGAAATATAATACTTATACATACTTATTTTTTTTTTTTGTAAATACATACTTAGAATACATAGAAAACACCCAAACTGAAGACAAATACAAATGTTCATCACACAAATATTTGCCTTCCGCGGGAATCGAACCCACGACACCCGGCGTCGCAGTCAGTTACACTAACCACTAGACCAACGGTGCAGTCGAATAAGCCTATATGACTTACATTGTGAAGTAAACGTGTTTGAACGCGCTAATCTCTGGAACTATAAGGTGGAATTGAATAATTAATTTTGTGTACGTGCCCAGTTCTTGAGGAAGGTTATAGGCTATTTATCATCACGCTATTGACGACGGGAGCTGGCAGTAATCAAAGACGCGGATGAAACCGCGCTGCGGTAAGCTAGTAATTAATCAACATATTTTATTGCCAATTTTCATCTACTGATTTGTTTGTGTGATGCTTATATTAAGAATAAAGTTTCTAATGATTACTGAAAGAATTAGTCAAATATTATAAAGCCTTTTGATTATAGTATTGGTATGGAATAATTATTCGGCACAGTTTATTGTCATAACTTGTATAGCTCAAAAGGCCATCCAACTTGAATGCAACTGGGTACGATAATATGTTTGTTAAACGTCCAAATACTTATGGATTTAGGTATCATAACAGTGGTGTTCTGAAATGATAGGCTTCTGCTCAGAGCAGGTAAGAGTTCAATAATTGCAAAGGTTTTTCTTAAGAATAGCTGTTAATCCTGACTTACAGGATGATGAATATAAAAATGAGTGTAGTTTTCTTTTATCTCCACACGTAACTGATTTTTTTATAATCAACTTTTATCTACATACACTACACACAAAGGTTAAGCAAGTTAAAAATCCTCTTCAGTTACTCAAATTTCACGGTTCAGGTATCCATGAAATTGGCAAAAAAGCAATGACAGCGCAGGATATTCAAGTGTCGTCTAGCGCAACACTGGCACCGGTCTAATTGAATAACAAAATATGGCAGTGGATGCATGTCGGGTCAGAACACACCTGATTCGATGGCGATTGGGTAACTGCAAACACGGTTATAAATTTTATTGTCTTTGATTTAGCTTTGTGTTATAATTTATTTAAATATAATTATATATCGTATATTAACGCTACTTTGTATTCTGTAAACCAAAAATTATATTAATTGTAATATCTTGAACACCGACCGTGACCCTGCTTCGCACACGTGGACAGTATTATGTTTTTACGAGAAAAATACAAAATATTGAAATTATTGGAGTTTCTCTAACATAATTATATATACATTAATACATGACATACATAAAACTTATATAAAAACTGCTCTAAACGATAGTAAAAACCGTATCGAAGTTCGTTGCGTGGTTTAAAAGAAATTAGCAGAGAAACAGAATAAAACATAAACCTTAGAGATTTAAAACAAAAAGCAACGTCTACTCCAAAGATTTGTTGAAAGCTTAATGTTGCAAGTGAAATATTTAATGACCACAAAAGTGCGAAAGGAGGAGCAAATAAAAGGCTAACAGAAGCATTTTACTGTAGCACAGTAGCTCCATTTCAAATCGGCCTCAATGAAAATGCAATTACATCGCGGTGAACGTGAATCTACAAAGGAAATTATGACCTTAAGTGGAGAATTAAAAACAGACGAGGGAGGACTGCGAACAGTTGCGTAACTTAACCCTTTATTTTTAGTTTAATTTTGCTCAGATAGACAGTTATTTCAGACTTGGATTGACGCTATAGATTATAGAGAGAATAGAAGATGCCACAAGGCGAGGTGGCGGCGACATAATTATCTATTATAACCGTCTATTTTAGGGATGTCATTTTTTAAATCATTTATTTGGAACTAAACTTTTTACAATTATGTTGTAAACCCACCAAACTGCGCAGCAGTTTGTCGGCGGGAACAGCGCTTATTTTAGTACAGCTTGTTCCTTATAACTAGTCTAGTTTAGAACATAGAAAAGTAAAAAATAAAATAACAGGTAATGAACTTAATAAACATGGACAAGACTAAAGTCATGACCAATGTCCATGTTACACCCACTCCTATTACGATCGGAGGCTCGATGCACGTATTCGTTGACGAGTACATATACTTGGGACAAACAGTCCGATTAGGTAAGCCCGATTTCGAGATAAAGGTCATTCGCCGAATTCAACTCGGCTGGGCAGCGTTCGGGAAGCTACATCATATCTTCTCTTCCGCACTATCGCAGTGTCTCAAGACCAAGGTGGTGTTGTGTGTTGCTAGTGATGACATACGAAGCAACGACGTGGTCGCTAACTATGGGTCTTATCCGAAGGCTCAGAGGGCGATTAAGCGGGCTATGTTAGGCGTCTCCCTGCGCGATCGTTTGAGAAACGAAGAAATCCGCAGGCGAACCAAAGTAACTGACATAGCTCGCAGAGTTGCTTCCCTGAAGTAGCAAAGGGCAGGACACATAGCTCGCAGAACTGACGGCCGCTGGAGCAGAAAGGTTCTAGAGTGGCGACCACGAACCGGAAGACGCAGCGAGGGCAGACCCCTCACAAGGTGGACCGATGATCTTATAAGGGTGGCGGGCAACCGATGGTTGAGAGCTTATGTCCAGCAATGGACGTTTTTTTTGGCTGATATGATGATGATATGATGGTTTTGTTTTAGAAATGAAATTATGATAACACTTTACGTCACTATTCGAGAAAATTGCTTGCAGATGTATGTATCTATTTATATTATATAGATCTTAAGTGTTTAGTTGTCCATTACTTTACATATTATTTCTATTATACGGACTACGTATGCGTTTAAATTATATCTGACGAATGCAGATAAGGATATGCGTACATGTAGATATGACATGTCGTGTTACAGGCTAGATTAGGTCACCGACGAGAGCAATGTTCTGTTTGTTTTGATTTATCAATTTTATCCTATGTTTTCACTTGTGGTAGAAATTATTAAAATTGAAAGAAAGAGGAAGATACGCGAGATACGGAGATTATTGGGAGCAATTAAATAAAAAATATAAGTACTTATCAAGTTTACAGTATCAAATTCGTTATGAATCTTAATTAAAAAATTGTAAATGCATTAGTAGTAAATAAAACATATTATATAATGCTTTAAATTCACTTAGCATTTATTTAAATAATAATATTTTATTAATTATATAATATTCAACACTCTTTACTGCTGAAAATTAATTATGTACAGTTTCTGGAGGATCGCCTTTATCTATAGCAATCTTGATCGCGTCGCATTAACGCATAAATTATAGTATACACTACAACTAGCACTCCGCAGCGCGGTTTCACCCGCGGTAAGTTACATCTTTGGTTAATACTCTGTTCCCGTCGCCAGTAGCGTAATATTATAAAGCTAGTAGCGAAATATTATATACCTTCCACGAGAACTGGGCTGTTAAACGCAAAAATAATTGTTCAAATCCGACTGGTAGTTCCAGAGATTAGCGCGTTCAAACAAACAAACTCTTTCGCTTTATTTATTAGTACAGATATAGGTATGCTGAATTATAGCTAGAACAGAAAACAGTAGTACAGCGTAGTATAATCTGTCCTTAACAAATTAAAGTCTAGATTATAGAACAGAAAAGTTGGTTAGTAACTCTTTATTGGTACCTGTTCATTGTATAAAGCCTATTTCATTCTACTTAGCGCTAGTAAAAGTCCATTGTCACGAGGAGATTTGCCTAAGTAAATTTTCGAACAGATAACATCGTGCGATTCTTTGGTACTCTCGGGTTTTAGTAGAATGTACGTAGGTATCGCACTCTTTTCTATGTCGAACGTTGATATCACCGGTGAGATAGTTTGTAGAAGTTTTTTTTTTTGTAAGATAGTTTTAGGTTACTTTATTAATGCTGTAAGTTTGTTAACGTCATACTTGAATGTATTTGGAAACCTATTTATTGTTCTTTTTCAATTTCCAAAAGAAAAAAATATTAATACAACTTGCAAACAAGAATATGGTTTATTGTTTGATTTTTATACAACTTCGATGACAAACACATACGGTACATCTAATGATTAGTACCTAGTTATCGTAAGCTATAGACAGAGCGGTATTCTCATTGCAAGCCGTTGCCGCTGTGACAAAGTAAATAATTAAGACGAAAGCAAAGGCGACAAGGAATGTTCTGCAGTAAGTTTTTAATCACTGGAAAACATATATTATTTAAGACACTTTTAATTTCACAAATAAGTGCTCTAGAATTCTATATCGTAGCACTCTCACTACATAATTATCCTAAATGAACTCGATACTGAACAAACAAACGCGTCAAAAGTGGTTTTGGCTAGTGCACGGAGCTAATTGAAGGATTGATGACTACTTTCTTCTAAAGGTAAATCAAATATTGAATGTCGCTGAAAATTATTTTTATTCAGAAGTTACAAATTGGTAGCGACTCTCGAAAATCACTAGTCACAGTCTGTAACACTCGAATAAAATCCGAAATTTGCGGCTCCTATTATGAAAGTAACAATGGGTTTTGTCATGTTCTTTAAGGTTCTCTTTGTTACATACATACATGCCATAGAGTATTTCTTCTTTCATCTTTGTTACATATTTTTATATTATGATTTATTAACTGCTCTTACTTTGTTTATCTCTGCACCACCTACGGATGACTGGTAGAGAATGCTTAAAGTATTAAGTCCGCCTATCAGTGGCGAAGGGTGACTTTTTGTCAGAGAGAAGCCGGGGCAAAAATTGCTTAGCTTGAAGCGCGACGTATGATCTATTTCTATACTTTTTAATAGATATTAATTATTTATCGTAAGAGAGATATTAAAATGTTTAATAAACCCAATATTTTCTTTATAAGTTATTGTCATATCTGGGCGAGCACGATCTTTCTAAAATACATGTTTTTTGTTTTCAAAAATTAACTTTCAGAAACGTGTTTTCTAAGATAATAAATAATTCAGGCAACAATTTAATGCTACTAGCGTCGTAGACACAGAAATCAGAATCATACTACGCTCTAAGCTCGGCGCAGCTCCCGCCGCCCGGTCACGCTAAGGACGTCAACTGAGGAGGGCTACTTCAAACTAGTCTAAACCCACAGTAATAGCCCGCATAGTAGAAAACTTATTCTACAATATTAAAACAAAACATTAAACATACTACTACAATAAAAAAGTTTAGGTACAGTACAAAAATTTTAAAATTCTCAATTTTCACTACCTATCGAAAATTCCTAATAGCTTCTAAATGGATTACCCTATTTAAATAATTTCTTTTGCCCTATCTGTTATAGACCTAAACCTATCAAATGACACTAAAAACAATACAATATCTACATAAACAAAAAATCATGTTTTCAAATTACGTATTCATGCGTGTCTCAAGTGGGCGGCACTTGCGCTGCGCTCGTACCTACTTACTAGGTATTCCCAATATTTTCCAATAACTCCGAGATATCGTGTCCAAGCATGAAGGTGCGTTGCTTAGCGCACTTTGTATGTAGATTACCTTCTGAGTAATCATCTTCACTAAATTACTTTCTACTTGTTACTTTCATAATATTTTAATTAAAGTCTATATACGCTTAGAACTACTTACTAAACAAAATTTATTATGTTCACTCTTTTACAGTACACGTTACACAAACGCTACCCTACACAAACTATATTTCGAGATACTTTATTATAGAATTAAAACAAAAACAAACAAAATATTGCTTTCGTGTTTGTAAATAATGAACTTTAAATGAAATGTCAACAACGGAGTTACCAATACTCAAAAATATTTGTCCCCAAACGTAAACCAAAAAATCTCTAGAAATGAAATCATAAATCACCAATAACCGGGGCGGTTCAACTTTATTTAATTAATTACTTTATTTTTACTAATTTTTAATTACGTTTTTTCATTTTCAAAACCTCATATTATTTATTATCTGATTTATTTTAGCAGCTAAGTTGTTAACCCTGACATGCACATCTCTTTCTTGTTAAATTTTCGTGCTTCGTACGTTCTGGAATGTAGCTTTGTTGTCTGTCTCGCTTACACCTACGCAATTTGAATGTTCTGTCTCTGTCATAAGCCGGCAAATACCGGGTTATACTCCACCTATATTACGCGTAATTTAACTATGAACTTAGTTACTTGGAACGTACGATTTCCTATAATATGGATTCCTCTCAATTCCTGCGGCTTATTTCATAACAATTTTACAATTTGGTGCCAATGCGAAGACGTTTTGAAATGTTTTCATTTTATTTAAGTTTATTATTACCAGAGTAGAAAGACAAGATAGTTTATAAGGTGTTTTTAAAATGTTTTAAAGTTATTTTAGTTAAATATACCAGTGAAAATAGATTATATTTTTATTAATAGACACTTTGTGATTTATCTCAAAGGGAAGCCGGTAGGAATCGGGTTATATGGACCCTTCGCCACTGCGCCTATGTATATATGTTTAAATAAATAAATATTACACACAGCAAAAAATTCTCAATGTGTGCCACGAATATATTTAACCATTGTATAACCTATATTATTTTCAATGTTTTAACAGTTTCCAATTTTCTTTGATATTTTGATAGCAAACTAACACCAATACTTAATCCATTTGCCAAGTGTCAAATTCTAACTCAAACTCAAAACATTTATTTCATTTGAAAAGTCAACATTTCATGAAGTCAGCTAATTGACCTACAGCCAGTTCGCTGACGAGGTAAAAGAACTGGCAAGAAACTCACGCCACTCTTTTCAATCACCAGATAATTACAGTTATTTGTATGAGTTACAATTTAAACACTCAACGCAACCAAAAAACCATAGAAAGTAATTATTAAAAATTAACCAATAAAATATAATTACTAAGATTAAAGAAAGAACCTCTTAGCCCTTATTCTTATTTCTGACCCTGCTAAAGTTGCTACACATGGACAGCTTGCAGTGTCTTTTTCCTACCATGACCTTATATACCTTTTCTTATAAAATTCGTCCTCCAAAACGCAAGAGTAAATTTCTCCTACTTTGCAGTTTCAAAAACATTGATCTGGATCGCTTAAGAACTGATATAGGCAGAGTTGATTGGTCTGCTGTTTACAGCTGCAATGATTTGGACATCAAGGTGTCTACTTTCACTAATAATTTATTAGATTTATACAATAAACACGCTCCTCTCAAGAAAGTGAAAGTGAAGCACCTACCTGCACCTTGACTATCCGAACACCATCAAAATATTTATGGCAAAAAGAGATAAGGCTAAGCGAAAGTACAAGAAGTGGCCAACGGATGAGAACTGGGCTTCATATAAGAAACTGCGTAACCGCTGCGGTCGTATGTGTAGAGATGCTAAACAACGCCACATACACACATCAATTCAGAATCTCAATACAGCAAAAGTATGGCAATTTCTTAAGTCTCTTGGTATTGGTAGGACTACAGTTGATAATGACGGTAGTAACCTTGACCTTGACGCACTCAATGGTCAATTTTCCGAGCCACCAATTACTATAGACTTCAATACTAAATCTTCTACACTTAGTTACATTTCCTCTCTTCCGTTGCCGTTAAATACTGCTTTTACACTCCACCCAGTGGCGGACACAGACATTAAGAAAACTATCCTCGCTATCTCCACAAAAGCTATGGGTGATAATAGGCTACAAATTCAGATGCTTAAACTTGTTCTGGACGAAATTGTGCCTATCGTCACCCATCTTATTAATTTTTCTCTTTGCACGAGTTCTGTTCCTTCGTCCTGGAAGAGAGCTCGTGTGATACCCTTACCCAAAACTTCAAATTCTTCTTCTTTATCCCAATACCGCCCCAATTCTATCCTTCCTGTCCTATCCAAAGTCCTGGAGAATGTCGTATACAAACAAATTTTAAATTACTTATGCGTTAACGGCCTGCTAAGTCCCTTTCAGTCTGGTTTTCGCCATGGCCACAGCACTGTTACTGCTCTGGTTAAAATAACTGATGACATCCGACTGGCCATGGAAAACAAACTTGTCACAATCTTAGTATTATTGGATTTTAGCAGTGCTTTTAATTCAGTTGATTATGACATTCTCTTAGGCATTCTATCCTCACTTAATGTCTCTCTGCCTGCAACTGAGTGGCTCAGTTCAAATCTTATCTTCCGGGTCGCGCGCAGTCTGTACACTTTGAGGAGAAGTCCTCTGCATGGTGTGATTTGACGGCGGGTGTACCCCAAGGTGGTGTACTTTCTCCTCTTCTCTTCTCCATTTTTATAAATGCACTTACTAAAGTTATTACTTCGCATTATCACCTCTACGCAGACGACTTGCAGATATATCGTCACACCACAGTGAGCGACTTGACTGAGGCTATTGATGAAATTAATAAAGATCTCGCTATTATTAGAAGTTGGGCTCAGTCTTTTGGTTTACTGGTGAATCCGGCAAAATCTCAAGCGATCTAGAATCTACTTCGCATACGGAGCCGTGACATCGCCACATCAGTCTGCTTGTGACCACGGCCGGTGTAACCTGGTCGAAACGTCAAGCAAAATAAGGTATGTAAATACCTAATGCATGATCGCGTGAATTCCCGTATATTTAGTTCTATTAAACTTTTACTACAATAGTCAACATAATGTTATAGAAGCGTACACCTAGACCCACAAATGAGTTGTTTACTTTATGTAGGCGATAATATGTACCAACTAATTTATGTTTACTTCGAGTATTCACAGAGCGCATGTCGCAGTTTCTGGAATACAAGTTTATATTTTTCTTGATAAACATAATATTGGCAAAGATTATACTGAGACGCCACCGTCAGAATACCAAGTTCATTAAAAAATCTCTCTTAGTGAAACCCTAGGGCCCAAATTGTAAATAGATCACACTGCTTGTTTTTGAATTATAAAATTGATTCAATGTCCGCAGTTTGCCCCAGAGCAGTATACCGTATGAGATCACGCTATGGAAATAGCTGAAATAGACAAGTTTAGCTGTTTCTATGTCGGTAAACTGTCTTACCGTTCTTATCGCAAAGGCTGCGGAACTGAGTTTAACAGCAACACACGATATTTGGGTACCCCATTAAAGCTTGTTATCTAAAGTTAAACCAAAAAAACTGTAGACTCAACAAAGCTTAAAGTTTCATTATTTAAACTTATATTAATAGCTAGGCTTTTAGTATTAGGCATAGTAAATTTAACACATTAAGTTTTCTTTGAATCAAGCAGTAGGTTATTCGCACTAAACCAGTCCAGAACTTTCATTAGTGAACTATTCACGTTATCAATGTTAGTTTCCTTACAATCCACTTTAAATAAAAGTGATGTGTCTTTAAATAAAAGTGATAGTATTGATTTTCCTAATACATCAACTCCCTATAAATAAATGATCATATTATTTAAACGTGTTCAAAACAAATAGGGTAATGAAAAATAAAAAAACCTGCACAATATATAAAACACAAAACATTTGATATTTGTAAAGAACCTAGAAACTAAATGTACCTACAACAACGTATATGTTTTGGAATGTTAAATATTCCTTATTTAGTAAGGAATTCGGAGGCGAGTTATGTGGAGGCAAGAAAATTGTAATAAATAGATAAACATACACATAAATGTGTGTTGGGAAATTGAGGGACACATTCAATATCCTGTCGAGTAGTGTATTGTGTATCGCAGAATTGGTTGAATATTTGGACCGGCTTATTACAGTGGGTCCACAGCTTGAGGATATGTGCTCAGTACCCTTAAGAACATCTTCATTACCTTCTCCGAGTATACTCCGAGTGTACTGTATACTTGTACGTGTGTACCAGTATAAAAACAGCGTCTGAAGAAAGTCTTTTATATTAAAGTAAATTCATATTGTTCACAGTCATAAATGGGTATGTAATCTTTTTGCAAAGTAGAAAGAGAGATAACAACAAAAATACCCCCGTTTATCTAGTAATTGCACAATATTACATATATGTATAAAGTACATATTTTTACATTATGTCGTTAACGATATCGACATTTTAAAATAATAATGGTGGGAAATACAGAATACCTTATAAACTTTTTTAAGATGTAAAAAAATATTTTAGGTATTACTATTTCAGCGCGTATTTTTTAAGTTAATAATTTTATTATTATAATAGAGATGAAAGTGCCCATCGGCATAATATGAACAATACAAATTTTTATTGTGAAAATAATCACTCAGAATAGAAGAGATTTTGTCGAAGCACTCACAACTAAAAATACAGTGTCGAGCTGTATATTGTGAGGCTGACTTTCATAGATGCCCATTATCATTATAGGTATATTTTTCTTCGCTACGTATTCTTCCTATACAGTTTTTCATATTGATCACAAATTCTAGCTCCTTATAGTTTTAGTAGAGTGTAGTTAGTGTTAATAGAAACTAAGCAAATAGGCTATATTGAGACCAGGGTAGGTGACTGTGTAAACATGGATGACCGGAGAGAGATTAGACGCAGGATTTTTGGCTTAACGTGTTAATCGAGGCACGAGAATGATAACGTCATCTGCATGACTGCGGACCTACTAAAGAAAAACGCGATAATAGATAGTGTACTTATTATTGCATTTACCCTGTGTAATTTTTAGCTCTACTATAGATAGTAAGTAATAAATAGTAATAAAAGTTACACTATTAGTCTGATATACCATGAAGCCAGTGCTTATCATTGAGACTCAGTGT
Organism: Parascotia fuliginaria; assembly: GCA_963082885.1. Classification (NCBI taxonomy): domain Eukaryota; kingdom Metazoa; phylum Arthropoda; class Insecta; order Lepidoptera; family Erebidae; genus Parascotia; species Parascotia fuliginaria. Next base: position 7,761,313 of record OY720173.1, on the reverse strand, counting down.
TTCACCATTCGCGTACCTACATATGACACAACAAAGTGGTCGTGGTCTTTATTGTTCTTGTTTTTGATATTTCGCTTTATGAGAGGTCGTCTTTCCTCTCGAGAAATTGTCTAAGTATTTTCTCAATATTATTCTAGTATTTAAAGTACAGTCCAAATAACAATAAAATTACAAAACAAGGAAAGAATTTTGTGTTTTTGTAGTTTTTGATATGATGCATAATATTATAAACCTTGCATAGTACCTACTTAAAATGTAGAAATAATATAAGTATTGTGCATTTATATAATGATTCAACGTCATTCAAAAAAGATATTATTTATGTACTTTTGGTATATCATTGTTTATCTGTTCCTTGTATTTGTTACAGATATCTTTTATAATCAAAACTGATTTTTACAGATTGAATTTTTTGACGATTAGATTATATTATTTTTAAGATTATATTATATTGTGTAGTTTTATCGTAATATTAGGTAATTCTGACGTAGGTATTTATAATTCAAAAGTACTTTTCATTTTTTTAAATAAAAGAATACTTTATTGGGTTAAGTACTAGTAGCTCTGTTAACACAACTACTAGTTGTGTTAAAGCAAGCAAAAGCACAAATATTTTCTAAATTTTACCATAGATACAGTGATAAGTTTTGAACAACAGTCGGTATACCTAATGGTTTTTGGTGGTACTTCAACAGCCGTTTCAATAAATAAACGTACCACTGTAGTCTAGTAGGGAGTTTCACAAAAGTGTATTGATAGTACTACGATTGTCATTTTGCTCTCTTCACCAAAGGGGAGTTCAATTATATTAGGTACCTACTTGTATTTTATCTTGTCCAGCACGGATTGCTTTCAGCGGTAATCTTTCTAAGCCCTAGAATAAAATACTTGCTATAATGTACTATGCCACACTTTCTTCACGTAAGATATATGTTCGACATGTCCGTCTACAAATGAGGTTTAATGAGGCTACTAACTTTACGGTAAGAAGCTTTTCTAAGGCTTAGGTATTCTCGAAGGCCAGTAGCGGCGGTTATCGCTCACTTACCATCAGGTGAGCCATTTGTTCGGCTGCTACTTACCCAATAAATAAGGCAATATTTAGTAGATTACTATACATTGTCGTTTCATAAATTAAAAATTTATTAGATAACGATAACAAATGTGGTACCTTTTAGTTCAAAACATTGTTGTTCGGTAGTAATAAATAAAACGAAAACACCTTAATAAAATTATTATTCTTATAGGTACTCCAAAATCCTGGTATTAACTGACATAATGTTGTTAATCTGAAGATTTACAAGTAAAACCTTAGGACTTAACATATACTCGTAGGTACATATTAGGTGTAAAATAAACCCCGTTGTACCGTATGCACCATCAATGGTGCAGATAAGATTTATAGTTTCGTTTGCACCATTATTATGAATACAACTGTTTCACAATACTTTCCTTGTCATCGTAAAATACAAGGCCGTATTTTGTTTGTGTGCGGCACCTTTATTTTTATATGAAGTAACATCCAAAAAAAAAGCAACAACAATGGCAGTAAACAGTTACTGCACGGTTCCAAGATAGGATGTTAATTTCTTTCTACGCTGTTACGTGTTGATTGCTGTTTGCTTTCGTTCGTCGAAACTGCAATTGCGGTAGCCCATTTACTCTAGAAAATGAGACAACTGTTAATACTACCGTGCTACTGCACAACCATACCTATTTTTGCGTCCAACTTGTGCTAATACTAAAGGTTTATTTAATTTCCTAGCTATCGTTAAAGTTTCAAACCAATATTAGATTTAATACGCCAACAATAAAACTGATCTTTATTTATTTGCCAGCGTTTATAGTTAGCGATTACCTTTTTAATGAGCTTCATGAATTTAATATATTTATAACTTTTAGCATGCAATTCGTGTTTATTGTGAGTCTCGTTTACTACCTTAAAGAATTTAAGTGCAAATGAATATATATCATAGAGAATATATATACAGAGTACATTAATCACACTGTTCGGCTAGTATTTTGAGGATATTGTCTAAACTCTTTTGTTAATATTGTGCAATGTGCGTTGACGTCATTTTCAGGCTAAACATAACACTTAATGGTGGTTATGTGGAATGTGCATAGTACTAGAAATTTACGTAATTGCCGTACATTGTCGGTGTTCAGATAAAACAGCTTAAAGAGCGTCTTGGTTTGGAAAAACAGCTGAGTGAATTATCAAAAACTGGGTCATGTTACATGTAACTTGACCTATTTACATGAGGTACCTATTTAGTAGCTATTACACTAAGTTTAACAGTGCGTCTGTGGGTCAGTGATCATTATCATAATATCATCATACACCATAATACTTGTTGCAAATTAAAATAGCAAGCAAATTATCTCAAATGTTATTGCATTACACAATTAACAAAAACTAAAAGTAGAATATCTCAATATAACTTAACAAACTAAAACATCATCTTAGTATATTTTGTTTTTGTTAATTATTTTAAAAAGCGCTAAATCAATTGCCATTAAAGTTATATGGAACCACGTCTAAAACATGACCTACCTGGCAAAAAAAAAATAATTCAAATCCTTTTATAATTGGCGGAAAAAAAATTACCCGAATTGAGAACTTCCTCCTTTTTGAAGTCGGTTAACAAGGAATCTTACCGATAATATCTAATTATTCTTCTGAGGGTATTTTAGTCACTTCATAAGTCTTATAGCTTAAGCATAACTTGCAAAATTCTTTTATCTTGTAAAAAAAAATTAATATAACTTTTTGAGGATTTTCATCATTTGTAACTTTAGATTAAAATACTTCAAGCTGGGAAGCAAATTGATGTTCTTACTACGTCATTATTTTTTGTTCGATGTAACAAGGTAAAAAAAGTAACGAAATAAGACGCTTTGTTTTGAGGGCAAAATTCGCCTAAGACAAGTGGCATAGTGTCTAGGGCCTCTGGACTATCAACAAAAATGTTGCACAAAAGATCCCATGAGTTGAAATTTTTTGTAACTAATTTGTCATTAGTCATTATTTGCAATTGGGATGACCTATACCACGCCTAAATCTCGCAGACAGAGTAACATCAAATTAAAATGACATCGAGGCGAAACGCCTAGAACTTGTCGCTGAGCTCGACCGAGTATTATACCGCATTTCTAAATGGGGTTGTGAGAATTTGGTCGAGTTCAATGCCAAGAAAACACAGGTGTGCGCGTTCTCTGCAAAAAAATCTCCGTTCCTTCCCCTTCCCTCTCTTCAGAACACAGTGTTACCACTACAGGATAGCCTCAGTATCCTGGGTATGGACATCAGCCGAGATCTCAACCCCAAGAACTACATCGAGTGCGTCATTAAAACCGCCTCCTGTAAACTCGGTGTCCTGAACAGGGTGAGGCGGTACTTCACGCCCGAGCAGCTCTGTCTTCTTTATAAGACACAGGTTTGTTCCTGCGTGGAGTACTGCTCTCATCTTTGGGATGGCTCCGCACAGTACTTACTGGATGCACTCGATAGGTTGCAGCGGCGAGCAGTCCGTATCATCGGAAGCCCGGAGGCTACTAAGACCCTTGAGCCTTTACAGCTGCGAAGAGACATCGCCTCAATGGCCGTCTTCTATCGCCTTTACCATGGAGAGTGTTCTGAAGAGCTCTTTGAATTAATCCCACCCTCTCCCTTTTTATCCAGAACGACACGTGCGGGACTAAAGTGCCACCCTTTCACAGTGGAATCTAAAGGGTCTCGAACCAAACGGTTCAGCACTTCATACTTTTGTCGCTCAATTAAAGCCTGGAACTCTTTGCCAGCGCATGTGTTCCCATCTAATTTTGATCCTGGGTCTTTTAAGCGGGGCGTGAAAAAGCATCTCACTAAGCCGCCATAGTGGAGGCCACCATACCAGTAGTTTGGCTTTTGGAATGGTGTCCGCCACTTCTGGATTCCACTTACTGCTTACCATCAGGCAAAGTGGAGTCACTTTGGTAGGCTAATATAAAAAAAAAAAAAAAAAAAATACTTAGGTTTGACGTAAAAAGTCAACGGATTGTCCTAGTAGATGCTTAGTGGTAACTGATTAGGTGAGCGAGGATTATTTATTGCTTCTTTTACAACTGCAATAATTTATTTGTTTTTTGAAAAGCTAACAGACTAATAATAATACATTTATTAGTAGTAACTATAGAATAAAAGTTGCTAATAACAAGCTTCGCAATTATTTAAACCAGTTGGTGTCGCAAAAGCTAAACAATACAGCTTTTTGTGCTATTTAGACAATGTTACAGATAATATTTATAATACGATTTTTGTACCTACTTTATCCATCTATTGTGCATGAGGAGTTAGCCAGTAAGTGGATGTTTAAATGTATTTGTGTGTTTACACAAATCGTTGGTTAACCCAATAAATAAAATAAAAATATTCAATAAGCACTTAAATCCTTCGCCTCATAAAACCCCAGGGACAAACAAGTAAATAATATTTACTACTCGTCATCGTATTAACATTACCTCTACGTTTAAAATTAAGTTTAAAAAGCTACATCGAATAATAGTGTGTGCTAACTACGATAAATAGTTGCAGAGTGTACAATAATCAATATACGTTGTTGGTGGAAGAAAGTATAAGTGCTCTGACAAAAAAAACAATATAAAAACAACTAAAGTGAAGTGTACATTTATTCCAAGGATTTTTGCATATTGGTGCTATTGGTGTATGTTATTTTGTTTTACTTTCGCTTGACACATTTGGTGCATGGGAATACTGATTTATTAATCACGCAAACTGTAAAAACAATAAGTGTTAAACATTTGATTCAGTTAATTTTCCAAATTTTAAATATTACGAACTGCTTTATCGACAAATACTAAAATATTCAGTACAGCGCCATCTACTGACAAGTGGCTACACGACGTTCTCATTGAAACAAGTACATTTTGGTTCATATCGATGTATATAGTTTAGTTCCGCTACTGAGCGATAGAGGTCGCTACATGTACTTAACCCTGACAATTTAAATTTTAAAGGATAGAAACCATCGGTACTCATAATAGAACTTCTGAAATTTACCTACACACCTATATCTCACAATGAGTTTTTTCGAAAGCATTACTTTTCGTAGAAAACGATCCAAATCAGAAAACTTAACAGAGGATAGTATCAGTGATTTGACAATAGATGGCAACACTAAAAGTATGACAGATATCTTTTGTGAAGAAGTTGAAGACGAGACGATCCAGTTACGAAAACAGGTTGAAAAATTAAAATTAGATCTTGAATCTGCTCATGAGGAAATTGGTAACTTGTCACTAGAAAACTTAGAATTGAAGCAGAAAGTTACAGAATTAAACCACAAAAACAGATTAATAATCGAAACAGCAAAACAGCTATCCTCTGGGACACCAAGTAAGATAGCATCAACGCCAATTCGACAGAGGACCTCACACAAAACACCAATCAAACCAACAAAGAAACAGTTTAGAAATCCGGAGGTATCAACACAAATTAATACTAGTATAGTTCCGGATAACCAACATACATTAGTAAATAACACCGTTATCCCAAAGAATAAAAACAAACTATGTATTGTGACCAATTATGGCTCATATTGCCCATTGAAGGCTGTAGAGGACACATTTGGGGATTATTTTTCGTACTGCCGTTATGTCTTACCACACTGTAATATAGAACGCCTATTACAAAACATTAGCAATAAGTTACTTAATTATAATTTAAATGACTACTGTATTATTATGCTAGGAAATAAGGATCTCAAAACCCAACCCAACTACATAGATTTAGTAAATTCAATTAGAGAATCATTTAAGCATGTATCTAATACCAATATTATAATATGTGGCCCCACCTATATATGTGGCGCACCCATACAAAACTATAAAATAGAATTATTTAATAACCTTTTATGCCAGGATCTGCAAACAAAAAAAAATTATTATACTTATTATTTTGACACTAACAGCTATCTTTCTTTTGACATGTTTTCAATAAAAACTGGACAAATTAATGTAAAAGGGATCAAACATATTTATGGTAAAATTATGGAAAATATTAAAATAGATATTAACAACTATGGTCTCTCTTTTGAAGTTACTGCAAATGAATTGACAAATCCTACTACTCACAATTCAAAGTTTTTTCTTGAATAATCAGCTTAAACTAAATGCAACTCTTAAAGTTAATCTTGAAAAACTAAATATATTTCACCAAAACTTGTGTGGGATTAGTAATAAGTTAAATGAATTAGAAATGTATTTGGACAGTTTACAAAATGAAGTACACTATGTGTGCATTAGTGAGCATTTTCTCAATTCTGCACATGCATCATTGTTAAACCTAACGAATTACAAAGTAGCGTCTTATAATACTAGAACAAATAAGCTTAGAGGTGGTACCATTATTTTTGCTCGTAATAATAGAGACTATATAGAACTACCTATAGTAAAAAAGCTCTACAAAATGATGAGTTTTGAGTTAAGTGGTGTTAAAGATGTCTTGACTGGTGTAAATGTTGTTTGCTGCTATCGTAGTCCATATGACAAAAATCTTGAATGTTTTAAGCAGAGACTAGAAAAACTATTAGAACACCTTTTTAATAGAGAGAGTTGTATCTGCGGTGATTTTAATATAGACCTTTTAACAGATAATAAAAAAAGTAATGACTTGATCAATCTACTGAAATGCTATAATTTTAGGCCAGTTATTGACTCTACTACGTTTATTCGCAACGGGTCATCATCCTGTATCGACAATATATTTACTAATTTGCCTGAAACCAGCTTCCAAACCTGTGAGGTAGACCATAATGGTCTGGCCGATGGTCACGCGGGACTGATATGTAACTTAAAATTAAAAAATAAACTACCCGTAAATAACAGGCACAATGTTCTTTACGTCACAAAAAGATCATTTACCGAAAGTAACGCTAGCAAATTCAGACTAGAGCTTATGAAAAGAAATTGGAATAATATAGGCATAAACACGTTTATCAAGCAATTCGATGTTATTTTTCGACAAACTTTTAAACAAAGACGGACTCAAGTTCGTATGAATTTAAAAACTAATTTACGCTGGCTTACAAAGGGATTAAAAATTTCTAGTAAGATGAAACGTTTTTTGACAGTTGGTAGAAGTTGTAGTAATGACCCTAGTATTATAAACTATAGAAAAAAATATACCACTTTGTACAAAAAGGTAATAAAGGCGGCTAAAAGATTGGCTGTACAAAACAAGATCACTATGTCTAAAAATGTGCCAAGGGATATTTGGAAGATTGTCAATAAACACAGAAATAATGTACAATGTGCCAAAGAAAACTTAACTCTAAAATTAGATAATCAAGTCATTAATGACCCAACTAAGGTAGTCAACATTTTTGCAGAACAATTCGGTCGCAATTTTAAATTTACACCCACACAATCAGACAGAGCAATTGAAATCCTGGAAACATGTACTAATAGAGTTGATAGTGATATGACATGGGACCCTATCACTCCAAGAGAAATTTTGAAGCTGGTCTCCAAAATGGAGCGGAAATACTCGAGTGGTTTTGATGATATCCCCATAACAGTGATCAAGGACAACATTGATATATTAGCTGAACCATTGAGTATATTTTATAACCAATGTTCTGAACAGGGTACCTTTCCAGTGCAGTTTAAGACGGCTAAAATAATTCCTGTCTATAAAAAAAAGGGGGCTAAGAATGACTCTAATAACTACAGGCCTATTTCTCTGCTTCCAACGTTGTCAAAAGTCTTTGAAAAGTTAGTAAAAACTAGGCTCACTAGCCATCTAAACGCTAACAAAGTCTTAAGTCAGCAACAATTTGGTTTTCAAAATAATGTAGGCACACAAGATGCGATCGAAGCCATGTTAAAAGATGTTGTTGATTGCTTGAATGAAAAGAAGAAGGTAGCAGGATTATTTATAGACTTAAGCTCCGCATTCGATACCGTTAGTCATGAGTTACTGCTAAAAAAGTTAGATCACTATGGTGTTAGGGGCAAAGTGTTTCAACTGCTTGAATCATACTTGCAAAATAGAAAAATGTTTGTGGAGGTTCAAGCAGTGGACAAACAATGTCACAGCAGTGACGGTAGTGGATGGGAGAAACCATATACATCTAAAATGATTGAGATTGGACGTGGTGTCCCGCAAGGCTCAGTTCTAGGTCCATTGTTTTTTATAGCTTTTATCAATGATCTAGTACATTACGTAACCAAATTATCAAAGGGCACCACAAAAGTAATAATGTTTGCTGACGACACTAATGCCATTGTCTCTGCTGATAACACTGATAATCTGAAAGTAAAAACCAATGTTGCTCTACAGATTTTTCATGATTGGTTTACATTTAATAGTCTAACAGTAAATCCTAGCAAAACGAATATCATGCTTTTCCAGCCTACGGCAAAAAAGAAAGACAATATATGTTGTGTCATTAACGGCGAGAGTGTCAGCACAGTACATTCGACTAGATTCCTCGGTGTTCAAGTTGATGAACATCTAAACTGGAAACAAGAACTTACCACTCTAGAAGGGTCCATTAGCTCGGCTTGTTATGTTTTAAGAAGTCTGCGTAACGAAGTAAATATTTCACATCTGAGGCAAGTATATTTTGCTCTAATAGAGTCCAAACTTAGATATAGTATTATTTTCTGGGGAGGGAGCTATGACTATAATATCCAAAGGGCGTTCATACTACAAAAAAGGGCAATTAGAACTATAGCTTGTATTAGACAAGATGTATCATGCAGAATTTACTTTCAGGAATTAGAGATACTGACTGTACCGAGTCTTTATATCCTGGTATTGCTTACCAATTTTGCAAAACACATATCTGAATATGAAACACAAGAAGAAAGAGTAATTAGGGAAAATACGAGAAGGAAAGACTTTCAGTCTAAAACTGTTCCTCGTCTAAATATTGTCAAGCATAGCACTTCCCATAGATCGATCAAGTTGTTTAATAAATTACCGATCGAATTAAAAATCTTATTGTACAAGTCTGAGTTTAAAAAAAAACTAAAAGCATTTCTTTTGAAAGGGTGTTACTATTCAGTTGATGATTTATAAATAATTGTGTTTTTGACATCTTCATTATTATTATTGTTATTTATTCGTACAGACATAATATTTTACTTGCAACACTATTTTAATTAGGTATAACTATAATATAAATTTGACATTGTTTTATTTTAAATTGACAATTATCTGGTATCATTATCTGACTTGTTTAAATTTTATTAGATGTAAGTTATTATCTTGTGACTTTTAAATTAATTATTATATTAATCTACAATTTACATTATTAATTAATTTACATAAATAATTAAATTAATTGAATTCATAATGTCAATCTGCAGTTTTTAATAATTTTATGTAATACTATTATAATATTTCAAACACAATGTAAAAAATTGTTATTGAATAAATAAATAAATAAATAAAAATAATATTTGCTTCACTTTAGCTAAGCGTCCTATAACTCAACAAGACGCCATATTATTTCAAGACTTTTGAAATATTCTTGAATTAAAAAGCCTTTTTGCATACTCAGTAATTCGCAAACAGTGACAAATTGGTTGATTTAACATTCATTTACGAAAGTTTTATTATTCTTTTAATAATAATAAAATGAGTTAATAGCATAGTAAAGAAAGGTCTAAACACTTTCATCAACACCATATGAGGATCGTATCCGGTAGATGGTTAATTGAATAAACAAAATCAGTACGTCCTGGACACAGCAAGTATTGTGAGGAAGATTCTGTCTCTGGATCCCTATCTACCGATAACTTAAACATCGTGCCCAATTATATCTAACTAAAATATTCAAAAGGTAGTAAATACAAATATCTACAGACCACCTTTAAAGATTTTTATCAGCCAGCGATTGTCGACGCAAACCTCTTTTAAGCAGTAAACGGAATAAGAATTCATGCAAATTATTATGAAGCCACTCAGCAATTCCAAATTATTCAAATTTCTGTGGTTATTTTTAAAAAAAATCAATTTGCTTCGGCTAAAACACCTCTGTTACTTTAGATAGAAAGATCATGCTATCATTTTAATAGATCAAGATTAATAATTTTAATTAATTTATTAAATAATAATTTCAAGAAGTTAATCACATTGGCTATGGACCGAAGATGACGAAGGTCATGGCAATCTAAGCAGTGGGATGATGCAAGCAGTTATATTATAGGTTAACATATAAAGCGGTACAAATTTTAACATCGATCTTATGTAGTTGCACACAATGATGGACGTTTTAATAATACCTTGGAAGGTTATGGCCAATAGGTTGGTGGCTTTAATCTTCCAATAGGTAATTGAAGGGCGAGGTATATTCAGTCTCAAATAAAATGGAATTGAATCCTTCTAAATGTTGTGCTATGAGTTTTAGGCGAATGAGAAATCCTTTACAATACATCTACAGTATTAATCATGTAAAAATTGCAAGAGTAGTTGCAATTAAGGACCTTGGTGTGACGTTTGATTACAAACTCACCTTTCATGAACACATTATATTTTTAGCCAAGGAATCATTTCGCTGACTTGGTTTTGTTTTGCGAAACTGTCGTGAGTTTAACAAACACCAAGATATCACTCTTCTTTTTAACACGCTTGTGCGGAGTAAACTTGAGTGTAGTTCTAGTTTATGGAACACGAAAAATTGTATGCATTGATGTTGGCAAAAGTTCAGAATGCATTTTTACATTACCTCTATAAACGTAAATACGGTTATTACCCATTTATGTATCCAACAAACTTTTTTTGGGTTACTTAGGCTGCAATTCTCTACAGGTAAGACGGTCATTCGATCAACTTTTGACAGCATATAAAATCCTACATGGAGCTATTGATGCACCTGATTTACATGCCAAGCTGTGTCAATTTTTTGTGTCTCATAATTACAACAGTGCCAGGCAGCATCTTTTGTTTGCTGTCGCACGGTTGCGCGTTCCATGTTTCCAGTACCGCGTATGTTAAAGGAGCTCAACGCTCTGCTGGCGTCAAGTCATGGGCTGGATCTGTTTGCTGATGAATGTAAGTTGATCTTGTCTGAATGTATGAGGTATTAAGAGACGTCATAGCAAAAGTTGACATTTTATATATTTTAAGTTTTTACTTTGTAATCAGTGTAATTGACTGTAATTTTTATCGTTCTGATTATAAATAAATAAATAATTAACAGTAGTTTTATTAAATTTACGGTAATTGAAAGAAGCATAATTAAAAATAAGTTAGTGATTATTCAATAAAAGTTTTCTTGAAAATATATGAATGAATAATTGAATTATATGAAAATATTCAATAAGAAGCCAGAAAAAAGATTGCTAATACAGATAAAAGAGTTTTACCTGCATGTCACCAACTTGTGTCAAACAAACTGTGTGGTTGAGTTGGGTTTGAAACAATCCACGGAGGGTCACACTCACGGGTCGCAACTTTCTAAGGTAGCTACGTTTTGCATACAGACCGGCTCATTTATTTTAATTTTATATGTATAGGACGAATAGTCAACATACTTTCTATTGAGTAACGCTAAAGGGATAGTAATTAATAATGCACAAAGTTCTCCATCTGGGGACACAGCTCCAAACTTTTCTCGTAAAATTATAGAATTTTTATCAAACCATTTTGTGTTTTCAATTTTCTTACGATTGTCATCGTCAAGGAATTTTCTCTGTTCTTTAATATGTCCACGTCTATCAATCGTTATTTCATAAAAAAATACTAATTATGTACATACTTAATAATAATATTATGCTGTAGGTACTAATGTAAACTTGTTAAATAAAATTGTTTTTAATTTGGTTAAAACTTGAAAAATGTAACTCGAAAATATACAACTATGTATGTATAAGTTTGTGTTTTAGCGTGGAGAATCATAGTTTCAATTTATAATAGAGGTGTCGCCGTGACTCACAAGGTGAGCGGAGCTTTTGTAGTTCTTATGCTTCGGCGTATTTTTCAATTCGTATTGTGAACGCGCGTTCACAATACTATCCACATCATTTATACGTGTCAACACTGTTGTATAACTTACTGTTTAACTTACTAACAGAAAGTTAAACGTTAACAAAAATGTAGTGAATACTTACGAGATATTATATACAGTCGGCACCTTTATATTCCTAGTTATTAACAATTACAGGCGATGTTTGATAACTTAGCAAAAAGTATACGATCAGAGTATTATTAACTTACCTTTTTATACAATTATTAAAAGTATTATTTTTATTTCTAGCCGATAGTTCAGTGCTTACTAACTTAAAAATATTAAGCAAAGTTCTATACCACATCAATATATAGATATAGCTTATAGAGATAGCTTTATATACCGCGGCAAGCCTTCCATTAAGGTTTTATATTACGCAGAAATTTATGAAGCTTTTTTAGTGTAACGACAAAAATATTATAGGTGTATCATCATTTATCTTCATGGAGCGGGATATTATCAAGGTATCATAACAACCTGTACAGGAGAGCTACGGAGATGCGAGCGAAGGAAATGTCGTACACGATGGGCGACATTGATAAAAATAATATTTGTAGGCACAAAATGAAAAAAAAGTGTTGAGTATTATGGAAATTTTTACATACATTTTCAAAGTAAGGAAATTGGTAGCCACGCTAGTGTAGCCTTTTGAAAAATAATTGTCATTATGATAATCAAAACTTAGCAATCCATCTTAAGCAAATGAGGTGATCAATGTTCGTGTCTTCTTTGAATGACAAGACATCTGCCGAAACGCAATTAGATGATTAGAAAAAATATCTCAGTAGTATTAAAATCTTTCTATGAAAAAACAAATTATCATCATGGTACTGAAATCACTTATTGTTAGAAAAAGTACTTGACGGTGTGAAAGTTTCAAATCTATTTCCTTTAACGTAATTCAACTGAAAACTGATTTTGATAAACACGTTTATTATTTAATTCTATACGATTATTAATCGTAATATTAGAATCCTAACAAAAAATTTGTACCAAAGGTGATAAGTGTATTAAACTTCTAAAAAAACATTACCCTCATTGACTGCGGCAGTCGGGCAAAAAGGTAGCACGTAGAAGGATGGTTTACAGTCTCTATTTACGTAAACATGTTTTAAATTTATGAAAGCCCAGAAATTGACTTCGCCGAGTAATTTATTTGGAATCCTATAATAGAGTCTCTACTTGGCAGGTTCTTTATGGATAGACTTTTGAAATTGAGGCTTACGTTTTAAGTAATGAACTTATAACTCTATTTTAGATACTTAGCTTGAGGTTGAGGTTTAGTGCTAAATTTCGCGATCGTAGAACGTATTTACTGTTTTTATCATCAAAGAGTGTGACGTAATACTTTTGTTAAGGATAGATAGTAGATTTTTTAGGCACACGGTATGGAAAATAGAATTATAAAATAAACATTTGTTTATTGTAGCAGCTGTTTTTAATTATAACTTTTAGTTAGTAGTTTATACTTATCATGTCATTGCTTTTTAGTACATGTGCCTATTAATCTAAATAAATAAACCATACAGTAATGTTAAACTCGTCTGTGTCCGCTTTGCTTATTCTTCTTACTAATATTACATGCCTATAAACAGTAGATACGTACCAATCGCAATGCAACCAGTAATATTGCTATCCACAACGTATCAGGCACACAACATCGTATACGTGCTATTATTATCAACACACTTTCGTGAATAGTTCACTGCTTCTATTGTTCTTACCCGTTGAGCAGATGTAAAAACATAACTATATACCCACGCAGGACATCAACATTAAGTGAGAAAGTCATGGGAACGGGAAGCTAGCAGACAATGCAGACAGAGACCTTCGACGTGAAACTTGCGGTGAGTACCATCCTTAGAGCATTAAACCAACAGGAGTGGACACGCGCTCTATTTCCCTTGCGCAAAAGTCTGCCACTTTCGGCGGGGGACGGGGTAACGCGAGCAACGCACACTAATTACAATGTTAACTACTAATGCATTTTTAAATCGCGTCGTTATACACGCACACAATAAAATTATTACACACTAGCTTAAACTAAACACACACAATCACATTCACACACAGGGACATCTATCAGTTTACGCTTCCTTAGCATAAAACAGTTAGAGCTTGACTCTGTCGATATTTAGTATCGATGTTTAGGATTTCATATAAGTACGCGAAAGATTTAATTATTTTCATGATTATTATGTTTGCTTATTAAAATGAGCATTATCTTATATTATATAGAACAGTTTTAGGTAATAATAATCTATTATAATTTTAAGGTTTTTTTATATTTAAGCACTTTGAAATAGATGAAAGTAAAGTAAATAGTTCATAAACATGAATTAACTAGAAGTAATTCTGTTGATTCATGTTTATGTTAATATTACAGGAAGAATAAATCAGTGTTTCTAACTAGCACACTTTTTCGTTATTATTAAAAAAAGCCCGTCATACGGTCGGGCTAAATTTATTTGTTAAACATTGTTCGACAACAAATCTGGTTATGCGGTCGGGCTCTCCTACTATGTTTACTAATGTTTATTCAATACTTCCGATCCCTGATAGTACGGAACCCTCGGCGCGCGAGTCCTACTGGCATTTAGTCGTTTTTTTTTTAAGTTTTTTTGGCGCGATTGGGAAAAATGATGAGAGTGAATTTTTACGATGCGCGCGCACACCGACAGAAAAAAGCAACACCCTGAAGTTAGTTGCGAACCTTTTACACACTGAAGTTAGTTGCGGATCTTTGTGTGTCGTATCAGTACAAATAATCTGTGTGAATAAATAAAAAATATATTGGCGTTTATATCAATTCAAATATTTATGTATGTATGCGTTGTATTATTATTTGGTATTTTTGGATTGTTATGCCAAAGAAGTATAACTTCTTACGTGCGTACATGGGTACCCACTCTTTTTTTTTATTTTACTACTGCGCACAAGGATGTATGTTCAATAACCACCACCTGTTGAAATCTGTTCTAGTGTGGATTAAAGATTGTAATTAATTATTACGTGTCAATTTTACGTGTATTACTCCTAAGTATGTATGTATATTCAAACCAAATAATACTTTGAATTAATTGTCTGTTGCTATTAAATTTCGTTCCAACTAAGCAGAGCTTGTAATTGGAGGATTTTGTTCTGATTACATAGTAACAAGACACTGACATGAGAATGTATGAGTAGATTTTTATTAGAGAGATATTTTATCTGTTCAGATAACAAAAAAACAACAGAATATATTTCAGAAAGTCTTTATTTAAGTAGGTATAATAAAATACTAAAAAAACTGTGCAATTTAAATTAACCTTATAAATCTAGTTTAACTAATCCTAGGTAATGCAATAAGAGGAGGTAGCGCACAGCGAGTTTACTTGCTAAAAACTGAGCTCTCCGCCGCTTGGGGGGTAGGGAGGAGGTAGCAGTGCTGGCAGCACAGAAGGCTTTGTCTTTTAAGCTGTTAGTCAGATACTTGTACGCTTAGGAACCCACTTATATGGTTCCTACAATATTGGACCCAAGCGACTCGAGGCGCTGCTTCTTTTGAAAATCTAAAACAAACAAAAAAAAATTAATTTAATACTGGAAAACCAATATCGATATTTGTGATTAAACTGTCTCATCTCTAATTATGTTAAAGTGTGACCAGTTTCTTAAAAATAAATACGCTTATTTTTGTAAGAAATGAGCAGATATCTTTCGGAATAAAGTTAATATATATAAACTAATCTTGTATATTTGGATTTATAATCTCATTTTACTCGTTCATTTAATATTATTTTGTGCATTACTTGGTAAAAAAAGATTGGTTTTAATTAAAAATAAATAAATATGGTAACGGTGACACAATAATGTACATCCAAAATGAAACTTATTAGATATGTCAACAAGGCGAGATATAAAAAAGGAAAGGTTAGTTTTTTTGTTAATTCAACTTAAAATATTACCCCAGATTGGAGTATTGATGATAAGCCTGGCAACACTTGTTGATTAGCATTTTATTTGGTTAAATTGCTAATTTAATGCCTTATTTAATAATATTAGAACAAAATAATACTTACAGGTGGAATGTAATATTATCCTTTTGTAGACTTGATGTCGCTGAACGCTTTTTACACCAAAATACACTGCGATTCGGCATTTCTATTGAGACGCTATTACGCATGCACTGATAGGTGACTTATGATGCGGAACGCGCGTCAACTAGTTTTATATAACGGGTATGACCGGTGGTCTGGTACCTTTGGCAGAGGGGTACGCCTGTCAGTGGCCTCTCCGGTTGGTTTAATGCTCTAAAGTACCATCAGTAGTGACACAACATAACACGATGTTATTCTGTGTTCAGGTACTTACGATTGTTCACAATGTGCCGTTTGTTTAAATGCGTTGAATATTATTGGAATAAAGTTTATTTGTATAGTAAAAATTGTTGCAAGTAGGTACATATAGCTGTCATTGTATATATACGATTTAAAATATACGGCGTATTGTGATAGTTTTTATATGTGGTATTGGCTATATGGTGGGGCTTAAGGGTGGGTGATGCGCAATATATGACACTTAGTATGTCACTTAGCCTAGCCCCACCAACTCCACTCCCACCTGCACGCTGGTGAGCCCTGCACAAACAGACAGACGGGAACTCGGGGGTCCGGGACTCGACCACTTTCCATCCCTGGTCATGAGTTCTGGATTACTACCAGGAAGTGAGTCAACCTGGTGGTGTGGTGGCTGAAGGGCGCAGTTACACAACAACATAAACACTAACCAATAAACACTAGAATTACACCGAACACTACTAAACATAAGCTGCCTAGCAGCTCACTACAATCAAGTGTAGGACCACACACAACACGATAAGCCCAACAGCCGACTCCTACGCGAGGCCGTGTCCCCGCTGCGCCATCTGCGCGGCGAGGGCACGGACTCTAAATTCCGTGCGTAGTCGATCGCCGTAGGTATTACTAAGGAGTCCTGGGGGGTTGAGCCAAATGCACCCGGGTCAGATGGTCGCAGGAGGCAACACGCCCTCTTTGGCCCGGTGTTGTACCACAAACGGTGCCCGTGGCCTAGCCAGCCTCGGGTAATACGGAAAACGCATCGGCCGTTATAGGCTGATAGCGGGCGAGGGCTCTGGGCAGACGGGTGAGCAGATGGCGGCGCACGGAGGACGGGGAGGCGACCTGATTTTTCCCGAATCAGGGATGGCACCCGTTCGTCTTTGCACCTCACCGTCGCGTCTTACTCCCTGCTTGCGTAGCAGCTGGCACCTGTAGGTCCCCGGACAGTCCATCCGGACAGGAGCCAGTCGGAGCCCTACACCCTGGCGGTAGGCCCTGGCGTTCCTCGGTCTTTTTCTTATCACCGAGGGCGTCCCCACCGTTGCGGGCTCCCTGGAGGGTGGGGCGCCGCTGGGGTTGAGTACACAAACCCAGAAAAACATGGAACATAGGGACAGAACTCACACACCACAAACACATCACACACCAAACACACACCCTCAACACACCACACACAAGGACACACAGACAGCACACGGGTCAGGATCAAGCAGCGACACAGTTCCACTAGTATCTAGTGGCCTGACACCCGCGACACTGGCAGCCGGTAGGTTATTAACAACCTCCTGGCAGCTGGTGACTCGCAAGAAACACCGTATGACAGACAGCGCTCTACAGGAAGCGAGCAGTCTCACTCCTGAAGAGCGAAAAAGGGCGAAGATCGAGCGGAAGAGGCAGGCTCGAAAACTTCGCCAAAAGGACAAAAGGGCCAACGCAAGGAGTGAGGGCACTGCCCCCCCGCTCAAGGCTAAACTGGACGCGACAAGCGGTGAGGTTCTGGCTCTCAACACGGGAGTGGGACCAACACCCGCGAGTGCGAAAAGCGCAGCCGGGGGAGGGGGAGCAGTCGCCGCCACGACGGTAGCGGAACCCAAGGCTGGTACCTCGCGGCAAACCGAACCCGGCAGACTGACATCCAAAGCGAAAGCTGAGGAAAGACGTCAACCGGCGGAGGCAGCCAAGAGGGAAGGCCAAAACATCAAGGCAGAGCGTGCGGTACATGCCGCTGACGCCACCGCTCCCAGGACAGATAAGGCGCCTGGGGGCGAGGGCGGCAGGGGTGGGGGTCCCGCAGGCCCAGCCTTACCCAACAAGAGGGTATCAGACGAGGGCCATTCCAGAAGGCCGCAGGGGAGGCCCAGAAGGGCGATACGGAATCGCCTAGACGACACCGTATCCCCGAGAGGAGACACCAAGCGCGTCAAGGTCGTACCCTCACGCGTTAGCGGACCAGGAACGTCGTACGCAGATGCAACCAAAGCGGAGCTGCGCATGGCGATCCGATTAACACCTACGGGGTTCTTAACCCCGGATCAGGCTAGGTTGGTCGAGAGGCAAATCCTGGACCGTATGGACAACATACTGTCACAGGCCCTCGACCAAAAGACAGTGATCCCCTTCCTCCCTGCCTTCAAGGGCAGGCCACTCTACGGGGACGGAGTCCTCAAACTCTGGTGCGAGGACCAGGAATCCGTGGCGTGGCTAAGGGAAGTTACGGGATCACTAGAATCTCCTCTACCAGGCACCACACTGGAAACAGTGAGGGCATGTGACCTGGTAAACAGGATTAAATGCGGGATTCTTCTCGAAAACGAGTCCCCGACCGACGTCCGACTGGTCCAGGCCAGACTCATGGCGCAGAACCGTGGCCTTAGCACTGAGGACTGGATCCTATATGATCTAGAACACCAGGCTAGGGGCACGTTTCTGACGCTGGGGGTCCCAAAGCCACAACTCGACCAGCTCAAGGAAAAAGATCGGGCGCTACACTACGGGACGGGGCAGTGTTATCTCCTCGTCCTAGAAAAGGAAAACCCACGGCCGCAAATGGAGGAGCAAAGCCAGGTCAGATCTGGTATCGACCAGGAGGCTTCTCCAGGAGGCGGCACCGTAATGGACACGGGTGTAACCGAGGCAGACCCCATCGCAACTGCCTCGAAACAAACAACGAGCTCGCCCGCGGATCAGGGCTCTCATATGAGGGACCCCACTCCCGAGGTAGTTAGCTCGGACGAGGACTTGGTGAGCTGCATCCAACATCTTCTCTCACCAAAGTCCGATAGCCTATAGGGCAATACAAACTAACCTCCAGCACAAAATAACTGCAACGGCTACCCTACGAAGAGTGCTGGAGGTTAACCAAGAGACCATCGCCCTAATCCAGGAGCCGTGGATTAGGCGACACACTATATGTGGTCTCAACAACATCGGAGGTAAGATATTTCACAATAACACCGTTCGTAACCCTCGTACATGTATTTACATACCATGTAACTTAAATGCCACCTAACTCGATCAGTTTAGCACAAGAGACTTGACAGCTATAAGACTGGATCCACAAAACATCAGGAACTCTGAGACGACCACAACCACAGTACTAGCTTCGGCGTACTTCGCGGACAAGGAATCCATCCCTCCGAAAGAGCTGGCCGACCTGATACAATACTGCGAGACAGTTGGCTTAGAACTCATCGTGTCAGCGGATGCCAACGCGCACCACCCCCTGTGGGGTAGTGAAACAAGCAACAAAAGAGGTGAGGAACTTGTATCATACCTTTTTACCACAAACCTAAATATTCTAAACAGGGGAACGAAACCAACCTTTGTGACCTCACGTTACCAAACCATAGTAGACTTAACCCTAGCAACGACAGGGGCTTTGGAGACGATCACCGACTGGCGTGTCTCCGACGAACCTTCCTTCGCCGATCATAGGCGAATATGCTACAATATAACAGCAAATGTGAAACAAATAATTCCGTATAGAAACCCAAGGAAAACTAACATAGACAAATATACGACCGAGCTGGGAGTGCTTTTGTCCAACGCAACTATTAAAGATATGCATAGACACAGGGCAAACATTGACGAAAATGTGGACCTACTAACAAAAAGCATAATAACAAGTTACGAGAAGGCATGTGAGCCTATCACGCCCCATCCGAATCGTGACCGCAAAGGGTCCTGGTGGGGCCCGGAACTAGACAGGCTCAAACATAGGATGAGGAAACTCTTCAATAGGGCCATGAATACTAGATGCGAAATAGACTGGGAGGAATACAAGCAAGCCCAGAAAGTATACAAAAAACGAATAAAATTCCGAAAGAGCGAGTCCTGGCAAAGATTCTGCTCAAACATAGAAACCTGTAGCTCAGCTAACAGAGTGCGGAAAATTATCACGAACAGCGTGACTAGAACAATAGGATCACTGAAGAGGAGTGACAACACCTATACCAACACAGATAAAGAAACCTGTGAAGCCCTACTGGAGGCACACTTTCCAGAGTGCACCCTGACGGATGACACTGCCTGGGAAGACAACACAGGAGAAGACACAACAGAACAAGACTGGAACACAGCCCACAAAATCATATCAAACGATAAGACTAGATGGGCCATAGCCAGCTTTTTACCCTATAAAGCAGCTGGCCTAGATGGAATATTCCCTGCACTACTACAATGGGGAGGGAAGCTAATAAACTCCCAATTAACAGAGATATTCACCGCATGTATAGCACATAGATACATGCCCAAACAATGGAGAGAGGTAAAAGTGATTTTCCTGCCGAAACCGGGGAGATCGGACTACACTGACCCAAAAGCGTACAGACCCATCAGTCTGACATCCTTCATGCAGAAAACGCTGGAGAGGATGTGTGATAGACACATAAGGGACACCCACTTGCGAAGCAAACCACTACATCGGAATCAACACGCGTTCAGCACAGGGAAGTCTACAGATTCCGCACTACACAGCGTAGTCACCACAATCGAAAGATCCCTGTCCACGAAGGAACAGACCCTAGGGGTTTTCATCGATATAGAAGGAGCTTTCGACAAGACGGGCTTTACGAGTATAAGTAATGCCTTAACTAAATATGGGGTGGAACCAACACTATGCGAATGGATACACAACATGCTTCAACAAAGGGCCATCCAATTCACGGTGAATAACACGACACGTGCCAGAGTAGCCAAAGGATGCCCACAGGGAGGGGTGTTGTCACCCCTCCTCTGGAATATGGTAGTGGATGACCTGATAAGACGGCTGAACAACAGACACTTCCCAACGATAGGGTATGCGGACGACCTAACCATTCTGGTTAGTGGGAAGTTTGAGAACACCCTATGCCTTCTAATGCAAAACGCCCTAATAATAGTGGAAGCGTGGTGCACGGAACACCAACTGTCTGTGAACCCCAAGAAAACCGAAATGGTACTGTTCACGAACAAAAGGAAACTAACAAACCTGAGACCACCAAACCTATTTGGCACAGTACTACAGTTCGCAACGGAGGTCAAGTATCTAGGACTGACACTCGATAGCAAACTAAACTGGAACAGTCATATGGAGCAAAAGATAAACAAAGCCTGCATTACCCTGTGGCAATGCAAACGCATGTTGGGGAAAAGATGGGGCATACAACCTAGAATTATGCTCTGGCTTTACAAAACGGTAATCAGACCAACAATAACATATGGTTGCATAGTATGGTGGCAAAGAACAAATTTGATTACCGCACAAAACCAACTACAACGTCTACAAAGAGTGGCATGCCTAGCCACCACAAGCTGCATGTCCACAACGCCTACAGCCGCCCTTGAAACGATGCTGGACCTTCCACCACTACACCTATTCATACAGCAAGAGGCAGCCACTACAGCCATTAGATTAAATAAACTCTCCATATGGACACACGATACGAGGGTGTCGCACACCAACGCGGTGGAAGAGGCCAAAAACGACCAACCACTCCTAATGGCCCCTTGCGACATCATACCAAAACAGTACGTTTTCGATAAACGATACAGGATAGAACTCAAGGAAAAGCGAACAGATACATCCGGTACAAAGGAAGTGAGGATATACACGGACGGATCCAAAATGAGAACAGGGACAGGTGCCGGCACGTACTCCGCTGACTTAAATATTAATATATCAACAGCACTGGGTGTGCACAACACAATTTTCCAGGCAGAATGCGTCGGTATAATACAGGCCGCAGACGCGGTGGCTGCAAGAAAAATAGAGAACCAAGGCATTCGTATCCTAACGGACAGCACTGCAGTACTGCACGCTCTACGCAGCAACACAGTAAAATCAGGACTAGTCCTAGAATGCCACAGGAAATTGGAGGGTATATGTGAGTCAAACGCGATTACACTCCAATGGATCAAAGGACACAGCGGATCCCTAGGCAACGACGCGGCCGACGAACTGGCCAGAAGGGGATCCGAATCAGAGACCTACAGGGTGGAACCCGTTATACCAATATCGGCAAATCAGCAAAGGTACTGGCTGCGACATAGAACAAGAAAACTACACGCCGAACTGTGGGCAAAGACGACGGAATGTCGTCAATCGAGAGAGGCAATGCCATCTCTAGACGGACGACTCTCTAAAAAACTGCTGCGCTTAAATAGGGCGGACCTACGGTATGTAGTAGGGACCATAACAGGGCACAGTAATCTTAACAAACATTTGCATGTTATAGGTAAAACGGACAGCCCACTATGCCGAGCGTGCATGAGGGCTGAAGAAACACCGGCCCACGTAGTCATGAACTGCAGCGAGGTCGTGGAACAACGGGCGCAACACCTGGGAACACCAAGCACACTCCGAGAGGCCTGCAGCAGACCCGGCAAACTGGCTGCTTTCTGGAAGGAGCTTGGATGGATGCTGTAGGGCAGTGGGTACTCAAACCACACCATCACGCAAAAAGGCCCAACTACGAAGGGACCACATGCGGAAAACGAGCCCGCGAAAAGAAGAAGAAGAAGAAGAAGATGTGGTATTGGCGTTTCGTCCGGTGAATAAGAGCAATCTCATCAATCTTTTTCATTTTTCTACCTCATTATCTTCTCTTTACGCGGTCTCAGTACAGGGTTCAGGAGATCCACAAACTGCCCCGCACTACGCTGCGGGGTGCGTGCGAAGAAACATCTACATCGCGCGTGAATGCGTTTTTAGTGTTTCACGACGCGTGATTTGAATACAAAAAGAGAGATACAACGCAAGAACACGCACGCCCGCACTACGCTCCGTGATGCTGGGCAGTGTGTGCATCGTCTAAGTCTTGGTTTTATTTTCTTGGTAAGTATTGTTTTTGTAGCTTATAGAACACAGCTGTTTGTTTAAAAAAATACAAAATTGCATGATAATAATTATGATACGAAAAATTTCTTGTTTGGTTTTTACAGTCGAATAACCATGCTTGTTTCAGGATGAATAAAATGAATTGATCGAAAAAAATACTAGGAACTCTTATTTATTATCACCCTAAGGTATTAGTTTCCATACTACTGCGTTTCATTCAATGAGTAAGCGCGGGTGCTCAATTGCTCCCTTGGTGTACCTCGTTTTCTTTTCTCCCCTTCACACTAGTCTAGATTACGTTTTACTGTAATGATTACAAAACACAGCCTCTTTATCGGTTACAATAAGTTACCTAAATTAAAAAAATGACAACTAAGTTTATCTCCGTATAAATATTGATTCCTAGTAACGATGCTGTTAAGTGAGACTGTTAGTTATGCGTATGTTCTTGATATGTTCTTATTTTCAGAAGTGCAAATATTATTACGATATCTGGAGGATAAAGAGAACGCTTCCGCATGCTGCATGGCTTAAAACATCGCACATTATTTATTTTATAACTATATGTACACAACAGTACTTGCAAGACTTTTTATAATATGCTCTTACCAATCAATCAATAGCTCCATCATGAGTCAACTTGGGTTTTTCTCACTCACGACAGCATAAAATATTTTTGTATGTGTGAAAAACAGCGCTTCTAATATATACTGTAAAAACGAAATTTGGACATTAATTAGTTTACGTTATCACCCTTTGGTGATTAATTTAAAGGATAATCAGAATATCTGTACTAATATATAAAGCGGAAGAGTTTGTTTTTTTGAACACGCTGATCTCTGGAACTACCTAGTTCTTGATGAAGGTATGCTATAGTAGTAGTAGGTAGGCTATGTAACATCACGAATGGCGACGGAAGCCGAGCAGTAACTAAAGTTGTAACTTAATGTGGGTGAAACCACGATGCGGGAAGTTAGTTTACAATATTATTGCTTATGTGCTCAGCCCGTTCAATCGCGGTTAACATAAGCAATCAGCAAATCAATTCAGACGTTTTGTTACAAGCAATTCTGCACTTGACAATAACAAGCCGTTGCGATAATCGGCTCAATAACAACGTACATAAATATTTTATTCGTTTTGTAAAAGCACGAATGAATTTATAGTTCATTTCAAAGCCGAGAATTCTTTTAAAGACATAAAAATCTCATAATGAAAAGAAAAATGTCAAACTTTTTGCACAAATTAATTAATTATTCTGACAGTATAGTTCGAAATAACAAATACAAATTAAATATTATTAACTGATAAAAGTCTCTTTATTCAGGTGAATCGTTCAATGTAAGGCGTAGGCTGATTTAAAAAGTTAGGAGAAATGCTTAGTGCTGTCATTACTGCTGCCAGTATACCTGGTAAAAGACAAGTTTAGCAGATTTTAGATACTGCCTTTTACTTTTAAGTGTAGTTGTAATGTAGTGATTTAATCTTAAAGCTACATTTAGTTCAGTGGAAAACCGACATAATTATGTTCATCAGAATCTAATAAATATATTGGTAAAATACTGTGTGATTTAACTGCTACCAATTAGGCTACGAGCCCTTTCGACCCTAAAGATTTGACCCTTTCTTGGTTTGAGTACCCATTCGACCCCTGGGATAACAGCAGCACCCATTCGTTTCTTTTCGCGAGTACGTATAAAGTACAGACAGTATAAAAAACTGTATCAGGATAATGTTATTTAAAATAGGCACTCAGCGATACAACCAAAAATACATTAACTGGTTTATTTAAAATAACTTCTGTAAATAATTTAAATCAGAGATTTGTTTAGAAATCAGTCTTATAAATAACTTAAAGTTATAAATTACATACAAAGTTAATAACTCATTTGCGAGTCTTGGTGTACGCTTTTATAATAAACTACCCATTGACATTTCGAATCTACCCTTAGAGAAATTCAAACAAACTGTTAAAAACTGTCTTATTCAAAAGGGTTATTATAATTTTAACGATTATTTAAATGATAAAATAGCATGGGTATAGTAGTATAGTTGCTCGTTTAATGCAAGATTAATGTTATATTAATTATTATTATAGTAATTATATGGACTATTATTGTAATTATGTTGACTATTGTAGTAAAAGTTTAATGTGAAGTGGATGCATATCATGATCATTATGAGTTCGTAAGGCATAATACATTTTATTATGGTTCTTTTACCACCCATGCCCTGCATTGTCATGCTCACTAAAATGTCATTGCTTGTGGTGTCGTATTGGCCGGGTCATCACCTTCCTTCCACCATCACTGAGTGAAAAAAATGTTTTTTCACTCAGTATAATTTTAGTTATAATTATATAAAATAATTTGTAAAATTATAAAATTTTCTTTGAAACAATATTTATATTTTACCTATTATTCTAGTAAGATTTTCTTTTAGTAAAAAGCTCTTTGTTCAGAGTATCATACATAACCTCGGATTATTTCTCAACGTTCTTAGAGGCGAACGAAAAGATCTTTCTAAGAATCAATTTATTGTTAAGGTAACACAACTTATTAAATATTTTAACATAATTTGAAATGAGTTTTTTTTCTGACCGTACTGCTTTCCTATTAAAATTGTAGAAAACACATTGAGGTACGTAAGGGCTCTAAAATAAATATTAATTTTATTTTTTCTGGATTCGTACCTAAAAAAGGTACGATCCATTCGTACCTTTTACTATTCTTAAAAAAGAGTCGAATCTACAACTTTTAATGCAGAGTCAAGTCTTAAGGGTCGAATGGGCTCGTAGCCCCAATTAGTTTAATGTTTGTAATTTCCATGCATCGTTTTCATATAAGTCAGGTAGTGGTGGTAATCACCATGGTTTTTTAAACCAAGGAAACATAAATATAAACATGTTAAAGAGATTAGTAACATGCCTCTCAGTTTTATTAGGCAACGAAGCGGTACTAAAAAATAAAGTAAACAATTCGATCATTTGTTTGATTGTAATCAATTAAACAGATATGAGCTATTTGTCTGTAGCTATTTCGATTAAATTGAGTGTGCCGAATTTATGTTTGTTGTTACATAAATTTAATGTAGACTTTGTTTTAACACGCAATAAAATCTATTTTCAGAAAATTTATTAGTTGCTTTATAAATAAGCCTTGGTTCTCTAAGTTCTCTTTTAGTTAAATTCTTATTACATTTAAGTAAAATACATTATATAAAATTTAGCTAGTGTTCTATGTTGATCAAACTAAGGGAGGCCCATGCTGTGGTTAGATTCAGACTGTGGGTGATGATCATGATGATCAGTATAGCATAAAACGTAATATCCTACGTTTGTTTATTTGAATTCTTCTACGAAGATTTCTAGTTCAAATTGGAGTACGACGTCTGGGGATTACTATTTACCAGCCATCGCTTTAAATCCTATTATTAAATAACTATTGCGCATTATTAATTAATAGACATTAATAGACTTACATACTTGAAAGTCTATTTAATAATACCGGCCTGTTTTTTTACTGTCCCACTGCAGGGCAAAGGCCTCTTCTCATATAGAGAAGGAATGAGCATTAATCACCACGCTTGTTCAAGGCGGATTGGCAATTTCAGACTTTTAAGTCCAGGTTTCCTCACGATGTTTAACTTCACCGTCAGTCAGAAATGTCCAAGATAAACTTAGAAAGTACATATGACTTAAAAAATCACATTGGTACTTGCCCGGATTCGAACCCACTACCTCGTGTTAACCCATTACCTCGGGTGCCTTATCCACTGGTCCATTTCGACTTTTTAAAGTCTATCTATAGTCTTCTTAATATGAGGGTCAGACAGGACAAGGGTCAATCCACAATCAAGATGTACACCCAAACTTAAACTTAATTTTACAAACGTTGTCATGTTAAATTACCTAAGTCTCTTGGGTAAATCTACTTACATATTTTTCAAGATTCTTCTAAAGTAGAAAAGCTTCTTAGAAGTTAAAATAAAATCAGTACACCGATTTACTCGTATGTTATCGTTTCTTTTAAAAGAATAACTCACTTTGTTTACAATATTTTACCTAGTAGTTGCGCCCTGCGTATGTGTTTATTTAATGTAATTCAGGAACCAGACCGATTTTCGGAATAAAAAGTATCCTATCGTCCGTCTCTGGCACCGAAACTATGTACATACTAATTTTCATCGAAATCGGTTCAGCCGTTTAAGCGCTGAGTGGTAACAAACATACGAACACACACACATAAACTTTTGCATTTATAATATTAGTAGGATTAAAAGTTTGTATATTCCCAAGCATTTATTTCTAAATGATGGATAATATTTTTACTTATTATCCATCATTTGATGAATGAAAAAAAAACACAAATTTTAATGAATGGGCATCAATAACGATACAAAACTTTAGTCGGTACTTACTTACCTACTCATAGAACAACGCTAAAAGAAATGAACATAGTCTATTGATATATCTAAAACTTATAAACTGACCTGATGGATGGATATATTTCCAAGGCGAGAACCTTACTCACTAATTTACTAAATATAAGCAACCTTGTCGAAGTCACACAGCCTTTAAATGAGGAATCACCTATTTACACTGTTAATACGAGAAATAACGAAGAACCATTTATTATTTTTATATATTGATTTTTTACGTTTCTCTTTAATCATTCATTATAAAATCATCATCATCATATTCTCGGCAGACATAGTACATTCGTCGAAATTGATTAACAGGTATTCTTGCAAGAAACCTGACAGGTTATATAATCAATATTTTTGTCACAAAAAACGCAATCACATATTAAATTAAAATACAAATTACATGTTCAAGATAAGCCTTCAATCATTTTGAAAACCTTTAATTCAGCTTGTATTCATATCTTGATTATTTCAAAACTTTAAAATTTAAAATATCCTCAATAAATCTTATCAAATCAAATCATCAAATCATTTATTCAATTTACATGTGGTAAAATAAATACATAGGTCAATCTTAACAAAATACAATGCTAGAATGTTGTGTGCCTGTACTAAGAAAATCTTGTATCACAGGCGGTATAAGTGCTAGTAATAGTGTATGATAGGTATAAAATAAAATATTTTCTTTAAAATTATGTAAAATAAAAGTAGATCAAATTTTAAGTACTTATAGAAAATTAATTTGTATAAAATTGGACTAAAGATATTTAAAAACAATATTGCGTAATAAATAGGTATACGTTGCAGTTTAATAACTAGGTACTAATACAAAATTATCAGAAAATAAATATAAGCATCAGCAGAATTAACTAGTTTTCTATAACAACAGTTTGGAGGCCAGTCATTGTTTGCTACAACATTCATGTAGCAGTGATTATGCTGACAAACAATTAATTAAGAAAGGTATTTTAATAAATTCCGGTGACAAGCTAGTAATATGTACTTAAGAGTAAGATAAATATTTAATAATATGATCTTATGTATAAAACACATTTTAGTTTTATATAAAACTATTCTATTTAACAACTAACTGAATTAACTATGAAATAAAACAAAATACACAGTTCTAGGAACACTCATAGTCAACAGAGTTGATGTACCTCTGTTCCGCGACTTTTTTAGCCGGACACTCAACGTCTCCTGTTTTATGCTGATTAGGCTTATTAAAACGTGTGCATGTTGCACATTTCGGCAGGTCAGTTTTCTTCGTGCATTCTGATATTGAGTGCCCTGTCTCACCACAGTGTACACATGTAGGGATTGCTTGTCTGCAAGACTTCGCCGCGTGACTATACTGATGGCATTTGTAGCACCTGGTCACTAAAGTAAAGTCTCTAACCGGACAGGAGGTCCAATTTATAAATAGTCTAGTTTGGCAAATTAGGGCTTTTCTTATGTGGGCTGGTACTTCTACGATGAAATTACAGGACGCTGCATCCTTTTTGCCAGATATATAACTTAATTTTATAAGTGCCAAAAAAAACTCCAGAGATATTGACGGGCATTTAGTGGCTAGATTTTGTTCATAAATACATTTAAAGACCTCATGCTCTGCCATAGAAGCAGGCACTCCTACCACAACAAGTCGTGGCTTACGTTTGTGTGGTTCGTCAGCAATAAGAGCAGATGTCGAGCCTTGAACTGCGCTCTTTAACTTCTCTATATCTTGTTTATTCTCAGTGCTGATAATTACTCCACCATTTCTCGTTTTTCGAACTCCACGTACTTGAAGTTTCATTTGGTCAGGGCGTATTATTTTCTGAACTAAGTGTCTAGTTTCATCGCTAGATTTTAATTTATCTTTGGGATAAATAACAACGGAGCTTAGGTTGGCAGGCTAAACATAACTACTAGAGCCCATTTTCACCTTATCAGCAAATGAAGGTATCCTCACAGTGTAGGACTCTTTAATAGACTGCTTGAGGTCCGATAGGTGTTCCGACAGGGTGCATTGCTCCTTAAGAACTGCCATCGAGTTGGACGCTTGAACTGCTTTTTGCTTCAGGGATTGGTATAGAACGGCCATTTGCGAAGAATTATGTCCAATTTTACGGCACAGGTTGGAGATTTTTATCTTCTGGTCCGAATTGAGCTTGCCTTCTGAGGCAATAGAGCAGACTTCATTCAAATACTGTTCAATGGTCGACATCCATTTCTGAATCTCAGGCGTGGGATCCCACTTCGATCGAAATACAATCGAGTGGTTTAACAGGCGATTTCATGGGCTATCCATATTGTTAAATATTTATCACAAAACTCATAAAACTTGTTAGCTATACATTATATTATATTAAACTACACACTATGCAAAAATGCAACTAGGTCACTATTTACTTGTCGTTATTAATTAAATGTTGTTTATTGCTTAGAGCACGTCTTTGCGCGTTGCGAGCTGAATGAATTTTCATATATGATTTCATATATGAACATCGAATGAAGAAGGGGATCTTCAATGAATCTCAAATGAGATAGTACTTTTTTTATTATCTAGAAAATCCAATTTAAAAGACTATACTTGTGGGTTTTATGAGTACCTACATTAGTTATAAATAAGCGATTAATAATAATAAGTTCTTATTCTTAACCGACTTCAAAAAGGAAGAAGTTCTCATTTCGTCGGCACCTTTTTTTATGCCCGATTACTCGAAAATGGCTGGATTGAATTTTTAACTAGGTACTTACCTACCTTGGCAGTAATAATAATGTCCACTAGACCATATTTATGTGTATATTTGATAAATTATGTTGCTTCATGAATAAGCGATACTTGTATCACGGACAGTATTTTTTATCTGCAATCTAACCACAACTCCCGACAAGTCTTCATGTAATATTTTAATAGTTCGCAAATCCGTAAGCTTAGGAACTTGGGTTTATTCAGCAAACATTGATTTTCTAAACGTTGGCGTTCATTGTTCTTCTAAAAATAAACGCTATGAAGTTCGGAGCAATATTTTCCGGTATTTTTCTGCACGTTTTAGTAGAACTAATAAAATGTAATGGCTAAACGTTTTACATCAGATTATGGTAATTTCTGAATTGTAATCTGTTCTTTATAAATCCTGAGATATTGACCAGGGAAAAATTATGTAGGTAGGTATATAATGTCCGTTTTCTACATACAAGTGCCTTATTTCAAATATTAGTTTCGCTTTAAGGATGAAGAACCATATCAACACCAAAATGTATATACGATCATATTAGCATGTAGGTAATTAGGTATGTATTAACAGGCGCGCTTGCTTAGTCAAGGAAAAGGTAGATTTAATGAACTAGGGAAAACAAACTTGACGAATTTATTTCCGTTGTAGAAAATCGGTAAACAAATATATATTATAATTATACAATAAATAAAATAAATTTTGTCAGAAGGTCATAATCATTTGGCCGATGCATCACCGCGGCACGCGCTTATCGAGTTCGTCAGGAATGTTCGACACTCGTCCAAATGTGTAGCCCTTCGGTACTCAAATCCCCACGTAATCCCCGAAAATGGTCCCTTTTACTGAAATTTTATCGTTTCTAGTAAAAAGCTATAGGCATAGCGCTTTAGTTTCCGTCGGTCGGTCAATAAGAAAACCGTAACGATGTCTGATAAAAGCAAAAGTAGTGGGCTTAACAAGGCGATAATTCGGTGCGGTCCTGATATAGCCCAATACATTGATTCAATATCAATATATGCCTTATCTACTGCCTTTTGCATATAAAAGAACTGTTTTACTTTTATGGTACTTGCAGTCACTTGATAGCGTAATTTTCACTTTTTTATAGCTTCATTTTATGTTAGTACTTCCTTGGGAAATATTGTAGGTAATGTCTTAATGTATTAAATTTAGATAAAGCGAAACACGGTAAACGGTTAAACGGCACCTAGTAGATCCACGCTGACATTTCACATGACACAGTTAAATTTGGACCGCGCCGTTCCTGGCATAAAGACTCTATTTTTTAATGATTTAATTACTAATGTGTAGTTTTCTGATTTCTCCCTATATAAAATATCCTATAAATTTTGATTCCCTTGAGATTGTCGAAATAATAATATACGTATTTTGCGGCATAAACAGCCGTATCTCTTTTTTACGTTAACTTAGGAGTAGGTATGATTTTTTGACCGGTTCAAAATACTTAGACCTGAGTATATCGTTTTAATTTCAACTCGATACCACCACGCGTTCCCGAGATAAAAGATCTTAACAGACAGACGGACAGACAACAAAGTGATCGTATAAAGGTTCCGTTTTTTCTTCTTTTTAGGTACGGAACCCTAGAAAACACAACTTTTTGTCATATGGGCATATGACAAAAAGTTGTGTTTTCAATTTGCTTGTAACAACCAAATTATAAGGTCAAATATTATTATTTTGAGTCTCGTCTGCAAGCTAGCTCGATGAAAAATGTACTAGAGTTTTATTATCGGGCGGCATTACGATACGACTCCCCGATTCGCTCTTACTCTCATCACTCGAATATATTCACCTCATATAAAATACAAAACACACGTGAATGTAGTCAATTATGTGCAGCACCATCATGAAATGGTAATTTTCAAATATTTACATAAATTATACAGCAATCGCTTTGTTCGAACGTTTATTGATTATGTTGTATTGCTATAATTTGAATTCTGAATTGGGATCGATTCGTAAGGTTACATAAGCTACATAGATACTGAATGAACACAATATGATTTGTTTTTATTTTTGCATTGATGATAAAAGTTTAAAGTCAATTTTATAAGATAATACATGTCATATAGTATTTATATATTATAATCCAAATATTTGTCACTATAATGATAATTTAAATCCATCCAAAGGTTGTATGGAAAAGATCGTTCTAAGCGATAAGACCACCTATTGTAAGTAGATACCTACTCATATTTGTTATATTGTACATACAGTGTACCTAACTATAACTACTCATATTTGTCTACAATATAAAATATTATTATAATAATAATGAGTAGTTAGGTACAAAAAGTAGTTAGTAGTAGTTTACACATCAAATTCTTTGCTCCATTCTGACTTGAAGGAAGGATAAAAATACAAATTTTGCAATTGTGATATAACTAGGTATTAACTGTTGTTTTTTTAATGTCCGTATGAAATTTTCATCCCTTTAATTCTACATTGCCAGAGTGTAGTTTATATTTATTATTCATGTTTTAATTCCAGAGTACACGAATAAAACTGTTTCATATTGGTTGCTTTGTGTAGATTGGTGAGTCGTAGAAAAATGGGCAGTAAAGGACGATTTAGCGGCCGAGGTCATTAAGTAAGAATTAAGGTATGTATCCAAAAAAACTTGAAGAAAAAAATAACGAATTATATAAAATAAAATTAAGATTTATAAACCATTTGTTTGTCAAATAACGTATTTCTATAAATTGTGTATTGAAGTTGTACATGATGTTTATTTATTTATTGAACCATGCGCACAGGTACATAGCATTCTCTACCAGTCATTTGGTTTTTGAATAAAGCTTAATTTAAAAATATATATGTGGCGCGATAAAAATATCATTTGCAAAATTGATAACACAAAATATTTTTTTTTTGTTTTTAATTGAAGTATCCTTTAATTAAAAACAAAAAAAGGCAACCAATTTGTGCCTATTTTGGAATCGTCCGATATTTTAAACGAAAAATCAACAAGATTTATTCCATTTATGTTGAAATCTGTCTGGTTTAAAATAAATACACGGTAACCTTATTTTATATAAGCAGTTTTATTATAATTACTATAATAATAATCAATATACTGAATGATAATAATAGTCAATATAAGTACAATAATAAAAATATCAATATACTTAATGATAATAATAGTCAATATAGCTACAACAATAATAATCAGTATAACATTAATCTTGCATTAAACGAGCAACTATACCCATGCTGCTTTATCATTTAAATAATCATTAATAGTATAATAACCCTTTAGAATAAGGCGGTTTTTAACAGCTTGTTTGAATTGTTGTAGGGGTAGATTCATAATGTCAATGGGTAATTTGTTATAGAAACGTACACCTAGACCCGCAAATGAGTTGTTTACTTTATGTAGGCGATAATATGTAGCAACTAATTTATGTTTACCTCGAGTATTCACAGAGTGCATGTCACAGTTTCTGGAATACAAGTCTATATTTTTCTTGATAAAAGAAAATATAACTGCATTTGAATATAGCCACACATTTACCTAAATTCCAATGTAAAACCGTAGATTTTACATTGGAATTAGTGATATAGAAATGATGAACTCTAATTTAGTACATCAAGTTTCATGACCACAGAGGAAGTTACATGTGTTGCATGTTGCACTTGATTTTAATCTCTGTACGAGCCTTTTTTGTTTTAAGAGCTTTCTCGGTGGATACTATCGTATTATCACATTTTTGGATGCAAATCCTGCCCGGCTGTTTGGATTTAAAGCGTGCAGCGTATGTGCATTATGAAAAGCTCGCCCATGTGTTACGTTAACGGCTTAGGTGAAACGAGTGGTAGGTATATTTGTTTTGCTGTTCAAAAGCATCTTTACAATTGTATTTATATTTTTAATTGCCTTTCATTTTCATACGTCATTTTCGGGCATAACCATGATTGTGATGGTGTTGAGTGGAACGCGAGTGATGCCGCTGTTTTCATTAAACTATTTAGATTGAATTTAAGTTTCCTAATTACTTTGTTATTTTTTTTTATTTCTTGCTTTGTTATTACTTCTAACATTAAAATTTACTTCACAATAATATATATTTATTATGATTGTCAGTAGACAATAATAAAATATATATATATATTATTGTTGTGTTTTGCGCTTTTTAAAGCTCTGAGTCGCAGTGCTGTCAGTTGCCTGTAACTTGTTTTGTAAGGTGTTAATTCCGATACATTTGTTTCATTGAAATTAGTTTCTAACTCATTTATGCGACTCAGTGAACTTAAATATACCTCACTACAACTACTAATGATCTCATTTCTTCCTGTGATCTGTGAAGCTGGTCTTGGTATTACATGTTTTTTATGTGTAATGTTGATAGTTGGACCCTCAGTAAATAGTGTATGATCTATGGTTGGACCATTCTCCTCAGACACATTGTCATTAACTTTTTGTAATTCTTTTTTACAGTCACTACTATACTCTACGCTCCTTCAACAGTTGACTGTTGTCTATTTGTCATTTTTTCCACTCGAGCAGTGCTATCTTTAGTATGTTTTCTGTCACCTTGGCGGCTACCTTACGAGGTGCACATAAAATGTTAAAAAAACAGCTGAGAAAAAAGAACTCAACTAACAACAATAGCAATTGCATAATAGATAAATTCCAGTTACCGCAATTAAAGCATAATTAGAACATTTCAACTCTTCGAACTGCACTATATGAAACTAAGTTGGAACTCTGCCAACTGTTGAGTATTCAACTGAAATATTATTTTACTAGGTTTTCAGGCGATTTCAAAGGATAACGTTCGATTTCTGCACGATTTGGAGTTTCCGCAACTTTGTTGCCAAATGGCGTGATTGTACAAAACGTTATTCATATGACCATAATAAAATTCAATTCAATGCGGATAGCGCATTTCTTCGATTCGTATTAGTTGTGTATCGGAGGATGGCCCGATTGGAGTCCGTGAATAAAATGGGCTAAGACGACGATAAAATTGTATGGCAGGATAATTTAAAATTTTCCACATTGCTGAGCTTAAAATATTCAACCAGTGGATGCATGAATGTTACCTCAACCGTTAACACTATCATTGAGCACACGCCAATCCGACAATCAGCTGTTAATAGCATTTTTTCAAAAACTTTGTTTTGACTATAAATATATAAATCAATAAACAATATTTAAACTCTAATGAATTCGATCGTTGCTTGAATGCCAACTGAAAAGTTATCTGATAGAATCATAAATTTTAATAAGATTCTGCTACGCCTGCCTACTAAATTTAACTATTTATAAATATGTTTTTAATCTTTTCATTCTGAACTATTCCTAATAAACGGTGTTGCAAAGAAAATTTCATAGAAAATAAAAAAATCTATATGACAGTTACGGTTAATGAATGTTAATGTTTTCGTTCACAGTATGATCATAACTAACAATAGACTAATCTATCCTAATTTATACTAAATTACTAATATTTAAAGCTGTAGCGTTTGTTTGTTTGAACGCACTAATCTCTGGCACTATCTGTCGGATTTGAACATATCTTATTGCGTTTGATAACCCGGTTATAGCCTACTGTAACAACACGCTGTAAGCGACGGGAGTAGAACAGTAACCAAAGGAAAGAAAGAAAGAAAGAAAAAAAAAACAAACTACTCTGCAGAACTCCCACAAGCTGTAATTATATATCAACAACTAGAAAAGCGTCTGGAAATCAGCGTCTGAGATTAAACTGCAACCGTATCTTATTGCGACGATAAATCTTTCATCTGGAGACAACGCTAGTAATAAAAGACACAAACGACAGCTATAAGTAAATGTATTATAGGCATAAATTGATAGACAGTATATTCTTTAAAACACTAACTAAATAACTATTGCGAATCTCCCTGAGTTCAATGCGAAATTCTGTAACCGTGTTTTGGAATGCCTTTAATTTTCTATACACACAATAGATGTTTTATTGTGTGTGTCATCACAGCCATATCAGAAAGTGTAAAGGAAGATGTTCTGTTTGTGATCTTTCAGTATACTGGTAACGTCGACGTGATCAAAGGCGAAGCAGATAACTTATTTAAGTCCTTAGCTACAAACGTCGGCACATCGTCAAAGTCAGTCACTTTCAGCAGAGTGATGATTACTTGCAAACTTTTTTATAGAACACCACATAATACAAAAATATAACAGACTAGAACTACATTAGATAGTGATAGTAGGCGATATTTATTCACAAACCTAAATATTATGAACTAAAAGCAAGAAGTAAAAGCTTTAATACAGTTATGTCCCAGAGCATACTCAACGCTGAATTATTTCACCCTCTTGACATTTACTCAATGGCTGGCACACGGCAGCAAACCCTTGAATTGTGTAAAAACCTTTACATTTGTTGTAAAGACTATACTTTTTATTCAACTGAACTGATACGGCACGTCAGGTGCCTACTGGACTTTGAGTAATATTTTTCAAGAAAATTTTTAGTTCCGTTAGTAGGTAGAATAGATTATAGTTAAATATGGTACAGGTTTACTTACCAGTTATTTAAACCAGTAAGTTTTTATAGTTCATTAACTACTAGATAGTTAATGAACTATAAAAACGAAATCTATATGAAAGTTCTAATGTCTTAGTATTGGTAAAAACTAGTGATTTTATTATGTGCAATACGTAGGTTAGTAATGTAATAAGTAATATACTTATATCTTAAAACAAGTACTTTGGTGTTTCTTTTAAAAAATAAGCCGAAGAGAGTTAAGACAAAAAAATACATCTTTACCGGCATTGATACAATATCGCGTTGTTATGTATCTCATCTCATTTTTTATTAAAGTTCCCATTAGAAGGCCACTGCGTAATAAGATACGCCTGTGATGAGGGAAAGAAAGGCTTACCTTTTTCCTTTGAAAAGCTTACAAAGGTCTGGGTATTTACTTTTCATAATAAATTTTAAATGTAAAATAAGAAACTTAATAATAAATGCTGTTTTTGTAGCCCTACTTTCGATTAATTGATGTCAAATTAAGACTGACACTTATCTGACTCTATGAAGACTCGTAGTTAGACGTCCTGTGAGACGTCTAGTTGATGCGACAGCCATTTGTTAGTCCCAATTTCTTACTGTCTTGACAACTATCAATATAATAGGTATTTAGAAAGTTAAGTCTGTTGATTGCAGTCCGATCTTTTGTTTTCACAGAAGACGGTTGTCATTTAATTTCATCCACATTTTTTCTATTTTTTATCATTGTATTATACCATTAAAATCATCAACTAGTATATTATTTTACACTTGACGCTGGCAGAAATAGCTGACACAATCGTCGGCTCAGTTGCCATAATAAAGGGAGAAGAAGAAGATTGCAGTCCTTATTTTGTGTAACACAGAAGTAATGCTGTATTGATTACTTGAGTATAGTTTGAGTCGTCAATAAATGGTTTAAAGAAAACCATTATAGTCAAGTAATATAATCATATTATGTCAAGATTTGTTTTGGCATTAAAAATAACTTGCCTACGGTACGTCGTTCTTTATTATAAAAGTATACCCACTATATTTTTATATATCATATAATAATTTTGAAAAATTGTAAAGTTTATCTCTAGTTTAGAGTTCAAAGTTCTACGGATATCTACTTTTGATATTTCACTGTGATCAGAACCAAAAGAGAATATTTAATTTAATATTTTAAGGCAATATTGCAGTATATCTTTAATGAAATTCGGCTATTATTAAGTGCAGTAGTGACGCCGTACATTGGATTAAAATTTACTAACGCTTTTAATTACCTACCCTAAAAGTTATCTCTCCTTGCTCTTAACATATTTTGTCTAGACACGCGCACATTATTCAACCGCACCTACAGTGCATGACATACTTCTGTGAGCTGATATGTGACGAGGTAAGGCGAAGGTTTAAAATGAATTTAACTTTAGCCATTACGTAGTTACGGTAGCAAATCTCCGCTGGTATTAACCCTGAATCGGTTGATCGCAGTAAATTTGTCATTCCGGCCAGCAAAACCAAGAATAAAATATCGATGCTGAATTGAGATTACAAAGATGTGTTGATATTAATTCAGTTCCCTAATAACTGCTTTGATTTCTTTTGTTGGCTGCGCTTCAGCGCGCTGGAGCTGCAGCATATCTTAAACAGTCATATAACGGGTGGCGCAAAAGTAAAGACCCTATTTGGTTCAGCTATAACATTTTTTCTAAATTAGAAAACTAGATTTAGATTTTTTTAAATGTATATTTGTGCCATTAAATTTCGTACCATTAGGATTTAAAGATGATGTCTTTTAAATGGTGACCTCCAGAGTTGATACACATTTGAGCCCTATTTATGACATTTTGCATAACTTGCCGTAACACTTCCTGCGATATGTTCGTTATTTCTTGACGAATGTTTTCTTTTAGAGCTGCGAGAGTCTGTGGCTTGTTCACATACACCCGAGATTTCAAAAAACCCCAAAGAAAGAAGTCTGGACTGGTCAGATCGGGTGATCTTGCAGGCCAAGGCAAATCGCCAAAACGAGAGATAACTCGGCCTGGAAAAGCGTCCCTCACTAAGTCCATAGTGTCGCGCGCTGTGTGTGCCGTAGCGCCGTCTTGTTGAAACCAGATGTGCTCCAGCCCCAATTCGTCCAAACTGGGTATCAAAAACTCACGTAACATGGTTCTGTAGCGTTCTCCAGTGACAGTAATCGCATTGCCTCCAGCGTCTTCGAAAAAATAGGGTCCGATCACTCTGTCAACACAGATGCCACACCATACAGTAACTTTTAGTGGGTGTAGAGGTGTTTCTTGAATAATGCGCGGATTATCAGTGCCCCAGAACCGAGTATTCTGCTTATTGACATGCCCTGAGAGATGGAAATGCGCTTCGTCACTCATAACCAATTTTGAAGGAAAATCATCCTCTTCAAGGTTGAGGTTTATGACGCGCTGGCAGTAATCTAGACGAGCTCGGTGGTCAGCAGGCAGCAGCTGATGAGTCATTTGAGTTTTATACGGGAACATCTTTAAGTCTTTCACCAAAATACGCTGCAGGGTCCGTCTGGAAATGCCCAATTGCGTGGCACGTCGCCTCGTTGATGTTTCTGGACACTCTTCCACATCTTCGCGCACAGCATCGATATTTTCAGCTGAACGGCCTGTTCTTGGTCTCCCAGACTTAGGTCTATCCAATGTTGAGCCAGTTGCTTCAAGGCGTGTGGCAAAGCGTCGAATTGTGCGACCAATCGGTGCCGGACGGTGGGGAAATCGTCGACGAAATTCACGTTGTGTTCTTATCACTGATGAATTATTCCGTAAGAACATTGACACAATTATTCCACGTTCTTGGGGAGTAAAACGGTCCATGTTTATTTTCAGTGTATTTTACGTTTGTTCTCTACACAATTTTCAACAACAGAATGACAGAAAATGTCATATATAAAAAAAAAAAGTATTTTCTTTAGTGCCAGTACTTTTGCGCCACCCAGTACAATACAATTTACACGACAAAAACATGTGTTTATTTTGTGCTTCTTTCAGTAATCAAAACTGACTTTATTAAGAGATACGCGAGTAATAACGAGAGAGATGACGTAATGAGTTTGAGGACAAAATTTGTAAATTGGAATTATTTCGGTGTCGGTGTCATTCGATATTTTACAAGTCTTTTATTGTAGAATTTCACGTATACATCAATGTGAAAGCTTTCAAATATTACGTAATCTTTTATAAAAAGTAAAAAAAAAACCATAATAGTAATACTTATTCTTTTAAGCTTAGAGTGAATGATATTTAATTTTTTTAGACGGCAGAGGTGATAAATAAGCCTTCGGCTGGCCTGATAGTAAGCACAGATTTTACTGTAGTCCATGGACACTTTCAATACCAGGAGTATCACTTGCGCATTGCCGATCCTGTTGAAACCGTTTCTTTTAACTCCTTTTTAAGAAACTCCATGCTGTAGTCTTTAGGCAAAACCTCGACTATTAGTTCATTCCACAACTTTATCGTATAAAAAACACAAAGTACAAAATTAATACTTTAGTAACGTAAAGGATTTCAAATCCGCTTGAATTGTTAATGTACGAAACCCATCTGTCCGTGTTCTTTTTATCTAAATTTAGCCAACCTTTGAAGTCACAAATTAAACAAACCTTCCTCCGTGTTTTATTTCAGCAGTAATATAAATGTGTTGTACAATAAACTTTGGCGACCCTTGAAATAAAATTGCCCCATAATATTATTTGTCAACAACATGTTTCGTAAAATTTATTAAATCGGATACGACGAAATTCTTCATAATTTTGCTGTTTAAATTTATTAAGAAAGCGCTTGTCACCGCTGGATGATATTATAATTTTGCGAAAATGTTTACCTACCAGGCGAAAGATTTGAATTACGTTGGTGTATTGTCAACGATTTGGGTAAAACCAAAATCAATATTCCATCAAAACTATCCGCTTAAACTAGATTTAAACTTAAAATACCTTTGTTCGTAAACTTCGTTCGTCTTTTTCATGACATACCTTTTGATGCCCTTTCAACGACGATTTCCTCTACACTTATTTTAGTATGTGACAAGTTTCGGCATAGTTTACGTAATACAACATCTCTGTTTGTTTATGTCTTTATTCAATAAAGGTTTAGGCTTTTGTTTTACCACATGCAGATGTTTCGTTCTCTATGTTATCATTTAATTAACGCACACATAATTGAATGGATTGTAAACACATGAAATACTCTGCAATAACGTTTTGTGTACAGCATATTACACAATAAAGCGTTATTAAACTTCATATTTCCTATGGACTATTATTTCAACTCACAAAGATCTTATTGCTTCAACTTGATAAATACAAGGCGCTCAATTTTCTTGTACCTAATTACTCTCGGCTCGAATGGAAGCTCAGCTTGATGCCTTTTCCTAGTTAAACAAATAATAATAGTGTTACTCTGAAATGGTCTAACTAACTTTTCTATTATTCTAGAAATATATAAAATAAGACGCTTGTTCAGCAAAAGACGGTTTTGACTGAAATAGTGTTACTTTTGTTACCGCCTAACATTAGGTAAAAATACGATCCACAACGTTTAAAAAGTCGATTCCACGACGACTTTTACCACATTTATTTTATAAGATTAAGATTATACTTTATTGTGTTTTTATTTTTAATAGGACTAATAAATTAAAGCGGGCTAATAAATTGAGATGAAGAAAAAGTTCAGGTTCATCAGCCCTAACACGAACAAATTGACATAAGGCCTCATAGACAATGAGGTCTAACTCAACATTAATTAATATTTTAGTACATCACAAGTACCTAAGTTCCTTTTGAGTCATTAAGAGAACACGACCTTTAAAGACAGGTCTAATTTGTAGTTAAGGGTCCATAATCGCCTTAAATGTAACTGAGAACAACAACATTATAAACGGTTTTCAAAGATCTTCAAGTAAATAATTTTCTAGTTTACAAGTTTAGCTAAGAATGTTATAACTTATAATATACTTAGAACTTAAGAACTAAGAAAATATAAAAAAAATAAAAAATTATAGGCAAAAGGTACATCCAAACACTTAAAACAAATAGCGAGAATCGAATGCATAATCCCCCAACCTGTAGACAAACTGCTTTCAACCTTTTATTCACAGACCTTAAAATGTAGGTACAATAAACAAAGTCATTACAAAATAAATGGATTACCTACGATTCGGATTCAATTCATGATTTCACTAATTACTTTTTCACTTTCGCAGCGAATAATGCTCGGAGTGTTAATTAAAGACATTTTTGCTGAGTTAATCGAGGCAGAAGTCATTTTTATTACAGAAGAGAGCTCATTGCATCCGTCAATGCGCGACGCTTAGTCAGCGCCGAAAATATTTTTTTGTAATTAACACCGCCGATGTAGCTTGAGATAGTGTAAGCAAAAATAAATAATTTCACAAAGCAAGATAACGAACGACAAAAGGCAAAAAGGGCATTGAATAAACTAACTAGCCACACAATGAAGTATTAGATTGTCTGTACCTGCCTTATATTGGGCGATTATCTGCAGCGTGTCTATTTTTAAGTCTCTCTTAGTTCATTGTTTTAGCTTAATTGTACACATTAACTGCAGAATGTCTGAGGAGTTCATTGAGATAAACTACAGATTGTAACTCAATCTTCTGACGTTAGTCATTTTTAAGTATTTTATTTCATGGTAGGTAGGTAATAGTAAGTACTTAAAAATAATAACTATATAATAAAAGAATACTTGCCTTCTCTAAGAAAAGAGGTCTTTTCCCGCAGAGGGTTATCGGGCTGGTGTGATAATAATGGTGAAAGGACTACGTAAATAGCTATTCGTAATAATAAAACTCCTCTAAATTACATTGTGGTCAGTTATAATATATATATTGCAACAAAAGCTTCGGGTGCAATAATACATATATAAAATAGTTAAAAAGCTGTAACTGCAATTAGTATGGGTACACATTAGAAACTAACAACGCAACGTGTGAACGAGTGAAACTAGAATGAGGCTAGAACTCACGTACAAAGTTGTAATAGGGATCGCCACAACGCCGCTCTAAAACATTTAGAGCGAATTATATTGATCAACACAAATGTTGTTGTTTCATTGTTAAAATAATTTTTATGAAATCTATTCAAACGACAACGTTAAAACATAGCATCAGTCGTTACTTTATCATAGATCAGAAATTCACTTTATCAAGTTGACATGCACCATAAACTTCGTTATAATATTTTGTCGTTAGCAAAAATGAAATATAATACTGTAAGTAATAAATAACTGGAAGTTTAATGATTTTTACGTTCTGAGAGAAGAAACAGACAGGAACTTTTTAATTCATTCCTAATATCATTCACGTAGGTATATTATATATATATGTGCAATAACAGTATTCTAAAGATTAACTCATTAAGGTCAATGCGTAACAATCACGCTAACCTCCACAAACTAAGAACAGATAGGGTGTTGGTCATTCATGCCTTATCTGATATTCTTTAGAAACCCTACGCTGAGGGAGCTCGCTCCCTCGATCACGCCTGATAAAATTAGTTTAGTTATCATGTCAAAGAAACTTTGAACAACGAAGAACGCCTGATATTTTCACTATAGTCAGTATTTTTCTTCGGTGTACATAGAATTATTATGTAAAAAAAAAAAAAAAACCCCTGGCATTAATCTGGTTTCCTAAATCTTGGACAGATTTAACGTTATTGCTTATTCTTTTTTTAATTAAATTTATCGACCGATTAAATTTATTGACCAATAAAACTTATTTGTTGGACCATTTGGAAATGTTTCGACGTGGATAAAAAAAAGTTAACTTTGATATAATATTTTTTTTTCTGAGGAAGATCTTTACTCTTCAAAAACAAATTAACGCTATCCCTTAACCATTCCTTAATGGTCAACCAACGTCCAAAGCATTAAATTAATAGTCTTAGAAATTTTATAATGTAATTCCATGCTGTTTTTATCTGTTTCCTTAGATTTACAGGCAGGTAATACAGCGTCATTTATAATACATTGCCCTTGTCTTTTAGGCATAAATTATAAGTTGAATGTCGACACGTCAATTGTAAATTCTTGTAGTACACAAAAGCAGTAGAAATGTGTTAATTATAAATGATACTTGTCGTAGCGAGACCGTATTTCA
Source organism: Parascotia fuliginaria (assembly GCA_963082885.1). Lineage (NCBI taxonomy): Eukaryota > Metazoa > Arthropoda > Insecta > Lepidoptera > Erebidae > Parascotia > Parascotia fuliginaria. Next base: position 7,717,318 of record OY720173.1, on the reverse strand, counting down.
GTCCCGCTTGCCAATTCAAAACCGCTGGAGCCGAATATTAGATTTGATATGCCGTATTATCTGTACTCAGTCACAAGTCCGAGATGAACCTGTTATTAGATTAAAGTTGTTTACATTAACTAGATTGTTTTAGTTATCCTAGTAGCAATTTCATTTATAAAATTATCCCTCGTCATTTAATGAATAATATCTAATAATACGATAAATACTCTGTTTTCCAATAAAGAAACTCAATATCTTTACGAAATTGTCAGCATATTTTAACAGAACGTTTAATATCTTATCTGTGACAGCGCCAACTGATTTATTAATCTTTTCGTAGACGATTTTAAAGTCAGGAATAATTATGAAATTGAATAGAAACAATTCACAAGAACAAGATAAGAAATCATAATAAATATATTTTAATTAAAGCAAGTTACGAGTCCAGTTAACTAAATTTTTTACGTAGTACATAATTAATAAAGTAGCTTTACTTTGTCCTTCAGTGCTCAAACTGTTACTGTACTTTTAACATAATCAAACAGATGAGCACGCTACTTTCTATTTTGTGAACAAAGTCACGTATCGATGAAATTAATGTTCCGTCTCAAGAACGAATATTTTGTTCATTCAGTGTCTGAACATTTTTAGCGCAGCTCAATGTACAATTGAACCAACTGAAAAATTACTAATTTTATTGTGATTTCGCTTAAAACTGTGAAACTTATAAGACGTATAGTGTACTTATGGCATTTTTAATACTAACGTAACAACAGTATACTCGGTAAAATATCAGTGTGTAATAAAATATTAACAAGCTCGTTGCCAAGGAAATGTGTCTTCAGGCATATTTCGACCTACTTGCATTTAGATGGAGCGACAAAATGAGCTTATGGTGGGGTTATGATTCACTTAGTTCGATAGTTACTTAAATACATAAAATATTTATTTATATAAATATATATTTATATATTTGGTCGCAACCGGTTAGATTGAAAACTACAGAATTACCTATTCCTCGATTATTTATTTTAAACGATGTTAAAATAGCTGTATGTTACGTGTCCCGTGAGACACTAATCAGTACAAGTATCGCTTCGAGGTTGAAATATTTGCACATTTATTTCGTAAGTTTCGCCCAGTGGAAGGCTTAGTGTCAAAATATTTTCAATGCATAAATAGTCGGTAATATTTATATTTATATTTCTAGTTTTACACAAACATAGGTATTTATGCTATAATAATAATAATAATAATAATTTTTTATATATTTCTCTCATAGGTTTACAGTTACAAAATTGGTATAGCTTATGTAATATTAATTAGAAACCTAGTGAGAGCTGGAGTCCATAGTAGGTTCTAGGACCTGTGTGACGGATCTCCAGGCTCTCTCCTTGTATATATTAGTATATATTTAATAGCTAATGCTTACATTGGGAGTTGTTTGAGAGATGAATCAAGTAAATGCATGCATGGTGTGCGCGTGTGTGTGTGTGCGTGTGTGTGTGTGCGTGTGTGTGCGTGTGTGTGTGTGTGCGTGTGTGTGTATGTGTGTGGTGTGTGTGTGGTGTGTGTGTGTGTGTGTGTATGTGTGTGTGTGTGTGTGTGTGTGTGTGTGTGTGTGTGTGTGTGTGAGTGTGTGTGTGTGTGTGTGTGTGTGTGTGTGGGTGTGTGGGTGTGTGTGTGTGTGTGTGCGTGTGTGTACTATATAAATTATTTTAATATAATCAAAATGTTTTCTGTTTCAGTGTAATCTAGGGACAGCAGCCATTTTGTTACCGTTTGTTTGCATTTAAATTTGTTCAAAGGATTGATATTTAATTGTTTATTCACTTTGTTATATACGTAGCCAGACAGGAAATGGAAGAAACGTTGCGCAGCTGTTGTATTTACGTGGCTTACGTGACAAACAGCGAATTTACGACGGAAGGTGTTATATTTGGTGGGATCGTGAGGTAATAGGGCGTGGGTATTCAGGATCAGCTTGAGAATGAATAGCTTACGGACTGAGAGAACATCGCAAATTTTAAACAGCTCGGTGGTGGGAAACTGATAGGGCAGCCGCCAACCAACTTTCAATAGAGCTCTTTGTCCTCGCTCAAGTCTCAAAAGGTTAGATTTAGTAGTGCCGCCCCATGCAATGACACAGTATTGGATGAGCGACTGGGCTAGTGCTAAGTATACCAGTTTTAGTACATTCGTGTCAGCAGAATGTCGCAGATTTTTAAAAACAAAGATGAGCTTTCGCAATCTGGACGCAAGTGCCTCTACGTGAAGCTGAAAGGTAAGCTTATCGTCAACATATATCCCTAAATATTTAATGCAGTTAGTTTGTTTCAGAGAAGGACAGTTGCAGCCTGCAATTGGTCGTGCACCACAGGAGTGAGCAAACAACGGACTGGGGTAGGGATCTGGTTTACCAGCAGATGTGAGTGAGAAATACAGGTAAAATGTTTTGGTAGCATTCAAAGTGAGCAGATTTCGTGTAAGCCAGTTCATGACGTGGTTAAGACCCTGCATAAACTGTTATACAAAACATTTTATAAAATCTTTTTTTATTTTTTTAACACAATACGCGGATCTATATCGAAACTTATATTAATTGTAATCTATACAATGTATTTCGTCAGAAGTCAAGCCACTAAGTTCCTGAAACTTTGACCGCCACGTAGAGCTGCTTAAGGCCGAAATAGAGAGGGCCACCATTTTACCAATTTACCATGATATCAATTGTAATGGTGCCCATCACATGACTTTATGTTTATGATATACGTAATAATAAGGCATACCTTATGGCATAAAGTGTTCTAATATCATATCAGACATTTCTCAGTATGATATTGGAACTACATAGTCCAGCATGGCATATTTAAAACAGACATATATCCATATAATGAAGTGTCTAACTTTTGATTCAGATAATCTTCAGGATCTTGTATGCCAATATGAGCATAGTTTCTCATTAACTAACTTTTGCAAGAATTATTTATAGCTGTATCCTGTGTACGGAAACAATTTTGGCCAAGCTAAAGTATACATCTATTTATGTCGTCACTAAGTTTGTTGAGACAGTCTCGGTTGAACAAGGCACGGCAGTCTCGGTTGATTCTTGCGCTGGTAACTTCAGTGTGTTAAATGAAATATGCCATACCTATAACTATAAAATAAACAACACATTATTGAACAATATTGTTTTAAATTACTTATGTAGCGTATGCTCTGTTATATACCAACGCTAGAAGCAATTTCTTACAGGCAGTACTCATAATAAATTGTGGTATAGCTCCACCTTCATCGGTTGTTAGCCGCCTTCAATCATCGGTTAGTTTAAGCCTATGCAAAAAATGCTTAACATAAAATGAGTAGAACAATGGCTTCGGAAGATACCTAACTATATACATAGAGAAACATACCTACTAAATATATTTAAAGCTCGTGTCTGAGACTAACTGAATGAGGTCAAATTTATTTCTACATAGACTCGGTTCCAAATATGACCCATATCTACATCTGTAGCACACAAACCACTGAATACATTTGAATACTTGATAATACAATTCAACAAAGCAAACTCGTACTGGCTTCTATTATTACACATATTTCTAAATGTGACTAGAACGCGGTAAAATACACACGGATACAATGTCTATTACACGAGCATTAAAAATAGGAAGGCTATTTTAGTATATTTTATAAAAGAGGAATAAAAACCAACATGAAAGTACATAATGTAATGAAGGTACTGTGTGTACTAAAAACACGGAACGGAAAAAACACAGATTTTTCTGTACCGTGACTTGTTAAGTTGTTATGCATTAGTAGTTAGGCAGCTGTCTCGTAGTAGAAGTCAAAAATGTCAATGTAAAAAAAGTTTATTTTAAAATTTATATTTACTTTCTAAGGAAACATCGCGAGGAAACCTGTAGTGAATATCTGAAATTGCCAATCGCAACTATGATGATTGTTCATCATAGTTGATTAAAATGAGGCCTTTCCCCTGTAGTAGGATTTATTATTCTACGGTTTGGTATTATAGAGTACATAGGAAAAGATGATTAAATAATGTTACATGTTTTAATAATGAATTAAGCATTATTAATTGTATTTATATTGACAGTTCTACCTCTGTGGTTCAGTGGTAATGTGTATCTATTGATTACTACCATGCAAAGATTTCATATTCGATCCTCGGGTCGAGTTAAATAATATTGGGTTTTTTTGTCAACAAATTCTTAATATTAGCCCAGAGTCGGAAATTGTGTCTAATAAATGGTAACATGGAACTCAAAATAAAAATGGCAAAACGTGAAGGAAAACGTAAAAACACGTGACGCTGTGTATGTATAAAGTTAAATTTAATTTCAATTAGCAATTTTGTAACATACAACTATTTCATAGAAATTTTATAATTATGTGTATTATGCCTTTACATGCGTTTTTTAAACTAATTATACTGCTGTGACACGCTTAAAATCAATCTTACTCAGAATCCTATATTGATTAATTTTTTTTTTATTGCTTTTTTTTCACAGTGAATCAGTAAACTGTTATCTTCAGATAACAGTTTACTGATTCAAATTATCTGGCAATGAGATCAATCGAACTTCATAAACAAACATTGTAGGCAGTGATTACATTAATCCATCGTTTGGTCTTATTTTGTCTTTGAAATATCGTTCTCATGGTATGCGGATATTTTACTCTGAACAGATGCTTTGTATGTGTATAATAAAAACCCGTCTCTATACACCCGTTTAAAGCTAAATATTGTAAAACAGGCTTGAGACATGCTTTCAAGAAACAATCATTATGTTAAAAGGCATTGCCGCAAGACAAGACAAAATGGTTTCTTAATTGGGCAATATACAAATGATAGCAGAAAATTTATAACAATGAATAATATTTTAAGTAAATATTTTCTTGACTTCTTTATAATAAATAAAAGCCGGCCAAGTGCGAGTCGGACTCGCGCACGAAAGGCTCCGTACCATTATCTACAAAAACGGCAAAAAATCATTGTTGTATGGGAGCTACAATTAAATATTTGTTTTATTTTAATTTATTTATTTATTTTAAAGTGAATATTATATTAAATATTCTGTGCATATTTCAATCGTCTACTTGTTACCGTTATGAATATCGATCAAAAACCGAAAAAAAACCTTACGTTTGTTGTATAGAAGCCCGCCTAAATATTTATTATTTTATTCTGTTCTTTTATTATATTTTAATTGTTAAAGCGGCAACAGAATTAATTAAACATTTCAACTATTTAACTATCACGATTCATGAGATACAGCCTGGTGACAGACGGACAGACAGACAGACGAATAGCGGAGTTTTACCCTTTGGGTACGGAATCCAGAAAAATACAATTGCTACTAATATCTACTGTAACAGATAAGTAAACATTGAATTCAATTGGGAATATTACCAACAACATACCTAATTAAGTGGCGTGGGTTGCAAAGTTCGAGTAGATTTATTATCGAACGAAGTATTCATTTATTTTGATAGGACCTCATTATTATTTTGATAGGACCGAACCACTCCAGCACCCTTTACTTTTTTTTCTCCTCCTTCTTTCTTATTCAAGGTCGAAAACCGTTTTATGGTGTTTGTTTAGCATTGTTTCTACGATATTAGAACAAAGTGCCGACTGTCATTATCGTCTTTATATCGAAAGACTGAAGTCTACATAGGCTTAAACTAAGTTTCTTTCTTTCTTCTAGTCCAAGTGTCATATAGTCTATGTTAAATAGGAGACGGTAATTTCAAGTAAATTATCATTAATTATTAGCCGCTTGATAAGTATAAAAGAGCCCAATGTATCAAAGTTAAATTGTTTTTTATTTCAGTAGCAAGTTAAGAAAATATCTTGCCTTAAATGCTGCAAATCATTAAAAATTACGACCTTCCAGAAGCTCTCTGCGAAGTAATTATTTAAAAGGTTTAAATTTTCTTAATTGTAAGAATTAAGGCAAGTAGATCGCTTCATAAATTCTTAGTTCAGTCGTTACTAAAATGACCAAAACATAAAAAATATTACCTCTCTATTTATATTATCTTTCATCCAGAAGGCAAGGCGTTTATATTTTATTATTCTACGGAAAGACTTCGTATTAACATAATCATTATTTCAACTAAAAGACGTCTTTGTATTACCTAAAACCAAAAAACGTTGTGTATCCTTAAATATTATTTCAACGTAAGTACTAACTAATAGTAATAATAACTAATTATGTAAAATTATACGGAATGCCATACACGGAGTCTTTACAAATCGATCATATTAAATCTATTAATTAAATATATAAAACTGAATCCCTATTTCCCTTGGTCATAGCATCACGCGTGAACGGCTTCATCAATTTCGTTATTTCTTTTTTGTTGTGTTTGTTATTGTCCGGAGAAGGTTCTTATAAAAGAAAACTAAGTAAACTGCAAGTTTAAGAATACTTATCACCATATTAAATTTAAACCGCTAAAGCGATTTCGATGAAAATTGGTATATAGATAGATTTGGTTTCGAGATATAGGCTGCTTTTTATCCCGAAAATCGCTCTGATTCCCGAGTTAGATTAATTAAGCACATAGCAATTTTCGCGCGGGCAAAGCCGCTGGGCGCAGGTAGTCGCATATAAATGCACTTCTTATTGTTGACACTCATCGTAATTTCGATAGAGCTACATCGCCTATGTAATACCAGTCCTTGCCCACTTAGTAAACTGTGGCATGTTCTACATAATTATGTACCTATGTATCGCTTTACTTGATTTGTATTCAGCCTATAAATCATTTTTTTATTGTCGACGGTGGCAGACGAGCAAACAGCCCATGTGATGGTAAGTGGTAACTGTCGCCCATAGACGACTTAGAGTCCTTAGCTTTTGCAATACCAGGGACTCTGCGAAGCTGCCTACCGTGAAGGGAGTGGGGTAGGTGAATGGATTATGGAAGGTGAGGAAAAAGGTAAAAGGGAAAATTGGGCCTTCGGTACTTTCACTCACCGAAAAAAACACAATAATACGGATACTATTACTCTTAAGTCGATCTTCTATGAGAGGTACGTAGAGGTTTGTACGGTAGTAGATCCACGCTGATTTCAGCATGAATGGGCCGGATCGTCCGGGGAAGTACTACCCTCTCATAGAAGATCGACTTAAGAGTAGTAGTATCCGTACTACTGCGTTTCGTTCGGTGAGTGAGAGCGCCGGAGACCCTATTTCCCCCCTTTCCTCTTTCCTCACCTCCCTCATTGCCTTCCCCTAACCCCATTCCCAGCCGCAATAGTGGAGGCCACCATACCAGCAGTTTAAGACGATTACTTTTGGTATAGTGGCCGCCACTTCTGGATTCCACTGACTGCTTACTATCAGGCGGGGTGGAGTCATTTTGGTAGGCTATAATATAAAAAATATAAAAAAAGGGAGAGGATCCGGGAAAGTATCCCTGGTCGATCCGGCCCATTCATGCTATATTCCGCGTGGATCTACTATCGTGAATCTGAGAACGGATGATGTCTATTTCCAATTAAATATTAGTAGAGGTAGGATTAGTCCAATCTATTTAAGCGCAACCAACATCAGATGTCGCAAAAATATTATATGTGAGCTATTGTACTTCATTGATTAATTAACTTGTCTCTGATTGTATTTAGATGTAATTTTATTTTTGTGTTTAAGTTTATTGTGTAAGGTACGATGGGGTTGACGTATTGAAATTAATAAAATCTCGAACCAAATAAAGATTTTATGCAAGATTAAAGTTTAAAGCTGTAAGACCACTCCCATATTAGTGTCAGTTTTAATCATCATCATCAATCTTTATGCACCCCATACCATACCTAACACGCTATCGGTTTGGGTCTCTTATCTAATCTTTATGCATCGCTTGCGTGCGGTCTGATTAATGTCGTCCGGGTCAGCCGGGTTAATATGATTAGATTTAACTATAAAATCATGACCTGCGAAAGCTTTCCTTAAAATAAACTCTTAACTACGTGTATTACTTATTATGATACCTAAACAGATTAACTGGCAACGATTACTTACCACCACCTCTTTGATATAAGAGTACAGCAAAAGTTTCTTAACTTATATTAATCAGACATGCTTAAATTATCAACAAGAAATTTCTGTTTATTTAATACTATGATTCAATAAAATCTTTCATCATTTTAATACAACGAAGTTTTGATTTCAATTTTATCTTGCGTCGCTTGAAGCGTGGCAGCTGTTGGCTAAACGACGACATAAATTCAGTTTAATGTAGCACACGGTACAGAAAACTACAAAATGCAGTTAATGTGAACGTTTAGTAAGATTTGAAGTGAAACAGTAAAGCAGTACTATTGCAAATATTTTTTATTCTTACGAGTGAGATCTATTTGCCTGATGGTAAACAGACAGTTGCATCCATAGATGAACACCTACATCCGAAGATGTTAAAATTTGTGTTACTTTAACACCTAACTATACACAAGTTTTATAAATTCTAAGTAGTGCTCATAAGGCTTATTCAAACATAAGCGGTATTCGCTGCCGCTATGGGTAGAAGTACATACCGCGCGGATTTCGCTCATGTATTTAGTATGAAGTTCCACAGCTAGAGCGGAATACCGCATACCCACTGGAGCTGGCGAAAAGTTTATACCTTTGTGAGCGAAACACACGCGATATTCTACCCAAAAGGATAGTCCGCGTCAAAATCAGCTTTGGCGTGAACAGTAAGTAATATTACCGCATATACTTACTATATAATACTACTTGGATTTCTCTACCGCAGGTGGTAGCGAATACAGCTCAGGTTTGAATAGGCCTTTATTATCATGCTACCTATCACTGTATTAACAATTTTAGCTACTTTTTATAAAAGCGTTGCTAGAAAAGCAAGGATTACTTCGTTTATTTAGTTATTCCACGTATGTAGGAGGTATTTGTGCATACATAGCTTTAAATCCTTGCAACGTCTGTAATTATTTTAGGTTTATTTCGGCATGTGAACTGTGAACCTTCGCAGCATTGCTATATTAACCGAACGTCGTTTACTACTTGAAAAAGATCGTCCATAAACAGGAGTTTTTAATAACCTACCTACTTAAGTATTTTTTATATAATTCTTAATGGTACTATGTGAAAACGACAATCAAAAAGAAGTGAGCTCGGATACAGCTTTTGAGTACCTACAGATTGAATATTCTTTATTGTACACTAACTTAATTTTTACATGTCATACTTCATTCATACACAGTTAATAAGATTTAAATGAGTATAAATTTAGTAAGAAGTTTATGTATTGATATTTTTAATCAGAAATGTTATTATTTTCGTATAGTTAATTCACTCTTAAATAAATTAATTAATATTACACGCGGTATCTCGCATTTTCGTGAAACTAAATATTTGTCTAAGATGTTGTTACTTCGAAATTATATACCTACACAACATGCCGTGAACTTAAATCTAAATACTTAATAAATTGTTGACATTTTGAAGTTAAGAGTTTGTTACGTAAATGTGTGCTTGGAAAATGTTGTCGTATAATTTTTAGTTCTGTATTTATTTCATGTGGCGCTGGAGTGTTAATTATAAAAATTAATTTATGAAAAGGCGAGGAAGGCGAGGAGGCGTCGCCGTCGGGGCTAAGCGCCGAGCACCGTACTCTGTGCCGAGCACTGGTGATTGCTATGAGTTAGCTCCTGTAATTAAATGAACTTACACTAGCTTTCCACGACGCGGTTTCACCCGCGTCGTGGAAAGCTGCTCCGCTCCCGGCGCCAGTAGCGTGTTGTTAACGTGACGGCCATAACCTTCCTCGAGAACTGAGCTATCATACGCAAAAAGATTTTTCAAATCCGACTGGTAGTTCCAGAGATCAGCTCGTTCAAACAAACAAACTCTTCCGCTTTATATAATAGTATAGAATTATAGATGTATTTAACCCTCACGGGCAGTTTACGAGATTCTCAATTTACCAGATTCGCAACTCTATCTATCTATCTTACTATTTTTTTTTTACTAAAAAGCTATTATTTCTACTACTAATGGTCGTTGAGGTCCATTTACATATATTTGTTCTAAAAGTGGGTGTCTATTTAAGTTGACACTATGATTACATTGCAAGAAAAGTTTTTTTTGTCCACGCTTATTTCAGGCATTAGTTGTTAGTTCTATTTATAAAATTCTCACTTAAATGAACGCTATACCTACTATTATATAGTATATTTATGTTAAAATTTATTAACATCGTACGAGTGAAACGAGGGTTAGGCTGGTAAATTATGAATTAATAATCTACCAGGTACATAAATCACTCTTATGCCTAGTTCCGTTTACAAAGAGATTTATAGCTCTTACAATAAACCAACAGTGCGAATAATATCATCAACACAATGTTAACAATTATGAGTGGTATTTACACAATTTAATAGTTGGGAGTTTGTAGAGTTAATCAGATAATGTGCCGGCTGCCTCGCGACTTTATTATGCGAACTGGCTTTCGAAAGGTATATTACGCAAGGAATATTGCCGAATTAAAGCTTAACGGTAGTACAAACTTAGGTATACTAAATATGAAATATTTAATCCCTTCATTAAATGGAAAATGTACTACAACGTAGTTAAACCGATCGTGTTAATTACTTACGTGTGCACGTTTATCGCCTATGACTGAAAAATTTACTCGTAGATTAAAGTGCTTTTATTTGCAGTTGAGATATATGTGTTTAAGTCATTAGATTTTTAATAGCTGCACAGGCAAAATTACTATAGTTATAGATAGTTAAAGGTACGTGCACACGCACAACATGCCGAATTAGGGCATAATAAGAAGAAACTCAGTACCTATCTACTAGTATAAATAAAAATAAAACATCAACAGTAAGTGTAGTTAACTGTACCTATCCATTGTATCATGTACCTAAGACTGAACTTTGAAATATGGAGAAATAAATCTCATATTTATACGCGTATGGATTAAAATATCAAATTCTCAACAAACTTCGAAACCGAAAATTAATTTAAGATTAAATGATAATCCTGTGTGGTGGCAGTGCGTAAAAATTGGCTCAACCTTTTTAGTTTGTGGGTGTCGTCCGAGTGACTAAGCATATTCAATTTATGTTTGCGTTTATTATTTTAATGAAATGTGCCCGGAATACAACAGGTTTGCCCTCCATTACACGGACCTAATATAACTAGCAAAACATGGTTATAATTACACCTTTGCTTAACTTTTTTGATGACGGTATCACGCTAAGAATGTGTATTAAATGAAAACAAAGAAATTAAAGCAATTTTGGTGTTCGAAACAGACGTAACTTTATTAGAAACTAGTCTTTATGTTAAAGTACACTTTCCGGGAACTGTCCCGGCCATATACGTTAACTGTAACGTATATGGCCGTGGTGACAATAAAACATCTATTGTGTCTACAATAGTGTCCATGAAAGGGTTAACTTTCGTTTTAATTCTCGTATTGCTGGAGTAGTTAATTTATGTATGATAAATGTTTTTATATAGAGACACAATAACATTCTTGCTACTGCAGCCCGTGCATGCTAAAAACCAGAAACATAATTATCTTTCTCATGAACATCAACGGGTAAAAAGATATCATCATTTACTACGGTGATATAATTATACCTACCGCCGTATAAATAAACATAATGTTTTTTATCAACGAGTGAGCTATAAAATCCTCAAGCCTCAAGTGTCGCTGATGACAGCGTGAAACATTTTTTAAAGAACCTTTAATAAATGCTATTTTAATACCGAGCACCGGGCATGAGCCTAGTGTCGATCGATCGCGCCACTTTAGTCGTAGACCGCTGCCTCAACACAAACTGAATTCACGTACCTATCTACTTTTGTTCTGTTTGCTTTGAAATAATATTATATTGGGTTTATTGTTGCACAATGCTTTTACACATCCAGTGAAATTACCGTGTGTCCTTTAGTAGTTACCTACCTATCTTATCCTACATGATCAGAATAAAATTTAATAGTAATTTTTAGTACTTCATATAGTTACAATTACAGTGTTTTTAAATTAAATATTAAGAAATATAAGTTTATTGTAAAATAAAAACATAGATGTGCTTGGAAAAAAAACATTCAGTGATGGAAAATTGGATTTTGATTCAGGGCTATGTTTTCTAAAACACATTGTGGTTCCAAGCAAGATAACGAGAGATAATTGACCTAATTCGACAGTAATGAGGGGTCGGCAATGTACGAGTGTTGCCCCTAGCGTTCCATCGGTCGAGGTAACTGCTTATAATCAGGCAGGTAATGCCTGTTTGCACCCTAATTTTAATAGTAAACCAGTGAGTTAGAGTTTATAAATCCTCATAACATAACGAAATAGTTAGGGTTTTAAATAAATCATTACAATACTAACAATTTTAAATGGTCAAAAATCTTTTATTAGAAATCACTAATAATATGTAATTAAATTATTTATTATCTCTCTCATACCATTTTACATTAAAATTCTCAAAGGACCACAGTACGTTGGATCTGTGTCCCCGTGTAAGCATTCCAAAGGACCGGGTATTCTTTTTTAATTTTGTAAAACAAGCATGACCGTGCAATGGAGATATATCATTATAATAGATAGTCGTGGCCGTTAATGGTTTTAATAGCAAGCCTAAGTGGATGGGTCAAGAGCCAGATCCAGAAGGCAGTGCTACTCGACACGGCACGTATTGTGAGGAGGTGCCCAACTCTGGAGCTCTAACCACCGGCAGCTTGGGCTCTGTACCCGATGCCGGTAGGTCTAATTTTTATGTTTTTAAATGTACATGTTATTTATATACTTTCTAACTTTTAGAAGCGCGGTTTCAGCAGCGACTCTGCTTACTGCTCTGATCACGTTACCAGTAGCGTGATGTTACATAGCCTATAACCTTTCTCAGTAACTAGGCTATCATACGCAAAAATAATTATTCAAATCCGACTGGTAGTTGCAGAGATTAGCGCGTTCAAACAAACAAACAAGCTCTTCCGCTTTAAATAGTACCTATATATTATATTAAAAAATTTAATTTTTGTGAAATGATTTAAATAAAAAATAACATTAGGTGCATTTTTCAGATAATTTAGCACAAAGCTATGTATAATAATACTGTCATGTCTTCGGATTTATGCGTTTTTATAGGGAAGTGGGAAGATGACATCATTAAACCACCGTGCTACGAAGACTACGTAAATCCGCCTGTCCTGCATTTGATCTCTTCCCTGATCGTAACAGATTGCCAGTGTCCTACCTGACTTAGTAAATAACTAAATACATCTAAATAATGCATCTTATTACCATCATCATGATATTTTATTGTTTGTTGTAACCAAAATTCGTCTTAGGGCACTGAAGTTGCAAACGAGCTAAAATTGCTGCCAAAGAAAGCGCCAACTTTACAATTCCTGTGTCCTATAATATAATCGTATATCTATATACTTGTATCTACATTGTTCTTCTCATGTAAAGAACGAGCAACTCTTTAATTAGGATTCAAAGACAAACTATCTTGCTGTCAATCTCTACTGTGTCGTTCAAACAAATTTATCTTATGTTTAAAAATATGAGCATGAATATTATAAAAACGCAATTTTTGCAATATTAATGTAGCTGTTAAATACCTACATTATATTTATTTATTTTTGTTCTAAATCCATAAGTCGTTTAATTTGTAGCTAATGATTTCCTTTTACCAATAATTTATTTTTATTTAATATTAATATGTCATATTATTTTATTAATATTAATATATCATATTATTTTATTAATATTAATTAATATTTAATATTATTTTTCAATTTCATAATTTTGACATTAATAGACTTAATACTGAAGTTGATAAAGATGCTGATACATTTTATTATATACGTAACGTAAAACGCAAGACAAGGTTGAATTATATAGGAATATTTGTAGTAACGAGGATTTGGCTTTATGTCTAATATAGACAACTTTTCTATCCAATAATGCCGTGGTGACTGTCACGTAGTTATTGTTAAGAAATGTATTGACTATTGCTTTATTTGAAGGCTACATAGGGAATTTCCTAAAATCTGCCTTATTGTCTTTTTCTAAATACATATATTTGGGTCGACTTACATTCCAACCGATTGCTCATGTGTTTTAGGTGACAAATTTCGCTGACTACAAAATATGATGGTCGATGACCAAGTGAACAGTGATAGATACAGAATTTATGTATGTGGTCGTCGCGTTACCGATGTCGAGCCAAAATGATTGATTCATTGCATGTAGGCGCCTGCTTACTGATGTAATCACTATATTATCATATTCAAGAGTGACACAGTGTTTTCCACGTTGTGTATTGGGTAAAATATATCTACTATCTATATTTCTATGCTTATTATATTAAGCGGAAGAGTTTGTTTGTTTCTTTGAACGCGCTAATCCTACTGGTCGGATTAGAAATTTTTATTGGTATATCTGATCAAGCCTCTCTTTCGCCACTCAGCCCATAAATCGCTGGCTCTTCTTTTTTTTAATATGATGGTTTACTGATGATTTTGCGAAATCTTACTATAGGAGGTTCAGATTAGAAGCCAATGATATCATGACAAATAAAAACAAAAACGTCATTATTACTACGAACTCCGTGTACATTGCCAACTGTAAACAGACAATACAGGACATGTCATGTTGATAACGCAAACTATTCGTAAACTTGTCTGTCTGACACCATTTTGATTTCGTGTACAGTCCCGTCGTCCTTCTATATTAGACTAGTTTCTCACTTTATCGATCACTTGACAAAGAACCTTTGCCAACAAAGGGCAAGAAAAGTTTTGGCGGACAGTTCTGTGAGAAAATGTTTTCGGTTGCCCTGCGGATACAAAATTTAAGACGTAGAGGGAAAACAAGACAGTGAAATTGTGAAATAAAGAAACAAAGCTTTGACTAAATAAAATAAAAGAAAATGTTCATATCAAATGCATATTTATTTGTCCTTTTCATTTTTCACTGGTATAATGAGACTATTGTGCTATTACAATAGGATTGCCTATGGAAATATTAAGCTTGTGAGAATTCTTTTGAACAATAAGCGTGTTAACAGAGATATTAAGTTGGTGGAAACATTATGAGCATTGTCATTGTCACATTTATGTCAAACAATATAATTTGAAAGTAAAATTCGCTCAATTAAACAAAATTGTAATTTAAGTAAAACACACAATTTAGAATGATGCTTTATTTTTGGTTACACTTCCTCTTAGTTAATAATTTATGTAAATTACGGTTACTTTAGAACTTTTAAATATTAATCCCTGTATAAATTATACTTAAATAGATACTAATGTCTCTCAGTGGACACATTTTAGAAGTATTTTAAAGTAAGTAACTTTAACAAACTTTATACTAAAGTAAGACGAACTGTTAAACATGGGTTGATATATTTGCCCAGCTAAATAAGGACATCATTAGTGTATAAAATAAGCTGCAGCTATATATAGCTTTAGGACTATTTTATCAAAACTTGTCATTATTCAGTTGCGGTGTTCTTGATAAGAGGGGGGTAAATATACCTATATCTCGTAAATATGAAACTGATTGGCACATCTCTTCCTCGGTATGATTAATGTGGCGTATTTCCAAACTCACAGGTTAATCATATTACGCAACTTTATCTTAGGAAACAAGATTACTTTATGTATATGTGGTACATGAACAGGATATTACAGACATGAACAGACTATCTAATATTATATAGAATTTAAATATAGTTTTAATCTTAAGATACTGGTTGATTCGCTTAGCTTGGGGATCAATGCTCTGCTATAAAGGTTAATTTCTAGCTCAGGAGTGGGACACTGCTCTAGTAGCGGATATGGCCTGCAAAATTGTACCTACTAAATAAATTTAGGTACATATTTTTACAGTCTACATGTTTACATAGTTTACATAGTTTTTACTAAAGCTAGAGCTTTAGTAAAACTACGTATACCTTCACTTGTTTATGAAATGAAAATATTATTTACTAGCTGCGCCCCATGGCTTCGCTAGCGCGTAAAATATTATCCCTCGGGAACCAGACCGATTTTCAAAATAAAAAGTAGCTTATGTCTGTTTCCGGCACCGAATCTATTTACATATAAATTTTCATCGAAACCGGTTCAGCTGTTTAGGCGCTGAGTGGTAACAAACACACACACATACACACATAAAAACTTTCGCATTTATAATATTAATAATAATAAAAATAAACTTTTTTGTAATGTGTAATGTAACTACTATTATCCTTATCAAAAACTTTTGAATTACCTTTGAATTGATAATGATTTAGTATTGGTAGAATAAACGTCATAATACGCAGTATTCAATCTCAAGTTTAAAGCATTTATGGAGTCTCTCTTGTGTTTCAACGAAGTAGTTTCTTCTTCGTCTGAGTTAGCGATAAAAGTATTACAAACTTATTAATAATATATAATATTAATAATATTAAAATTGAAATTTATGGAGAACTGATCAGTTTATTCTTTACAAAAACGAAATAATTAAGATTTTATTTGTATGTATTTTACAAAATTTATTTATTATTCTGACTAAAAAGGCCTTCCAAGCCTCAAACGTCTGGCGCATTTTGCTTACCTATATATATATATATCCGGAACTAAAACGTTCAGTATCTACACTACCGTTTCATTGATGTTTACTATGAAAGTACCTAAGAACCTACAGTGCTGAACTCGAGAGATCAATGATCCATGAAGTCGTTTGAACATAACCTCAAAAGCTCAAACGAATATAGGGATAGGTATAGTTCAAAGGCGGCATTTACCTTGATCGACCGATGTTAACCTTAAATATCAAATCCTCTCTCGTTAGTAACGCTTTCGTCATTAATGTCATAATTATGAAGAAGTTTCGTTAATATTGAATGACATATTGACAAATATTGTGACGAAGCAATTATGTCAGAGGTCGTAAGGTTCATATTTCATATTGCCGCTGTAATAAAATACGAAGGAATATTCATTCAATTTGTGATGTAAAAATGTAATTGAAAATATTTTGAAAACTGTTCTTTTATTTATTTTTCCATAAGAATAGCCTTCACCTTTTTATAAATTATACTGGGTTCCTGTCACCACAAGCCGTTCTTAGAAAAAAAAAAAGTTTTGATTACAAAAAATGCCGCGTAATATTTTTTTTGGAGTGACGTCTGGTATTCAGTAAAATAAATTGTTTTAAAAAATTTTAGCGGCAAACCCATTCATCTCTTTTGGTATGATGATTTTCGTGTTTTATAGTAGAGTCGCTAGTCGCTGTTATATCAAAATGAAAATGAAAATATGTTTATTCATATAGGTTAATTAAATTAACAGTTATGTACGTCAAAGTTTACAAAATGTCAGCAAATTAACTTACAGCCAGTTCGCTGACGAAGAAGAGCCGTGAGAAGAACTGGCAAGAAACTCAGATTCACTAAAATTTTATTTTACTAGCGACCCGGTCTTGTGTGGGTCACACGCACGCACGTGACCACCAATATGTTTTCAAAACACAAATCGTTTAAATTCTCGGCTTTTCACTATATAAATAAGCCTTCCAAATGAATTTTTCTCTATCATCTAAAAAATCCAGAAGTAAGAAGAGAAACAGATAGAGGATAACACCGACTTTGTTTTATACTTTTGAGAAATGTGTTTGTTTTACATTATATTGGTTACGGTGAAGTTTGGTTAGAGGTAACGACACTCAGAGCGCAACTTCAACTCTAATCCGTCTTTGACATTTATTGTTTATCTTGCTGCAACTAATATCAATATACATAAGTTTAACGATAGTGTAACTATATACGGTCAACATCATATTGTGCCTTTAATTTAAGTTACTGTTTCACTGTATGACAAGTGATTACCGCTACTAGTTTTTACTCCGCTGTGAACTAAATCTCCGGCAATACCGGGTTTTAAATTCGTCTGTATACACTTCTAATAAAACGATAAGTGAATTCAGTGCCTATAAATATTACAAAGACAACGAAGTCCGACTAAGGAAACCCAGCTTAGTACATACAATGAACGATTTCAACCTTTGACGATAGACTTTTGTGATAGAGGAAAAATTGCTATCAACTTTAATAAAGGGAATTTTATATCATTAAATCTGTATTCATCATTTCATAAATAAATGTTGATATTCTTACCACAGAGTAATAAATAATAAACTTTATTTCATATTGACCTGTTAAACAAAATAAGGCCTTATATAAATAACACTTCAGTGTCTAGTTCTATCGTGTAATAATAGTAGTTTTACTTAGCAAGGTATTCGAACTGAATATAGCTGTCTCATCAGTTAGACGTCCCTCAGGACCCCTAACTACCTAGTTAACCACTTAGTTAAGTACCACAGTTAGTTTGACATCAATTAATGACTGTTAAGTGAGAAAAGGATCATTTATTTTTGTTTCTCACTTACCCGCAGTTTTATTAGTTAACACGAATATCTTGAAGTTTTGACCTTTTACAACACAAAAGCACAACACGTAGTTGGTCATTTGGAAATTATAAGAATTGAAAATGGATAAGGACACAATTTTATTTAATACTAGCTTTTCGATGCGCGGGTGAAACCCCGCGCGTAAAATATGGTTTTTTGTATCTCTCGGGAACCAGACCGATTTTCGGCCTATGTCCGTCTCCGGCACCGGATCTACCTACATACCAATTTTCATCAAAATCGGTTCAGCCGTTTAAGCGCTGAGTGGTAACAAACACACACACACACACACACACACACACACACACACACACGCACACACACACACACACACACACACACACACACACACACACACACACACACACACACACACACACACACACACACACACACACACATATACACTCTTACAAACTTTTGCACATATATTTAATAAAATTAAAGTTAAAAAACTGATACTAATATTATTACATATTTTAGTTTTTATCTAAAAAGACTAAGTATTATGGGCTTAAGAAAATCTTGTACTAGCTCTCATACCATAAAATTTAACAGCGCCCCTGGTATTTACTCTGAGAACATACTTGTATGCGGCTGTCAAACAGTTACAATGACATAGTCAACTGATTGTATTTTTGTTTCATATTAAAAATATTACACAAAAAAATGTTCTAACGTCGCCGTCGAGTCGTCGACGTCGTGTCAGTTTGGTGATAAGAAAAAGTGTCGCTTGTACAGTAGATATAAAGGTTTTTACACAATTGAAGGGTTCGCTTTCTTGTCATCCTTTGAAGAGTAGGTACATGTTAAGTGAGTGACATTACTAAACGTCTAGTACTATTCGGGATAATAAAATGTAATAAAGTGTTGTATTTCATATGTTTCTCTGTTTTATGTAAGGCATTAAACGTATATAATTATTTTAGGTGCCTAGGTAAGTACTTGTATTTGTCAGTCACCAAATGAAGATTCATTGCCGCTATAACGATACAGTAGCAGTTTAATCTCACAGTCCTTACTTCTACACTATTTTATGTTAATCTAACTGTCTTTGGCTGGGATATAGAAATAGTAATTCCACAGAAACTTTCTACTAAATTTCTTTTGTTAAATTACTATTGTACAATATCTTGTTACTTTTAACGTTGACGCCAAAAAATGATCATGTTATTAGTTTTTAAACCCTTACCAATAAATCATGATTATATTAGTGAAACTATTGACGACTTTTGTGACACTTAATCTTTCTCCATGTTCAGTTCATTCTGAGATAGGACCATGTTTTAGTCTAATTTAAAACGAGATAAATGTCAACAAGCTTAGGAGTATTAGGTACAAACATTCTAGAAATGTAATTCTTAGGGTTCTAGAGACTTGAAATCGTCGAAACAACAAGACAATTAACTTCAGGTTAAGTTTATTAATAGCTAATACTAATAGCTTTTGACTGTAGTAGATCCACGCTGATTTCAGCATGAATGGGCCGGATCGTCCGGGGAAGTACTACCCTCTCATAGAAGATCGACTTAAGAGTAGTAGTATCCGTACTACTGCGTTTCGTTCGGTGAGTGAGAGCGCCGGAGGCCCAATTTCCCCCCTTTCCTCTTTCCTCACTTCCCTCATTCCCTTCCCCTAACCCCATTCCCGGCCGCCATAGTGGAGACCACCATACCAGCAGTTTAATATGATGGCTTTTAGTATAGTGGCCGCCACTTCTGGATTCCACTGACTGCTTACCATCGGGCGGGGTGGGGTCACTTTGGTAGGCTGTAATATAAAAAAAAAAAAAAAAAACTGTAAATGGAACATTTAAATTAAGACGGACATAAAAACTTTGAATTCAAAAGAAATGAGTTAATTTTATTAAGTATGTTTAAACCTACGCATCTCCTTTTGGGAGAGGTCAATATCTTGTAATGGACGTCCTCAGACTGCTAATGATGATAAAGTTAAGAAATTGTATTTGAAATTTGACTTTCATGCTGACTGACTAAGAGTGAAACTGGATCGTGAATATGTATTAATCATGTAATTAATATCAAAATATCTACTGACTTAACAACAAACTTAAATTTATGAACACTAATAAAAACAGAAAATAGTTTTTCGATCCCAGCATAAACATTCCAAAGAAGTGTCGTCTGGAAACTACAATGTAGTACACAATGCTCATCGACTCAATGCAATTACTAGAGTTTTAAGAGGAATGGCTTGTAAAATTATATTGCTATTTAATATATACCCACAAAAAATACTATCTATCAAAAGCGTTTGCTGGAGTTTCTATTCAAATCGGCCCAATGAAAACGCAATGACATTTTCATGAACAAAGGAAATTATGACCTGAAGTGAACATTTTAAAGGAAAAAGGAGACTGTAAACAGTTGCAAAAGTTATTTCTATAGAGTTGAAATTTTATTCTGCTTAGCTAAACATTAAATTTTGTAGCTTATTGGCGACATGGCAGGACCCTATTATACGGTTCGGGAAGTGCAGTACAGCGCACGAGATGTCCATCGTACGCGAAGAACGAACTCCCTGTTAAACTTGTTTATTTCAAGGTTATAATTTTCTTTAATAACTATATTATTATGCTTTAAGCAATTTGTTTAGAGATTTACTTGTACCTAATTATAGGGTAACACAGGTACTTGGAATTACAGGATTAAAACCTAATGAAGGAATAGTTAAGGAGTGAATTACACAGTTGCAGTAACTTAAATTCGTATTTGATTATTTATAGGTAAAATAATTCCATTATCAACAATTCTTTAAGTTCTTTAAGTGCTTAACTATAGGCTATGTAACATCGCGATAGTGGCGACGTCAACTAAACACCTATATTGTTTTTTATGAAAAGCGGCACAATTAAAACAGGATAAGATGTTCTATGTGACTCGTTTGCGTATTGGCGATATCAAAGACATGATCATTTTATGTCTGTAATGAGTTAAAATTTCGCCTGTTTTACTTTTCAATTCTGTATGGTTTTTGTCTATATCGAATATTAAAGTCGATTAATTAATGACTCGTAACACGGCTACCAGTTAATAATGTATAAGGCCAATTCTAGCGAGCGTCAAAATAAACCCGTTTTCACGAGATTTGCCTGAGTGGGAAGCGAACAGATAGTATCGGGTGTTCTCACAGCTTAGGTAGCATTCGGTTTTAGGACGTTATGTAAATGCACTGGGACTTCCATCGCACGATGCTCTCTTGTACCTCGAACGTTGATATCAGTGATGAGATAGTTTTCAAAAGTGTTCGAAAATCATTTGACTTCGTATTACATAACACTGAAGCTTGTTCGCTAAGCGCTTCGTAAGTGCACTTGGAAAGCCATTTTGATTAAGAGTAGCGTTTATTTGTATGGTAAAAGGCCCATTAACCGTCAAAATATTGTTGAGTATTTTGCCAAACAGGTATTATCGGCTACCAATAAATGTCACACGTTTTAAAACTTATTTAAACTTAAAATCATAACAAGTTATAGATTATCCTGAAAAAGCATTTATTCATATATATTATTCTTAAAACAATAATATTAGCAGAATGATATACAGGGGCAAGTTTAGACAATGATACCTGGAACTGGTCACTGAACTAGACAAATGAAGTTAATTTTAGAGAGGCACAATTTTTTTAACTAAGTTACTTACTACTAAGTTGAAAGTGAAAATCAGCAACACAAATTACTATCATACTCGTATACTTTTTCTCAATTAATGACTCGCATATCTTATTATTATCTTCAGTTTTAGTATTTATTATGTTTAGAGTACCACTTTGCTTGCAGTACCTATGCGAGTAGAATAGATGGAAAATTATTGTTGTAAATTTTATCGTACGTGTGCTTTTAGCGCAGTGAATTTGCCGGTAATAGCGGTGAGTAACTTTTTTGTCATATTTTGTCGACCTGCAGGTTCATCTTAGCAGCTACTTGTCATAAAATCTTTTGGTATTGGTATTGGTATTAACGGGCTGTTTTCCGCAACTCCACGACTGTGCGCGTATTTTGCGTGTGGGTGGGGGGCGATCACTCGATCCATCCCAGCTCCTCGAGGAAGGCCAGCAGACTTTTGATGTCCCCGACGATATCTTGGAGTGAATTCGGGTCGCCAAAGTATCTTGCCCTGTATGTGGCGACCTCAGGGCAGTGTAGCAGTATGTGTGCTGTTGTTTCGTCTGCCCGAATGCAGGCTCTGCAAAGCGGGCTGTCTGTAATTCTCATGACAAATAAGTGTTTATTGAAAGAGCCATGACCGGTGATGGCGGCTGTGACTGTGCGAAGTTGTTGTTTTGACAGTCGGAGCACCTGTTTCGTGATGCGAGCATTCAGCTCTGGCAGTGCTTCCTTAGCCTGCCTGCACTCGGTATGGTTCTTCCATGTGTTTTTGTGTTGATCTATGGTGTGATTTCTTACCAGGGTGCGTAGGTGACCAAAGGGGATGGCAACCGTGGGTTCTGGTCCCACGGCATTCATAGCTGAGCCTTCCCTCGCAAGCACGTCGGCTGCGTCGTTACCTCGGGAGCCGCTATGCCCTTTGATCCATTGTATAGTGATGTTGTTATTGTTACCTACCTTGCATAGTTTTTGGTGGCAGTCATATATTAGTTTGGAATTTATTGTATGGCTTCCTAGCGCTTGAAGAACAGACATGCTGTCCGAGAGTATGCGGATGGAATGATCCCTGACCTCTCTTGCTAGGATCGCCGAGGCTGCTAGGGAGATACCCATACACTCAGCTTGGAAGACAGTGTTTTCGGCCCCCAACGGTGCTGATATGTGCATGTTTAAATCTTCGGAGAAGATCCCGGTTCCGGTCCCTGTGCCTGTTTTTGATCCGTCTGTAAATATCCCGAGTTCCCCTAGTCGCAATCCCTCGCAACTCTGGTCCTCATGCAGTTGTATTTTGTATTTCTTGTGAAAGACAAATTGTTTCGGTATGCGGTCGTTTACCGCATTGATTATCGGAAATTCATTTGTCAGTCCCTCAAGTAGAGACATATGTTTTGTTTTACCTTTGTACCACAAGTTTAGTGTTTTGAGGCGTAGGGCCGTCATTGCTGCCTCCTGTTGGATGTAGAGGGGAAGCGGTGGGAGGCCCAACATAGCCTCTAAAGCCGCCGTCGGTATGGTCCTGAAGCAGCCTGTAATGAGTATGAGAGTATGGGTTTGATGACGGTGTGGTAGAGCCATAGTATTATTTTGGGTTGTAGTCCCCACGTCTTACCAATCATCTTCTTGCATTGGTAGAATATAATCGTTGCCTTGTTTATTGTGTTGTCTACATGGTTGCTCCATGTTAGTTTACTGTCAAGGGTGACGCCAAGGTACTTGACATCATTTGACAGTTTTAGTTCGGTGTTGAAAATCCTTGGTAATGTATAGTGACCCAGGCTGCGCTTCTTGGTGAACAAAACAAGCTGCGTCTTGTTGGGGTTTACCGAGAGGTCATACTCCTTGCACCATTTTTCAACTATATATAGCGCTTGTTGCGTGAGGTTGCAAATGGTTCCTGTTACCTTACCTGGTATGAGAATGGCAAGGTCATCGGCATAACCTATTGTGTAGTCATGATGGTTGTTTAGTTTGGTGATGAGGTCATTTATTACCAGATTCCACAAAAGGGGGACAGGACACCTCCTTGAGGGCAGCCTCTAGCTAGCATTGCTGAGTTCTCATCATCTCCAAGTCGTACTATCCGTTTGCTCAGTGAGTTTGTGATCCACTCTACAAGTACCGCCTTTACTCCGTGTCGGTGGAGCGCAGCTTGTATACTTGCAAAGTGTGTTTTGTCGAAAGCTCCTTCAATGTCTATGGAGGTGCCGAGACAACTGCCTTTTTGTTCTAGTGCCTCCTCGATTCTGCTGACTACCAGATGAAGAGCCGAGTCTGTTGACTTACCTAAACTGTAGGCGTGTTGATTCGTATGCAGTGGTATGCTTTTTAGTGCTCCATCTCTCGCATAGCTTTCCAATGACTTTAGCAGGAAGGAGGTTAGGCTGATTGGTCGATGTGATTTAGGGTTTGTGTAGTCTCCCTTACCTGGTTTTGGTATATACATTACTTTCACTTCCCTCCATCCTTTCGGTATGTATCTGAGGGCGAGGCACGCTCTCATTAGCGGAGTCAGTCTGGGGATGACGGATCTCTCACCCCACTGAAGTAGTGCGGGGAAAATCCCGTCCGGGCCAGCCGCTTTGAATGGGTGGAAACATTGTATGGCCCATCGGAGTTTCTCCATGGTTACTACCTTGTTTGCGTAATTCCAATCGTCCGTATGATGGTATCGTCCGTCCAGCTTGGAGACCTAGTAAAGACGCAATTCGGGAAGTGAGTTTCTGTTAGGATGCGTTTGGCCTCTTTGGGGGAGGTCGTTAGGCTGCCATCGGGCCGACGGATGCTTGTATCATTCGATGAGTTTTGGTGGCACAAAATTTTACATACCCTGTTTGCTTGTTGACAAGATTCGACGTCCCAGTCTTCGTCTTTGCTTGTGTTCATGGCTCTGTTGAGACATTTCCTTACCTGTTTGCACTTACGCTCCAGTTCCGCCCCCCACCATGGTTGTTTGCCAGGTGTGCGGAGTGGTGTTGTCTCCTTACAGGCTGTGTGGTAACTGTCAATTACGGATTTGGTGAATCCATTGACTTGTTTGTCTATATCTGCGGGGTCCGATGGTGTACGTGGTGCCCCTGTTTGTTTAAGTTTCGCTTCGATTGTTTGTCTATACTTTGTCCTGTCTGTGTTGCGCGGGTTGCGCCTTAATGGGACAGGTGGTATGGTGGCTAGGAGGTCGCAGCGAAGCCATCTGTGATCAGAACAGGAGGCTTCGTTTGATACGTGCCATCCGGTTGTGATTTTCGCTGCACCCTCCGAGGCTATTGTCAGATCGATAATTGTGCAACTTCGTCGTGTGACAAAAGTAGGTTCCGAACCTGTGTTTAGTATGGATAGGTTTGTAGTGAAAAGAAAATCAACTAGGGCCTTACCTCGATTTTTGTGTGTGTCCATGCCCCATAGGGGGTGGTGTGCGTTCGAGTCTGCCCCGATGATGATTTCCATCCCGGTTCTCTCGCAGTGTTGTATGAGTCTGGTAAGGTTGTGCGGTGGTGGGTCCTCGCCCTCCGGCATGTAGACCGAAGCAAGGACCAACGCCATGCTGGCGTCTCTGCCATGCAGATCTACTTTAATAGCAGAGACGTCTCTACAACAGAAATCTGTTAGTAGGTGTGCACTAATGTTTTTTGTAGTATAAATACACGATCTTGTGTTGTCGTTATTGTTATTGGCTGAAAGCTTACCGTCTAAGTTGTTCAATCCTTGTATATGGCCCGCCCTAATCCACGGCTCTTGGATCAGGGCAACGGCTGTGTGTTGGACCTCCAACCACTTGCGTAGTTGAGCCGTCGCAGTTTGGCTGTGGTGGAGGTTTGCCTGTATAAGGCTAAGAGTCTGCGAAGGGGACGCCATAGTCGGTCGATCCCTCCTCGTCAGCTCCCAGCTGTAGCCCGGCGAAAAGGTCGCCTGTCCCGAAGTCCTCGCCGTCGGGGTCCGACACCAGGGTCAGAGTTTCTTCTGGCCCTTCGTCGTCCGAGGCGAGGCTTATCGAGTCGGCGGCGATAGGGGCTTCGTCGACTACTGTTGCAGTCGTCGTGCCCTCGCTGTTTGCCGGGTCTGGTGTGCTTTCGTTTGTCGCGCTTGTTACTTGTGGTGTTGGCGATGGCCGGGTCTTTAGCTCATCGCGTATGGTGTTGGTTGTAGGGTCCCAACCCTGAGGAACGTTGACGTAGTTGCCAAGCCCATCCTGGAACCTTACGTACACCGCCCCTATGCCTATGGACAGGCGGCGTTCCGCTCTCATTATTGTGGAGATTTGGTGGGATTGCTACCACTACATAAAATCTTTATTGATAAATCTAATTAATATAATTATTGAGTTTAATTATTAATTAATACTTTGAAAGTTTTAATATTACTAACATACGATTAATACTAGGGAATTCAAAAGTTGAAACAACTCAAATCATAAAACAAGATAAGTCTTTACGGACGTTAAGCTATTTTGCAATTTCGTCAGTGAAAATGAACAAAGGTCACACACCAGGTCGAATTATCTAAAAAGGAAAAACGTGACTTAAATTGTTGTCTAGCATGATACTTTAGTATTATTCTCGCTGTTTCTTCTGAGTGACACGCCAGTGGTGTTGATTATTGTATGTTTTGTTCGTTGAAACTTTGATTGCGGTTGCCGAACTGATCCGGCAACTGAGAAGCTGTACTGTTAATGACTAACTTTTGAGGTAACTTTTGAGTTACCTACAGTTGGATTGTTGTTTACCCATGATACTTAACATTGATATCTTAACACATCATAACATTTCATCATTTCGTTCACTGTGGATAACAAGTAGACTAGTAGTATCTTGGTTGGAGTGGGTATATGACTTAACATGGTCACCAGATCACGTAAAGTCGTATTGCAGGTAATGTTTTACAGAATTATCTTAGTTGCCTTCTTAATTTATAGGTAGAGAAGGGTTGGTTCTTGTATTTAATTTGGAAACCACACGGTGTAAAACTGTAAACTTTTAAAATGTAAAGAAATAATATAATATTAGACCCAAAATCTAATTTACATTTTGATTCAATTCGAAAATTTAAATATTTATTGAATTCCTTTCAAAGCATTTAACTTGTACAAGAAGAAAAACACGTTGGAATCGGCATTCAGTTAAATCCGCATATATAAACGTCAATCGAAAGAATGGCTGAAGAACTGGGTCATGTTCGCGTGAGGTTAGGTATATGGCTAACAAGTACAATACCAATTTTCTCACTAAATTGAACAGTGTCTGTAAGCTGATGATAAAGAACGTTATATATCATTCAATGACACGACGAAACACGATACGCAATTTGCCATGTCAACAGAGACCATGGGACTATGTTATAAAAAAAAAACGCTTTTATTAATGACTAGCTTTCCGTGGAGCGGTTTCACCCGCGTCTTCGCCTATGCTCTACTCCCGTTACAGTAGCGTAATGTTATATAGTTTTTAACCTTCCTCAGGAACTGGAATATCATAAGCAAAAAGAATTATTCAAATCCGCGGGTTAAAAAAACAAACAAACTCTTCCGCTTCATATATTAGTATAGATACCCAATTATTCTGCTTGAAGGAACATCGGCCAGTTCACAAGCACTTAAGCTGTAGCATAATTTCAACATTCTTTTATCTTAGAAATAGAAATTGAATATAACTCAATGATTTTCATAAATTGCAACTTAAGATTGAATAAAATAGGTACTTGAACTGGTGAGTCAATTGGCGTCCAGTTTTTATTGTCATATTAATTTTACCAACATAATGCAAATCAGAAGCTTTAGACATAAAGGGAAGTAACGCGGAACTGGGCGGAATAGGCAGGACCGGACCGTGAATTGGCCAATCACAGTGTTCAAAACCTCAACTCCGCATCAGTGGACATGCTGTGATTGGTCAATTTACGGTCCGCTCCTGTCCGCTCCTGTCCACTCCGCTCAGGTCCGCGTTAATGGAAACATACCCTTAAGTCTATGTCACCTATGTACCTAACCTGCCTGTCTCTTTACACACAGAGGTATGAAATTAATCACCGTTATCTACACGGATAGTAAATCAAATTTATATTAAGTATGACAGTTTCCATAATTTATCTAATTGTTCGTGACGCGTAAGATTAAAATGATTTATATATGGTACCTACCGATAGTCTTGCACGAACATAGGCATCTGCAAGATATATATGTATATCCAAATTCGACGACTATACACCAGCCAGTCTTCCGGTTTTTGCTTATGCCCGTTACTGTTCATAATAGACCACACCACTTCGATCTTTTTAATATTTTCTGCTATGTTTATGCTATACTCTAGTTTGCATCACACTATTATTGTTTGCCTTCCCTGTATGACAAAAGCAAAGTTTCTGATTTTTCGGTATGAAATATCTGAAAGGTATCGTTTTTGTAATAGCGTTCATGGACCTAGGCAGCATCACTACCACAGCTACCTACTTACTAGATAATTACTTTTGACCTGAGCAAATCATTTTCAGGCTCACAAGAAGAACATTTTGTAAATATATCCAAGTGCTACTTTTGAAGTAAATAGGGAAGGTTAGTTAGATATAAACTGTAACAGTAAAACTAATTTCATTATACTAAGTTAAAACGAGTCCCTGAGTGTCAGTCTATTATGTGCACGACGATTCTCGCGGGTCCCGAGTGTGTAGTAGTGATCATGTTTCTAAGTACCCTTATCCGGTAACTAACTACGTATGCAACATTTAGGATTGTTAAAAATGGAGATTTGAAGTAAAGTTTTTTTAGTTTTATTTTGTATATATCTCAACACTTTCCTTTTGACTATTTTTACTTAAAAAACACTACTAGTTCTGCATCTAGTAGTATCTAATGATTCTACCTAATCCCATTCCAAGCTTACGGTGAGTACCTATCCATCAAACGTATCTGAGAAACTACAATAATACAAAAAGGCTTTATAATATAGGTATGTTCGTAATAATGTGACAATACCATATTGTTTCTTTTAGCAATGTTAATAAGATAAATGACTACTTCGTAGACAACTAGACACTCGTTCTGCCAATTTAAAATTGTTTAAATAAACTTTAAGGTTTGATTCAGCTTGCCTTCATATACTTGTATACCTAATTATGCATTTACCAGACAGCCTAGTGTTGCATAAACACTTAACCATTGTCCCTACTACTTGTAGGTAACATGTTTTTTTCATCAATAAGGAAACGTTCAAAAACACTCATGTTACATTGTTGGCCAAAGAATCACCCCACCGAATATGGGAAAGTGATTTAGATAAAGGGCCGGCGATGGAGAATTTGATTTATGGGGTTCAATGGAGCATTAAATGTATACGATATTGCCTCGAGTACAATCATGCGATAGATGGCGAAGCGACCTCGAGGAAGTGGTGCAAATAAGTATCCCTCAGGACGAGCAACAGTAATCGCTTTCATTATAATATATTGGTATTTTTTTTCAATAGAGCAAAAAGCACTTATTGGAACTTAAAAATCTTTAGGCAGACATTATTAGAAATACTTTCATATGCTATCTGTGCCACTTTAATATGAATTTTCAAGAAGAAAAACTTCTAAGTCTAACTAAGTTGCAATACTTGCAATTGTGCGATTATCAAAACATGTTATTTTAATTTTAAATTTTTGTAAAGGTAGTTCATTATTATCTGAACATTTTTCAATGTCTTTACTAAACAAATAAACAATCTTGAAAATACTTAAAGTTGGCGGCAAGCTAATTGTGTTGCGGATAGAATACACAATAATACTAAGTTGTAGTTGTGAAATAAGTACGAATTATTTGAATAAGTACACCTAATAGGTACACCTACCAATAGATGCTAGGAGCATGGTCAATAATAACATTTAAACCGTTTGCAAAGTGAGGCTTAATACTTTCGCCCATTATCTTAGAGTCTGTGACAAAATAGTACACTGCACTTTGAACCTCTTAGACGTGCGTAGTTGTGTTATTATGAACACGTATCGAGATAGTCTCTGAAGTCTCAATGGGCAGGACACACACAGCTCGCAGAACTGACGGCCGTTGGGGCAGAAAGGTTCTAAAATGGTAACCACGAACCTAAAGATGCAGCGTGGGCAGACCCTTCACAAGGTGGACCGACGACCTTATAAGGGTGGCGGGCAACCGATGGATGAGGGTGGCGAATGACCGGCCACGGTGGCAAAAATTGGAGGTAGCCTATGTCCAGCAGTGGACATCTTTTGGCTGATCCGATGATAATGATGATCCGAGATGGCACAACTAATTGTGCTAAAGTAGTTGGTCCATAAGGAACACCAGAATAAAACAAATCTTAGTATAAACAAGTGGTGCCGTGATGACCAAGTGAGTGAGGCGAGAGTTTTTGTATTTTATTTAAAAGATGGAATGGTGTCCACCTCTTCTGGATTCCACTGACTGCTTACCATCAGGCAGAATGAAGTCATTTCGGTAGGCTAATATATAAAAAAAGAAGATATTTTGTATTTTGGAATTATTTTATCTAGTAATATCTATTTATTTTTTATTGCTTACAGTGGCAGACGAGCCAACAGCCCACCTGATGGTAAGTGGTAACTGTCGCTCATGGACTTCTGCAATGCCAAGGGCTTCGCGAGACCGCTGCGTACCGTGATATTAAGGCTCTCTTTAAACCTCGTTTGAAGAAGGACATGTCATAGCGCTCGGGAAACACCGCAGCTGGTAGTTCGTTCCAGAGTCTGCACGTACGTGGGAGAAATGAATGATATGTGGATGAAAGCCGTGCTAGACGAGATCGTGTCCAGGTAGTATGGATGAACTTTGCTGCGATGTAGAGTGGTGCGATGATAGAAAGGAGACGATGGCACCAAGTCATATAAGTATATTTCTATATAGTTATTGCGTTCATGGAATTTAACGTTAATTTTACAAAAACTGGAACTAAGTAGTAACAAATTAGAATTGTGTAGTGTAGTACACTACACATCCTACATAATAAAACAGTGTCAATTTATTCACAAGTCTACATCCAGTCTAAATCCCACTACCAAATTCAGTACTCCGATTACTCGCTTATCAGTTAACATTTTAACGCACATGTTAATTACAATAGTAACATAGTAATAAAACTTTAACAAATTTTTTATACTTATATTTAATTTATTAAGTATCAAGCGCCTGTAAGCCGTTAGTCTTACCACTTACACCAAGATTTCGTTGAAAACTGAGTATTTATCCTTAAATTCTTCTTACATTTTCAGCAATCCAGTTTTCATTTCATTCAGTGGTGGTCCAATTACGAAGGATTATCGCAGTATAGTATCCGAACAATAAGATTACTGCTACGCTTCGGTTAAATTCCCAAGACGGCATCGTGTTAAATTTATGACTTAAATTGAGGATGATTTTGTAAAGAAAATCCCTACAAAACTTATATTTCACTCTAAGCGTAATATTAAAATAATTTGATGGGTATTTGCCTTATATTTGACTGGCCTGTTGGTCTAGTGGTTAGTGACCCTGACTGCTAAGCCGGAGGTCGTGGGTTCGATTCCCACCCAGGACAAACCTTTGTGTGATGAGCATGATTGTTTGTTCTGTGTCTGGGTGTAATTTATCTATAATATGTATGTATTTACAAAAAAAAAAGAAAGTATATAAGTAGTATATCAGTTGTTTAGTACCCATAACACAAGCAAATATAATTGCTTAATTTGGGGCTAAATGGCGCTGTGTGCATGTGGTAGAATATTATATTATATTATTATTATTATATTATATTTAATCTTGTGTAAATAATAAATTTATTAGTAAGTATATTTTACGTGAAATCGCTATATTTTCGCTCAATAAAAGAAATTTACTACAGCTGTTTTGACGGTAGTAGATCCACGCTGGTTTCAGCATGAATGGGCCGGATCGTCCGGGGAAGTACTACCCTCTCATAGAAGATCGACTTAAGAGTAGTAGTATCCGTACTACTGCGTTTCGTTCGGTGAGTGAGAGTGCCGGAGGCCCAATTTCCCCCCTATCCTCTTTCCTCACCTCCCTCATTCCCTTCCTCTAACCCCATTCCCAGCCGCCATAGTGGAGGCCACTATACCAGCAGTTTAAGACGATAGCTTTTGGTATGGTGGCCACCACTTCTGGATTCCACTGACTGCTTACCATCAGGCAGGGTGGAGTCACTTTGGTAGGCTAACATATAAAAAAAAAAAAAAAAAAAAAAAAGCTGTAAATTTTTCTTGCTGGGAATATGCTAAGATTTTTAACGACATTAATTACAAACTCAGAAAAACAAATATGACAGAAATTAGACTTTAAAATAATGACACGAGTTACACAATACTACAGACTTATCGAATCTAATATTTGGCTCGGGCTTTAAATTGAAAGTAGGAATATCGCCTTGTTTAATGCTTCGCTGCAGCTAGACAGGACTTGAACTGACATGATAGCGTTTTCATGCAGGCGCTTGTTGTGATTTATCGAGAGTAATTTTTTGCACTTTTTGAGAAACTGTCATATGGCATAAGAGCTGAACCTATAGTTCTGCCTGTTTTTAGCTTGTACTGGACACAGACTTGAAAACCCCTCTGTTGAACCACCGGCTGTTACCAGCACTACCTGATGACCTTTTTTACCCCTATGAGTACAACGGTATGTTTGGCAATCTTTCTGCATTGCCTGCAAATTTTTTTTTGTCGCCATAATACAAAATCATTTTAAATAGGTAAGTATTAAGCAGTAAATTAACCTAAACCTATCACGATTTTGTACACCAACATGTCTATAATTATGTAGATACTATGTATAGAAATCTGTGTATAAAAATAATTCGATAATATAGTTACGAACAGTGACATCAGTGGGAATAACATACGTTTTTTGCAGAAAATATATTTCAAAGAGAGGAACGATCAAACGAAACGATGCAGATGTTCTTGAACATGAAATTCTAAACTAATTTCGTCGGGACTGGACGAGGGAACGTACGATCGTGACAAGGGACATCAGATAAGCTCGAATAAATGAATAACTAGCATTCTGCATGTTCGTAGTTTGTGTCGGTAAGTTGATGTGTAGGGCTAACAGGAAAAAAAATAGGCGGTCGGCCTGTAATTGTGCTTATGAACCGTAAAAAGATATATATACTTAGCTTTACTTTGTGCCCATTACGTAGCACACGTTTTTCATGCGGCATTGCGCATACTGACAAAAACTAACACTAGTTTACATCAGCGTTACCATAAAGCCCGTTAGTTTTTAAAAGTAAAATTAAAACCAATTAACCTTAATATTTTACCAAAACAGGATTTGGTCATGTAGACTATTGCAGTTTTTTATCCATATATACGTAGGCAAAAATAGATAAAAAGACATTAATTAAAAAGACATAGAAAAATAGACATTAATTACAAACTCAGAAAAACAAATATGACAGAAATTAGACTTTAAAATAATGACACGAGTTACACAATACTACAGACTTATCGAATCTAATATTTGGCTCGGGCTTTAAATTGAAAGTAGGAATATCGCCTTGTTTAATGCTTCGCTGCAGCTAGACAGGACTTGAACTGACATGATAGCGTTTTCATGCAGGCG
This sequence comes from Parascotia fuliginaria, assembly GCA_963082885.1. NCBI lineage: Eukaryota > Metazoa > Arthropoda > Insecta > Lepidoptera > Erebidae > Parascotia > Parascotia fuliginaria. The sequence goes on along the minus strand of OY720173.1, from coordinate 7,683,650 downwards.
CTTGTTGTGATTTATCGAGAGTAATTTTTTGCACTTTTTGAGAAACTGTCATATGGCATAAGAGCTGAACCTATAGTTCTGCCTGTTTTTAGCTTGTACTGGACACAGACTTGAAAACCCCTCTGTTGAACCACCGGCTGTTACCAGCACTACCTGATGACCTTTTTTACCCCTATGAGTACAACGGTATGTTTGGCAATCTTTCTGCATTGCCTGCAAATTTTTTTTTGTCGCCATAATACAAAAGCATTTTAAATAGGTAAGTATTAAGCAGTAAATTAACCTAAACCTATCACGATTTTGTACACCAACATGTCTATAATTATGTAGATACTATGTATAGAAATCTGTGTATAAAAATAATTCGATAATATAGTTACGAACAGTGACATCAGTGGGAATAACATACGTTTTTTGCAGAAAATATATTTCAAAGAGAGGAACGATCAAACGAAACGATGCAGATGTTCTTGAACATGAAATTCTAAACTAATTTCGTCGGGACTGGACGAGGGAACGTACGATCGTGACAAGGGACATCAGATAAGCTCGAATAAATGAATAACTAGCATTCTGCATGTTCGTAGTTTGTGTCGGTAAGTTGATGTGTAGGGCTAACAGGAAAAAAAATAGGCGGTCGGCCTGTAATTGTGCTTATGAACCGTAAAAAGATATATATACTTAGCTTTACTTTGTGCCCATTACGTAGCACACGTTTTTCATGCGGCATTGCGCATACTGACAAAAACTAACACTAGTTTACATCAGCGTTACCATAAAGCCCGTTAGTTTTTAAAAGTAAAATTAAAACCAATTAACCTTAATATTTTACCAAAACAGGATTTGGTCATGTAGACTATTGCAGTTTTTTATCCATATATACGTAGGCAAAAAGTAGTGGCGATGAAAGAAATATTATCTTACTTCCTCAACCAATTCAGGCTTTCTGTAAATCGCTGTCCCTTACAGATAAGTTATTTGAAACAAAAAAATTAATCAATGTTGTATCAACAACGATTGTCAATCTATATCGAAAGTAAATATATATTCAGAATTTTCTGGACGACCCGACGATCCCTAACAACCCGGTACGTGACTTCTCGGTTGGTAATTTATTACTCTAGTTTGGGAAGTTCACACATTGTTAGTTTCTATGTGCAATGATATCGAAGTTAATAATTCCTTTCTTTTGACAACCAAAATTAATCTCATAATTTTTTATGTTATATATATTATTTATATATATACTAGGCTATAACTGTACATGTTGCTACCTTTTTAGTGGTTGTGATACACTACAATTTAAAAGAGTTTTTGTATCTGTAATAAAAAGCGTAGGTAATTTACAAGAGTAAGAGACCATTTATAACAAAAAGAGGATGCATATTGTGATCATATGAACTAGTAAACCTTTCTACATTTTATTAAGGTTCTTTATATTAACCACCCATTCACATTTGTCATGCTCACTAAAATGTCGTCGCTTGTGGTGTCGTATTGGCCGGGTCAACACCTTCCCTCTAATATTAGATTTAAAGATCTTTATTCTCATAAGAAATATTGTTCACTTAACATGAGATTGTGTTACAATTTATGCATGCATATAAAACTAGTGTTATTTTCATGATAATTTCTTTTTAACAAGTAGGTATATTATAATTCATTGCTAACATTAATAAACAAACAAGGCTATCGTATGTTAGTGTACAATTTACAATAAATAATTAGGTATACTGAAATGGAATAAATTAAAAATCTAGGATAAAACACAGTTCATTAAGACGATTAAATATGGCGAAGGTGATGATGGCAGGTCCGTGCGTCATGCTCGTGAATGGGTGCTACTTAGGATTACTGGTCAATCTTGGCATGGTATACAACTAATAGGTACCTATAATCCAAAATTACCTTGTCGATCAATATGACCGCGAAGTTTATACCATTAATTAACCATTATAATTGAAATACATAGTCAAATTACCATACTAGTTGAAATTAAATAGTTGAATTTTTTTTTTTTTTTTTTTTAAACTTTGATCGTAATTTTATTGAGTTATTCTGAAGATTCCAGTTGCAGTATAACCTAAGGAGTATTTTAACTTCATTTTTATAATAACAAATTGTTTTGTTTTATTTCGGCAATGCATAAACTAACAAGGTGTTGTATGGAGTACAACAACGATAACATTTAGTTAAAGATACTTTTCATACTAGTATCTATGAAAAATCGATACATATGCCGTGAACTAAATTACTTAAAATAATCGTTAAGATTTAAACGTCAAATTTTCAATAAATAAATTATTACGAGATCGCGTTCTATCTTTAACTTTATTTTCCTCTTCATTTAATTACACATTGGAGTGTTAATTACAAAAAATAGTCGTCGGGCTTAGCACGCGTCGCGCACTGGTGGATGCAATGAGCTGTCTGTAATGAAATTACTTGTGCCACCATTAAGACAGAAAAAATGTCTTTAATTAACACTCGGAGCATTTTCCGCTGCGAGAGCGAAAAGTAATTAGTTAAATCTGGTATTAAACCGGAAAAATTTAAAAATATATTACACTAATCTCAAATACTAAGTATGTATTAACACTCCGTGAGGCTACGAATAGAAGATAGAAAGTCACAAATTAATAAACTATGTAAGTGCATAGTTTATTAATTTATATTCATTAGTTTAATAATCTATACTATTATATAAATGGTTTGTTTGTTTGTTTGAACGCGCTAATCTCTGGAACTACCAGTCGGATTTGAAAAATCTATTTGTGTATGATAGCCCGATCGTCGAAGAAGGTTATAGGCTATGTAACATCACGGTACTGGCGATGGGAGAAGAGCAGTAAGCAAAGACACAGGTGAAATCGCATCGCGGAAAGCAAGTACATTAATATATGTTATATAATATTACATCTACAATCTACAATGCGGTCTGCGTGAAAAATGAGCAAGATGTATTTTCATTTGATTGGTATAACCACCACACTACAAAATAATGTCAGGAACAGTATAGAGTTATTAACAACGCTTAAAAATTATAAGTCTTATTTAAATAATCTAATAGTTCAGAGTTTGTAAAGTTAATCAAATAATGTGCCGGCTCCTCCGCGTCTTTATTATGCGTACTCGCTTCCCAAAGGTATATTACACGCCCGAGGGATATTGCCAAATTAAAGCTTAACGGCAGTTCAAAATTATGCTACATACAAAATATTTGATTTCCTATGTTCGTTATGTAGTAATGTACCTAGGTACTTTAACACGATATTTTTTAATACGTGCACTTGTTCGTGCACACGTGTGTAACTTATATACCTATCACATTTGAAATAAGTTCTAAATACGTTGATTTACTCATATTTTCCTGGGTCCTTGTAATACGAGGTATTGAATCATTTATGTATTGTGTTCGAGGCCTAATGAGTTTTTGATGTGCCTGGTTTTCGGTTTAAATGCCTCTCCGGTTTTACTACAGTCAAAACTATTAAAGCTTGATTTGTAAACTAAGTAAACCATTTACAGTTACGCATAGGCACAATTATTTCACAGATGAAATGCTACATAATCATTGTGATGTCATTTCAGTGGCAAGTTTACATTTCATTTCAAAAAATTGAGTTTCGTATGAACATAACCTCATTAAAGTACAATTTCATATAATTTTACTATAGCTAGGTACATAATTGAGCAATATATCCGCACTTAACACAGTTATTTCAGTTCGGAAAGCTTAATAAGGCTCGACGATCGATTGCGCCACATATTCGTAGTTCATGCCTCTACACAGAAGGGGTTCACGTATCTAATCCCATTTGTTGAGATCATATCATATTTGTCCGTTTATTCTTGTGCCATTTGCTTTTACACACCGTTAAGTCTTACGTTTTATGTTGCAATTTCTGTTATTGAATGTCGAGTTTGAAAATCGCGTTTATAGACAAATAGATAAAAATGTATATTGTAAATTAAAATTATACCACTTGGAATACTGAGCAAAAAATACTACTAGTACAAAGTGATTTTTTTTATCCAAGGTTTGTTGAAATGAATTAAGTTATATGTAAGTTGATGATTTGAAAACTCAATTGGCTGTGCGTGCATTTCTTCAATCATTTCATTAGGTACTCACTCAATCTTTCAATATTTTTTAAATTTATATACTTAATCATATGCAGTATAAAACAAATTGAATTTTGAAGAATTTCTATCAAACAAATAATATAAAATCTAATGGGATTTTTCTCGAGAAAGTACCATTGAGACGGAAAATTCAATTTCGATTATTGGGTAAAAAGCCCGTATTTTCTAAATCACATTGTAGACTGAAACAAGGTAAAAGAAATGACTATGATTATATGATTTGACCCAATTCTAAAATGATGAAGGATCTGTATTCGGTAGAGCTTAGTGGTTTCAGACCGGGTTGGTACCATTGTGACGTTTTTCTGTCTCTTCAAGTTTAACTTATGTAACGTAAGGACAGTATGAGAAGAGGTCTTAATCTTGAAGTGGGCAATTAAAGCGTAAATTATAGACATGCCTGGCGGTAAGGCAGGTCACAGCATATTTTTTAATAATTTTAGAATAATAAGAAAATTAATTGGGCATATTTTACTGGGGAACAAGAATATACTTTACTAGCAGAAGACAACACCGAGTGAGCTTCCTAGCCGAGATTAATTAATAAGTCCAACCGAGCGCCTTATTTATTAAGTGAAAGAAATAAGATCTTTGTAAACAGATTTGAAGTAAAAAAAACATAGTAAAATTAAATAAAGCTTTATTATATAATATTCTATTTACAAAACGTTTTTGTAGAGTATTTTATGTATTTACAATTTATTCAATGAGGTCTGTGAACATTAATTAAATGATAACATTGAGCACGAAATGTCTCTTGCAGCACAAGAGTTATTCTACTTATAATATTATTCAAATAAAATAATTTCCAAAACACTACCCAAACAAAATTATGGTCAAATAAAGGAGAATATTTCCAAGAATCTCCGATTATTAATATCACATGTTAAAAATGTAAAAATAATCTAGGTATGCTACATTGTCATTGCTAACTATTGATAAGTAATGTATAAAGTAAATCATTGTACTAACTTACCAATGAAAGCAAGGTTCAAGTGGACCTAATCCTACACTACCTTCGAATAAGAATTAACTGAGTACTTCACTTTACGTACTTATTAGAGGTACACATTTTTTAATAGGCCCTCGAAATTATTATACTTATATAGTATTGAGGCAATATGCTCAGATAGCTGTGCTTATCGTTCTTGCGGTAAAATAAAGGTATCATTTAAAGTACCTACTACACTTGGCGTAAATAAGTGTCGAAATATTAAAATAACACTAAGTACACACAGTCAGCTTTAGCGTGCGTAGCTTTATATAAATATACCTATGTAAACTGTGTAGGTGTCTGGTACAGCCTATAATATAACATTTATGATTGATTAAAGCCACAAAGCCGGAGCAAAGCTTCCGTTTATACAAAGAAATACCTGATTGTTGACATCTTTAAATATAATTTTACCTGTATTTATAACAAGTTGCATCTTGCCGACAATAACTTCGTTTAACTACAAACGAGATGGCAACAAGAACCTACTTAGTTATCAAACACTGTGGTTATAGGATATATGTGTATGTGATATGTGATGCGAGCGATAGGGACGTTTCGAGCCGAAATGATTGATTCATTGCATGTAGGCGCCTGCTTACTGGTGTAATCATAATAAATTATCATATTCACGAGCGACACGGTATTTTCCACAAGTGAAGAAATCCCTATATTCCATATTTAGAGCCCTACCTTTGCGATTATTTCGTTCCCAACTTAAGGCATTCAATTTACTTTTCTTATAGTCATGCTCGTTATCTACACAGTAGTACCTACTAACAATAGAATAAAAATAACACCAATTCAATTCACTAATACTAATTACACAGTTATTACAATATTTTACCTTTTTGTTTAATTTTTCTCGAATATTTACCAAAGGATTAAGCAGTATTTTCCGGATAGAACAGAAATTGTCCTTATTAGTGTTAAAATTGAAGTACTTACTTCGTTAAACTTCTCAGGTATATAATAGCAGAAACACAAAAATTACGTTGAAAAGTAGTCTTTGATATTGTCAATGTAGCATTATACCGTACAGTATAACCATTTTCCCAATTTAAATATACTACGAAAAACATAAAACAGGTGAATTTACATTGGTATAAAGTCTTTATTGGTAACTAACATGTTCCTAAGTTACTAGTCTTACAAATAACCTAAATAAAGCTTGTATAGAACGAACTTCATCAGATAACAATACAGGAAATTGATTTTTCTTTTCACCGCACACAGACGTTCTTACCAATACAATGCGTAATAGAAAGGAGAAATAATATATAAAGTATAAATATACAGCAGTAAAAAGCACTTTAGATTTATTTCGAAAGCAATTAACAGTTTCCGAAACCTTTTTATTTTTAAATTATTGGACTCACTTATTACTTTATAAATAAAAAAATCCTAATGATAGTGCATATACCGATCTAACATACATGGTTAAGATATCTGCAAGTATTATTTCACCTGTCTAAACACAGTATTGGTATTCTAGAAAGAGGTAACAAAAATATCAATTTACATGTTTTGTTCATATGATAACAGATCGGTATATCTGAACAAGTAACCCTTAATGTTCACTCTTCATTTTTCATCCTGTAATGTAACCATGTTCTTTCGTAAATCACTGGCTTTTCTTATTACGTGAATTTCCACTAATGATTTTAAGTAGTTTGACTGCAGGAGCCTCGAAAGCCAATGATATGGCAAACGAAGACAAGAACGCCATTACCGCATACCCAGCGTATATCGCCAACTGTAATCAAACGAATGTTGAATTATATAAACTTGTCACATACTGGGGTGGAGGAAATCATGTCATCCATCTGTCGAGGGGTTATCGATCACTTGACGAACAAACTTTTGCCGACAAACGAAAAGTTTTCTTAGTTTCGTGTGAAAATGTATTTGCTTTTCCAAAAATCTATCGACTTCATGACATTGTCGAGAGACCAATGTGAAATACCAAAAATAAATGAAAAAAAAAAAAATATACAGAAATGTGCGTTTTTTTTGGCGATGATTATCTCGAAAATAATATATTGTGTCCTTTTAAAGGCATTGCTTGTAACAATAACAGATAAGTTTTATGCTAGGTTATATTAATAGAATATCTTAGGCCAATAAGCAGTCGTACGAGTACATTACACGTACAAAACGTTTTAAATTCTGAAGTTAAAGACAAAGACTTTAAGCGACCTTATAAGCGACTGCAATTTATGTGAAAATAAAAATTGTTTAATTAAAAATTCTGAGTAATTTGTGTTTATGTAAACAAGTGTTGCGATAGAAGTTTTAATTATTAATTTGAGTAATTTATTTCTGTGGATATATTTTCGGGGCTGTTTAATACTAACGCAACCGTAACAAATTTCAGCTGTAAATAACAAGGTGAACTAAACAGTTTTTTTTTATATAGTAGCCTACCAAAGTGACTCCACCCCGCCTGATGGTAAGCAGTCAGTGAAATCCAGAAATGGTGGCCACCATACCAAAATCTATAGTCCATAGTTCATAGTAAACCAGTAATTTTTTTATTTATCTGAACTAGCAACATAGTATTTAACCTTATAACAACATAGCCTCCATTTTCTCATTGAAAACTTTTAATTAACTTTTAAACGAATTCAATAAAAGTCATATGTTATAACAGTCGGGCGTTTCATATTTTTCAGCGTATAGGTAGTACGAAATTAAATAGCTTTAACTCTACTTTAGTCGACTTTTTCGGAAAATATTAAATTTCTTTTAGTTCCATTCCCCGAACGCCTGATAAATCACGTGACATAAAATTAAATCCAAATTTTCACGTTTTTTGGGGTTCTGAACTGCCAATGAAATTTTTATTCAAAAAGTTTAGACAGTCCGAATAAGCTATAAACCTGGTCCGAAATTGTACAAAATTTCACAGTTTACCGTGATAAATCGTAGAGGTATACAAGAGGCTGTGTCCTTTAGTAAAATTTAATGACGCGTTTTTCTTACAAATTTAAACGTCATAAGAATGGTTTCGTACTTGTGCTGTAAAATGTAGCAGTTCGTATGTAGCATATAGTGATGTCCACAATAAGAACTTGTGCTATACCTACTGCACTCGTATGACCAATGATTAACTTCTTTGAATATAATTTGAAGAGTATGTTAGTTTCTTCCATTGTAACGACCGATATCAAATCTTTCTTCACTTTCAAACATTTTCACTAGCTTCATTACGAGAGTCATCCAGAGGTGACGCTTATCACCTCTAGTAATAGTTAAAGTCAAAATTCTGAAAAATCGTTGTACGGTACATTTATTTTATGTAACATTTACCTATATTATTATTTCTATAAACATGAAACATTTGCCCAATTTGCGCCTTTACAGGTGATTTTAAAGATAATCTACAATTGCGTTGCGCAGTTTGTAAGTCAAAACATGTTTTAAGCTAAGTACCTATATCTATTTCTCAACGCATCCAGTTTCTAAAAAACACTAAGACAATAACATTAGCGATAAAAATAATTATATTTGGCAGCCACCTTAAACAGTTTCTGAGTAAAAATTACCAACTTTCTTCCAAAAAGCTCCGAAAAATATAAAGTGACACCGTAGTAATTGCAATTTTCAAATTTTAGCTCGTAAAATCTCTTGACGTCACCTAACTCGTTATTACCTTATTTTCTTGTCTTGTAATAAAGTCTAATTTGTTTACTAAGGACGAAGTAAACGCATATTTTGATCATATAAATTGTGTTGGTACGGTTAAATTTAAATTGAAATTTAACCACGGAGCAACCGATTATTAGTCAACGGAGTATGATCACATCTCTATTTTTATAATCTAAGTCTACCATCGTTATTGATAGTTTATCTAACTGGCATAATATTGGTTTACATCTCTTGATAGATTTACTATGGACCACCGTATTTTGTAGTTCCCAAAAGGCTCTGTGTTACACTTTGATCTCAGCAACACAATAGTGTGCTCGTTTGCATATTTATATATCGAGTGCGAGGGTTAGTCTCTCGAGAACGAAAAACGGTTCGATGTTCAATATACAAAATAGTAACGTAGATGCACTTCAATATTGATCAATGTTTAAAAATAAAATAAAAATGCTCTTCACGTATACGGTTTATTTTTTGTATCGCCTACAGTGACAGATGAGCGAACACTTCAACAGCCCACCTGATGGCAAGTAGTAACTGTCGCTCGTGGACTCCTGCAATACAGCGAAGCGGCTGCCTACCTTGATATTAATGCTCTCTTTATATATAGTTTTTTTTACGTTTTTAGTATAATTTCAGGAGCGACACTTAACAGTTTTCATTATAATGAGCGCTTACTCTCTATCTGTTATGAATGACGGTATGACGTTTGATGTAGGTAAAACCTACTAATACATGACGATACGTAACTTGAAGGTAAATATTACTTAACGCATATTTTGGACCCACAACTAAAAACCCGACTGTACACATATCAACAGAGTAGATCCTTTGATGAAAGATTCTCGACATAAAGGAACAATTGCCTATTTTTAATAGGAAATTTGATAAATATTTTCTATTAAAAAAATACAAAAATACTGCCATTACCGTAATAATGGCTGTATTAGGGTGTAAAAATTCAAAATGAAAATAGCTGTCGCATCGATTAAGCATCGTCTGAAACGTCTAACTACATACTTTGTTACTAATTTTAAGGTTACGTTTTAAGATAGGTACCATTTAATTTGACGTCAACTAATGAGAATAGAAAGACAAAATAATATTTTGTTTTTAATTTTATAGAGTTGTCTTTTTTATTATTTAAAACGAAAAGGACCGAGGCTTTGTAAATATTCTATGGGTAAGGTCACGCAGTATTCCTTCGAGCAATATGTCCACAGTGCTGGATATAGGCCTCCCTATAGAATATAATATAGGAATTGATTTTTTGAATTGCATGAAATTTTAATATTCTATTTAGAACATCATACAAAAGTATGCCCTGTTCCTGATAACGTGGCACAAAGAAAAATATCGCTTCTACAATAGATGTAGGTTTTCACACATTAAGGGTCCGCTTCCGTGTGTCACCAACCTTTGAGTATGTCAAGAGGGTTACAACTGAGCGTCGAGTGTACTCTATGACAAACGTATAAAAGCTTTTTTTAGTACATACTTTACAACACGAGCATAATGAAACTTATACATTTATTATACCGGTCGGATCCCCCAGATCTGATCCCCTCTGGTTATTATTATTCTTTAATTCTATGTATGTATTCGTATATTTTATTGATAACGCTAAAAGCTAAACGTTTAAGCTCTTTGACAAATACACACATATCGGAATGTTGATATATAAAGCAGAAATGTGTAGCAGGCAGGCAGGTATTTTATGGTGTTGTAATTTTGGCCTTTTTGTCTGCCTTACCGAAGCTGGAATCGCCAGTCTAGTGGGGTAGCACGTCAAAATTTAGTTCTCAGGTGAAATACCAGAGGCGTTATTAATTTTCATATTCATTTATATTTTACGCCATCACAATGAGAAATGAATATGTAAACTCATAGTAGAGTTACATAATATTTATAATCATAATAAGATACGGTTGCAGTTTGATCTGACAGTCCTGTTTTCCAAACGGTTTTCAGTTTATCTAACTGATTTTACTGCCTTTTAGTGACATAGAAATGATTATCGAAAATTTATTTCTCACATGGAAAAAATTATATTAATAATATAAATTTTTACGCACATATAATGGTCATTTTATAAGTTGCAATACATTTATATCTATTATATCTTAACAGCCAGATAATCCATAATCAATGGGAGTTTACTGTTAGAAATATCGTCTAAACTAAGATAGTTCAATGGTAGGAGCAATTAATTAAACTATTTCAGTTTAACGTATTGGGACAAAGTGAATCTTACGCTAACTGTACTTCTGATTTAGTTAGATAACTTTAAACAGTTGGAGCCGAAACATTGTTTAAATCTATTTGAGTTTAAATATTGTTCGTTGATTTATTAAAGCTATTGATGGTTTGCCAAAATGTGTTTAATGACTACCAGCAGTGGGCATAACCTTTTATTAGTCCGAATGATTGGTTATTTCCTTTTAAACTCTGCAATCAATTTGTTGGAAATACCATAATTCGATCTGTTTCGCAGTGAATTAAACATTAAAAAGCAAATTAGTACTAAATAGAAATAGTCTCATGTTTAGTAGTGATTTGACTTTCAATTTTCATTTACTTAATAAAAATTACACCACATTTAATTAAAAAGCAATGAAGACACGCAGTCCCAGTGTGCTGGCAATAATCAAGCTTATACATTACCTATTATGATCATTGGCTTATTTGACAATTTGAAGTCATGATAAAAAAAAATTGAAAATAACATACATTTTTCATTGCATTGTTTAATTCCCGCTATTATATTTCGTAGCTGGTGATTTTTAACAGCTGACGTAGCTCCATGCTACGGTTCAGCTACGAATTTACTTATTATATTAATGTTATTTGTTATGTTGCTTACCACAGTAGAGTTCTGCATGTGATAGGGTCCGTCCAGCAAGAAGGTGGTATACATCATAATTGTGGGGTGAACGAGGTACGCACAATACGTCAGTCTGCTGAGCGGCAGTAGACCTCGGTATGATAATGCTGAGTTAATAAGGCCGCCGTAGCCGCTGCAGCATGAGATCGTTACCCATGCGACTGCTACGCCCCATGCTAGTAAAAATAATATAATATAAGAATTAATGTTACACTTTATGTATAGTTCATATTTGTAATAATACAATGGGTCATGTATATTTTCTTCTATAAAAACCATGAACGCGAGTACCATACCTTGACTTCTGAAATATAAAGTAGCAAACAAAATACTATGTAGCTACTAATACCGTATAAACACTTTGTGTTAACACTACAAAGTACTAGGTACTCCAATATATTTTTACGATCAATAGCGATTTAAGCAAGATTTTCTCTTCGTACTCTTGTCTGTATTAAATGTAAATGAGGACAGGGTTCGTTTATTTTTAAACTACATATATTTTCATACAACATGAGTATATAGATAGAGGGGGGGCGTATTTGATCAAGTATTGTCATTCAAAACTCCATGGGTCATTTTTATGGAACAGAAGAGGTCGCACTAAATCTCCTATGTAAAACTCAGATATTATTATTTAGTAATCGTCCAAGCCCATTCTCACTGCAGGCTAAATACCTCTTCTCATACTTATACATTCCTGATTAATATTTTTTTGTGAGGGTTTACACAATAATCTATATCTATACTATTATATAAAGCGGAAGAGTTTGTATGTTTGTTTGTTTGAACGCGCTAATCTCTGAAACTATCAGTGGGATTTGAAAAATTCTGTTTGCTTATGATAGCCCAGTTCTCGAGGAAGGTTAGAGGCTATGTAACATCAAGCTGCTGGTACCGGGAGCAGAGCAGTAAGCAAAGACGCGGGTAAAACCGCGCCGCAGAAACCTAGTAAAATTATAATTAACTATGTCCCGTGAACCGAAACATTGTGAAATACTTTTAATACGTTTATACTAAATTACTTTTGGGTAGACAAGACTTCATGAAGGCAACACCAAAGTGTCCGTCTGCATAGTTTAAATGCGAGCATATGAAACTTCAATAAAATGTTCTTTGGAATATGCAACAACCGCCAGTTACATGCTAAGCCTAAGAAATTTCAGTTTAACTGTTATGCCTTCACGTAACCACAGAAGATTACTAGATACGTCTTATAGAAAGTTGACGTGCACTTATTTTAACTAAAGTACATTTTATCAGGGACGAGTTTTATTCCATCAGTTAAATTTTGTTAATCATTTTGTAGGTTATACCGTATATATATGAATAAGCTCAAAATTGGTACTTTAATCCTGCAGTTGTGAAAGCAATTTCATTTTGTATGATCAATTTTGCATGCGATATTTAAAATCGTGTCACGCGTATATTTTTGCAAACCAAATTTCATGAAAAACCTATTTTACTTTTAAAGAACTCTGACGTAAAAAGAAACTAAATCAACCAAATTAATATTTATTAATCTATTTGCAACAACATTTAAATTGTACCTACTAGCTATACAGTATGGACATAAAAATTTTGGGTCGCTATTAGTGCACCCACTAGCTTGTCCCGTACTAAAGTACCTTTTTCTGAAGTGCAAGTTCTTTAACTAATTCCTTTTGTTTATTTTTTGTTCAATACGAAATTCTATAACAAAAACAATGATATTTACCTGTATGTCCTACGCTAATATAGAAAGCAGTGGGCCACACTTCGAAGTAGCCGTCGACCATACTAAAGATGAGGCTGCCGAAGATGGCGAGAGAGACTGGCCAGCCGACGCACACCAACCAATATGGTAGCTTAGACTGACACTTTGACTTGTGTAGGTACCAACCTACTATCATTCCTGAAAACGAGAAATTACAGTTTTAATAATACCTATTACAAGTTTTATACCTACTTATCTCACTATAAGCGACCCTGAAAAAAAAAATTTTACCGTAGTAAAAATATCAAAAATATTGCATTACAATAAATACATTTAAAAAAATAATTGCGCAAGATAGTGTCATCGGTTTATCAAGCAGTACAAACACAAATGTTGACGTCAGTTTGCTAAAGCTACACAAAATATTAAGATAGGTAACCTTTTCTTAACACTTTTTTTTTCCTTCGTACTTCTGTTTTATAAATTTTCTTCTAATACTATCTCGTGTTTTACTGATTCATTTCAATAACCCGATCTCTAGGTACTTATCAATTGGAACGTTGAATAGTTTGCCATAAAAATGTTACTAGGTAGGTATATCTAATGAAATAAACATAGATAGGAAAATAGTAAAAGTGAATGTGTTTTGAGTGCTTTTGTTGTCGTGAACAAACCAAAGCAAAACAAATAAAGCTAATTTTATTATCATTTTAAACAAAATTGGATCGATGCTGATGTAAAAGTTATAATTATACGGTAATTCTACGATCGGGTTACCATTTCAGCATTTTTCCTGCATAGTCTAAATTGATTCGCTTTCTTCCGAAAACAGTGGCTGCGTACCGATTGGACCTCCAAGATTAGACCCTCTATCACAAAAGTACCCGTTCGACCCTCAAAAGTACTCATTTAAAGTTCCGTTGGACCTTCTTCAAAATATAATAAACAATGTGCCAATCGGACCTCTTTGGTACCCTTTGGACTTTCAAAATAAAACTGCTAAAGATGTGCCTGTTTGATCTCTTTTTAGTACCCTTTGGAGCATGTTTTTATTTGGTACTTGACCAGTGTTATTTTAATAAGAAAATGGTAGAATAATTTATCTACAAAATTGAAAAATATGTTATCAAGAAATATGCGATGGAACTAAACAGTTACCTATTATACATGCAAATCACAACATATGGGATAGGTTTATATATTTATATAAGTCAATATTCATATTGGGCTATATTAATATTACACTGAACTATCTCCTTGTTAAGCCCGCCATTTTTGCTTCTATCGGAATCGCCGTTTCGATTCTCTCACTGACCGCAAACTAAAGTGCTTAATCCTATAACGTTTCACTAAGATCGATAAAATCTCCGTAAAAAGGACCGTTTCTGGGGATTACGTGAGGTTTCGAATTCCGAAGGGCTACACAATCAGACGCGAGTCGAACATTTCCCACGTTCTTGACACAGGGCTCGGTGTTGTACCGACCTAAATATTTTTAACCGAGCTTATTTTATTGCATACTAGCTAATTCGCCACAGTTTAATATTTGTTTCGTGATTTAATCGGTATTATTTTTAGACGCGATGGTGTGAATGGAAATCAATAAAAGGCTTTACAGAGATAAATATCTTAATATATATTGTACCTACAAATATTACTAGAACAATGTAATAATTACATAATGTATTAATTACTAGCTGTGCCCGCGACTTCGTCCGCGTGGAATAGTGATTTTGGACAGCATTTTTTGGATATATCTTTTGGTTTGTTTTGAATTATAAACATCTTCGTTTAGGTGAATAAGAAAAATCTTTACAGTAAATGCTTCTCTATATACGATTTTAGACGTATAGCCATCGGGGATCAAAGCCATACAGGTTGCTAGGATTACTTACACGTGACAAATCCACATAAAGCTGACCATGCAAAAAACAGCTAATATTTAGATCCACAGTCACAACATTTAGTGTCTGACCTTAGGCTTTATTAATTGTCATCGCGAAACATAGGCTCACTGGAAACTGAACTCGTTTAAAACTAAACGAGAAATGGTTTGGAATGAGAGGAATCCGAGGAATAAAAACGCTATAAGGTTTTTTAAAATATATTAGCCTGCCAAAGTGACTCCATCCCGCCTGATGGTAAGCAGTCAGTGAAATCCAGAAGTGGTGGCCACCATACAAAAAGCCATCGTTTTAAACTGCTGGTATGGTGGCCTCCACTATGGTGGCTGGGAATGGGGTTAGGGGAGTGAGGAAAAAGGAAAGGGGGAAATTGGGCTCCTGGCACTCTTACTCACCGAACGAAACGCAGTAGTACGAATACTGCTACTCTTACGTCGATCTTTTATGAGAGGGTAGTACTTCCCCGGACGATCCGGCCCATTCATGCTGAAACCAGCTTGGATCTACTACCGTAATACTACGGTTAGGTCTAATTAGGCCCCTGTACAATGCCGCGGGCGTCCAGCGGCACCACCATTTATACGGGTCTTACTGGCCGGCGGGTTGACCCACACCATCCACACAATGACTCCACGGATACTCAGCTGGTCCCACACATGCTGCGAGGATTGTCATCTCTGCATCAGTTGGGCCTCCGGCTCTCGCACTTACCGAACGAAACGCAATAATATGGATACTATTACTCTTACAACGATCTTCTATGAGAGGGTAGTACTTCCCTGGTCGATCCGACCCATTCATGCTGAAATCAGCGTAAATCGACTACTACTATTTCGTAATTCACTTTAATTCCACCTATTCCGTAATGAGACGTGTTAACATGTTTTTATCATAAAAAATAAAATAAGTCCAGAAAAATATAAATCTAACTTTTATTTACATTTTAACTGATAAAGTATTTACATTTTAATAAAGAAATAAGACGTGTTAACCTAACTTAAAAACACACTAACCTAAGCTAAATACATACCACATGTATGATGGATTATTTAAATTGGCATAACTTTTTTATTTATGAACCGATTGACATGAAACAAACACTAAATGTTAAGTGAAGCTTACCACAATGTATTAGTGAAAACCATATTTAAATCGGATAAGCCGTTTCTGAGATTAGCGTGCACAAACGCACAGACAAACAGACAAACAGACAAACAGACAAACAGACAAACAGACAAAAATTTTAAAAATCATTGTTTTGGGTTCTATTTGCGTTGATATAGGTCCCAATAGTATTTTTTCTCATATATCTTCCATGTACAGACAGCGATCGGTTACATTTTTATTATATGTATATGTATATGTATAGATAAAAAATTTAACCAACATCAAGCAAGATTTGCCTATAATAAAATAAAATAATAAAAATTAAATATTTATTTATCTTTTATGTTTACTTTTATATTAAATTTACGCAAACAAATCGTGACCTCAAACTTTTTTGCGAGTCACGCCTACTTTCATAAATAAAACAAAAGTGTACGTAACAAACTGGTTTACGAGAAGCAAGAGCGTAAATACTTGCCAAATGATGTTGTAATCACATTTTAAGAATACTTTCGTGATTGTTATTGACCTAGTACTTTTAATTATGTAAAAACAAACTATAGGCTTATGAATGTTACGGCTTAACAAAAGATATAATTGTGATTACGTTTTTTATTGTGTTGTTTTATAACATAGTAAAATTTTGTCACGCATTTTATGACTTCAATTCGTGTCGAGCAAATATAATATGTAACGTGCAAAAACATTTCGAAATAATTAAAAATTCCATTCTATAATATTAGAGCTTATTCTAAGCTAACAGCACAAAGTTTGTGAAGAGTCACTGTTGAGAATCAATACCGAAATAAAATAAAAGGCGAACAGAGTTTATGCCTTTATGCTGAGTGAAAATTGTGCTGTACCAAACCAGTGTAATCGAACAGCCTAAATTAGATCGCACCTAAAAAATAACACTGTGAATAGTTAGTACATTATTTTATAGTAGGTATATCTCTTATATAAATTTAGTCGTGTGTTTGCGCTCATATTATGCCGTACCTACAGCAGCGCGTTGAACGTAGTTTATTAAATCTGTCATGTAAAAACTTCAAAATTCAGTGTAAGTTCTTTGTAACGAGGGCTTTAACTTGGCAAGAAGGACTGCACATATACTACTTTGTGTTTACAATTATCGTTTTAAATACTCGGGTTTTGTCATGATGAGTGTAGTATATTCAGATATTTAATTCGATTAGTTAAAAATATGCAAAAATGCATAAAGAGTTGCTTTATACTGCATAGCTTTTATTTTTAAGAGAACAATAAACGCTTACTTAGAAATTGGGTATTTACCAAGTAAATAAATCCCACTGTCTAAATTTACTACAGTCTACAAAACTCGAGCTGTTAAAATATTATAGAAGTCTCGACTCGACAAGACTTGTGCTTAGAGCGCAGGTCAGCTGTTCATAATTAATGAAAGTTAAACTTAAGTAGAATAGCTATTGTATTAGAATAGAATATAATAGTATTCTTTACTGTATACATATCTAAATAGTTCAGATATTTAATGAATAATTTTATTATTATTTATACGAAAAGATTAGGTAATAATTTCACTCTAATTTCGATTTATTCCGTTCAGTAACCGACTCTCCGTCCCACCGCAATGTCCTATTAGTCACTCAGTAATTTTTTGCGCATTGCAGGTTATAGGTATTGTAGCAAATTAAAAAAAAATATTGCAAATTTTATTCTATTATCTGTTTGACTTTGACCATGTAACAATTTTCTCTCTATTTGGGTTATTTATTTAATTTGGAACTAATCTCTGTATTTAATTTAAATTAGTATTGACTTCAAATTCTTTTGTGGGCAACATTTTATTAGAGAAATCTTGCGCGAAAGCCAATCTGCTCCAAGTGGCGTAAGAACTGCCACAACTGTCAGATTAATTTGTCTCAAATATCCACTCAATTTCCCTACTTACGGAAAAGTATTTCAATAATGATTGAAACTGGATTATTTGTTTAGCAAAATAATAAAATTCAAGTAAGGAGTATCATAAAAGATGCTAAACGTGTAAGTGCGACAAAATATATGTATTCGGCAAGTTTTGTTTAACATTTTTAGATTTGTGCCTTTTTTACTCTGAAAGTGCATGTGTACAAAATGTTTATACCTAGTAGAAGAGATAAATATTATTATACGCTTATTTTAAACTAAAGTAGTAGGTAGTACATGATGAAATATATTTGAAAATGGATTTTATATAAAATAAAAATGGCTCTGTGGCCTCGTTTAACTTTCATTGAACAGGATAGAGAACAGAAGATATATGTTTCTTCATGCGATGCTCATATATTAAAATGAATAATTGTTCTTACTTATACTTAGTGTAGAAGTAATTTGTCATATTGGTTAGGCAACTTTGTTCTCTTTGCCAATACTTAGTAAATTAGTAATTTGTTGGCGCGTTGCAAATCTCAATGAAACTCATCCATCACGTCTATTCATAATACGGTATAAGTTCCAGACAGATCGATGAGCTACATATTTTTTGTGTTGTTTGTTTTAATTATTTTATTCTTGTATATTTGAAAATATATTGTATATTAGCGAAGAATGCTTGGAGTCTGTAGTACAATCTCGCATTCTGGCCTTCTTCGGACACGTTTTCTGACGCGACAAGTGTTCCTTATAATGCCTCGTCGTCCAGGGGAAAGTGGAAGGTACTAGACCGCGCGGGAGGTCACTGACATAACGCGCACGATCGCTCTGCTAAGAGCATGACGTCGAACAAGATTTCATTTATCATCAACTTGACCTATTTTGCAGGAGACATCCTTGTTACTATAATTTAATTTTTCATTACAATTGCTACGTTAACAAGAAAATACTATGTTACTAATCATCATATCAGCCGACAGACGTCCACTGCTGGACATAGGCCTCCCCCAATTTTCGCCACCGTGGCCGGTCGGAAACCACCCTCATCCATCGGTTGCACGCCACCATTATAAGGTCGTCGATCCACCTTGTGAGGGGTCTGCCCACGCTGCGTCTTCCGGTTCGTGGTTGCCACTCTAGAACCTTTCTGCCCCAACAGCCGTCAGCTTTGCGAGCTATGTGTCCCGCCTATTGCCACTTCAGAGAAGCAACTCCGCGAGCTACGTCATTTACCTTGATTCACTTGCGGATTTAGGTAGGTCCCATTTGTTCCATAGAACATGATGTCATCGAAGAAAACGACGTATTTAATCAGTTAAAATCTGTCATGACATCATCATATCAGCCGAAAGACGTCCACTGCTGGACATACGCATCCCCCAATTTTGGCGTTGACGGTGGTGAAAATTGGAGGAGGCCTATAGCAGTGAACCTTTGAATATAAATTTTTACCTGTGTTATAGTACAAATATAAAAAATAAAATCAGTTTTGCTGAATGACATGTACCATAGAACAAATGGGACTTACCCGCGGATTTCTTCGTTATTTAAACGATCGCGCAGGGAGACGCCTAACATAACCCGCTCCATCGCCCTCTGAGCGACTTTTAGCCTTCTCTGACAAGAGACATAGTTACCGACCACGTCTTTCCTCCCTATGTCATCACTGGCAACACACTGCTACTAATTAAATAGTTAACTTTTTTGGTAATGACACTGGTTTCTATTTACCCAATATTTATAACGTGAATTAGTTCAACAAGTTCGTAGTTAAAAAGGCTTAACGTGTTAATAATACTTAGGCGTCTGGGTCATACCGTGTCTTAAACGAACTAAATGTTCTCATTGTACTGTAAATACCTAGTTTCCAAAGTTGTGTATTTTGATAAATTAATTAATACTATGCTTACCAACTAAGTAAGGGCCGATTCTGGACCAAGGCTTATCATACAGTGGGTCAAACATCTCGAACGGCTCCTGTATTCTCGCCTTGTACTGATGCCACACAGAGATGTAGATCGTAGTCGCCCACGAGCTCACCATAAGCAGGCCCACCGATATCATTGCGAATTTTGGATGTCTGTGAATTTAGAATTCATAGCGGTAAATATGAACGTTTGCATAAGATAAAGTACGAATGTCAGCAAGTCATGTACATAAAATTCATATAAAGCAGTGTAAAAACATAAAATAATAATTATAAAAAATATAGCCAGTCATAACAAACAAAAATCTAATGAACTTTTGGCAAAAGAATCAGGATAACGTTCTAACTGGTACTCTGCAAGGATAGTAATGTGAAACCAATAAATAAATATATAGCAAACATTTTACCTACAAGTGCAAATAATGAAATATACAATATAAAAATGTGGATTCTTCCATCAAACAATTTCATAATATAATCAGCTTAATAGTTCCTTAGATAATTTGTAAGAATTGAGTTGAAGAAACTTTTACACTTTTGGAAAAGCCTTGACAAAATACGTTATTAGGCTTACACAAGAGACTCACCATGACGACATTCATATTATTAACATTTCATTTCTTTTTTGTACTTACTTAACAGAAATGAGAAGCAGTATAATGCCGACGACGTAAAACTGGGTGTCATTCGCCATGTACCACGACCACACCATGCACATCTCTCGTTGAGGGTACAGATTGTTAATGTAGAGAAGATTCCTCCACCACCACCGATCACAAGTGATGTGATCGAAGATAGCGGGCTCGAACACAGACCGATCATGAGAGTACCTTAAGGCGATTTCATTAATTCCGATAACGAAGCCATACGCAGGTGTTAGTCTTACAACACGGTAACTAAAGAGCACAAAGAAAGACTTCACCATAGCTAATAGTTCTGCTAACGTATAAGCACTGTTTTTCGGTTTATCTAATAAATCTTCTTTAAATGATTGCTGGCTTATAACCGAGATGGAGAGTGTGGAATTACTGAACCCATTATGATTTTTATTAAGTTCTTGTTTGTCTTTCTGAATGCGCCTCAGTTTTTTTCTATCTTCTGTCCTTAAAAATAGAATTGTGACGAGAATACCACTGAAACAAAAAATACAATTATCATTATCATTGTTTATATAAGTGTCATTAACTCTGCATGCGCCACCAAAAGTGTAGTTGTTTTTTTTTTCTTTATTTAAGGACTTTTATTATAAAAACAAGTCAGTTCTATTGTTATTAGTTGTTTATTTGTCGATTTCTGACGGCAGCTGTGGATTAACATGCTAAATAATTAGCTAAAAACTAAAATCTGATAGTATAATTTTTTACTTTTAAACTTTCGCGTTGCATGATATAGTAGAACTAAATATACGGGAATTCACGCGATCATGCATTAGGTATTTACATACCTTATTTTGCTTGACGTTTCGACCAGGTTACACCGGCCGTGGTCACAAGCAGACTGATGTGGCGATGTCAGGGCTCCGTATGCGAAGTAGATTCTAGATCTACCCTCACTTTTTTGTCTTTCCACGTACTATCACAAAACACACTGACAGTGTCCTTATTCTGTATGCCGTCCGTAAGGTATGTAAATACCTAATGCATGATCGCGTGAATTCCCGTATATTTAGTTCTACTAGTACAAATTTTATTATAAAATTCATAAGGCAGCTTTTATTTTTATGTTAGTCAATTTAGATTGTTTTTTTTTGTGATTCGGAGGCAACGTGCGTAAAAACACTTATACTTGAAGTAATATGCCGAGGAGAAAATAAATGTTCAAATGATACTGTAATAAAGGATTTGGTGAGAGCCTATAAATATAAAATCTGATTCATTTCACTACCTACATGTTTGATTTACGGTTTCTAATAAGTATGAATTAACCTTTTTGCCCATATATAAAGATAACATTAATTCTGTTACGGGTGCTAATGTAAACATTGCTTCTTAACTTTTCGTATTTAACCGAACCCTACATTTGCTACCGGTACCAATTTAACTCGTTCGTTTCGTATGTTTATAAAAATTGTAATGAAAATTGTCACCGCGCCGGACATGTCAATTTAACTGGACAGCGTAAAAAAGTTCGAACATGTTTCGTATAAATAGGACACCAACGCTACGCCCCTAACGTATACCTATGTAAAATATTTATCAAGGACACTGAAAATCGATGTTCGTAGACTACTTATTCAGTGAACTCAGTACAAAATCTGTAGCAATTCTAAATTGAGCATGTCTGGCAATGTTCTTTTTTACAGTTAATTAATTTAGACGGTCAATTAAATTTATAATAAAATGGTAAAGAGTCATCAACCTCCAGTTGCAATCCTTACTAATTGTTATCAAACTTTCATTTGGACGATGTTAACTCAAACTGAAATGAACAAATAAATGAAATTGACATTCCATTATGCCCAATGGCGCATTGGCTTAGGGTTTTTGTTAATTGTGGGCTAATTGATGTGACTAATATTGGATTTATTGTATTAACACAACGTTTAGGATAAGACTTATATTTCCATTTTGCATAACACAAATTAATAAAATATATTACTGACCTGATGACGAAGAAAGTGTCCACAGAATAGGACGCATTGCCGACGGATTGGTACCAGAAATTTCGTTCAGTGATTACTCTCATTGTTTTGTTGTCAGCCACGTAAAACATAGTCAAATATGTGTGCACCATAATCACCCATATTACTGACATAAACCTGTCAAATAAAAAAAAAACATTTAATATCATACTTATCCCAAAATTTTAAGTTGATTTGTCTGATTGTAAATAAAATAAATTTGTAATGCTGAGAGCGAAGAAGGCAGCAATACTGTCAGGAAGCTAGTTATCGCGAATCTTTAGCCACCATATTCCATAACAGAAACACAACCTTGCTTAGACTTGTTTATTATTTAGAATAGATAGGTACATCAACTAAAAGAACTGAAGTCTAAGCTAAGTCTTCTTTAATTTACACATTCTGTATGATTGCCAATAATAAGATAGCATATTGTGATAGAGGAAATAGTGTCTAAATACATTAATTACACAATATATCATTCACATACATTGTAAACCTTTATTAATAAATACTTAATATCTGCTAGCTTCTGCTTACCGTATTACAAAATTTATAAATATTGATACAAAGCAATGATCGGAATTTTGGGAGCTAAAATATCGAAAGTTCATAGACAGAGGCAAAAAAAAAAATGGAGGCTTCCTTACTACAACAATTTTATTTGCACGCACGCACGCACGCACGCACGCACGCACGCACGCAAGCACGCACGCACACCCGCACGCACGCACGCACGCACTCACGCACGAACTCACGCACGCACGCACGCACGCACGCCCGCAAGCACGCACGCACGCACGCACGCACGCCCGCACGCACGCACGCACGCACGCGCGCACGCACGCACGCACGCAATTATCATACTTTATACATGCAGTGAAAAATACCTTTTTCAATTGTCCCAGTTTTCGAGACATTACTTTATTAATTGGACCGAAAAAATGTTTAGTTCTAAGGCATCTCCACTTGCTTCTGTTATTTTTCGAGCAGTAGGTATTTTAGCCCCTATAATTCCGATCACTAGTACATTAGGTATTATTTGCTGTAAGACAGATTGATCACCAAGTAGCCGAAAAACTTAATAGCTTTTTGCTGTTAAAATGTCAACCAAGTTCTAAGTATGGAAATTAATGATGGTAGCTTCAGTAAAACCCCAAGGTTCCAAAATAGCGTGATCACGGCGAAAATCAGGAACGTAATTATTATTAAAATAAATGAATGACAAAAGTGTCAGGATATCTCGGTGGAATAGTACTGTAATAAACTGTGTCCGGTTCTTTTTGGCATAATTATAATTGCAACCAAAGTACTTATTTTCTGACCTGTAAAATTATATGATTTGCGAAGTCAGAGTGTACCGTCCCAGATAGCGAAAAGCTTTAACAGCGTGCAATCAATAGATAAGGAGCCATGTTAGGAACAATTTTCATACTTTTAATGAAACCTGACCACTTCATCATTAGGTAAATAAAAGAGAAGCTAAAAATTATATTATGAAGCTTAAAACAAAGCCTATATAAATCGTAGTACATAAATTTGGGATACTCAATTTAATTAAAATGGCAACAGACAAAACAGCTTATAACTGTTTTTAACCGACTTCAAAAAAAGGAGGAGGTTTCTCAATTCGACGGAAAATATATATTTTTTTATTTGTGTACGTCGATAACGTCGTCGTTTATGAACCGATTTCGATGATTCTTTTTTTGTTGGAAAGTAGATATCCTAAGTGTGTACCATGATAAGAAAACCAGGATCTGATGATGTCATCCCAGGGAAATCGAAGGGAACTTTAGAAAATCGTACTGAAGACTAGGACTTAACTTTTTTCATTAAGTATTTTAAGGCACTACTATTTAGTAAAGGTTTGGAGTCGATCTGATTATGGAGCCGAAAGACAGTCGAGGGAACTCGACAACGATTTACAGAAATTACTTGGTGTTTGTACTTAAATCATTTCTAATGATGAGAACTTTGCACCCATGTGGGTTTTATGTGGCATTACAGGTGACCATAGAAAGTCGAGGGAATTCCTTAACAGCAGTCATGTCGGGCTTACTTCATACGGTTCAATATTCCAAAATATTTAATTCGTACAAAAATAAAACCTAAGCAAGATTTAGGTCTACCCATCACTGAAAATCGTAAAATAAAATAATTGTAAACAAAAAAACCGACTTCGAACGGGAAGGAAACTAAAAAGTTAAAAATAAGTTTACTTAGCAGAAAGTAATTCGTATTTTGATTTAGTTAATCAGAATTTTGAAGTTGGTGCCAAGTAAAATAATAACTAGCTATCTATAGGTATAATCAATCCTAATTTGATATTGTAGTAAGGTTCTTATAGTATTTGCTTGGCACCAACTTCAAAATTGTGATTAACTAATAGCTTAATAGCGAAATAGATATGATTGATTGGGAACAGCAACTTTCAACTAGGACAATGGACGAAGCAGTTGACTATTTTAACAAAACTATTTTAGACTTGCAAACGAAACACATACCCCAAAGGCTCATTCATAAAAAATCATATCCGTTATGGTATAGTAAAGCTCTTATTCGAACCATTAGAGAAAAATTTAAATACCACAAACGTTTCACCATATATGGAAATAAGTCTGATGAGAATACGTTCAAACTCCTACGAAAAAGAGTAAAAACAATGGAATCTGATTGTTATAAACATTATCTTACTTTAACTGAACAATCGATTAAAAACAACCCTAAACATTTTTGGAAATTTGTTAAGAGTCGAAGTAAAACTACTGCAATTCCAAGCTCAATGCACTATGATGGCAATGTTTTGCGTACAGGTGTGTCAATTTGTGAAGCCTTTTCTTATTATTTTCAGTCCACTTTTGTCCAATCCACCGACTCTAACTCTAACATTCAAAACCCTCCACTGTCTTTAAATCTTTTATGTCCTATTCCTACATCTGATATATTTCGAGTCACTGTAAATAATGAAGAGGTTAAGAATTTACTGCGACATCTAGATGTATCCAAAGGAGCTGGTCCGGATAACATTACTTCTAGACTTCTCGCGTACTGCTCCTCATCTATCTCTCTGCCGATCTCACTTTTATTTACGAAATCTCTATCATTGTGTGTTGTACCTAGTCTGTGGAAATCTGCCTTTATTACGCCTGTACATAAAAAAGGGTCAAGAACAGAAGTTAATAATTACAGACCCATTTCTAAGTTATGCATTGTGGCAAAGATTTTTGAAAAAATTATCTACAAATAGATGTATCCGGCATTGGCTAAATCTTTCAGTCGCCACCAACATGGCTTTTTAAGAGGCCGGTCAACTGCTTCTAATCTGGCTATATTTAATGACTGTCTGACTGGTGTTATGGATAATGGTGGACAGGTCGATGTGATCTATACCGACTACCAAAAGGCATTTGATCGAATAGACCATAACATTTTACTAATAAAGCTAAGTAATATGGGAATACGCGGTGATCTCTTACGCTGGTTGTCCTCATATATTGACATCAGAACACAGACTGTAGCGCTTAACAATTATAAATCAAACTGTGTTTTTATACCCAGCGGTATACCACAAGGCTCATTGCTAGGCCCTTTGCTTTTTTTAATATATATAAATGACATCGAATCATGTTTGCTCTCGTCTTCTCTATTGTGTTTTGCAGATGACATGAAATTATTTGCTAAGATATCATCCCACAGCGATTTAGTTGAACTCCAGGCTGATCTCAATCGCTTAGAGGAATATTGTAGGGCAAACAAACTCGACCTTAATGCCAGCAAGTGTTCAATCATGACTTATTCCAGGAAAAAGAATCCATTGGATTTCAATTACACCTTGGGAGGCCTTGACCTACCAAGATGCGATACAATTCGTGACTTAGGGGTACATCATGATTGTAAACTTATTTTCGACGCTCATATTGATGCCATTGTCAACAAAGCAACTAAGGCATTAGGTTTTATAATGCGAATCTCTAAGTGCTTTAAAGAAGTAAAAACTTTAAAGATTTTATATTGTACGTATGTCCGCAGTCACTTAGAGTATGCGTCAATTATATGGAACCCGTGCTATAATAAATATATAGACAGACTGGAGAATGTACAGAAACGTTTTTTGAAATATATCTGCTTTCACCTAAAAATACCCTATCGGTCAGAAGACTATCTCCAACTGTGTAAGAAACATCACCTGTTGCCGTTAAGCCTTCGTCGCGATATAGCGGATTGTATATTCATTTTTAAAATTATTAACAACAATTTAGACTGTTTGGAACTTCATAATAATCTTAAATTTAACGTTCCCTGTAGGGCGATTAGGTATAATCCACCATTACGGATTCCTAATGTGACAACAAACTATCGACAAAACAGCTGTATGGTGCGCGCAGGTAGAACTTTTAATGAGATGTGTAAGCGGCACGATATTGACCCTTTCTCAACGAGTGAATGTTCGGCGAGACGTTTAATGAGTCAAAGCTTCTTTATATAAATTTTGATATGTATTGTTTTGTATTATGCTCGTTATTTTTTTATTTTTTTTCTTTTATAGTAATAGTTTTTAAAAATAATAATATAATAATTTTGTTAACATTTTTTTTTTCCGATAACTTTTGTTGTTGACTATAAGTGACGACTTGTAACTGGCTTCTCGTTATATAACCTATTGTTATAAATACAACTATTTAGCTGTAAGTCATCCATGTACTAAATAAATAAATAAATAAATAAATAAATAAATAAAATACGAATTACTTTCTGCTTAGTTTTGATATACTATCTACGTTAGTAGATCCACGCTGGTTTCAGCATGAATGGGCCGGATCGTCCGGGGATGTACTACCCTCTCATAGAAGATCGACTTAAGAGTAGTAGTATCCGTACTACTGCGTTTCCCTCGGTGAGTGAGAGCGCCGGAGGGCCAAATTCCCCCCTTTCCCCTTTCCTTACCTCCCTCATTCCCTTCCCCTAACCCCATTCCCAGCCGCCATAGTGGAGACCACCATACCAGCAGTTTAAAACTATGGCTTTTGGTATGGTGGTCACCACTTCTGATTTCCACTGAATGCTTACCATCAGGCGGGGTGGAGTCACTTTGGTAGGCTAATATAAAAAAAAAAAAAAATAAGTGAACTTATTTTTAACTTTTTAGTTTCCTTCCCGTTCAAAGTCGGTTTTTTTTGTTTAAAATTATTTTATATTGATTACAATCCAACAAATGTATCGAATTGTTTACTTTATTATATAATACTGCTTTGTTACCTAAATAAACATAGATACATTTTACTTACTACTCTCTAACAGTCTACTTTAAATAATATTATTGCTGCTTAGATTTATGTTTGCTCGGTTTAACAAATTCACGGTAATTACCACCGCTACCAGGTTTTATTGTAAATTTATATGCAAACGATGCATGCAAATTATAAATATTAAACTAATTGGCAGTAGTTAAATCACACAGTATGTTACCAATATATTAATTGGATTGTGACGAGCGCTAAGTTCTTGTAACAAAAATCGCAGCAGTCTCTCAACTGTTCAAAATAAACGAAATGAAACTATTCTAACGGAATAAACCTTAATAAAAATACGAGTACCTGTCCTCCTAGATTGAAAGCTATTTTCAAAAGTGAAACCGATTGAGATAGGAACTGAATCGGAACGATCGTCAAGCCGAACGATTGATACTGCGAGTGTCTATTTATACGAGACGAAAGAGTTAAAGAAAAGTTGGGTGATAAAACGAAACGTACCTCATTCCATGAAGGCAAGTTAAGGCTCCATCGCTGGGAGTTTCCGTGCACAGGATAGTTCTGCCATTCGACAGCACTGAGAACGATAACAGGACCTCCGACCATACACCTGATGAATAAATAAG
This sequence comes from Parascotia fuliginaria, assembly GCA_963082885.1. Lineage (NCBI taxonomy): Eukaryota > Metazoa > Arthropoda > Insecta > Lepidoptera > Erebidae > Parascotia > Parascotia fuliginaria. Next base: position 7,654,953 of record OY720173.1, on the reverse strand, counting down.
ATACCTATTAAACAAGTAGGTATATTACTCAAACCTTTTCAAAAACATGTTTATCTTGGATTATTCTTAAAGTATTTTATTCTTTTGTCATCTTCACTGTTTTGACCGTGTTACATTGTTCAAAATACATAGTTCTATTAATAAATATTAATCTAAGAAGTTAAAATAACTAATCATGTGGTATGACATGATTAGTTATTTTAACTTCTTAACATACCTTTGCGCTTGAATATAAATACTATGAGACTTCTTTTAAATACCTACTCAGTTTTTATTAGTCATTGAAATAAGAAATATACCGAACTACAGCAGTTTGAAAACAATGTATCTATATAATTGCCCGCTTGCAGTACGTACAAATAGGTTCAAAATTACCTTGAGTTTATTCTAACAAGTTTTCTTCGTTCTTATTCGTAAAATCTGCTCATTAAAACTTTACGGTAACTCACTTCATTGGTAATGTTGATATGTTTATAGTTCAGTTAAACTATAGTACAGTATTTAAACTAGTTTAACACTGAAAGTTCATAAAGGTATATATTAATAAGATTAAGGTATATATAATAGAAGTATTCAGCATACATTTTCCAAGAACAAAGAAATTGTTAAAATTATTATAATATATGGTCTGAATATCCGTTCTATTTACTTGTTTTTGTTTTAGATGCAACCATACACTAATCCCCGGGGGATCAGATGTGGGAGATCAGACCGGAATAACTCATATTATCATAAACGAAAAATTAAAACAATCGTATAAACCAAAAGCTCATTTTTTTATTACTATTAAGTACACGGAAATTACTCCTAGAGTTTTTTATATTAGTAATCAGATTAGAGTAATTTACTGTATAGGTTTCAGTGTAATCACATTAGGCGAAATTCCTTGTGATTCTACGTAAATGGACGGTCGTCTCGCGGGATGGCCTTTACTATTAGACGATGTTCCTATTCGTAAATACAAGACCTTCTAAAAAAACATACGAATAACTCACATTAATAGTGTTGGAACATAAATTGTGAACAAATCACGCCCTGCAAGATATTCAAGTAAAATAAATTACAGAAGCAAATAAAGAACTTGTGTCAGAATTCGAAGCTTGTCATAGAGCTCTGTTAAAGGACAATCGTCACGTCTATTAATATCACGCGATTCTTATGTTACAGGCAGTCGAAATCTATATAACAATTTATTCTACGAATACATCAAGCTTTACCTACGCGGACATAAGTAGATACGAGTATTTAATGATAAATAATTATCATATATCTACCTACATACTATTCTTATAAATGGTTAAAAAAGAAATGCATTCCATACTAAAACTAATAGTGCTGGTATCTCTGATAGAAAAAGCAGCAGGGAATTAAATATGACTTTAATTGAAACTCTGTTTTATCACTTTCTCTACTAAATTACCTACGTAGTTAATCAAAACTACTCTATAGTGCCTAGAGCGTGAACTGTCTAACTTAATTAAGCTGTTCTGCCATTATAACTTAAATAATAACATAAAGTATCCATTAATATCTATTTATGTGTTGCATAATTGTCTGTTATAGTACTGTAAACGACCTAATTACCGTTCCCAGTCGTTAACAATCCATTGGCGTATTTAATTTAATGAAACGACGTCAATAATAACAACGTCTGTCGTGATCTGTGTGTTTATTATGCTCAAAGATCGAAAATGCTCATTGATCGAAAAAATTGCTTACAAACTCACAAAATTGTAAAACGCTGTTATGAAAACGCTTACGATGTTTTATATCAATCATAGCAAGATCACATAGAGAAATTCGTGTCGCGTTGTAAACTGTTGAGCATTTTTGGTCTTTGAGCGTAGCATACATAAAAGTTACTGCCCCTGTTACCAGATCCTACTGGGACTTCTACTATACATATATGTACGACCTTATCTATATATCTCAGAACTTCTTAATTACGACTTATAGGTAAAAGAATTTACTGTGAAAGTCATAGAAAAACTGATTTTTGCCTCAGAAAACGACCATAAAGAAAATTAAATTTGCTTTTGTTCTTTTAATAATACCTAGAGATTAATTGAAAAATGTGCGCAAAAATTTGACTTTACTGGTTGATAAGGTAAATTCAATATTGTTTTTAAAATGTTGTATCCTAAATTAAAATATTGTCAAATCTTTTCTTTTGCGAATCAAATTAAACATTTTAGAAAGTTGTTATTGAATCGATTAATCAGAGCGGCTTATTATAGTCAAGTGCAAAATTGCTTGTCACGTAAACGTCTGCATAAAATGATGCATTTATCTACCTAATTATATTATCATGAACATTGTTAATATATTTACTGATTACGGATTGTATAAAGTAATTATTCCTATTTCTGATTGAATTCGAAATAGTCAGTCACATTACAAATAATTGCTAGTATTAAGTACTCGTAAGTAGACCTACTAGTTGATATGTAATAGGAATAATATTTGTTTCAGAACTTGAGCCAAATAAACAAGAATTTTAAATCTCTCTCAGAATTTCTTACGCAATCTATAATAAAGTGAAGCCCTCACTGACTTGATTGATTGAAAGACAAACACATCGTTTTCTCGGCTGAAATAAGCCGAAAAGTAAATTAATGAGATAGATACATCTTGCTAAGTATCTTTGTGACGCTAAATTATGCAACCTTAGCTTGAGAAGCTATGCCGAAATATGGAAACTTAGAATATATCCTATGCTGATATAGAATTGACAAGTTCGCAGTTGTGTGTTTGAAGAATACTTAGTTATTTATAGTTGCTCAAACATAAGCCCAAAACGCTTTAGTACGTAGTCTTTGTCTAAATTTAGAAAAACAAAGATGGCATCATCCTGACTTGCGACATTTGTACCACATACCTAACTGGCACTTCATTTTAGTAATATTCAACGCATTTAAACAAACGGCACATTGTGAACAATCGTAAGTACCTAAACACAGAATAACATAGTGTTATTGATGTTGTGTCACTACTGATGGTACTCACCGCAAGTTTCACGTCGGAGGTCTGCATTGTCTGCTGGCTTCTCATCAGCCTGTCCCACATTGTTGTTAGCCTGCAAATATAGTTACATCATCACTGTGCATTGGTTACAAACAAAAGGAGGAGCAGTACCTATTCACATATTTAGACGTGATACTACCAAGTTGACACAAATACAAATCGTCATCATCATCATACGGTTTATTCCCAAGATATTCCCCAGTGTATTATTATCCCACTGCAAAGAAAAGGCGTTTTCTCTTAGATATAATAGAAGGCATGAGCGAGCATAGATCGCTAAATACAAATACTGTGTGCAAAAATATCAGAATAAATTATTTATGAATCATATCAATCAGCACAGTGTGTGCAATACAGTTATGTAAATACGACATAAAATAATTAAATTACTACTAGGTTAGACGTTAGAAAGGCGAAGTAACCACAAATGGGTGTTTAGAATTTAAGTAAGCAAACAAATAAACTTAAAATCATTATTATGTTTTTCTAAACTAATATTATAAAGAGAAAAGATTTATTTTTTTGTATGTTTGTTTGTTTGCAACGTTTAACTAAAAATCAACATTACTGATTTGAAAAATCCTTTAACCTTTAGAAATTAATAAATGAAGCGTGATCTATAAGCTATATTTTATTTTGTTTAACATATTTTTAGCAATTTTCAGAATTTCAATATTTGCAATACAGAAGACAGCAAAAGTAAATTTGCACTATCGCAATAAAATGCAATCATATTTTATGTGGGCGTTTGTTGTGAGACCGAATTAAACCGAGCGAAGTGAGGACGAACGACTAGTCTGTTATATTTTTATACGCAATCTATGTCAATGTCAACTTAGCAGAAACAGTTGTCATCAGTCGTCAGTTTCAATACATAATATTCCATAGTAACTTTTACAGCATACTCTGAGGTATTCTTGTGTATGGGGTCTAAGTATGGAGTATAAGCCAAAGCTATATATTATTATTGTCTGACACGCGACAGTAAAAAAAATTGGCTTGTGTAAAACGTGTCGTCAGAGTTTTTTGGTAAGCGAGGTTTTGCCTTTGTATTGGAATCGTACTTATATAATAAGTGTGTGTGCCTGTGGATGATTGTTACCATTTAAGTAGTGCCTAAACGGCTATACCGATTTCAATGAAAATTGGTATATGGTTCGGTGTCGAAGGCGGACATAAGATACTTTTATCCCGTAAATTGATCCGCTGCCCGAGTTACATTAATTAAACACATCATTTTTCGCGCGGGTGAAGTCGCAGAGCGAAGTAAGTTTTACCTATACATTTTTAAAATTATATTTTTATGCAGTAGCGATGTGGACATGATTAGTGATAACTTTAACATGTTGACTCTTAAACTATGAGTAGAAATATCCAATGCACTATGAGTATATTCCATGTACAGTGGATTTCTTTCGGCTGGAATTACGAATATATTCTCTTTTTGTAATCACGAATTTGTGATTTCTATAGAATTCTGTCCGAGACAATTTTATTTAACAAGACACTAAACAGTTTTTTTCTACATATATCAACATTTGTAAGATCACTTATTTAAACAATAATATTTTAAATATACACTTAAGCATAATTTAGAAGTTAGTACATTATTTCGGACAACCTGAAAAGCTGCGATAGTACGGCAATCACTAAATATTAAACGAGTTGATTGCGTGTTTTCCAATAATTGATTTTGGTTTCGTCCCGAGAACATCACTCAATTTTACGTGATTATTATATCTCATGCTGTCTTTATTACTCTAACGTGAATCTTAGTGACAGAAACTTTATGTATAATAAATAACTATTCTTAAAAAGCATTGCATTTATTATCTATTTATTTTTGTTATAATATGTACATAATGTAATACACCTAATAAATCTTTCAGCTAGGTCAATTTCTAACCCTTCACAAATTAAGCTTTATAATTAAATACATTGTAACAACTGCATATTAAACCCTACTATAAAATAACGTCGTATATGCTTGAAACAAAATACATTAAAACAGCTCTTACAGGGCATAACTTTAGATGCATTTTGGCAAACATTATGACATACAGTTACGCCATTCTTGATTAGCAGAACTGAATTAAGACGCTTGTTTAAATTATTTTTATCGTACTTATATAATAAGTATAGTTGAAATATAGTTGGAGTTAAATATATTCACCAATCATCTTTAATTTTAAATATTATAATTGACGATCGTTTTGCAATAAACCGTAATAATTATCATGATAAATTAACTTAAATAAGTCAGTTGAACTGAATACAAGGTTTCATTATTTGTGTAACACAAATCTAATTTACATTGTAAACCTTCAGTAACATTATCCACGACTCTGATTTGAAATTTTAATATATTTCAACATCAATTTGTTTGCCAAAATAATATAAAATTTATGGCTAAAACTAAAAAGATTTAGTTAGTTATAAATAACCTTTTTTTTTTTTTTTTTTTAATGACATATTAACAACCAGACCAACATCTAAAAATACAATCTGTATTGACTTCTATATTAAATATAAGCTTTGAAGTAGTTTTTTGCTAAATTCACTGTCACAATTTGGTTTACCTTCCATACAATAAGTTAAAAACTTCGTTAAAAAGCCGCATGTCACATGTTACTACATTATTTTATGCTGACAAATTATTTTTTATTAAATATCATCTGTCTGCAACATACTTTTTGCCTACCGTATCTTGTTGTCTCTCCAAGCTTGTTATGATACCTTTAACAATATTCCTTACCATGAAAGTAATGATAAATATGATGATACACTCGTAATATTATTGTCGTATACAAAAAAGCCTAATCAGCTTTTATGTTATACATGTTAATCAAAAGTTTGACATGGTTACCAAAGTTTAGCGCTTATGGTAAACATTCTAGATAATACAAGTATCTGGTACTATCTATAGGATTATAATGACACTAGCTTTCATCAACATTTAGTTTTGTGTCTAGTCAAAATAAACACAATTTCGTTGAAACAGTGAGTTGTACGACATTCCATGTTGACGCGTATAAATGGTGTGAATGCGCGTTCACAATACGAATTGTAAAATGCGACGATGCATAGAATTGCACAAAAGCTCCGTTGGCTCTCTGAGTTACCGAGACACACCTATTATAAAATATTGTAGCAATGATTCGCTACGCCAGAACATAAATGTGTATGTAGTATCAGGTAAGCCAATATCAGAATATTAAAATGAACATAGCATAATATTTAACGATGTAATTGAAATTTTTTCCTAAAATAACTATAGACAGGCGATGACAGATGATAAAGAACAGAGAAAATTACTCCAAAAGTTGGAAGGGACAAAATGAACTCATAAAAAATTCAATAATTTCGGGTGGAAATATAGAGCATTAATATTGGACTTGATGGACAACTTCGTGGATTATTAATGACTGTCCCTTCGGTGTTAGTCGACAACAGGACGCCCGTTCGTCATGTTAGTCATTACGTTTAGATAAAATTAATACAAATGGAACCGACCGTATACATCTAGAAGACCTGTTGGTGGTTTTACTCCTATATGAATTATACAGCTTTGTTTTAAACAAATTTATTAGTGTAATTCAGCAAAAAATACCTTCACTCGACACGGTGCTATTTTAGTTCAGCATCAGCCTAATAACTTAACCTCGCACTGCAGATAATAAAAAGAATATTATAAACGAAAGTACCAACAGGTTGTTTATGTTTTGGATCGTCGTTTGCCAATTCAAGGTCCCGTGATTCCACTGCAAGCCGATATTGTCGCTCTAGATAACCTTCGTAGAGTGACGCAATGAGCATCAGTATCCCCACGACAGTCATCGCAGTCCTGAAACAAAAAAAAAATAAAACTTTGAAACACGAGGTACATAATATTACGATATCCTTTTAGACATGCTATCCTATCTTAAGATTTCACCAGAAGCACTGGATTGGGTTTCTTTTTATCTTGCAGGCAGTTTGGACTGATGAAGCAATGTCGAGTTGATGTGATCTTGACTGTGGCGTGCCACAAAGCGGTATTCTCTGACCTCTTTTATTTTCTTTATTCATTAATCTCATCACCCATGAACTTCAGTGCACGTATCATCTTGACGCTGATGACTTACAGTTGTATTCTCAAGCAAAAGTAGATTCGTTTCACACAGCAATTGACAACATAAATTCGGACATAAACACCATAAATGACTGGTCTAATAAATTTTGTTTATGCATCAACCCATCTAAGTGCCATGCTATAGTCGTGGGAAACTCTCGTATGATATCAAGAGTGGATTTCACATGACTTCCTCCGGTAGTATTTGATGGCTGTATTGTACCATATAGTCAAAATGTAAAAGATATGGGGCTACAAATTGATACTCAGTAGTTACTAAACTGGCGAGCTCAAGAGGCAAAGGTTAGTCAGAAAGTTGTTGGATCCCTGCGTTTTCTCAACCGCCTAAAGAACTTCTTTCCAGTTGAGATAAAGACAACGCTTGTGCCAACACTAGTCCTTCCCATCATTGACTATGGTGATGTGTGTTATTTCGACCTGAATTCAAATCTATTCAATAAACTCGACCGACTTTTCAATATTTACATTCGGTTCATGATTAATTTGCGTAAGTTCCACCATGTGTCTATATTTAGTTTTCAGTTGAACTAGTTGCCGACCCGTCAACGTCGCAGTCTGCGAGCATTGACTACTTTATTTGCTATCCTTCACTCTCCTAATGCGCCTTCCTATCTAGCTTCCAACTTCCAAAATATTTGCTCTGTTCATGACAGGAACCTACGTTCTTCTAACAATCGTCTCCTTGCTTGTCCCTCACATAACTCCAGCCTAGTCCATTCTTTCTTTACTATCAATCAGTTCTACTGTGGAATGCGCTCCCTCTCGAAGTCAGGATGTGTAGGTACAAATTGATAAGTACAGCAAAAGAAATCTGAGTATAGTTCATATTATTCATACTGTAATTATATAAACATATATTGTCATTTTATTTATATATTATATTTGGGGATAGGTAATGTTAGGTGCCTATACTAGGAGTATTCCTACATTAACTTAATTATCTGTCTGATTATTTTGGCAAGTATAAACTTGTGTAAGTGTACTAAATTATCTTACAAAATAAAAATAATTAGAATCTTATTATAAATTTTGAAAGAAAGTTATATTTAAATTTATTGCTCATTAGTAGGTATACTCGTATATGCTGTATTATTTATGTTTTTATATATTAATAGTTTGATGAATTTGTATATGACTTTAACTATTGTCCTTTTGTTCAACTTTGCTCTTTAATTTTTGTCATCTGCAATGTTTATCTCTACATCACCCTAAGGTTGACTGACAGAAAATGCCTTAGGCATTAAGCCCACCTTGTGCAATTTTCGCAGAAAGTCTTAAATAAATAAATAAGTAAAAATAATATAGATACTAAAATATTCCTTTTAATTATAATCGAGATGGCAAGTAAAACTGCCATTAGTTGGTCTGATCCCCAGATCTGATCCCTGTGGGATCGGTTTATAATAAATATTATTGTTATATATATATTTATATTTATAATAGTTGTATTGTTTTTTATTCCGTTCTGATCTCCCGTACAGGGGATCAGAAACAAAAGAGAAATTTATTTAAATATTATTCCGGTCTGATCCTTTAAATATCTTTGACAGATTTTTGAGACAGTTATCAACAAAATACATACAATAACTTCACGCCTGCCTTTCATTGATGGCCTACTCGTTCGGCCAAACATTGCTTACCTTATGTTCAATATCTAGATTTAATAAATTTGCGCAGGTTGATCTTTAGCCTCCACTTGTATTGACGACCGTTAAACTAAAAGTAAACAAAAAGTATTACACTAGAACTTTCCAAGTGCTTGAAATCCGAATTTAATAATGCAACTGCGTGTTATCTTCGACTACTCGTTGTCAGAGCTTACGACACTCGCACGATAATATCCAATAAAGCTTACGATGACCTAAATAGAGCTTGTGAAATTGACTTCTACTCGAATATTCTAAAAATAAATATTCTTGAATTAGTAGATTATTATCTTAATTTATAAGTGAGTGGTCGAATAGGCAATCGGGTCGATTACCTTAATCTTTTCTGAAGTTAATTTCTAAACACAAGCAAGCATCTTTTTCTACGGCAAGTATCATCATTTCTATTGCCTTTTCTTCTAAAGTGACTAGATTCAAAATTAATATAAAATGAAACTTTTAACAAGATGTGGGATTTAGCGAATGTTTCAAACAAATGATAAGTATAATATATGTTAAATAGGTACGCAAATTTCGCTACTTTTATAAATAGGTATCTAATTTGCAATGTACATTGCTTAAAAAGCATATGACGAAAACTTTATCGAAAAAGTTGTATCTAGTTGTAGAATTGAGTAACTGCGTCAATAACTAACTAAATTGACATACACAACATTGTATACCAAACACGCAGACATCAAAGACAATGAAAGTTGGATGCTCTAGAAATAAAAGTGACGGCAACCTCGCTATGCGGATCAAAGCCTTTCGGCAACGTTAACTGAAGGCTATTCGATTAAAACTAAACAAGCTAGCTGAAGTAAAGCATAGCATACATTCACAAAGCGTAAAAGGCCAGAAAATAAAACAAAGACAGTAAAAAGTATATTTCTTGATAGGGATACTAAAAAGTGAAAATTATGAAATGAAAAAGCTGATGCGGGTTTTAGCGACTTCTGCAAAAGTGTTTTAAAATATTTTTTTTTTACTTATATAATTCCAAATCTTTAACATTCTCAGTTCCATATATGCATGTATTTACAAAATAAACTTTCTGAAATAAATTCATCACCTACGGTAGCTTGACTGATAGCGAATTTGTAGATAAACTTTGATAAAAGAGACGATTCGGAGTACAATTAAGTGGCCCAATTGTGGGATGAATTTAGTTGTAGAAACAACTATATTCAAAATTCATATTTATATCGCACCGCTACATTTTTGATTATGATTCATCTTATTAAGTGGTAAGTGTATGTATAAAAATTCAACAGCGAAATATTTTTTTCTAGACCTTTATTGTGACTTCTAGAATGCAACGGACTTAGTGACCTATTTTACAAACAGGCGATAATAAATTAATATTAAATAGTCGGCATAAACTATGGGCATCGTAACTGTCTTACCCTGGGAGTTATTAATGTTTCGTACCTATTACATAAAGTTTTTTGCCGGCACTTCGTAAGATAGCACTAACGTTATTTATTCCTGTTATGTCTACTGAACAAAGTTTTGTCAATAGTATATTGAACAATTAAATTATGGACATTGCTCTAAACAGCGCTCAACTTGATTAGAATTTTTTTTAGTTATATTTAAATTTTGTATTTTGTTGTTGCTCTTTTGTTTTATCTGCTATGATTATAATGTGGAAATAAACTATTCAAGCCTAATCTTTTGTCAGTATAATGAGTATTCAATTTAGGAGGTAGTAGATCCACGCTGATTTCAGCATGAATGGGCCGGATTGTCCAGGGAAGTACTACCCTCTCATAGAAGATCGACTTAAGAGTAGTAGTATCCGTACTACTGCGTTTCGTTTGGTGAGTGAGAGCTCCGGAGACCCAATTTCCCCCCTTTCCTCTTTCCTCACTTCCCTCATTCCCTTCCCCTAACGCCATTCCCAGCCGCCATTGTGGAGACCACCATACCAGCAGTTTAAGACGATGGCTTTTAGTATAGTGGCCGCCACTTCTGGATTCCACTGACTGCTTACTATCAGGCGGGGTGGAGTCACTTTAGTAGGCTACAATTAAAAAAAAAGAGTTTTATAGATTGTGTTTTGTCAGTATATAATCCGTACCGGATTAATTATTTGTCCGTCTAGGTATTGCAAATCGAAAATTCCGTCGCCATCGGTGTAATGTTCAGGAATAATTTGTAATTAGTTTAATTTGATAGCCAGTAATATTTTGACAAAAACACTGAATTTAAATTCTATTTTTAAACAGAATTATATTGTTATTCTGTTGAAATGCGTTAGAAATTAGATTAAAAACACTACACAATAAACATGTAGAGCGTCGCTTGTTTTTATTATATTGTAATTTCAAATGCATAGATTTTTGACAAGATTAGGTTATTTTATTTTATTTTACAATTTACTTACGTATGAAGTTACATGTATACTTGCAGTTTATATTAATAGAGAGCCATGACATAATTCATTTCATAAACACGCAATTTAGTATATGAATTTATTTTTACTAAACCAAGGCATTTTGTAATTGTTATAATATTTTTCTTATAAATTGACCCAGTAGCTCTTGATTCTAATAAAATGTGATTACTAAAAAACTTTTTAAACGAAATGACCTTCAAAACAATACGATCTCGGTTTTCTTTTTTCGTAATTAGATACCTAAATAGGTACTTAGTGTAATGTCGAAAAAGAGTCCTTAACGGTAGTAATTTTATTATCATTTTCATTGTACTTTTTTAATCTTTATGAATATTCAAAAGGGGCTTTCTCATATTAAAATTAATGTTTATGAATGCTGGCTGTTCCCCTAATAACGTCATAACAATTTTCATTTTATCTCTATACCTTCCTATACTTACCTACATTATTTGCCGCTTCATGCGGCATATTGTGTAGGTAAAGCTAAAATGTACCGATGTCAAGCTCTGAGAACGTAGTGCGAGTTTGTTTTACGTAAACGCAATCGACACGTTTATGACGTTCAGTGCTCTGATTGGCCTGCCCCAAACTCTTAACTAATCAGAGAGCCAAACGAGGTAAACGTTTAGATTGCGTTAAACGTAAAAACAACTCGCACTCGGCACCTTGATCCGAATTATTGTACAAGATTTAAGTGGGTTTACGCGACATGAGTGGCAGCGTCGCAATTTAGTGTCATATTTCGTGGTTTTCAATTTTTATTATTCTGACAACCTCTGTGGGTCGGTGGTACTGTGTATGGACTGCCACGCAGAGGTTCGATTCCCGCTCAGTGCAAATATTTGTGTGCATGAACATGGCTATATGTATGCATTTACAAAAAAAAAACTTAAATATGTTTATCCGCATTCTAGAACCCACATAGCTATTAATATATGCTTACTTCGGGTCTAGATGGCGTGGTGTGGTTGTTGTGGTATTATTATTATTATCATTTAATTTCAGCTATATTTTAAAAATATGTTCTGTTAACAGTAAAAAGTAAGTAACCATAATGCTTACAGTTATTTTACTATGAAAATAACGCAACTGACATTTTAAATGTATTATTTGCATATAAATAGAACTGAAAACGCAATGATTTCTTTCTGTAATAAATATTAATATTTTTGCCTTCTATCTACCTATTAATAATTATACGTCTAGATATCTATTTATTTCATGCTACATAATATATTATTTAATTACATTACAGTATACATATAAAACTATACATAGTTATACGATTTACGTCCGTGACCACCTCATAGATCCAGTTGAAAACCAGCGTCAGATAATAGCGGTCTGGCATATTGCTGAACTGGCTCTATTTGCGATGCGATAAAAATACAATTCGACGGTGAAAAAGGAAAACGCCGAATGGGAAAATGAGGGCAATGAGGTAGGTAAAAAGTTTTTTTTTTATTGTTTTTAAATATATTATTGATTGGAAGTTGTTGGTGTCTTTGGAGGATAATCATAAGTTTAAAATATCATCTAAATTATCAAATATAAAGCAAGTGTGTGTGAAAATTAATGCTGCGGGCAGCATTAATTTTTACCAGTACGGGTACTGGTGACGGTAAGGAAAAACTTCTAAAACGCCAAAAGTATAAAAACATGCTACAACAACATCGCTACGAAAGTTGTACCAGTCGACGCAGAAAAAAAACCCAATTCAACGATCTACATAACTCATTTTGGCCAAAATGACGCTTTAGAAGTTTTTATTTCCACCGTCGAATTATTATATTATCTGTCTGTTATTGTGTTATTATTTTTATTTGTGCTTGTGTTGACCTACTAAGAATGTGTGTGTCTTTTTGCCTGTGTCAAATAATGTATTTCTTTCTTTACTTTCTTTCAAATGAAACAGATTAAGGGTTTCCATCTGTAGCAGCTCACCTGGTTTTGTTACAGTTTATAGAGCTTTATAAAGAATACGTTAAAAAGAAAGGAACTTCTAATATGATTTGATCACAAATTAGACGATTCCAGCCCGACTTAATTTGAAACAAGAACTTCGAGAAAAAGGTTTTAATTTGATGATAACGTAAGATAAATTTTAATACAGTTGCAGCTTACTAAATTTACACGAGGAAACAATGTAACAAAAAAGTTTACGGTAAATGTTTGACTTGGATACTGTCATCCTTTTTCAAAAAACATCTCTAAAACAAATTTAATGCAGCTAGTGCTTAAAGTTCGTTTAACTATATAAAGTTCGAATGAAGTAGCCGTAATGTGATTGTGTAGACTATGATCAATTTATTTGACTTGACAGCTGTCAAATTGGCTGTCACTTGAGTAAAATTAAATTACTTAGCTTAGTCTAACGTCTAAAATTGATTTAGGTACCCACTACTTTAAAATCGATTTTCTTGATAGGCCAAATTTAAAGTCAGACTATCGTAGATATTACAACGTACTTATTTACAAATGTTATTTTGTATAAGGTCATGACTTTCGGTTTTAATGAAATTCGATATCATGTTTACATTATCCTTACGCAAATAAATACGAGAAATAGTATAAACATGTAATCATTGTAATCAATATCTCATTAATAATATAATTTTATGATCAGTAGAAGGAAAAACTTATAATAAAATTGTTTATTGCAAGTGCATGATGTACCAGATGCTGACCAGGCTACGAAGCTTTGCTTTTTCGCTTAGCATTTTGTAATAAATAATAATATGTAATCGTAAATCGCGAAAGTCCTTGGAAAAAAGGTCATAAATGAGACAGTAATAGTGTTTGACTGTGTTACACTCGGGTAGAAACCATTTTTTATAAGTAGGTACTACAAAAATAAGGGATTTCTAATGTACAAATACTTACAGAATTAGATATAGTTTGGGATCAGCAAATAGGTCGTAGCCACCAGGCACAGGTCGCATTCTGACAGTAGTGAAAGAAGCTTCGAAGCCCGTGGCTGCCGCCTGCTCGGACGCAGCGGTCTCCGCAGCACCAAGCAGGCTGGTCATCGCACGTGCGTCGCATGACGCTGGCACACATTCACCGACAAGCATTAACCGGCTCTATAAACAAAATAAAGATAATCAAACATTTTTAATCAATTAACGTACCTAATACCTACAGCATAGAGTAGAAATCTCTTTATTGTAACACCATTATTTATACGCTAAGTTATGTACAAGTGACGGATTTATAGCTAAAAGCAATTTCTTATAAGCAAACTTTGTATTTCCCAGAAGAGGTAGTCAAGGACATGTTATAACACGGCTTTCATGTAGGTAACCGAAGGCGTGTCTGTTACTGGCCACAATTTTTAACGCCGGCGCGCTGAGCCTGGCAAAAAATCTTAACAATTATCACACCCGGAGATCGAACCCAAGATCTTTGCGTAGTAATTACCACTGCACCACCGAGACAGTAAAACACATTTATCATTGCCATCAAACAACAACTCTCAGAACATTGAGTAGGCGGCGGCGGTTACTAACTACTAGGAAGCTCATTCGCTATTATTTGTAATAAAAGAATCGTTATATCCTTTATAAGATGATGTCGATGAACATAAAATGACAATTTGGTAGCTATAAACCTGCTGGTAGATAATGTTGGTAACCTTTACGAAATATTACTTGTATCTACAATATATTTTATGAGTCGTAGGGCAACGCGAACGTTCTCGTTCAAATTGTGCAACCCGATGGAAGAAGTAAGTCAAAGTCAAATCTAGTTTCTGCTGATTTAGTTTCATTAAGTGAAATGCTCAGAATCAGTCCAGAGTCTGAAATTGTGTTTAATGTATGATCTAGCAATGCCTTATAAATAGGCGTCAAGTGCATCAGCCTGTCGTTTCAGGAAACGTCACACTGTTAAAATTATTTGTCCAACATTTTCAGCATATAATAAAGTTCATCCATAGTTGAAAATTTAAAATTATAGGTATTCATTAATAACACATCAATCTATGAAATAAAACAATATACCGATTTAAAATTAAGTACTTTACACTTACATAAATCGGAATTGTTTAAATATTCTTTTTCTCGACTGGTGCCTATATTTAACTGAATTAGAAGTCCGTGATTACTAATAAACATCAATTAAATGAGGTTTTACTTGTGTTGTGTACTATGACTAAGTAAGTCTTTATTTTGCCTTTATTTATTCCAAGTATGATAATCACATTGATTGTCACAGATTATGCATTAATGTGATTTTTTAAAACAATAATTTATGACGAATAATAATTTAAACATTAAATGTAGATACGAAAAAACAAATTATTTAAGTACAGGTGTCTTAACCTATATTACTGATTGATATAACCTTCTAATAATAGCGCCATTTACGTTCACTTTAATCAAAATGCAGCAAATTAAAATAAATATAGGATCAGTTAGATAGTTATGATGGCAGAAATTACCAGTCCACCTTGAGCAAGCGTGGAGATCAACGCTCCTTTACCTTGCAGTGGTATTGTAACGGGATGGAATATTATTTATAATAAATTTTGACGAGTTATTTTAATAATAATTTTAGTTGGTTACCCTTTCTATTTTATCAAAAATATGGGACGGTCAATTGTAACTATATTATGAAGAGTTTTGTGTGTAATACGAGTGTGAAAGAATGATCCGAGTATTTTGCTAATTCTTATTAATGGCTCTTTGTGACTAATAGGTCTTAATCTTATATGATTAAATTTTCTCGTACTGCGTCACGAAGGGATAGTTTTTATTTCTAAGTACTTCTTTTTAATTCTGGTTACATACGTTGCGAGGTCCAAGACGGTACGTCTAGTAGTCCTTGGCGTTCAATTGTCATAATTTAATGTTTGCGAGAGATTTTCGGTGTTAATCCTGGAAGGAGTTGAAGTGATAGATGTGTGCGTAGAATTGTCGCTCGTAAAAACTTTTTGTGGGCATTATAATTATTCATAACATTATCTTGTGATTCACGTGATGTAAATGAATTCATGACTTTGAATCTAATGTCTATACATGGTGGTTGCTTGGTTAAACCGCTGAATCATAATAATATGACACTAGCATCTTTAATAAAAACAATCTTAACTTTCTAGTTTTATGGTAATTATTTTATGGATATTAAAACATATCCTGTTGTGTGTCCTGATACTGTTTCCCTAATATTGTTTATCTTCTGCATACCCTGGAAACCCATTCACTTGGCAACCAAGTTTTATTTGAGTCGAGTAAACAAAAAATCTATTTATATATCCATTTTTAAAAAATAAAACATGTTTAGGTACTTAATCGATTGAACGTCTGTACGCCTTAATGAGAATTTTAATTCCTCCACTACTTCCGTTTTTCTAGGATTTATTTCTAGAAACATTCTACTCCATGGAAAATAATCATAAGAACCTACTATAACACAGGTCTTTAACTGTTATTCACTTCTGTAAATTGATAAACTGTTGTTCTTTGGATTGTAAAGTAGAGATTTAACTGTAAAATAAATGTTTTACCACTAAAGGAGTAGGTAGACAACCTTCTTATCTATACATATAATAAAATTGGAGTGTCTGTTTGTAATATTGATATAACCATTTTTTACTACATGCATATGAATATATATATACGGTAATTATTTTAATTATTACACCAAAATAACATTTTTTACAATTTTGTCTGTCTGTTTGTTCCGGCTAATCTCTGAAATGGCTGGACCGATTTTGACGGGACTTTTATTGGCAGGTAGCTGATGTAATAATAGGAGTAACTTAGGCTACGTTTATTTTAGAAAAAATCTTTTATTTTAGAAAAATAAAGTAATGTTTATCGACTGTTAGGCGGAACAAAGTTTGCTGGGTCAAACAAAGTTCGCTGGGTCAGCTAGTATGTATATAAATATCAATATTTGTATGTTTGTCTTCGGTGCGTGCCGAAATCAATGATCAGATTGTAATGAAACTTTGCGAGGGTGTTCTAGGAAAGTCCGAGATGATTCCTAGTTTAAAAATATGCTTTTTACACAGACCGGGAATAGTACATCATACATATTCGTCACGATGATGAGCCCGTTCGTTGCAAAATGTTAAAGTTTATTTTAAGTCTAAATTTTCGATTAGTATTTAGCAACACTTGTAGTTCAAGGGCTAGCTGAGAATCGGTGTCGTGATTTTCACACAACATAATTATATTTATTATATGTGGCAAAAATAAATGGTTTATCGTGCAGAACAATGCAAATCTGTCTGGTAATTTCTGATCATGCTAAGTCCGTGCAGCTATACAATCTAGCAACAACAATAATAATAATTTTAGTATTTAAGTTTAAGTACAATGTTGTAATGATTCAGTGATATGCGAGCATGCTCACACTATTTGACTCTAAACGGATTATAATTACATTGTGGTCATGCTCAAAAGCCATACTATTATGTATGACCTCAGAGGTCAATCATTATCGTTATTAAAGTCACAGATATGCACCATTATGTAACTTATCTTAGTATTATTCCTTCCGGACGAATCTGTGCGTCATTAAGGGAAAGTGTAAATCAAAAAAGTGAAAATGCCGTCGATTATGTCTGTCAATCGTCGTGGGTGGCCGAATGGTAATTAACTTATGCTCTCGTTTTAGTAATATAGGACACTGTGACAGTGACTTTTTAACTTAGATATTATTTGCTTTCTACACTTAAAATATTTTTTGCTTTGATTGTTATAGTTCAGGTTTACTCACGGAGTTTTCCTTGTTTCATTTTATTTTGTTCAGTGTTATACCAGCGTTCGTTTTAATCTCATGGTAAAATAGAACTCAATTTCTGTACAACTTCAACAAAGCAAGCAGTCCGGGGTTTTCTTCGAGTTCTGCCCATGACTCGACTTTAGTCAGCGAATTAGCTATGCAAATAATCCACCACCTTATTCCAGTTATTACGGCACTCATATTATCATCAATCATAAGTTCATTCATACCAGCCTGTTTACTGTCCCACTGCAGGACAAAGGCCTCTTCTCATATTATATAGAAGGCATGACCATTAATCACCACGCTAGCTCAAGGCGGATTGGCAATTTCAGACTTTTGAGTCCAGGTTTCCTTACGATGTTTTCCTTTACCGTCAGTCCGAAATGTCCATGATAAACTTAGAAAGTACATTATTATTTTAAAAATCACATTGGTAGGTACTTGACCGGATTCGAACCCACTACCTCGTGTTTACAAAGCGGGTGTCTTATCCACTGGGCCATTTCGACCTTTAAGTTAAGTTCATTGCTTAGTGTTTAATACCATTCCTTAGACCAATTATTACCTACCGATCGCATTTTGAATAAAGAATGATATCATTGGCAGTCAATTACGTTATCTTGTCTTGATCTTATTTTCTCTTTAAAATTCATTCCTAAGTTACGCTTAGGGACGCTAAACAGGGGTTTGTATAAAATAAACAACTGTGAATTTTTGAATGTATTGCAAAAACAGTGATGTTTTGCACCGTTTTTTGGCGCAGGCCACGCGGTCAATAAAGAGGGGTCAATAATATTTTATATTTTTTATGAATACCATGGCCCTTGGCATAAGGATAAAAGTCTCCTAATGGTCAACTTCTATTATTTTAGCAAAAAGGATTCCAGATTATAAAAAAATTGTTTGTTTTTTTTTTTTAACCTGCTGAGCAAATTTTACTCCGTAGCAAAGGTTTCCTAATGGTTTTATCAATTATAAAATGTAAAAAATTCTGATATAGTTTGTTGTAGTAAACAGTAATCACGTACAACAAAGCCAATTTAAGTTCAAATGGCAGCCATGACCTCGTTTGCGAACCTATTCCTTTATTATATGCACATAAAGAAACTTTATGTGAAAAAACAATTGTGTTTCTATCTCGGATTGACCCTTATTTATCAATTTGTAATAATTCGACAGCCCATTCTGGGATTGCTAAACATAAAATAAACTACATGGTTAGTAACAATTTATTTTTAGGTAAAAATAATATAAGAATTTTATCTACCAAATCTTAGTTGAATAATTCTTACATAGTACTAGCTGCGCCCTGCGGCTTCGCCCGTGCGAAAATTGCTATGTGTTTAATGAATGTAACTCGGGAATCAGAGCGATTTTCGGGATAAAAAGAAGCCTATGTCCCGAAACCAATTCTATCTACATACCAATTTTCACTGAAATCGGTTTAGCAGTTTAAATTTAAAATGGTGGTTAAGTATCTTAAACTTTCTAAATCACCGCGCAATTTTCTTAGTTTTCTTTCTTAAGAACCATCTCCTGGCAATAACAAACACAACAAAAAAAGAACTAACGAAATTGATCTAGCCGTTCACGCGTGATGCCATGACCAAGGGAAATAGGGATTCATTTTTATATATAGAATATAGATATAGATTATGGTGCTCTTATTGGTTTTCGCAAGTAAGTAGAGTTATAGGTGGAAACTTGTGTCTAATACTGACAGCATATTTTTGCCACCTCATATGTAATGACCTTGACATTGCTAACGTTAATATGCTACGATAACTGTTTACGATCCAAGAAAAAGCTCGTTGGTTTGTTTAATGAAATAAAATATGTAAATTCAATTAGCAACTCATTAACATCATATTGAGAAGCTTAAACTATACCTGTGGCAAATGTTGATTATCGATAGTCAGGTTGATCTTAGCGACGTAGAATGTAGTGGCGAAGGGCGGAGTGACGTCATAGTACTGGGTGAGCTGTAGATCCTTGCATGCGTTCAGTGAGCCCAGCCAATACTCGTTCCCAAACAACACGTTAGGGGTGTACTGGCCTGATGCGTCGAATACTGGAAAATAGTGAAAATCAATTAAGTACACATTTCTCGAAAGGGTAATAAGTCCGATGTTTGGCTAGCTATAAAACCTCTTATGTAAATACTTAGTGGCGATGGCGTTTATTAGAATTCTGCTGATATAATAGGGCAAAAATTATACCGGTTTGATACTGAGTATTTCTCAGTATATTATGTATTTGCATACAGAGTTAAGAAGTAGGTCAATTTTAAAAACTGAAACCATTCAAATTCACAATTTACACTTTAAAAGTTTAAAGTCCTGAATCTTGGCATAGCTGGAGAAGAACTATGGCTGAATGACGTTTAAGAAGTTGATTTAGGAGCATACGACAGCAAAGTGATAGGGAACAACTAATTCTGTATTTGCTAGGTCAGAGTTTGCATAAAACTGCAGCAGTAACAAGGAGATCAGTAATTAATCAAGTTGTCTAGTATTGGTTTAATTAAATGAAAAAAACTGGCTAATGTAGTTTAGATAGCACCAATTTGACGTCGAACGTTCGACAATAATGCTCTTTTTACTTATTACGCTTGCTAAGTTTATTTTCACGTTGAAAGATTATTTGAAAGACTGATCAACGAAAAATTAACTAATCATCTGTTAAATCGCATGTGAAGTACCAATTGGATTGCTAAAAGCATGAATATTTAGTTTAATGCGATCGTATTAGTAACTAATAGATCAAATTAAACGATATGATTAGTTAATTTTTCGTTGATCAGTCTTTTAAAAACTGGGGGTAAATGTCGAAACTAATGAATTTTTACCTACCATATATTTAAAAAAGTTTTTAAATAGAAGGAATAAAGTTGAATTTATATAAATATTGTCTACATTTCGTGTACCTACTGCCTACCAAATTCAAAAACTGATGCAGGTCAATGTTACGTAATCATTGGCTAGTAGACCACCAAAATCTAAATTTAACCAGGCCTGTACTATTTTATTCTTCTTATATTCTTAACCAGTTTACCGACTTAAATTGCTCTACAAAATGCCGATTTACAATTTATCACGACATGGTAAAAAATTTATATTCTTAACAGATCAGTAAAAGTTCAGTACTACTTTACTAAGGAATAAAACTGATTCTGCCACATGAGCTACAGTAAAATATATCTTAGGAGTATACCATTAGAGACGATTTTCTCAAAAATTTTATTTACGGTTAGCTGATTTTCTTTTGTAAAACAAAATAGTGGTCAGGAGCAAACCTTCTAACGCCAAGTCAATTAACTTTTAACAAAGCGATCAAATCCCACTTAAATTGAAAGCCCCATGAAAGAATTTTCCTTTTAACCTGTAAATTTCTGCAAATAGTTAAATTATGTTGAAGAGTTAAGTCTATAAACTTAAGCTTCCAAAGGTATTTAATAACTTTCAATTGCGTATTTTTTAAAGAAATTTCAAGGCTTTATTCAGTATAAGTATACACAAAGCTTTTTTATAGAGTTTTTCTTTCTATAATTTTCATCTTCTTTTCCGTCTGCTTTCTTCGATTGTTGTACATAAGTATACTTAATATTATTATTTTTCTGTGGCATTTATTATCGATATTAATATTGTGATGGCTAAATTGTTTCGGTATCTTTCACTTATGCACAAGGTTTTGGTTTGAATATAATTAAATTACTTATAGCATTAGGTATGAATTTTTCAAGTTTTTTTAACCGACTTCAAAAAGGAGGAGGTTATCAATTCGGGTCGTATGTTTTTTTTTTTGTATGTTTGTTACCTCATATCTCGGTCATTTATGAACCGATTTGAAATTTTATTTTTTTATTTGAGAGGGTATACTCTGAAATTGGTCCCATTTTTTTATTATAAGAAATGGTTCAGTGGTTGTATGTTTGTTACGACAGAATTCGGTCATTTATAAACCAATTTAGAAAATTCTTCTTTTATTTGAAAGGATATACTCCGAAATGGGGTCCCATGTTTTTTTTATAAAGAATGATGTAGTGGTTTGGCTTCAATTGTATATTTTGTAGCAAAACGTATGCAAGAAGTGAAGACGTGTAAAGCAACACGTCGATGTCTTTTGCGACGAATTATCTGACATTGACATGTCCATGCTACAAGTGCGAAGTGATTTTCAAAATTCATTTTTTGTTAGAAACGAAGTGGACCTGGACGAGTGACCATTTGTGTCATTCCATTTTCAACGTCTTCATTCTTTAGAAGCAGTAGACTATGATTATCACTATAATTTGGTTGTCGTTAAGCCAAGTTGGAGGGCCTTATGGTCGTGCGAAATTACAACAGCAATGGGCGGCCTTAAATCTGCCTTTACAGCACCACTGTTTATTTTTTGTATATCTGTTAAGTGATTGCTCGGTTAGTTAAATTATGATTTTCGATGATTCTTTATTGTTGGTAGATCATCACTTTTTTGTTTTGATTTGTGGTTTCTGGGATTCAGGGTTTAGCGATCGAGAAAGTGTTGACAAGGACCTTATATCTCTATTTACAATCTTACCTCTCGTCTATACTTTCTTTCAAACAAAAAATAGAAAATAATATTTTAATTACTTCATAGCAAAGAACATTAAAGTGGAATCAACGCAATCCTTGATACCTACAATACTTTACTATTTATAGTTTTTAATCAGTTATTTTGGAGTCGGTGCCAGCCAAGAAGGATCATAATGACCTTCATAAAAATAACCTACCTACTAGCAAAAAAAAATCTTCTTGATTAATCTATTAAGATATGAATGAAAAATATAGATTTAATACAAGAAGTGCGCGTCAAATTTTTTATGTATATCTGAACACAACTATCAATGACGTCTGCGTTCACGAGTATGACCGCGTTCGGGTAGTGCACTCAGGCATATCCCCCACGCGTGCCATTACCGCCCCGTGCATTACAAAAGTTTATTGCAAAGGCAGAATTAAAGATCCTTCTTGGCTGGCACCGACTCCAAAATAACTGATTAAAAACTATAAATAGTAAAGTATTATAGGTATCAAGGATTGCGTTGATTCCCCTTTAATGTTCTTTGCTATGAAGTAATTAAAATATTATTTTCTATTTTTTAGTTAAGGATTAAACATGTAGGTGTTGTTTGAAGTCGGTTTTCATTTATTTTTCTAAAAATAATTTTATCTTGACATGCTGTTAATTTTTCTAACATGGTGTACTTTTCAAACTTAAATAATAACGATATCTATGTCAATTATTTGTATTCGTAAATCTACTTATAAGTTAAAAATCGCGCACCGTAATATAAATTTTCCACTTATA
The DNA here is from genome assembly GCA_963082885.1 of Parascotia fuliginaria. Taxonomy (NCBI): domain Eukaryota; kingdom Metazoa; phylum Arthropoda; class Insecta; order Lepidoptera; family Erebidae; genus Parascotia; species Parascotia fuliginaria. The sequence continues at coordinate 7,631,684 of OY720173.1, read as the reverse complement.
TGTAGTTTTAGTATCTATAGCACAATTAATTATGAGATAAATTAAATATAATGTAGAAGTTATGAAATTTTACGGAAGCACATTACAGATACGCAATCGGCATTAATGACTATAATCACGTCCACCTTGAGTGTATTTACTCCAACGATTCAATTTCGCAAGTTGTCAAACGGTTACAAATTTTAATACTTAAACAAAATATTATACTCAACTACGGCATTACGAGTAAATACTATATTGCAACTTTTTTAATGAGCAACTGTTATGCTTGCCTTACACTTAATTAAAAATTATACAATATTTATATAAATTAAATAAAATTCTGTTCGTCCTCTCATTGCATAAACGCTACTAGAATTATCTTTATAAAATATTCAAGATACCTAGATAGTTATTGGACCAGAACACATTTTAGGCAAAATTTTATTTGATTTGACTAGCACGAGTATGTATGGCCTGTGGTGTTGTACGGTAGCGAAGCTTGGACTCTGAAAGCTAATATTCAGAAGTTTCTCAAAGCTTTGGAGATGTGGTGCTATTGTAGAATGCTGCGCATTAGCTGGATACAGCAAGTTTCCAATGTACTTTAGCGCATTGGCAAGAATTATGAAATCTTGCAAGCCATCAAGAGAATATATATAATACCTGGATAGAATAGAATACCTGGGTCATGTCTTGCGACACAATAAGTACGAGCATCTCCAACTTATAATGATGGGCAAAATTAAAGGAAGACGTTGCGCTAGACGCAGAAAAAAGTCGTGATTGCGAAACATCCGAGAATGGACTAGTATTGCCATTGTAGAAGAACTATTTTGTTTGGCACAAGACAGAGATAAATTCGCTAAGCTGACGGCCAACCTCCTAATGGAGAGTCACCAGAAGAAGCACAAATTTAGATATAAGTATATTATATCAGGTATATACTCAATAAAACAAAACATTAAAATAAAAAAAATAACAGTCAGATAGACCAATAAATTTTAATATACTTAGGTGTGTTCTCACTCAACTTCACACCAGTGACAGCTTAAAAAAAATTAACAGCGTCTCTGGTATTTACTTTGAAAACTAAATTATCTTCATTTTACTTTGTCACCGCAAGAAAATTAAATGTTCGAGAATGATCAAATTTAACTCATAATAGAGCTAAAAGTTAATTTATCCAGCATTAATGCTATCAACTTACCAAATACCTCTATAAACTAGCAGATGGAAATATTCATAAATATTCTGCACTACTATGATCAAGACCATAAAATATACATTATGTTATTACTAAGTCATTAGTCATAATTATAATATATATTTTAATAAAACTAAACAGAACCGAAATATCTCCGTTTACATTGAAATGTAAGCTCACATTAATAAGCACAGATTGGGCTCAAAGTCAAGAGAAAGTTATTTGAGAACTTACTAACAAACGTTACTCACTAACACACGGCGATAACCAACAACAATTAACACAGTAATCACAGCTATCATCCATTTTTGTGTCTGGCAGCTTTAATTAAATTAAATGTAACAAGATAATTTAACTAAAAACCCAATCACTTTAGTTGTTGTAAATTACATAACACAAAAATAAATAATTTAATTAATTTAATTAACCTGAAAATATATTTTATTTTAAATTTCATCCAAAGTTTGTCTGGAAGAAGTTGCTTGTTGTGCTGTTTTAGGTATTACTTGTTTTGTAATGTGCAATAAAGTTTATAATATTATATTCTGACATTTTTTATAAGTCTTCGCAATCTATACACATATAATGTAAATATGGTAATTAGTATGCAAAGGGTATCACTGCAAGAAATCTGCGTACCTTCTCTTCGTAAACATTCCACAACAATAATAGCCTTCAGGTCAAGTACGACTAGATTTGTTATCAAACTAAGCATTTGTAGGCTATGTGGTCATAAAATAATACCCGCTCAGAACAAAAAATTAATACTTTATAAATTTAAGATTTCAAAACGATTTCTAACTTTAAATAAAATACAAAAACAAGTATATTATTTTATTAACTCTTAATTCGGTCATTACCGAGTTGATTGTATCATAAAGAAATAGTATGTACCTACTATTCGATATTGTTTAAAGTTAAAGATTTAGATCTTTTATTTCCACAGAAGTTCAATATTACCAAATTCAAATTGTCTGATCTACTAACTTACAAAACACTATGCAGTATTTATGTTATGATAATATGTGATATAGTATAATAATAACAGAAATCATAATAGCATGATAAATTAACGGAAAACCGCAACAAAGAATTTATATACAATTAATTCATGTCTAAACTACTGATAAATGCGCTCCTTAAAGTTGGCAAACTATTCATAATCGTACTGGAGCCGCTTGCTCACGTAACACTGGTTCTCATATACTTAGTATAGTGCGAAATATTTAACTCGTTTATTGCTTTAAAGAGTTTGCAATCAGAGAATAGATTAACCCTATATCTGATGATTATTAGAAAAGACGTTCGTTTTTTTTAATTAGAGGATTAAATAAAGACACTAAGTATTAAATATTTCACCGTAAATAAATATAATATTATTATGTTTCATTTTATACATCATAATAATATTATATGGCGTGAATTAAATAACATATGCTATTCTATAAACATCGCCAGTCTTTATTAATTTACTCCCCACAAAATATTGACTCCGGTGACAAGTTGTAAATGAGCTTAGCAAGGATTTTTTGCCTGTTAAAAACTGAGTAAAACAGCTTTAATCTATTTCTTCAGTCAAATACAAGCGTGATGAAGCGTAAACAATTATTTATTAACATCCCTTTGATATGAAAATACAGTAAAACTTTCATAACTTAAATTAATTAAGAATACCCAACTTTGAGCAAGAAACTTTTGAGCGTTTAATTAATACCACGATTCAACGAAATCTTTAATCATACTTTGTATCATTTTACTGTTATGAAGCTTATGATTTCAATTGAAAAGGTAGCAGCTGGTAGCGTAACGACGAGTAAAACTTCAGTTCTACTACGAACAGTTTTACAGTGCACCGTACAAGGAACTACAAACATAAACGTGAACGTTAAGTAAGATTCGAACTGCAACGTAAAGCTTAAACGCTTCACGTGTCACGTGTATCATGCAAACATTGTAAATGTACTTCAATTCAATAGTCTTGACAACAATTTTGAATACTGGATTGTTACCAATTAGTTTGCTATAGTTTTAGACATTTGTTTGAAAATAAAGAAGGGAAACTTTAAAGGAACTCAAAGGAATTTCGTCTCACCAATTTAGGTATGCTACTCATATACCACTTTGTACGTTTTGCTATGACGTCATGCTTCATTCGCCGGTAATCATTCATCATCTAAATAAAACATCTATTAATACTTACTAATTGAGAATTAAATTTTAATGTAATTAGCTTTGTACGGTCAAAACTTATGAAATAATTATGTGTATATCCTCAACAAATTGATATTTCGAAGCCTTTGACTAAGTTATTACGTCCTGTTTACAAAATACTTTTATTAATTACAATCATAAAATATAATTGAAAATTAGTATATATAGGTACTTTTGAACGCATTAGATTCTAAGTACCAAAGTCCTTTACTGTTAATCCTGGCTTACAAGAGTCCTCCATCCACCCATGGCCAATACCAGATTTTCTGTAGATCCAAAATAGAATTCAAAGTGTAGATGCTTGGGAAACACCTACGAGTATATCTAACAATTAACGTCTTACAATGAAAATGATGATGTTGAAGTTGTTGACTTGTCTGCCACCATAAACTATTAACGAATGAACTACAAAGTAATACTTTACTTTCGTATTTCAACGAATTTAACTTTAAAAGAACTTGATCAGATCAGCTTAAGCAAAAAGACAGTTCGTAACCAACAAGTGCTCTGGAATATTATGACCTGCACTAAAAAGGATATAAAACGTCGTTTTATGTTCGTTTCGCCAAATAGAATATCAGATAGGAGCTAATAAAATAATGACAGCTCCGTAATACACGATCAAAATAGAACTCTGCAATATTGACGAAGTTTCAGATGGCGTAAAGCGAAATTGCCGATAAAATAACTCGCAAGTTAAAGTTTGTGTCTTTTGTGCTGCGCTTAATATAGATTTAAGCCTGCAAAGTTTATTGTTTGATCCAGTACTTCCTTAATAGTCGTTGCGAACTAATTAACGTTGGACACTGCAATTCAAATGGCTAATACATTGAGTAGAATCATTGTATTTTTTGGCATTAGAACTCCAAGTCGACAAATTGAATCTATTTTATATTATTTACTTCGTTTCTTTACGTTTGTATCTTGTGTGTGAGTAAATAAAGATATTTATGACTTTTCACCGAGATGGCTGATGCATAAGTGTGGTCGTAACTGATGAATAAGTGTAATGTAAAAACGATAATTACCATAAAACAGTTTTTTTAATTAAATAGCTTTAAAATAGAGCAAAGCGTACGTTCAAGACACTTTTAACGAAATAAACATCTAAAACATTATTATGTAAGTACTATATTAATTTATTCATGTAACCTAAATCAAGAACGAGAAAATATTGTAATATCTCATTAAAACATTTCAGTATCGATTACTTTGATGTTTGATATAGGTCGAATTGATATAGATATCCGTGGGTAGATAATATCTTCTATAATACGTCTGCGGCAACCCTATACAAATAGATATTATATGATACAAATGGTAGTATCTCGTGAATGCCGTAATGTAATATCGAATTCAATACACAGGGACGCTTAGTCAAGTTAATTAAACATTCAATATCGCTGACACTTAATGAATAACTGTATATTTTTGGTAATGTTCTCTAACCGCATATTTGTAGCTACTTTATTCATTAAAACTTCATATAATACACATCTAAACCAATATTATCAAAAGAAAATATTAGATTTTTTGTATGTTTGTTTGTTTGCAACGATTTAACTAAAGGCAAAACGGTAACGAAGATACTATACCGTTTTAAAAAAATCTTTCGCCTTTGTAAAAGTCAAGTCAAAATACGTTTAACATATTTTTAGCAATTTTCAAAAATTCAATATTCAAATTGTAAATTGTAAATTTTCTATAAAGTAGGCACCAAAAATAAATTTGCAGTAGAGCGATAATATTTCGCAAACAGCAGGTATTGCAATCGTATTTTATGTAGACGTTTGTTGTAAAAGAACGAAGCGAAGCGACGTCTAGTACAATATATTAAGACAGTTTAGATAAACCAAGGATTTAACGTGCTTTACTTGAGCTGCTATTGGCAAAGGAAAACACAAAAAATGCTGTAACAGTTTCAACCATGTTCAGCAGCTTGTGATTACTAGACATTAGTCTGGATATACACATGTGCTCTACATTCGTAAAGTACCAGCCTATTATAATTTCAGTGGAGTTTAAAGCCTTTTCTCATAAAAAAAATTATATGAGCGTTGATTAGCATGCTTGCTCAAGACAAACATCGGCGTATATTTCATTGTATGTCTGTATGAAAAAACACTTACCTCTAAGTTAACTTTGCTACACGAAAATTTACTAAAAGACAGTTCCAGACTATTTATCATCTTTTAATAAGTATGACATACATACAAACAAAGAAGTTGTGGTGTAAACCTGTGTGTAAGTAAGTGTAATTATTGTTTACTGCATCAATCTCAAATACTAAGCTTCGACGTATAATAGTTCCGATACCTACATCAAAAACAAACTAGATGGACGGTGAAATGTTAAAGAATTTTTGAAAGCATGTTTCGACATTTTTGTAATGATGACAGAAAGAAGCTACGAACAATGCTAAAAGTTTGCCCTTCGAACCTTTTGAATTGCAATACCACAACAGCTATGTATCTTACGTTAGCAACAAAATTCTGAGTGAATTCTTTAAATACAGAAAGTCCCTTTTGCGGTAACATTTTGCTGGGTCCATTTGGTTAAAGTTTGGTATTAAAACGCGTACACATTTGTCTCATACAAAGGTCTTATGTTGCATATTTCAGGAACCCTTGTCAATGTCAGTTACATGCGCGAAGCAGACAAGGAAAACGAGGTATTTAATGTTTGCAAACGTTACCCAAGCGGTAATTAAGGTATTAGATGCGTTGTCGACCAACACCGTGGTAATGTCGCGAGGCCTGTGCAACGCACTAGTCACGGTCGGACACCGACCTACTTTGCGGTCAATTAAATAATCTTTTTTATGTTTATTACGTCTATAATAATAAAGTGCCGTACTTCACATTTTCGTAAATTGCTCAAATTCTCAGCTATTTTGGATGTGGCTTAATAAATACTTAACATAGTATATAGAAATACTATAAGTATGTAGAACTTTCGTCTACATTTAAATGAAGTTGTATTATATACAACTTCATTTAAATGTAGACGACGGCAGCGATCATGACAATTTTAAAACATATTTAAGCTTACTAAAAGCTTTTCGCTTTTTATTTGCAATCATAGTATGATGGCGAAATGCTATTAAATAATAACTCGTATATTAAAATTTTCATTCATATCTTTTTACGAGTATACCAAAAACATTATCAATTTATAATCTGAAAAATCTCTAACAAATTTTATGAATGTTTGCAAAAGTTTCTAATTTTAATATAGCCGCGATATTAGATAAGTTTAACACTCTTAAAAGCCCTTAAAAAAATTATTATGCTCCAGTGTAAAGTCGTGCGTTTATAAAAGAATAATAACATAAAACAAACTGCATTCTCGTGAATCAAAAAATATCTCGCCACCTCGCCTTTGGAGGGAGTCCAGTGGTTTAAGCTGATATTTCAAATACTAAAATATGAGAGCACCACTCCGTATCCGGCGCACTTATGCCATATACAACATAAGCCGACCAACATAAGTCAGCTATGTTTCTTGTTTTATTTTGATACTACTCCGACCTAATACTACACAGACACGATGATCCCTTTTGTTTGTATTCTGAATATGCCAAAGAAGTTACTTATCCTTTGAAATTTATACAATAATAGCTCGATCTAAGGAAAATTCGATGCATCATACTATTGTCGTTGACATAATGATAGTTATTGTATTGTACGATATTATTACCAAAATTAAAATGTTTTACTCGTACAAAAAGTTTAAATGGTATAATATCAATAAATCTTAGTTTAGATACAATACAATATGTAGGTATATTAACAGAATCATAACAGTACCTAAACCTAAAGATTCGTAAGGCCTCGTAGCCAAATATTTGCGTGAGGAATTAACAACCCTCTTTTTTTTTTCTCGAAGAACTAAATACACCCATACAATTAATATTATACACACAAATATCACTAGTGAGATAAACTAGATTACCTGATGATAGCCACAAGAATCACCAACACTAATACTACTTTGTAGGCGTCGGCAAGTGACAACTTCATCGCTCACTAGAGACGTATAACCAACTACCTATTTAGTAGGCATGTATTCTTCACAATGACAAACAGTTTACCTAATAACGATCAAATCATCACAGAAGAAAAACATCCAACACAAGACATTCAGCAGCACCCTGTGATAAGACTTTTCCGATAAAACTTGCCTGCCAAAGTAACTCTGTTTGATGATAAGCTATAGTGAAATCTAGGAGTAAAGGGCGCTAACCCAATAACCACCATGGTAGCTAATCAAATCAATACGATCGCCAATTCACTTGCCAAATGTAGCGATTATGGCAAAAACTCCTCAAAAGTTTTGGCATTTGTCCACAATATAAATGTATAACAATTAAAAAAAAATTCGTATCAAAATCCTTTCCTTCTTACCAATTAGGTATGATAAGTAAAAATTGAACGGCATTACAAATTTTAACAAATAATTCAATAAATTTTTCATTCACTCACATCATTATTATGTTGGTATAAGTTACACTGGTTTCTGTTACTTCCGTTCCAGTTCCGAGCATCATTAAATATTTCAATACAAAGCATTTGACGTACAGTGTTTGGTAATATTGAGAAAATCCCTGTTAATTGACCGATTGGCTTACACCATCCAGTCACTGTGTAGCGGCGCGTATGTGGCGCAAGATGACCGCTGTTTGCAATGCTTGTTCCTTTGATGCACGTGCCTTATGTCCACATCTTATTACTAGTGCTAATGTTATATTACCTAAAAGCATAATGTCCTAATAGCCATCAGTCACTTGAGTCATACAATTGACATTTAGTCTAGTACGGCTTATGTATACGTAGTCCATAGCTCTCTCCTCATCGATTTCTCGATTTTCAAAGGAGCGGCAGCCATCACCTATGATGGTGTAAATAAGTATAATGAATTGTTGACACGTAATTTTATGCACCCTTATCATACAAAGCAACATACCGGGGTAATTGAAGTATGCTTGCTCATCATATAAACGTGGGGTTATTATACTGCCTTTATCAGCCACTCTGTACCTAATCTAAGTGTTTCTACTAAGGGTAATTGTTTGATTTCGTCTCATTATCTCCACTTCATAATATGGCAAACAACTAAAACTTCGAAAATTATCTATACACTGAAAGTGAGATTATGGTAAGTACAGAAAATATCTATACGTACTTTTTGTTTAGACCTTTTTTGGCAATTCTTTTGCGCGTTTATATTTACTCATATTATAATATAGATTTAAACTATGTCTTAAGTTACATTACGTACTTACGTTCGAAGGAGAAATATAAGCAATGTAGGCAATTTCACGATAGGCTGTCCAATAGTAGACACTAATGGGCTATTCAGGCGTTACTAAAAGCACAAAACTCTATTGTCCTCTTAGTGCTTATTATTTAATCCAACCACTCCACTTCGAGAAAAACCAATAAAAAGTAATTGAGAAACTGTTTAAGGAAACAAAACTGAATCATTTAGTGAATAGAGTGCATCTTTAAAATTTAATCGAATGATGTTGATAATTAGTCCACATTATCTAATTATACATCGGCAGCCACAATTATTACTTACCTACATAATACATGTTCCATAATGTCAAACCGATCTGATTAACCTGATTATATATTGTTAATGAGAGTGGCTTAACCGAAGGTAATCAATATCCGGCTATTAAAACCTGGAAACCTATTTAATGAGGATATCCGATTTATAAAATCCATTTATCCAAAATTAAAATTCAGCTAAATTGATTAAAATATTTATTATTTTAAGTTGATGTTGATTATAATGAGTGTTTTCTAAAATGGAAACCACAAGATGGCAGCACTGAGGCGTCAGGTCCAGGCACCTGTCAAAGATCTTTCAGTCTTTAATAGACAACCGTTAACGATTCTATTGGTTATAAACTGTGAATGAATATGGAAGACCTTTTACCTAAGTGGCGCCAACTGGTTGGCAAAGGTAGGTATCTACTTTAACACCTCGATCTTTGTGTTATAGCTCTTACAGTTCTGGTTTATTTACGGTGTACTAACATGTGCAAAACAAACTGTAAAAATTTTAGCCTTAACAAAATGTTTATTTCTTTACCAAAGTTCACCCAGTTTCGCCATCTGAAAGTAACCTACACAATTTTATGTACTGTCGGTTACCTTTTTAATTATAACTGTAAGTTCAATATCTGCATAAACTTGCAGTCATCGTAAAAAAAGACGATGACAGCAGTAAAATATTTGAGATCTAGTTCTCATAAAAATACCAGAGGCGCTGTTAATTTTGCATACAAACTTTTTACGCTGTCACTGCACTGCGTATCAGTGAGAAGAACGCACATCAATTTATAGTAGAGCTACAGATTATGTCACAGCAAGCGTATCTTGTTTAACGAGACAACGTAGGTACACAGTGCCGGTGCGTGAGAGTGAAATGAATCGCTTACTTTCACGGGTTACTTATGAAATTTGCGATTTACACGTTATGAGTATTTTGCGCAAGAGTGCGGCACGGCGTGGCGGGCACTGCGCGAACGCTGCCGCCGGCCGACAAGCGTTTATCGTTATGTCACAAGCAGTATGTTTCTCAATCCCCGCTTCACTAGCCAAGGTTCGTCTCTACTAGTACTAATTTTAATAAACAACATTTATTGACTTTTATTAGACACTTACGCAATAATTCGCATGTCTATACGAGTTTATCTCCGAAATGTGAAAGTAAATTCGGATTCTTTAGTTGCGTATTTAAATCGAGCTCATTTTCCTTTGCGATTCAACAATAGAGAAATTACGCGACGTTATGGGAGGATGACTTTGGGGAATTGAGTTTTCTATTTTATGAATTTTTGGCTGTTAGACTACGTGGAATGTAGTTAGTATTGGTAAACTGCGTGTAACGACTGTTTGATCCAGATTTTATGCGTGTCTTTCAATTTCATGCTAGTTGTTCGTGAACTGGTTTGTTTCGTATAAAATGGAAATGAAATGAACTATTTTTTTTTTACATACTTGCATTGAAACAAAGCCCTATGAAAAAATGTTAACTGAAATAATGGTTTAAACACAGAACCAGTAGGCCGTTAATAAGTAATGGTTACTGTAAATAATTTCAATATCTTTGTTTAAGGTAAATTTATCTAGACAAAATTAAAAGCAGGTTTGAAAAAGAGTTGGAAGGCATGCAACAGAACTATAGATTAATTTGTATTATTCTGCTGTTGTGAGACTCTAAACTCTAGCAAAATTGAAGTCGTGAGACTCTAAAATCTAGCAAAATTGAAATTTTAATATATTGTTTGCTATCTAAATAATACTTTCCGCCAAAGACAAAATGTATTGTAATATAGTTCAAAACAAGAAGTCATGAAATTTCATTGCTCGCAAAATCATCTTACAAAAATTATTAAATTAAAAATAAATGGAAAAGTACGTAAGTCAGAGGGCCTAGAAAAGTGGCATAGATTTCTAATATATTCATAGAATAGATTAAAAATGTATGGGATTGACATAAGCTAACGCTAACCTGACTAAAACTCCTTAAAGTTAAAAAAATTGCTCAAAACTCAACGGCTCGACGTAATTGTCATTGATAGTATAAAACTTTAGCTAGAGCATAGTAGTTAAGATAGAAGAGTTAGATTAAAAGTAACACTTAGGGACTACTCACACTTATTCAGCTCTATTCAGCTTCTGCCCATAGAAAAGAAAGATTTTGTATTGAGACGCGTACGCATCCGTGACATAAGCTAACGCTAATATTGCCGTTAGGTTATGCCAATCCCATACATTTTTTTAATCTATTCTATGAATAGAATAGAAATCTATGCCATTTGTCTAGGCCTTGAGACTTGTCGAGGCCTTGCCTACAAGAGTCCTGCAAGGAACAATTTTAGATATTTTTCTCTAATTAAGCATAAATGGTTTACCACCACTTATCTTAACGTTATAGCTTTTCTGGAAATCAAAAAATGTATGAAACTGCTGTTAAAGAAATAAACAATTTTTATTTATTTGTCTTCAAAGTCGACAATAGAGAAAAAACCTTGACATTGCGAATGGTATTCTTACACAAGTTTTGCACACAACTCAAATGACCTACTTTTTACTTACAATACCTAAGCGCACAAATAAGAGCACAAATATAATTTTAAATTATAAAATAATAAATCGAAAGCTCGGGCGTTGGGTGGAATGAACCGGCACAAGACGGTGTGCTGAGAGATTAAGTTAAGACGCTTTTGAGATGCAAGGGCACGCGCTGCCTCAACCGCTGCAACTCATAGACATGATCATCTCAACAAAATATGCGCTAAGTAGGTCGACTATTATACCTTCATTAACAACTCTAAAGGTAGGTAAACTAGTTCTAGTATTATACAACAGTAGGTCTAAACGAAAGCGAAACTTATTCGTTTTGCGTTAATTAGTACGTGGCTGATACCTCAGTTTGGAAATATTTACACATGAGAAAGGCGCGGATATAAATATGTAACAAGAAATACCGTTAAAAACCGTTTAAACCGTTAATGAATTTTTGGTTTTGCAATAATAGATATTTATCGTGTATCTACGAAAGATTACTTAATGTAACGGAAGTGTTGTGTTAATTGAATTCGAAAACGGATTTTGCTGTTGTAATGTTCGCTCAAACTTTTAAAAATTCGAAACTCTTCTTAAGATTATATTGTTCGTTCAAAAAAGGTAAGTACATGGTTAGAAATTCAGTGATACAACAAATAAATAAACGATTGAGGTCAAATTTGAAAAGGTTAAGGTTAGAGAAAGTAGAACCTGTTAATTTGACAAGTACAAATGGAATGTGAAACGTCTGTGTGATGCTGAAAGAGATTTGGCAACGATAGATACATTATCGACAAGAGTAATCGACTAAATCAACATTATGTAAGTTCTCGTGATTCAGTTCTACATTTTATTGAACAGGATTTATATACTAATATAAGACTAGTAAAGTAAATCGATGATTTATAAATATTTACATAGTAATAGTAAATTAATAAAGTATTATATCATAGCTGTTCATCATATCATAAAAGTATAACAGAATGATCATAAAAAACAAAATAATAGAAAGTAGAAATAACAAAATCACATGTGTTTTCATTCAATTCTGATCTCGCGTCTTTTAAACGGGCCGTGAAAAAATATGCACAAAGCTACATAATACACATCCCTTCCATTCCCTCCTCCCTTTCTCCGGGTCTCATTGAATCTTGATCTCTTTTGTAGGCTAATTTAAATATGACAAGTACTGTCTGTTTTGAGACAAGATACGTATCAACGCAAAATAAAATAATTAATGGTTGCATAGAGTGATGGTAATCACGGTGATTCTAGGATTAGACCGTATTATCGCAAATAAACGTAGGTTTTATATTATTATACAGTCAGTCAATAGTTTATATTTTATTTGGTGGTACCTATTTTCTTATTTACTTTTTACTGTATCTTACATTGTATCAGCTAATGAAACTGAATAGTAATAGAAAGCTAATAATTATTAACATTTTTATTTTTTCGATAACAAATCTATAAATATATGTTCCGTACGCATATATAACCTATATGCGTACGGTTTCATATTTTAAATTCACTATCAGAATACATTGTAAATCAAGCCGAATAAAACCATTCTTCAAAACTAATTAAAACGAGAGGTTAGGGAGCAAAGATTTTCACATAATTAAAGTGCACTAATACAATCTGTTTATAATTCAAGCAGAACACAAAAAGCGAAGGCTAGCATTAAATAAGTTTTTCACTCAGAGAGCTTTGAGATAAAACATATTTACGTTTCTAGTTGGTGCACCCGCTTCCGTGACTTTTAAAAGTAATTAGAGTTCCCTCATACCTTTGTTACTTATAACAAAAGTAGATTCATTACTTTGTTGTACAAAGAATGAATGAATTTTAACTTTGAGTACATCATTTATAAAGGTTTCCTTTTAGTACTGTCAATGTCTGCTAGTATTATTTAAAAGGTAACTCACGGTAACCTAGGTAATTCACGAATTCTCTAGAAAAAACTTAATCATAGACGGGTAATGACATATTTTGTTTAATATTTAGATACCTATCTATTTCTGATATGATTGTGATTGTTCTTCGATACTCAGAATCTTCTGTGATGTTGCTGCTTTTCTTTGGCAATAATTTTGCGTAAAGTAGAATAGCATCTACGACATTGTATGTATGAATATATTAATTCAAACTTCCTGTCTCTTTCATAGATACCGAAACGTCATCTCAATATACAACCTAATCAAGATAAACTTCGAAAGTATGTATAAACTTGTAAAATTCACACTGACATTTGACTGTTTTATCATAGTTATCTACAATCTATGACGATAAGTCTCGAAATTGTATAAATGTATGGATAAATTCAAAATCTACGAAACTAATTTAAAAAATCTTTCACTTATAGAAAGCTATATCGGCGAGTAACATAGGCTATAATTTTTGTGGAATGCCTACCCACGCGGGCGAAGCCGCTGGCAAAAGCTGGTATAGAATATAAGACGAGCCTATTTTACTGTATCATTATATTTGCAAAAATTGATAGGCGCAGTTAGTGTTTTACCCATACCATATCGAAAATGTATTCTATATTGCCTAAATTTTAATATAGATTACATTTCCTAAGAGAAAATTCTAAAATGTCTACCCTGACGAAATATAGTTACTAAATTCAGTGTAGTAGTAGTACGTACTACATATTGCCAAAAAAATCATTTTTACATAACAATATAAATAAAGGATCTTCATAACTGCCTCCACAAACATCCCATGACCCTACAAGCCTCAGGCAGACCTTTTGTAGTTATTATAAACAAACAGTTGGTATTATATCACAGCCTACATAAAAGAGGCACTACAAGTTTATTCACTTAACTTTTTCGACACATCTAAGAGCAATCACTTTATAGAAAACAATGGCCAACTAATAGATTTAAATAAATTTAAGAAAAAACTTAAAAAGTATTACTTAGATAGTTTATAATCCCATAATAATTTAGTGATTAACATACATTTTTGTACAACTCTGCTTACTCTTTCAGGGACAATATGTAATATTATTAAGTACTTATAAAATTTAATGTAAACAGTACGGAGACTAGATCCCTCAGTTAAACCATTGTCATGGTTTTGGGGGACTACACATACATGTATGTTTTGCTGTTATACGTACCTAATAATAATAATAAAAAAAAAAAAAAAAAAAAATCTCAAATTCAGCTGTGTCCTTTTTTATTTCGCACTACCACCGATGCGTGCAGTGGTACGAAAGTCTCCATTCAAACCAGCACTTAGACCATTCGCACCACGGTCCGAAACGCTCGCAGTGTAAAACGGCTAAATATCTATCCGGCATATAGTGGAAATTTGGCAGAAATTTACAGCTTGGAAAATAAATGAAATAGATATAATAAATAGCTTTAATAATTGCATAAGAGAAAAGGCAAGATAAAGTGACACCTATAAAAACGGCACTCACCCAATGATTCGTAGATGGTCTGAACTCTATCCAAACAGTGCTATTTGACTGCGGTCTATATTGTAAACACCTTTTATTTGATACCTCTACATAAGTAAATTGAACACAAAGCAATATCACATTATTGTTATTTCCTAATTTAGTCGTAAAAAAATTAATCATTAGCAGGCACACCAAATTCTGTTGTCACATATAATTTCAGTAAATTAAAAGTAAACTGTCTCCATACAATGAGACAGTCCGATACCCTAAGTTGCCCAATTTAGTAACAAAAACTTAATTAATCTACACATATTCATAGAAAATCATAGACTTTGCCTCACCTAATTTCATAACTATACATACTGTTACGATTACGATATAATATTTACTTATCTCAGTTACATGAAGCGTTGCCCTTAACTTATATAATATTGTTACTTATTATTTAATATTTCCGGTACAGTTACGTCTGTTACGCAGATATGTGCGTACGCTGATACCTACATACATGTATTTTGTTTAACCTTCAGAAGATATAATCTTTGAAACATACGTTTGCAGCCTGCTATGAATGCTATGATAGGAATTTACAGCAGAAAGCTACCACAGTGTCACGAACTCTACAAACATTAAAGTAGACAAAGTCATGGCTGGATTGCATAGCAATTAAATTCCCTTCAGAGTCATGTGTTCTATATGTATAGTGTAAAATACTAGAGCTACAGAGTATACTAGTGATTTCTCAACAAAAATTAAGCCACACCTGATCATCATCATACGAAGCAATCTTTTTCAAGTCTACAATCTAAATATGTCTCTTTTCAACATTATTTTATCAGTCACAAAAATGGCAAAGATTTGTTGAATCGTAACCATAAGTACGAGTAGGTTTGTAGTTACACAAGGATAGTGGTTACCCTGTCGGCGGGATAAAAAAGTATGTTTATGGAACGAATTTTACAATGATTTATAACAATAAAAATTATTTTATTTTGTTTCTGTAAGGATGTTATAAACATTATTTAAAGTGAAAACAATGGTACTAAAACTCATAAAACATAAAATCTGTTTACAAAATCGTACTTCAAAGTCACGCAACATAACGCAAATTAAAATAGTAATCTTCTTTTAACTGTAGTGTCCTCGTAGGTTAATAATTGTGAAATAAAGATGACTGTACTATAGTCCGGGTCACGCTGGAAGGGTTACGAAACAACAAACACAAAGGTTGGAGGTAAATAGTAGGTAAATTTAAATTAGTCGGAGTGCGGCCGTGCATCGGGACACTGCCACCTGAACCGTGTTTGGACAAAAGTTTTACTACTAAGTTACACATAGCTAGCAAGTTTACGTAGGACACTTTACATCGGCAACTTTATGTATTATTTATTCAAATTTAACTTACATATTAATATATTTGCTACGACACCCACACTGATAATAACCACAAAGATAATAACCACAATACAGCCTTTGTGGTTATTATCTTTATATATTATTATCTCATCCTAAATAGTAAATCGATGTATAACGAAACAAATCTGTTCGGTAATTTTAGTTTTGTCTGAAATAACCTCTAAGAGGGTTTTTTCTGTTCTGTGATCTTAATAATTGTCAGATAATAAAAATCTGGTAAACTAAACATGTCAATAGAATTCCAAAGGCATTAAAAATGCTTTCCTTAGCGATCACGTTAATGCCTCTCTTCCTTATTCGTATCCTTCTCTTTTATCCGATGTCACACCCTTTGCTAAGCGAATTCAACACATTAATTTCTGACTCATAGTGACAAGGGGCACGCACACACAAACCTGAACTGTTTATATCTGAACTGATGAAATGTGAACGCGAATAGTATTAACAGTAGTAGATTCACGCTGGTTTCAGCATTAATGAGCCGGATTGATCGGGGCATTAGTACCCTCTCATAGAAGATTGTTGTAAGAATATTAGTTTTCATGCTAATGTGTTTCGCTCGGTGAGTGAGAGCGCCGGCAGCCCAAATACCCCCTCGATCCTGATCATTTGCCCTTTTTCTTCCTCATCCCCTTCTCCGTGCTCGGCAACAATTTGGTTGTGTTTTCTAAGCATAATGCTTGGAAAACACAGGCATCTCTAGGTTACGTTTGCCACTTACCATCAGGTGGGTCGTATGCTTGTTTGCCACCAAAGTCACAAAATTCACACCTTCGTCAGATACTAGATTTACTTTGATTTCTTATTTATATTAAATTTTTAAGAGTTTATCTTGTTTTATTGCACTCTACTAGGAACAGACTATTTGTTGTTATTGCATAGTCATTTGAGCATACATTTCAGCACTATGGACATTCTAGCATTATAGTCATTATAGCACCATAAACATTTTGGTATCTTAGTCATTACTTCCCGAAAGGATTGCTGTAAACATAACTAAGCATTGTCTGTCATATTTTAATAATTTCGCGTTGCGTGATATACCTAAGTAGAATTATAAGCCACTGTGGTCACAAATTACTATTTACTATCCTATCCACCGACGTTACCTGATCAAAATGTCAAGCAAAATAATATATATAAATACTTACCTAATGCAAAATCACAAGACCACAAAATCCTATTTTATAATTTGAAGTGTACGAATAAGCTCGTAAATGAACTACCAGCCACGGTGCTTTTTAAGCGTTCTGAAATATCCAAATAATATGTAAGTATATTGCGATATTTAAGCAATACAAAACGTAAATAATAACTTATTATATTCTTATACCAAAAAACGTATTTTAAGATGTTCTGACTACCTTCTCGATAGAAAATCAAGGTACTTTAAAAAGAAAATACCAAACCTTTTAAATAATTGGATAAGAACACAAATCGACTTACTCGTATGATTTTGAAAGAGCCACAAACATAAATACGTTACCAAAGAGATAAAATCCATGTTTTCTCTTTCAAATTAATATTGACTTTGCTTTTTTCGTACAAAATAAATATAATTTTGTAAATATTTAAGGTAAACAGACATCGTCGAACATTGACCTATTTAAAAATTCGTTGGGTACAAGCGGCCCAACATTTCGTGATAATCGGTTGTCAAGTTAATCAGGTGTGAGACCCGCGTTATGAGTGGTCAAGATAGGATGAGTTTTTTTACCGACCTTTTAATTTCGTATACGTGTACGTAATAAAATTTAATATGCTACTAATTGTACTAATTATAACTACACAGATATATAGCTTTACGCCTTTTATAACCTAAGGGGCAGGCAGAGGTGTTTAACCAGCCACTTTTCTGCCACTTTTTTTTATTTTAGTTCCCATGTAACAGGAGGCGAACCGGTTGCCATATAACGGGCACAATTCCAGACTCCGGGCTACTACTGAGAATTTTTCGACAGTAAAGGTTATATCAATTTACGCGTTACGGGGATCGGAACTGAGACCTTTACGTGGTAATTCGTACACAGTACTACTGAACCACAGAAGCAGTTTTCAGTAATTAGAACTACACATACAATTTATTTTTAATTAACGAAGCAGATCTAATCAAAGGAAATTGTAAAACATCCTATACCTATATTAATGCTAAATATGCTCTAGATATCTTTTCTAAATGTAAATAAATAAATAAAATAGTAAAAATCGTCTAAATAAAACCATAATCAACTTTTACATTTATCATAGAATTGAATAACTTTGTCACATATTTCCATGACAATATCGTAAACCTACAGGTGGCTCGAGCTACTCGTAACTGTACAATAGTAGGTACTATTCATGATTTATGGCCCACAATATTCGGAAATCTCTTTCAGTTTATTTTCTTCGAATAATAATGTAATCATATTCAGGTCGTTTCGAATAAACAAAGAAGGAAAGGTTTAATAAATCACTCAAACGTTTGTTTGCGTTCGTTATTTGCTTTTTCTAATTGTGATTTTTGGCTATAAAATATTTCGATCTTAAATTCATGTCCATCGTGGTACTTGTACGAGACAATAAAAAGCTGTAAATCGATCATTTCGATTCATGACTTAACAAGTCATGGTCATTGGTCCGTTAATCGTCAGTTAGTCGCCGTAATTACAGCGAGATTGTACTGATCTTATTATCATCATCCTGAAGACAACCACTGCTGTACATATGCATTAAAACTATTGTTGTATAAATTGCGTAGTTGCCTACGATAACATCATGGTTCTCTCTCTATCTCCTCGCCATACTATTGTGCAAAACAAAGGTGGATCATTAGTAGGTACATCATAAATGTGCCTATTGACAGTTTTGTCAATCCGTCGCGGACCAAGCAATCCACCGACCGGAGTTTGTATGTAATACACGATTATGAGTAACGATTAAAAATAGTGTAGAAAGTTTACGTCGAGCGTAACAGGAAATTGGAGTCGGATGTTTTAATTTGGTATAATAATGTAATCGTATTTGTAAGGCAATTAAACAAGGGTTAGCAAGTCAAGAAAACATTAGAATAATTTATAAGTCACTTAACGTTATCTTTATTTCCACCCAAGGTAAAGACGAATTAGCGTAGATAGGTATTCGAAGTTATACCCGTGTAATAGTTGGAATCCTATTGTCGATCCAACTGTGTAGGTATGCCGGACACAAATAAGCAATTGACATGCAAACCTATAGATCTGTAGCTGATCACAATTATTGCAGTAGTTTCAAAACGGGCGTAGGTATATTAGGTGTAGGTATATAGGTATATAGGTAATCAAAATGTCGGTCATGTCGAGTCATGCACCTCAACGCTTTTCAGCCTGTCGGATTGCCATCGACATTGAGACGAGTTTAGAAATATGAAATAGAGTAAGTATGTTTGTGTAGAAAGTATTGGTTAGGTAATCTACAACGAAGTAGGACAGTGCAGTCAAATGTCGCCCACGAGTGCTACTATCACTGTGATTGGCTACAATCTTAGACCTCGGGCTGAAGGCAGAATATTGCCAGGCTATTCATCAATATCAAATAGGTTGAGCTTGTAAATATATTTCTTGGTAATATTGGAACAGTTCTACGGGTAAACTACCTATCACCACCACTAACTGGTAATGTTGTTAACCTGTTTCGAGGAGCAGTTTCCAGTGCCCCGGCGAAGGGAGTCTATACTTGCAACAAGAAAAATTGTGCACTGTATTGCTAATAAATGTATTATGAAGTAAACTAAAGGCAAATGGTGTACTAGCAACACCATTTTCAATCATAATTACGATGTCACCTGCGAGATAAACGCACGATAACTTATGGTAGAGCTTATCATCGACAATTATAGTGTCTGTTTGAAGCGAGAACTCACTCTACATTTATCATTCAATAGTCATTTATTAAATAAGATAATTAATAACGAACTTTAGATGGACCGTATAATTAATATTACAGTGAATACGGCGGGTAATTAAACTCACTGATAGATAATGTCAAAAATTCGGTGTCGACACTCAGCGGTGTTTCAATGACATGCAATTATAGGTTCTGGCGTCATCGCTTTCCCCACAATGAATCACGTGACGATGCCATGATGGATTACGATTTCAGCCAAGTAATTCTTTAAAATATTGTATGCTTTCGTACTTTTTATAGGGACTTATTTTAAATTGATGAATTTGAAAACGCTGCTTTATTTTGCTTACAATAAACAATACAGCGTCTCGTGGGTAATGTGTAATGAAGATCTGATAAAGGTCGACCGATAAATGCGAGCGACTCACGACCGGTCAAAAAAGAGATGTTTGGGGAGGCCTTTTAAATCTAGACATAGGACATCCTCTATTTTGGATGTCTTTTGGTGACATAATGATGATGATGCTAAAAAAATACGGCAAATATTCGTTCGTAAATCGTTTCACTACTAATTAACATTTACGTCCATTATAAAACAGAGAGAGTTTGAATACTTATTACTAATGTATTAAACTTGAAAATCATGATAATCGAAAGCTTTAATATTGTCTACTGTATTATGCAATGTTTTTGCTAAATTATCGGCAATTCAATGTAAAATAAATAGCTACATTATGCTACTCCGTGTAAGCACGTGAAACACCTTCGTAAAAAAAGCCTGGGCCTAGTAAGTTAACAATGAATGTAAGTTTACTACAATTAGATGCTGTTCTTTACTACTAGCCTCTTTTCATAGGTCTGTTAATATAAACAAACATTCAATTGATATAATATAATAGAAACTTATTCTATTCTATACAAAATAACGACTTATTACTGCGCAATGAATAATATTTACAATTACTTAATAAATATATCTAATGGCAAGCTATGAACAGTATAAAAACAAAATGCATAGGTATTTACCTTTTTTATTCTACTTGATTACAATTACTTCTTCAAATGCAAGAAAAAAAATCCTTTACTATTGATTACACGTCAAAACATAAAAAGACATAATGATATCAATATTAGTACATACAACAAACCAGTGGCGTGCACAGAGATTTTTGACAGGGTAGGCATTATAGGTTTTAACAGGGTAGGCATTATCTAATTATGTTGCTAAAATTGTGATTTCAAGCAATTATTAAGGTAGGCAGTGCCTTTCTGCCTATATGGTGTGCACGCCACTGCAACAAACTAATAAAAATTGTATAATTATAAATACAACAACGAAGAATAAAGACGTTGATATTGAATACGTTCAAGTTTCTTAATCGAATTTTTTTTTTAGAGTGATAGAATATTATTAGATGGGCACCAAGGGCAGCATAAAAAATATAATATTATCGCCATAGATCTTTATGCAAAATTGGTATTACGATCTTTAGTCAAGAAATAGTCACTATAAGTACGTAGTCTAAAAATGTACCTTTTCTTTAATCGAGTATACGCTCTCAATAAAAGGATATAAAATAGCTAGCGAATCTTAAGTGCCTACGCCTGCCCCTGGCAAAAAGGTGCAATAGTATATTGACGATGTATATTATGCTGTCAAAATGTTATGAACTTATGTCAACATTTTATTGCTGAAACTTATTGTTACTGTCTGTAAGCAGTTATGGGTTCGATTACAGGGTATGTTAGCCCAAGTGTCAGAATGTCGAGTGTGTCAAAATGACAAGAATGAATAGTATGATATCCTGAAAATCAGAATTTAAACCTAAAGACTAGAAGACCTAAAAACTTCCTTTTTGACTTAAATATTCTCAGTATCAGATTGTACTTTGGAATTTTACATGGAATGTAATAATATAGATAGTATTCTATGACCCATCTTCTATCATAGATATGCCTATGATAGAAGATGGGTCATAGAATACTAATATATAAAACGGAAGAGTTTGTTTGTTTGTTTGAACGCGCTTATCTTGGAACTACTAGACGGGTTTAATTTTTTTTTCTCTCTTTTGCGTTTGACAGCCCGGTTCTTGAGGAAGGTTATATATTGGTAACATCACGCTACTGGCGACGGGAGCAAAGCAGTAACCAAAGATGTAAATTAGCGCGGATAGCTAGTAGATATAGATATATAGGTACCTGTTTGAAAAAAGAACCCTGCGTCTAGTTCTACAAAACTTGGTTTAGTCCTGAGAATTATTTTTGTGGTAGATATATTTTCTTACTTAATAAGCAAAGTAATAACGTTTCAAATTCAGACAAATATTCATTAATTATAATTACAACAATTGTTGTTTCGTACAAAAGAGAAGACAAAGTAAGTCTCAAAATTCAGAACAATAACCATTATAAAATGATCGCTTATAAAATGATGTTTCAAATTTAAAAGGAAAGTTGAACAATTAAGATCACGGTACATTATTTGAATAAGTATTCATTCACAATAGTATTTAGTACGTATTTAAGTAAATTATTTATTTAAATAACTATAGAAATATTCAATAAGTTAAATAAGTAGGTATTTTTTTTTTTTTTTTTTTTTTTTTTTTTTTTATATTAGCCTACCAAAGTGACGCCACCCCGCCTGATGGTAAGCAGTCAGTGGAATCCAGAAGTGGTGGCCACCATACCAAAATCTATCGTCTTAAACTGCTGGTATGGTGGCCTCCACTATGGCGGCTGGGAATGGGGTTAGAGGAAGGGAATGAGGGAGGTGAGGAAATAGGAAAGGGGGGAAATTGAGCCTCCGGCACTCTCACTCACCGAACGAAACGCAGTAGTAAGGATACTACTACTCTTAAGTCGATCTTCTATGAGAGGGTAGTACTTCCCCGGATGATCCGGCCCATTCATGCTGAAACCAGCGTGGATCTACTACCGTGAAAATATCCGCTATGATAAATCACGATTCGGAAATATGATGATTCATTTAGTGTGAGGGAAAGTTTGTTTGCTCTATTACCTCTTATGAGATACAAATGAAGCTAGCCGCAAGCCAATGTGAATGTGAAACTTGTGACAAATGATATTTGAATCAAAAAGTAGCCGCGATGAAAAGATATGATTCGTATTTGAGTCACGTTCAGGAACCAGTGAAGATTCAAGAGGCCGGCGAGGATATTTACGACTTACGAAGGGGGACTCGTAACGGCTGAGCGGGGAAAATTATCACAAAACTCTTGGTAATAATCGATTGAATGAGGAAAATGAAGATATTGATCGGTAATACGTTATACAGTTTTATGAAGTGTTAGAATATGTAAGTACATAAATGGTTAAAGGCCATAATTATGGTACCTACTAGTCAGCAGTTTACGACAATGGCTTTTGAGTTCTTAAAATATTATTAGGTCTCTACTCTATCCCGTTTGTTCTGTCAGCATATCTAACGATTGGTAAATACTACTTAACGCTTATACGAAGTCACCTGCATACATTAAAAAATGTTTTTTTGAATGAACAGAACGATGTACTTCTTTGTGTCTTACCATCTTTTACAATTAAATTATAATTTTACTACGAAATGTTGCAGGATAAAGAAAACTGCAATCCCAGCTGTTAATATAAATACATTTTTGCGGCAGTCATGATTTTGTATTTATGATTTATTGGGAATTAAGTACCTATGTACTTAATTATAAAGCGAGAAATCGGGAAATCAGTCGTGTTTTTAAAGAAAATCTAAAAATAAACAATACAATGAATTCATAGAATGTACTTATTGCATTAGAATTATATATCATGTTTTCCTAGATTTTCTGTCAGTTAAATGCTATGTTTATTATAATACCAGCTTATTTACTGCCCCACTGCAGGGCAAAGGCCTCTTCTCATATAGAGAAGGTATGAGCATTAATCACCACGCTTGCTCAAGGCGGATTGGCAATTTCAGACAAAGTCCAGGTTTCCTCACGATGTTTTCCTTCACCGTTAGTCAGAAATGTCCAAGATAAACTTAGAAAGTACCTACATATGATTTGAAAAATCACATTGATACTTGCCCGGATTCGAACCCACTATCTCGTGTTTACGAAGCGGGTGCCTTATCCACTGGACCATTTCGACTTTTGATTATGTTTATTACCGAGTATCTAAAGTCTTCTTCATATGTTTTGAATGCAAGAATTAGAAATATGCAGGCTCATTTCTCTTGCAGCTAATATTTCGCATTCACGTAGTAGATGGAAACATTCTCGTCTTTCTCTCCACATGTTGTTTTCCTTATACAAATAACTACACATTAAGTATCTTAATGTGTAGTTATTTGTATAAGGAAATATATATTAAATTAAGGAAATATATATATATATATTAAACCCCTTACCGGCGCATGTGTTTCCTTCTAATTTTGATCCGCAGAGAGGTGTTATTTTGGTCGCCTATCTATACTCTCTATTCTATTATTTAAAACAGAAGACTTTGTTTGTTTGTTTGAACGCGCTAATTTCTGGAACTACCAGACGGATTTGAAAAAATCTTTTTGGCTAGGATAGTACAGTTCTCGAGAAAGGTTAAAGGCTATGTAACATCACGCTACTTTCGACGAAAGCAGAGCAGTAAGCAAATACGCGGGAGAAACCGCGTCGCGGCAAGCTAGTTATTATATAAAAATGTAACTAAATGTTCGCATGTAAGGCAGGCATATCAAAACTTTTTAATAAACGCACGTTATTAAAATTAAATGAAATAGTGTAAAATATTAATAGATAAAAGTATTATTAACTAGCTGCCCGCAGTGCGGTTTCAACCGCGTCTATGGTTACTGCTCTGCACCCGTCGCTAGTAGCGTTGGCTATTATACGCAACAGAAGAAAAATAATCATTCGACTAGTAGTTCCAGAGATAAACGCGCAAGCAAACAAACAATCGAACAAGCTCTTCCGCTTTATATAATAGTATAGATATTCGTGAAACAAAGCACGAGTAACCGCGACTCTTATAAATCAAATTATAGGCTTTACTTATTATTGTAAGTACATAAGTTATGGCAGTGGGTATCGTTGGTGACCTACTTGGAAGCAGTTTGCCGAAGCGGGCGAGCCACCAAGCCGACTGCCTAGTTGCTTTCTTTACAACTCTTAACTTGCCGCGGTTATAAGTTACGTCAGCCGCAAGAATACCACACAGATTATAAAACAAGTAAACACCGATCGTTTACGGCGATAACGTAATTTCTTTTTAACTGATGTTATGCCTACGGTAACTGAATAAAACTGTTATACTTACTTAAGTTAACTCTAAATATATCCTGTTTCATTTTTAATAAATAAGTACCTACATGTTTGACGAAAGATAATTAATAATGCCAGATTGACGGGCATCTAGACTACACTCTTGAACCACTAAATATTTGTACCTACATAACAGAAAAACTTGTCTATTTGCTAAACTTCAATTTTACCTACTATAGGTAACTTTATACCGAGTATGATTGTTAAATACGGTGAATAAAAGTTTATTAAAAATTAAACTCACTTTTTGAGGCCCAAAGTTGTCCATCAAAGAGGCCTTTTAAGTAAACCCTTAGATCCTGCTCGCATTGTTGCGGCAAAGATAGCGTCTCGTTGTTGAGGAGGTCTATCCACTTATGATGGTCCAGAAGCGACTTCATCCAGGCCATGCGAGACCCACTTAACATATCCGTAGTGTTCACACTTGCACCCACTGCACTCACCAACACTAGTATCGTCGCGATAATCATCGTTCTGCTATTATATTTATACATCATCGTATTATCAAACGAACATTCTTAAAACACTTATGTTTACACATACACCATTCTGTAATGCCTGAAACAAAACAAAGTTCATATTAAAAACATTGAAATGTGCACAAAACAGATAAAATTGCATCCATTTCAAATACTCAGAGGGCCTAGACAAGGGCCTAGACAAGTGGCATAAATGCTAGGATGTTCGTAAAGGTAATGGAATAGATTAAAAATTTATGGGATTTACATAGGATAGCGACAATGTTGGCGTTAGATTACGTTTTAACATTTACCTGCTAGATGATGCGTATATGCGGTATAGACGCATCTTCTAATAAAAGTGCCGACGAAACATCGGTATCACACTCAACTGCCTTACTTTTAGTAAATTGGCATCATACTACTGTTATATAAAAATTGTGCTAAATAATAATATTTAAATTATGAATTCCGAAGTAATCTTCTACTCTAAGGAAATTGATGCTGAAAACAGTTGCTATAGTGGATAACCAATGAGATCGATATAACCAATATCCGTATTGCAGAGATATTTTCGATTACAAGAAAGTATATTGTCTGTAGTTATTACAGAGGACAAGCTCTAAGTTTCCAATGAATGAACGGTTAATGCTTGCTTTAGTTCTTTAAATGAGTTCGTTCATAACGTTGGTAATTGATCTAAACCCTAAGGATGCTTACTTTCTTCTTTTTGCAACTCAAATAATGTAAATTTTTAAAACCAAGGATTGCTAAATTTCTCATCGATTTTACTATAATTGTATTATGTCAATAATTTCCACTATTAAGCATTTTCATAGCAATACCTACGGGTTTTCCATAATTTTATATTCACAGTGATTAAATTTTTTTGGTGACGTTTCATAGAGAAACCAATCAATGTAATCAGGAGAATAGATAGAAAAATGTATTGGATTGACATAAGCTAACGCCAACACATATGTCAATCTCATACATTTTTTTATCTATTCTATGAATAGAATAGATAGAAAAATGTATTGGATTGACATAAGCTAACGCCAACACATATGTCAATCTCATACATTTTTTTATCTATTCTATGAATAGAATAGAAATCTTTGACACTTGTCTAGGGCCTCTGGGTCGAAGCTTTTTATTAATGTATTTGTTGTAGCGGCGGTTGAAATTATAACGAACGAAATAAGCCAGTGTTGGGTAGACTACAAAAATAAGTCGTAGGTACCTACAATAATGACGTGTTACATACAAATGTTCTTGACGTTTAAAGAATTGAATTTTATCTTTGCTCCAAATAGGATTATGTCTAAATTCAATTTTAGCGTCTACTTTCGTTAAATTGTCCTTGTCTTCGAAATCGAAATTCGAAATTCTTCTACGAGTATAACATTCGGCAAAATGATATAGACACAAGGAACAGAATATCTGTTCATTTCTCAATTAGTTTTCACTTGGCAGTGAAAGTTAAATTAATGTATACCTACCCTTTACTAAATACGACCGCATGGGGTTCTCTACAGTGCAATTTGACGCGACGTTACGAGCTCCCTAATTACACGTTATATACGACGTCTCATATTCCTTTAATAGCGAGGGATTAGTAGCGATTAGCTTTGGCGATCATCTAACAAAATTAATACTGGGAACCAAAATGAGTAATGAATATTACTGATAAGATTTATGTACTTTGCATTTTATTACAGCCCTATCACTATGTACTAGAATTCTCCTCATAGCAAAAATATTGTAATAAAACCATGGGTCGAACAAACAGTGGAGGACAATGGGCCTGGAACAATCGTTGTGCGTTGATTAACAACACAAAGGCGATCCAAACGAAAGGTAATTAGAGACTATTGAAGATGCTTTTTTGCATAAATGTGGTCTCTGCTGCTGCATACACAATCGCGCTCGAGAGTCTCAAACTCTCGACGACTCTCTGAACAAACATATAATTGAACATTGTTGTTTGTACCGACTTTTAAGTCGCTTGGTTTATATACTTAGGCTTGTGGTAGGTAACTATATGCTTTGTTAAAAATTTATTACCTAAATAAACATACTTAGAAGGTTCCTTGTAAGCAAGTCTAGACTATCATTACGTAATTTTTCATATTTTAGAGATTTTGTTAAATAAAGTACTTGCTATATGCTTTACACTTATTTTATGTCAAAGGACGACTAAAATGCTTTGGGAAAGCTAGTGTCTTCTCCTGTGAGTGGAAGCGTTTGCCCAAATAAGTAGATGTTTTTTCTTCATTTTTTTTAATTTAAAATAAAATCTTCAAAGGATTATTCTAATTATGGAACGGGAATCGTAACAGCTGACTACTTGGCTTCACGGCTGGAATCTCGATCGCGTGATAATACTTTATGTAATTTCTTGTATAACAAACTATAAACATGTAATATATGTATTGGTGGTTGAATTTCTCTGACGTATCGATTTACTGAGCTCATAGACTTATACAATATTTTTATAAAATGATGCTCTGAAAAGTGCCGACTATACAATCATTAAATATTACTTATTTAAAACATGCATATGTAATGCCGAAGTTTAACTTGGACATTATTTACTGACATAGATATTCTTTCTCTTAATTCCTCGCTTCCATTGCGAAACCTTAACTATAACTTATGTAAAACAAAATATCAATGCGATCGAGTAACACGACTTATAAAGAAAACCGCTGTCTGATAACATGGCAAAAAACTAACATAAAATTTGTTTATAGTTTTTGAATACAAACAAGATATTCAAATATTTACTAGTTATCTAACTATACCCGGCCGGCAATATTTGAAAAGAGAATAATCCGAATTGCGCGCGGATTACGAGATTTTTGAATATCCGTATCGGACGTAGGTATTTAGATTTCTTTGAATATTTAATAGTGATTAGCCTAAAAAGGCAAAAATTCACGTTATTATATCCTCAACCTATCTTATTTATATACGGTACTAGACGAGAGAGATTCGATGATTCAAAATGAGTAAGTTCACGATATCTTTCTGATTTTAAACAAATCGTAGCCTAAGCCTAAGGACTAAAAACTTTTAAAGATTTTTATACTGAAAAATAAATTAGCCATGTGTTATCTCGCCTAGAGTGCAGAAGAGTATTGTATATGTACTTATGCCTATCAAAACACTTCTTCTTCTTATTGAGTGGTTAGTGGTAAGCTTAGTGTCAGGATTTGTTTATAAATACTAAATAATGCTAATGTGAGTAAATAATTGGCTGATAAAAATGTTTTAAGGAAAAGAGTGCTTTGTGTTGAAGTTTTTGCAACAGGTGACTTTATTGGAGCCTAAAAACTAAATCGATGAAAATCAAAATTTCAGAGATTCATTGTTGATTATCCTAAGGCTATTATTACGTATCATGTATTAAAAAACAAAAAAATATATATCAAAAAAAGTTTGTTTATGAAGTATGAACTGAATTTATACTAGTTTCTAGTTTGACATAGGTCTAATAAGCTTTGCAAGATTTATTACGATATTTTTTCAGGGTCTAGTAAACATAGACACATGTTGATACTGAAATAAGCCTATGTCATGTCAAACAACTTCAACGTTTTTTCTTATTTGCGAAAAGTTAGAGCCTTTCCAAAGGATCCTTTACAGTAATAAATTTATATCATAATATTTTCTTTACGTTGTGAGTACGAACCGGGCAAATTTCAATGTGACTTACCAAATTTGTAAGTAATATTATTACTAATAAATAGTGCAAGAAAATATAGTGGGAACTCTTGAACTTACTAACCTTAACCTTATGAAAAAAGGGCCAATAATAGCTTCGTAATTTAACTTTATAAAAATAATAATACCAGCCTGTTTTTACTGTCCCGCTACAGGGCAAAAGCCTCTTCTGATATAGAGAAGGTATGAGCAATAATTGCCACGCTTTCTCAAGGCGGATTGGCAATTTCAGACTTTTAAGTCCAGGTTTCCTCACGATGCTTTCCTTCACCGTCAGTCAGAAATGTCAAAGATAAGCTTATAAAGTACATATGATTTGAAAAACCACATTGGTACTTGCCCGGATTCGCACCCACTACCTCGTATTTACGAAGCGGGAATCTTATTCACTGGACCATTTCGACTTTTTAATTTAACTTTGTATTGACTAAAATAATATATTAAGACTACCTATACGTGAAAAGAGTCCTTGTAGCAACCCACTCTTATTTAATCAAGCGATAGTGATGCCTATAATTGATTACATCGATACTTAGTAACAGTTGGGTAATCCATTCTTCGATGGTTTATTCGATATAGTTATGTCGAAATAAGAAAACTTGAAATTAGTCACGTAAATGCTTGGAGATCTTTTTAACCCTTTTCCGAATTATATCGAAATGTATTGTCTGTCTGAAATGAATTATATACGGGTATTGCTCAATATTTAGACATATTATATTACAAGTTTTTTATATTAATATTTTTTGACTTAATAAAAATAGTTTGTATAGATGGAGCAACCATACCATACCTTAGAAACGGTGTAGGTACCAACTTATTGTCTATTGGTTTTATCGGGTTAAAGGAGTACCAGGTAATGCCCACACTAATCTAAATGCCATGCGTAGTGACTAACGCAAACTCCTTGTTTTGGGAGTGGCTATGTATGTCAGAGGGTCTAGATAAATAGCATAAACGCTAATAGAATAGAATAGTCTAATTATTAATGTATGGGATTGGCATTTATGCCATCTGTCTAGGCTTTAGAAAATAGTCCCTGCTAGCAGTGAACGTCTTTAGGTCGTTAGATATTTTCTAATGACACGTACAGACTTACGAAATGTATCACGCAATGTAACATGAAACAAACATTTCATAAGTGTGGACACAGGGCGCGCACAAACCGAGCATGTACGTATCGCATGCGCGCGAATAGAGGATCAAGAGTAGCCTCTACCGTAGAGCTGTGTTTTCTTCTATGGCCATGGTTCGCAGTTTCGCACGCGGTTCGTGCGAGACACACTGCGCGCGCGCCTCTTTATCTTCGGCGAAAAAACTGACAAATTCCGGATCGGGGCGAGCACGAATTGAAATGCTCTGTTCGTGCGCGTAGAGTGCGCGGTTCGTGCGGGCAAGGCGTCGACACTATGGGAATTCTTTCATTGTGTGTTACATTGCTTGTTGCATTTCGTAAGTCGGTACGCTTTATGTCTACATTACGGTATATTCGTAGAGAAAGGCTCAGACATTAATTCCACATACACAAACATTTATAAAAATGGAGATATAATAATATACATAATTCACGTTATATAATATGCATTATTTACAAAACGAGACAATAATAGCTGAGATGAACCTGCTGCTTTATTTAAAAACTAGTTTTAAACTTTCACCTTGAATGCATAATCGTTAGTGTTTGTCGTGGTTATAAATGTCAAACAAAAATTTGGAATAGAATTAATTAAAATAAAAGAAAGGAAGAAAAATAGAAGTAAGTTTATTAGCTACACGCGCGATAGGAAAACAGATCAATCAATCAAGCTCCGTTCCAAAAATATGCAATACAAATTTGGAATTAAAAAAACAGTTTTCGAAAATTAGGACAAGTTTATTGGCTACACGAAAATCAATCAATCAAGTAAAATAAATAACAACAAATTTGGAATACAATAAATATTAAAAACAGTTTATTGATAAATGAATTATTGTTCTCTATTAAATAGATATAAATGTCTTGCAGTGGTCGTCTTACGACTGATACGATGATGATGCATTTAAGCAATCATCATCCTATGGGCCTGCTATTGTCCCATTGCAGGGATAAGTCTCATCTTAGACAGAGATCATTACAGCATTGATCGCCATGAAAAAACGTCTGAAATCGCCAATCCGCATTTAAGCAATATCACTTACTAATCTCATTACATATCCCTGTATTGTAGAAATTACGCATAATTACGTAAATAAATGGTTGATATTTATGAGAATAGTTGAGAAAATACATGTATAAACAGTTTGTTTCCTGGTTGTAATAATAAGGTAGTGGCCAGGCCCAACTGACACACTGACGGAACTGGTTCGGTGAGTGTGTATCTGGGCGACGAAGTTCAGCAACTAAGTACTTTGGTAATATTATGTCATTTTATAAAGTACAAGCTTACTTTCGCTCGCGGTTACGATTTTTAAGGCAGTAATCAAGCGTACGATTAGAGTGTTAGTAGGCATCTAGTACAGCCTACAGCCTATGCATTGCCTGTCATCAGATACACTTATTTATATTACATTTGTAGTTTCTAAATGTCTCCTGACATGCATTACATTTTTGCAATGCAAATTTAAGTTTGTCTTTTTGTTAAAGTTGATAACGTGCTTAAAGAAAGGGCGAAAAGTTACTTGGCGAAATGCCCGCAAACTCAATACGTACATATAACTTGTACGGAAGTTCTGTGTGCAAATCAGACTCGCACTTGGTTGTTTCTTTTTTTTTTTTGCCTGTCATGCCGTTGCTGCGCTAGAGAAGGAAACATGGAGACCAAAAGTATTATTGTTTTATTTTTTATATTGAGCTTGTAACAGGCTCTATATAAATAAAACAATAAACCTACTACTAGTAACACATAAGTACAATTTCACTGAAGCCTAAGAAGCCAAGCTGCTGGTTGTGCCTTGCGCACGCACCAACCTACTGCAGCGCGCGCCGCTTGTGCGGGCGTTGCGTGTGCTCAACACGCTGTCTGACCGGATAGATCTGTTTTCATGTGCACTGAACGAATTTACTAAAACTGCTTATTGCATCTGCAGTACTTAGGTTAGTTTTA
This sequence comes from Parascotia fuliginaria, assembly GCA_963082885.1. Classification (NCBI taxonomy): domain Eukaryota; kingdom Metazoa; phylum Arthropoda; class Insecta; order Lepidoptera; family Erebidae; genus Parascotia; species Parascotia fuliginaria. Next base: position 7,598,941 of record OY720173.1, on the reverse strand, counting down.
ATCATGTATTAGGATGTAGAAATAAATATAGTTATAAACTAGATAAAAAGCTCAACTTCTCTGTCGCATTAGGCTTGCCTGTAAAGATAGATGTAAGTTTAAGAGTAATAAATAAATAAATAAAGAAATAATAATTATAAAAAAATTATTATTATTTCATTCAAATAATACAGGTCAACAACTCTCTACTACAAGTGATTGATTTATAAATGTTGTTCTCAACTACAATGAAAGCCATACCGAGCTTTTGAGTGACGTAATATCGTAATATCAAACTGGTATCCATGACTTAAAACGAATAGTCGATGTCTAATCGATATCGTATTCAGCGAAACGATAATCGATATGTGGATAATAACAATAGTAAGAATAACATCAGCGAATGGAGTAGTTAAGTGTTTGTTTTGAACAAGAAATCAAAAAAAGCAAACTGACTTTATCATTGGAGACTATTGTCTATATATCTATAGGTTGTTTTTAGTTTTAGAGTAACATGAATAAAAAGATAGGTAGCTATTTTGTATACACATAATGTATCTAATCGTACATTCAATTTTTTTGATGATAAGTAATACAAAGCAAAGTGTGTTCACTTCACTCGTAATTACACTTATTTAATAAACTCATGCAAAATTACGCGACTAATTAACAATCGCATTACACACATAATGGAATCAACACGGTGCGTTATTCAATACCACCGGTATTCATGCGTATGCGGGTAGTACTATACCGCGACCACAGCAAACTGACGCGGAAACCATGCCATTCAACTATTTAGGTTATTTATGCATCAGAAGCATACACCGCAATCACCCGAACCACAAAATAATTCAATTTCCACAGTTTAAACAAATTTACGTTAGTAATATGAAGATTTATATAACTACGAGTAGTTACGTGTACAATTTCAAGATATGAAAGAACCCAGTGTTAGAGTTCGTTGTTGTGGTCATGGTCACGAGACGTTAACACAAGAGATGTAATTGCCAGTATAAAGGTGTCTATAATAACATGTCATTTTGAGTTGTATTGCAGAGACCTTTCGCTCGGTCGACATTTATAAATTTCCACATGTGCTCTTTGGTATTCCCGATGTTTCTAGGACAATGTTGTAAGTTAGTGTTTCAATTTTAAGTAAGATTTTCAATTTGTTAAAATGCAATATATAGGTATCTACAATCTACATGACATAATATGAATACGCCCTTTTGCCCAAAAAGAAAGCCACCGTCGCTCCAGGGTAACTTTCACACGGAAAAGGGATAAGTATATGTATATTACTTTAATTTGCTAATATTCAATATATTTTGCTCTCTTTTATGTCAGTACTAAACTCAGTTCTATAACAACCCTGGAAGTACCAGTAGGTAATTAAAACAATAATCTTCTGCTTGGGCAGTTTTTTTACTAAGAAAATAACATCACACTTTTCGTGTTTTAATTTGATATAACATCTTTTGTTTTTGTAAAATAACAAAGTATACATATGTATAGATAGATACTTTATGCAATTTCAGGAGGCAGTCCATACTAATATTATAAATGCGAAAGTAACTCTGCCTGTGTGTCACGTTTTTACGCCTAAACCACTGAACTGATTATGCTGAAACTTAAAAGAGATAGAATAGACCTTGGGGCGCAACATACGGTATCTTTAATCGCGAAAAATGGCTTCAAGGTGTTGAAATAGGGGATGTAAGTTTGTATGAAAAATGCGATATTACCAACATTTAGACGGGTGGCGCTGCGGGCAACAGCTAGTTTATAAAATAACTTCACAGCTAGTTAGTACCGCTATAGTAGCGAAACATCACGTCTTAAAAATCGTAGGAAATTGCTGTTTGAATTCAACATGATATTGTAGTTAGCACAGCAACTTACTAAATAAACTATTACAACGCAATTTCAAAGATCTTTCTTTTAAAATAGCATCCGCAATTGAACTCGTTCAATATTTCCCAAAGCGACTTTGAATATTATGTTTATGCTAATACTGTGCCGTTATTGTAAGTTTCCGAAGATGGTTAGTACTTTTGATCGGTTTTGTTTAAAACTCAATTTAAGTGAGAGAGTTTCAAGAAATATTATTTATGGTTTTTGAGTGTAATGAGTTGGTTGTACACACCGATGGACAATTGGGATTCTTATTAGGAGATAATATGCTTATGTTTTTTATCGGTGACAATGCAATTTATGTGTATTTAAAAAAAAGAGCGTCTCTGGTATTTACTCTGAGAAGTAAATTTTCAACAGTGACAGCCTCGTGACATTGTGTAACCTAAAAATAAATAAGAACTTGCGCTCTTGGTATTGACACTGACAACTGAATTTTCTCATACAAATAGTTTACGCTACGCACGTTACTACAAAATTAAATAGTTCAAAGGTGATACGCATTTACTATTTCTAGATGCTTGTGCAACCGCTAATTTGAAGGAATCTGTAAGCAATTCTACTCGCTTACTTTACTCGTATAGTATGCCATAAAAAAAACTAATATAACTCGCTGATCTTTCCACTAGGTATGTACCATACTGGTGGGGTTAGCTGCTTGTCTCGGTAACTAATATGCCTTCAAAAAGAATAGTCAATTTATTTGAAGCTTTGGATTAATCATAATATTGCAGTGATGAGTAATGATGACACAAATTATAATTCTAGAATTTCAGAATTTGTAATGATCCCAATAACAAATTCAAATTCAATTTAAAAAAAAGCATTAGTACCGTTGTTCAAAGCAGGAGTGGGTCGCTAGTTAATAAATACACTGAAAAAACAATTTCTTAGAAACAAACAGGGTGAACAGGACATTCAATGTAATACGTATCTTTTATAAAAGTAATATGTAAGATGTATTAATACATCACTGACACGAATGAAAAAGTTCACAGAAAACAAATTTACAATAATCATTACAGATAAAAAAAACCCAATTCGATATCATAAAAAACCTAATATTTAAACAATATAACTAATTAATAAATAAATATACCTACTTATCCAATACTATACATTTTTGTGTAACATCCTTGAATTTTGACATTGAAAAATATCAATTTCTGTAGAAATAATATGAATAAGTCGTATGGCGCGCGACATTGAAGCAAATTTGAGTAAATTCGTCCTTACCGCTGCGTTAGTTTCATAGCCAGTTTAATAACCCTTTTTACGAGTATGAGATATATTCTGACCATTAGTTAAATTTATTTGCTAAGCTAAGATCGTGCTGTGATAAATACATTAAGACGTTTTTCTTAAAGTTTTCTTTAGCGATATATTTTGTGGAAATTCGAAGTCTGCAACTGAGCCTATTGTATAGCAATACACAACATATGTCATAACAACAATCCTACCATATCATATAAAGGTTAAAGCAATAAAATACGTAAGCATCTGATATGAAACTATTTACTTAAATTGTTGCTAAAATATGCAAACTAAGTACATAAACTGTTATATCAACACATCTACGATCGCGATAAATAAGAGGATTTAGATAGGTGTTAATACACTTAGGTCACAAAATCCATACTAATACTTTTAATTAATATTATAAATGCGAATGTTTGAGGGTATGTATGTGCTTGTTACCACTCAGCGCCTAAACGGCTGAACCGATTTCGATGAAAATTGGTATAACCAGAGACGGACATAGGATACTTTTTATCCCGCAAATCGGTCTGGTTCCCGAGTAAGACAAAATATATTTTAGGCGCGGCCAAAGCCATGGGGGTCAGCTAGTATTATAATTGTAAATGTTAATAATATTAGTTACAGGGTCCCTACAAAATCAAATACGCGTGCTTGTCGCGCAAATCCGCCATTTGCCTTGTACACCACTTGCACACCTTGCACACCACTGTAACTTATGCATTATTGTGATATTGTTTGTTTACCCAATAAATGATAAAAAAAACTCTGTCGTCCGTTACGGTTTCACGCCTAAACCACTGAACTGATTTTGATGAAATTTGGTATAGAGCTATCTCTATACCAAATTTCATCAAAATAACTTTGGAAAACAACAAAGGCTATCTTTTATCGCAAAAAAACGGCTTGAAGGGGTTCAAATAGGGGATAAAATGTGTATGAAAATGCGATAACTGATATTTGGCTTACACCAAACGGTAACAGACAGCCCTGTGTCTGTAATTCAAGAGGTTTATTGGCGATTTTTATCCTATGTTACTTTCTTGATTATTTAATAAAATTTTCGATATCTCACTATCAACCAGAAAACGTTCACTAACGGATATAAGCCGGATATAAAGACAGAAGTGTGCCATAATCACCACGCTTAGCCAGCGGTTTGCTGACCGTTCTCTGTTTAAAAGCATTATTTTATTTCAAATTGGTTTAATCTAAACATAAGAAATCACTTCACTTGCAACAGTTCTTATTTTGGCCGAAACTAGAACAAAAGCCAAATATTCGGTCACGGTTTAATTACATTAAAGTATAACAACAAATTATTTCAGAACGTTTTCTGTAAATAATTGGCAGTAGGCAATATAACCATTTTTATGCGTCAAAGTAATCACTTCTTTAATTAATCATACAAGCGGCGGCGTACCTATTTCGGTATATGAGCAGTCTCTACATCGTTGTGTTATGTAAAGGCATATATTATTAGTTAAGCAACTCTAGAATTGCGTGTTTTCTTATAAATTACGCGATAAAGGTATTAAGTTGAATTTCAATGAAACCTTTTCCTGAATTTCAGTCATTGAAATTCCAAGAGAATACATATAAGGAGGAAATTGGCTTTAGCAACTGAAACTAGGCGGGCAATAATTTCCTTTGTGATGTCTAATTTTAAGTGAGCTTATAAAATCCGTTTACGTTTCAGTATTACCGTAAACTTTAGTTAATTTTAGCGCTTCAGAATTAAGTTCTCTTATTTTGTGTATTATCACGAAAGTTATGAGTATCATGAAAAATAAGAACCTAATTATGTAATGTAATTTTTAACTAATGCAATAGGCAATAACAATGAACTTTACATTTATAATACAATAAGTAATTACAGGTTTCACATTGCGTATAAAAAGGTACCATATCAATCGAAAAGTAAAATAAGTATATAATGTTATTATACACAAATAAATAATTACTCCATTAAAATCAATTATAGGTACTACTTATATTGTATACATAACGTTTAAAAGCAGACGATGGTATTATAAAGTCGGCCACAGTTAATTGCCTCAGGTACCTCTATATAATCTCGTAGAATACATGTTTAATAAATTCAAACTCAATAGCATATTTTACCACACATGAAGACCAATCGTATGTACTGTCATCGCGTCCCTACATAAATAAAAAACCAATTTAAAGAGTGCGAAAATAGATAGGTACACCGATTTGTTAGCTCGTAAAACCTATCCACTCGCTATAACAATACGTTTGTTCAACAATGTAGAATTATCGCAGATTCAAACCGAGCGATACATATATTACACACCCTCCATTACTTATGTTTAACTTTATAGTCTTTACTGTCCATTTGAAAATTGCCTGCAAGAAATTGCTTTCAGCAATAAGGCTGTCAATTATAGGGACATAATCTATTCTATGTAATAAATAAAAAACTATGTATAACATATTTAAGCAACTTAATATTACTGTAACGTAAACCTTCTTAATATAATTACAAGTTAAGCACGTGTTAATCCAGGGGATTAGGAAAGATCAAAGCTAGGCAAATAAACGTTTCATGAAGATTCTCAGTGCGCTGACCCTGTATAATAATAATAATAATAATAATAATAATTTATTCAGAAACCATAGATACATATTAAAATAACAAATACAGAGTCTTAAATTAGGTAAAAGTAATCTAAACAGAGTCTGTGCCTGAACTAGGTAATCCTGTGTTTCAGGCAAAAAAGTTTCTGTGCCTGCGTTGTAAGGTATGGTAATGTGAAACGAGGAACTTTATACCAAGAATACTTAAAAAATCGTAACAGGCGGAAAACCTTTTCATTCCGCCTTTTGTGCCCTTCAGAGGCTCTTTAATTCCGTGATCCTCGAGGGCAAAACGCCATACGCCTGGCATAGAGGTGTGGTGGGACGCATCAGACTCCTGAGTCATGGCTATAGGCTGTTTTCGGAGCCATAACTAATCGTATGACTCGTACGTCATGTGCAGTGCCTTCACTTCAAGCATAGACTTCCAGCCAAACCTACTGTATAGATGTTACTAATTTAGATGCAACTACAATCTTCAGATTTTTAAAACTCAATTAAACATTCATAGCTTTGCTACCCTTAACTATTAAAATACTTATTTTAAAAAGGGTCTTTCTCTACCGACTGACTACAACAAACTTACAAATTCTTTACCCATGACGTCCTCTTTTTTTAATTTAGTTAAAACGTTGATTACAGTAAGTAAATACCTACTTAAGAAGATTAATAGTATATTTCATAGGAGTCCTAAATTTGATTTCAAAGGTCGATATCATTGTGTCCAGGAAAAGGTGGCGGGCACTAGATTGATGGACCGACCAAATCAAAGCTACAGTGAGTAGTTCGGTGAATGAGTGTAGCAAGATGACTTTCAACAGAGAGAACTGGCGAAACTTTGTAAAGCGCATCATCTCACTAAACACTACATAAGCCAAGAGCCAAGAGCGAAGATACTGAGAAGAGATGAAGAATCATTGTGCATTTCAATTCATTATTATTTTATTCACACAACTTCACAACATACTATCTAAGTTGAAGAAAAATTTGCGAGCTAAAGAAATAATATACATACGTCACATCAAATAGACCCATTTGAAAACCAGCGCCGTGCACCCGTGCTCGGCATTATGCTGAAATGGTACCTATTTGGTACATTCACGAGACTGCTGGTTATTTGTATCTTGTAACTTGTCCTGTCTTTACCCATATTTGTTAATTAGTATGTTGTTGTACTATGTTGTGTACTGTTCGTGTTATGTACCAAATAAACGTTTTCTTTCTTTCTTCTTTCTTTCTTCTAAGTTATTTTATAATTGTGTTTACTGTTCAACTATTAGGCGTCAGTTTTATCCTACAAATATTATAAATGCAAAAGTTTGTGTGTGCGTGTCAGTTTGTTATCACTCAGCGCCTAGACGGCTGTACCGATTTCGATGAAAATTCTTATGTAGGTACATAGATTTGGTGCCGGAGATAGACACAGAATATTTATATCCCGAAAATCAGTCTGGTTCCCAAGTTACATTAAAGACTATCATTTTTCACACGGGCGAAGCCGCAGAGGGCAGATAGTAATGCAAATATTAGCAAATTGTAACAGTGTAACTAATTACGACCATTGTCTTAAAAATAAAATAATATTAATGCTTACAAACTACAAGTTATTTAAGAGATAGGTATACGATGATAGAACAGTTAATTTCAATATCGCAATCCATCTTGCTAAACAATCAGCTGTCTGGTTGCTATAATTGGATTATTGCTGACAAACAATATATTTACTCACACGATATTGATAGTGTGTGTACATTGTTTATGTTGGTCTTGAGATCGTACGTTACAATAATAACTTCAGAGTTCAGACCCATCTGTTTAAGATATTTAAGAAAACCCCATGATAAGGTGTGATATTTTTATCGTTAATGGCGGCAGACGATGAAGTGACTTATCAGAAAGTAAATAGTAATCGTCGTTCATGACTCTCAGCAGCAGCACCAGAATGTTTGGCTATAGTTCTGAAGCCTCCACCTACCGCTGCGAGTATAAAATGTATGTAGCGTAATACATTCTACCAAGATGAGAACACTACTTAATTACTTACACATAAATATTTACATCTCAGTAGGTACCCTTTAATATATGTATAGCCTATTGCCTATGTAGTGCACCGGTGTACTTCGATGAAAATTTATCCATCAAGAAGACAAAGACGTAACATAATAAAGCGTGAAACAAATTTAATGAGTATTTTAAGACGAAAGAGATAATGGAGTAGGTATTCCACGATACAGGTAAATACATTGTAGTAAATACACAGTCGAGCTAAACAGTCGGCATTTAATTAAAGTCACATGTGTCTGTACTACAAGGGACATAGCTATTGATCTTTCTACGCAAACGCAACCACATGTTCTAACTCCAAATGAAACATTACATTGTAATGACAACTATTTTAAGACAATTTGGCAAGTTATTTGACCTTCTATGTTATGTAGATAATAAGGGATTCACTTTAGTAACATAGTCGAACAACTTCTGTCCAACTGTAGATTAAAGGTCCCAAGTTAGTCGAACTGTTTCGCACATGACTGATAGTTCGCAAAAGTCTCAATTCACAGCAATACAAAGAACCTTAAACTCATAAACAAATAGACAATAGTCTGCGATTGCAAAAGGTCCGTGCAAAAAGTTGAAAAACTAAATCTTCTCGGCAATAGTTTTCATCTCATTTTAAAAAGCTGTAATGTTGTAAATTGAGAGTGATTCTCATAATATGAGTGTTTTCCATGGTACTAGAATGTTACCACTTTACTGATTTTATGCAACACAAAATCATTTACAATCGAAATACCAAATTCAAAGTAGGTATACCTACTAAAGCAAAACAAATCTTGTATCTTGTAGTATTTGTGCGCTATGTGTGTAGTAGAAATTTCGCCTTGAACTGCTTGATCGACAATAGTAAAGGTAACAAAAAAGACACTGTTTAATCTTAATTATCCTTTATAGAACAAACAACTCATCCTACATTTTTTTTCAGCAGTGAAGACAGCAAAATAAATAGTATTTCAATTTTAATTATCCACGTTGTAGAACAAACAGCTAATTACAAAGTACCACCAAAATAAACAACGCTGCAAACTGCGGACATTACAGAAATTTGCAATGCGCTACTACATTTAACGAGTTCTCACAGGAGCAGGACAGGACATTATCAGGAACTTGTCTTATCGAACCGTTGCAGTCGAATGAGCTCAGAAATAACATTACCTTTATTTTCATTAGGTCGTGCAGTTGAACTATAATGGGAAAATAAATATTAGGTAACTCTCTTTTTGTTTGCATATTTAATATAACTATAATGAAAAAAGATAGGCCTCTATAAATAAAATTAAAAGTCGGCTTATTTGTTCTATCACGCGAAAATCACTAAACTATGAAATTTTTGAAGTGGATTGGGATTTTTGTGAAGATGATTTGTGAGGCTAACACCTAATTTCTGAAAGGCTGATCAACGAAAAATTAACTAATCAACTGTTAAAACTCATGTGAAGTACCATTTGGGTTGATAAAAGCATGAATAATTAATTTAATTTGATCTAATTAATTTAATTAGTACCTAACCTACCTAACCTTAAACCTATAATTCTAGCATAAATTCGTTACTGGTTCTTTATTATAAAGAACCAGTAACGAATTTCGCACTACCGAAGATACCTACCTAACTATATATATTCTATATATATATATATTTAAATATACCTAGAATGTAAATACTGCTAACTTCTTAACTTCAGATTGGGTTGAAAATTTTGGACAGAGATTTCAAAATCTGTTTTTTGATAATAATAATAATAATAATAATAATAATATTCTACCACATTCACACAGCGCCATCTAGTCCCAAATTAAGCAATTATATTTGCTTGTGTTATGGGTACTAAACAACTGATATACTACTTATATACATTTTTTTTTTGTAAATACATACATATTATAGATAAATTACACCCAGACACAACAAACAATCATGCTCATCACACAAAGGTTTGTCCTGGGTGGGAATCGAACCCACGACCTCCGGCTTAGCAGTCAGGGTCACTAACCACTAGACCAACAGTGATCCTACATTCTACTTTTTTATTATTAAACAAATAAAAAAGTAGAATGCTGAAGTACCAGGATTTCCTTCTTTCTTCCTCTAATAACTTTAAAAAATTAATTGTTGTTCGTTTGTCTCGATAAAACTCGAAAATGGCTGCAGACCGATTTGCCTAACTTTGATCTTGAAACATTTGGAAAATTCAGGAATGCTTTAACATAAAACAAAAAATCGCGAGTAAATAAAGAGTTTCTGATAGATCTAAGCGAGACGAAAATCACCGCGTTATCTAATATCTTTGTTGTACCTACGTATTTTTTGATACTTCATTCAACCTTTAGTATAATAGAATATTACGAACAACAGCTGCAGTTACCTACAATCCCCGAGCATGACTTTGCGTTTTAAAGACGTTTAGAATAAAGAGAACGGAAAAATTTTAACGAAATCAGTAGTCACTGTCAGATCCTTCATCACCATCAGATGTTAATTTACTTTTTGTTTTGTGAATTTGAAATGTTTATGACGTACTACTATTCTACGACGTCCTAGACTGGATTAGATTGAGATCGATAATTTCTTAAAAAATATAGGTAAGTAAGTATTGGATTTTATGTCCAAAGACGCTCGATATCAATTGTAGTAGATAATTGGCAACAGTGATGCAGTATATAAACATAACAGCAGTTAGAGACAGGAAAACATAGCCAACTCTGATTCTGTTTAATAATAAGCACCGTGATATTCTGTACAACCGTACAACGTGATTATAATACAGCACTCTACCGCTAGGAGATAACACTCGTCTAGGTATATTAACATAACTTTACATGCATCATGTTATATCATTGGTTTCTTGATCTACATTTTGTTTGATACTAAAATATTTACTGTCTATCTGTGCATATTATACTAGCTCTTTTTTATTCTACTGTATGGCTATCCTCATACGACGGTACTAGTATAAATAAACATAATTCTATTTGTACTGTTTTTGCGCACAATGCACAATCAACCTGCTACAATACTCGACGCGATGTTAATTACACAGTTATACAAATATTAAATAACTTGCTGCTTCGATAGCGTGACATGTCGATTAAAAAGAAACTTGTTGTGGAATACTGAAACTACTCATCATTCTTTAAATATAGTATAAAGTGAAATCGCTGTAAAGTTTTTAACGGATTTTGATACGGATTTTTTATCGTCCAGAGAATATCTTTCGGAAGGTTAAGAAGTAATAGTAACGTACTAATAAACATGCATATTATAGTGGTAAAAAGTTGAGTATTTTAAAGGGTTGTAATAAAGTAGGTGTGTCGTAGCAAAAATTGACCTCTATTTACCAATGGATTCTAATGCAAAAGTCTTCAGTATTTATTTGTTTAAAATGGCACACCATCAGCTATACATATTAATCACATAGTTTAGACTTTTTCGTTACATTAAAAGTTCTTATATGTACGCCAATAAAAGGTGTACTCAACATTATTATAGTAGGCTATATAAGTAAAAACATTACACTTAAAATATAATATGTCAGCCTTTGCGTCTCACGACCAAGTGTGTTCAGTTCAGCGTATGTCAGCCAGTAATGCCAGACGCACGTTTCACAAAGCTTTGGAGCACTTGTGTATGTGACATGCGAATATTAATACTGGGGATTACATAATGTGAACTGTCTTATAAGTAATATAAGATAATAAAATCGTAAGATTTTTAATAGAAGTCATAAAATTAGTCCAATGAAACTAATTATGTTTATATGGTTTTACTAAGTTTGAAAATCTTGGCACTTTTAAGTAATTTTAGCATTTATTTTTTTTAGAAAACATCTTCTGTACTAGTATTTGTGATTCTTACAAATATCTATTGAGGTAAATTTCTTATATCAAAATCAGTTATCATTTCAGTTGATAGGCGTTTACTTCTGGACCTAAGAAGTTGTTCTTAGCCACCCACATCGGTCAGTTACCCCATATCAAGTCAATGCCTCATTATTATATCGTACAATAATATGATATTCATTCAACATTATAGATTAAATCGTTATGTTTTATTCAAATAAAAACAGTGTGTTTATTCAGAGAACGTGAAAATTCGGTATCGCTGTCGATGTTCACAAAAAATACAACTACAAAGCAATAAAAAAATAAAGCACTACACGGTCACTTAAATGCGTAAAATATATTACATGGATGTGCTCAAGAGAAACGTACACGCTGTAATATATAATAATATGTACTCCATTCGACCCTATTCCTTAAATTGTATGTACTATTACTTGTCTTGAACAATATAAAAGGAATACAGATGTCATGGTTCGTTGCAGACCCTATATCATTCAGTTATATCGCTTTATTTTGTTAAAAGATCGTCACCGAAACTATTTTCTTACATGTATTCATTTGTAAATAATAATAATAATAATAATAATAATAATAATAATAGTAAATAAACATAAACATCTATTAGTTAAGTCTCACATATCTTGATCTGTATGTGGACCTCTCAGATGTTTATTATAGAACCGAATAAATTTTATTTTGTTTAGAAACAACCATACACGAAGGATTACTTTGAAAGTTTTTTAGGACAGTATGAAAAAAGAAAGCTGAAGTCAGAGATCTTATTAAACGCTGCTGCCTATCCTATGTTGGATGATTTGCTTCTTCTTTGGTCGTCTTATCTATCACCCAAAAAAAAACTCTAAAAAAGTTTTTAACATCGGATTTGTACTTTATAAACCTAACCTGCTCTCATATACTGGGTGTATATGAGAGCAGGTTAGGTTAGGTTAGGTTAGCTATCTAATTATTGTACCTACAGATTATTTTTTCACAAAGTATATTTCAGTAGACAGAAGAGTTTGTAGCTAAATAACAGCAAAATTGAAAATCTGCCGCAGGTTAAGCGTGTTTGTAAAGTTTATTTATTTATTTATTTATTTATTTATTTATTTATTAGGATTACCAACAAGAGAAACACATACATAAATAAATACGTCGAAACTTCTTCGAGTCTAGGAGAGTTCGTATGTTATGATAAGAATCTATAACAATACTGCTGTGATCCTTGTAATCAGAAGCATATAAAGTCTGGCTACATCATCTCTACATCAAATATCTAATATAAGTAGTACCAACCTATTGGTAGTACATTTTCATAATAACACTGTATGTAGTAAAAAGGTGTTTAGTAATATTATTATTTTATATTAACAGGTAAACAAATAAATATATTTACTTACGAGTATGTACGCCCTTGACATGTTGGGCAATTGTTGTACAACACATAATATTATGTATTTAACAAATTAGTTATATAACTTCAAGATCTCACTTTCAATTACAAAAGCTATATACTAGCTATTTGTTGCTGCCTTAAAGTTTATTATGCATTTCAAAAGTATGTACACATATTATCAGGGACTGTAAAATAAAAAGTGTAGGTAAATAAAGTCAAAGTTACAGTAGATACCGATACATATTTAAAAAGAAAACAAGTTTTATCTGAAAACTTTTAAACAGACTATTATTGCACATTTTCGTTATAAAATATAGGTAAGTCAGACAAATGATACAAAAATTTATACTTGTTAGCTATCTCACAAAATAACGTCAGACTAAATTTCAGAATTACACCGATCTTACTTACCTACGACAAGAGGGCAGTATAACCAAAATGTCTTTCCTAATTTGTTATAGCAATGGAAGGGAAGTTATGCCTTTCAACTGCTATTTTAATTGTCTGAAAATAAAGAATAACAACCAACTGGCCACAGATTTCTAAAAATAATCTGTATTTAGATACCTTTGAAGCGGTTTTGCTGTAGCCTGTGTTATGCAATTATTGCGCCCTACTTACTTCATTAATTTGGCAGCATCGACAGATGGTACACAAGTAATCAGTATCTGCAAAACCCTGCTTCGGTGTCTACATGCAAACATGTTATTCTATATAATTATATAAAGCAGAAGAGTTTGTTTGTTTGTTTAAACGCGCTAATCTCTAAAACTACAAATCGGATTTGAAAAATATTTTTGCGTATGATAGCCCAATTTCTGAGGAAGGTTACAGGCTATGTAACATCACGCTACTGGCGACGAGAGCGGAGCAGTAAGCAAAGACGCGGGTGAAACCGCGCCGCGGAAAGCTAGTATAATATATTTCGCATGGTGTGAACGAAGGGGATAATTAACCCAGTTACCGCGACCATTACTCGTTACATAACTAAAATTTTACAATATCAAATGTTAGGCTTATATTACAAACTTATTATTACTATTATTATGTTACACATAAAGGCGAAAAATACGCACAGCGGTTTGTTTATCATAATTATACAGTGAAAGTCAACTAAGCAGTTGCGAAACGCGATAACGAGCTACTCTAGTAATAAGACGATTAGTCTGAGCCGTTTGCCCATCCTAACAACCATCCGACACGGCTTATTAATCTGGTCAAGAAAATAAAGTGGACGAACCATTATATACAAAAGAATTTTACACAAAATTTACTTTATGATAGAACCAGTTTTTTTTGTGAAATATAAATATTTTTTCAGCAAGTTGTAAGAGTTTCAGAACCTTACTTTAATTATTATTAATTAAATTCAAAAATAACTTAAAATACCTATATTTTAATTGCCAAATATTTATGCCTAGTTTGTGATTAAATAGTCAAAGGTTCTAGAAGATTTCGAAACAAATGAGTGAAACTTTGATGCCTGTCTCCGTTTAGTAATGCGGGTTATTTCCAACAAGTTTGCTGCAACTTGACCTTGCTTTATAAAGATAATTATATTAATATTTGAAATCTACAAAGGATTAATTCGTTGACGATAAAATCATATTCAAATTCTGTTTGTATTCAAGATTGGCTAAACAAGGATAGTTAAATCTGACTGTGATAATTTTAAATATGAAAACTTTTAACAAAGGAATAGTTTGAAAGTATCTATCTACATATTTACTTTTAAACTTTCGCGTTGCATGATTTAATAGAACTAAATATACGGGAATTCACGCGATCATGCATTAGGTATTTAATTATTTATTTTTATTTTTTTTTTATTTTTATTTTTTTTTTCTACACTAAAAACTTTCGTAGTACAATTGAGTTTAGTGAGCATGGATATTTTTAAAATTGAATGTTATTCAGGAAATGTTACAAATATCCGAATGAAATAAACAAAAATAAGGAGAGCGAAGGAAAATCGATAAATGTATGCGAGAAGGTCACAAGATGTAAACGACTTCGTAAGGGATACGTCCGGACAGTATCCTTTCTGTTTGATAAAAATACGTTTTGTAAATTTTCTTAGGTAAGTATGAAGTTATCGGAGACCTTAATGAATACTAAAATTATGTTCAGTGACTCTATTATAAGTTAACGTATGTATGGCTCACCAGTGACACCTTTCAATATTTGTAAATAAATGTAGAGCACTCTTGAAAGACAAGCTGCACTGCCAACAGCAGTAGAGTTATCTCGTACTGCAACTGACGGTTTTATGGCTAATAGTGATCTCTTCTCGATAACCTTTAGCGGGAGATCTATGAGATTGAATAAGCGGTAGATAACGCAATTGGTCGTAATTTTTTGTATGTGTGTATATTATATTCTAGTATTCAACTTAGATATTATAATACTTAATAATGTATCCTTCGTAATGGTACTGACAAACTTTATGTAATAGATACCACTGTAGATGTACATAAAGAAAGCAAATATCGCACACTTGCTGTCGTTAATTAACATCTTACTTTATACTCATCAAACACACTCCTATGTTTATCGAAATTAATAATAATGTCTACGAGTTGGTTTGGTACAACTTTGACTACTAACTTCAAAATTTGTAGTGGCCTGAGGCTGTAATCTGTTAAAGCATAAAATTTTATGAAAATAAGTATTATATGAGTTTTGTTGAAGTCGAACTTTGAGCAAACGCCATCAAAGGAGAACGAACGACGTTAAGAAACATAACCATAAATTAATAAATACCAAGAGTTTCTAAGGTCATTAAAATTTCTTCCTTTTTTCTATTTTTATATTATGTGAAAAAAAAACTGTTTACTTTAAATCTTATATCATGCAATCGCAATGTTCTACATTAGCATGACAGTTTTTAAAAATGAATCGTTTATATGGCAGCCGACTGTGCGCGTAGCCGTTTAAAAGTTGTCCTTTGACCATTCCTTCTGCTTGTTGCCCGAGAGCAAACGAACCCTAAATAGAGCGCTTTTTGCGATTTTCAGCTTGACTAAACCTCTTGCATTATTCCGTAAGCGGATATCAGATATAACCAACGATCATTTGCTAACAGCAGCAAAATAATCCTTAAATCATATTTCACAATAAACACTAGACTTAGGCACATAGACCTACAGGCACATATATTTTTAAATACGAGTGTAAGGCCCTGTGTTTCACCACTAGCTGCTAAAGTGTCTGATATATAAATAACAGATAAAAAATCTTCTAGTTAAATCCATCTGATATTTTAAAAGAGTTTATTTGTCAGTTAAGGTGAAACTGATTTTTGAGTACTATCTGTCAGTTAAGTATCGAATAGGTTATCAGTTTATCACTCACAATCAGCAAATGGTGAAACAGGGTCTAAGTGTAGTATAGTAGCATACAATACTTGTGGTTGTTGATAACATTGTTACCAAAATCATTTGTTATCAAAGGTATTACGGATTAGTGTGTTAAGTTTCGATCACTTGGCCACTAGGATAATGGACGTAATTCATTGCTGGGGTCCGGAATTCGGAAGCTTAAGAATGGCCGTGCTGAATAGAATGAATCGCCTAGCAAATACCAATACTCGCCCATCCGATACCAAATCAATGCTCAAACGAAACTTAAATTGCACTATTATCTGACCGTGAATATGCTTTTAGATGTAACTTCTCATTGAATAGCTTCTGCAGAATATTTTGTAAATAGGTCATTTTTCGTAGATTTTGTAGAGCCACATGAGAAGTTCACATTATACAGCACAGGATTAACAAGACCCGTAATAAGATTGTCGTCGGTGCGTTCACCAATCCGGCTTCTAACGTGCGTTTTCATTGACACTGAGCTGGGTGGAGTGGACAGGAGCGGATGTGCAGTGGAGATTTCGAGGACTGTGATTGGCCAGGTCACGCTGTCTCTGCGTCAGTGAAAACGCTCCCTTAGCGTGGCGGTTAGGACTAATACACTACAAACATAATGTTTTGAAGAGGCCGTCTAAGATAATAATGGTCATGAGGTTAAGACACACCGGTATCTCCAAAAATTTAGAGTCCAATTCACCGATGCTTCAGTTTCTTATGACTAGTTTAATACCAAATAACGGACTTAACTTCAATCCCTAGGTTAATACTGACCATTTGTAGAAAAAAACCCAACTCGACAATATATTTGACAAGCTGAATGATTTGAAATCGCAATAAATCAGACGAAGTCACGGACAATACCTAGTATACTTATATAAACGTACGCGTGCCTAGTTTGTGACTTAATGCAATGACGCAACTATACATCTTTGTTGGATGAGCAAAACTAACAAACGGTGAAAGTTCAGAGTCGAGATCGCGCCGGACGTATGCTTGTTTTTATATGTTTATTCATAAAGATACCTCTTATGTTCCAAAGTATTATCTTTTTATACTGATAAGATAAATTGCAAGAATAACACTGTCGGCCATGTACCATTGTATCATACTTCACTAATTTTTATTAACATTTCGCACACTCAGTACAAGTCGTAAAAACGAACAGGGCAGTGCTATAATTTTCATCTAAAGTTAAAATTTACGGTGTGTAATTTCTTATTATAAGACTGTCACTGAGATATCTATCATTTCTTAGAATGACGTCCTTTGGATTTTTAACTTGAATTCGCTGAGAACATACACCCGCCCTACACTATCATGCGACCAGAAACGCTAGATACCTAAATAGTATTGCGTTCAATCTGTTAAGTAGTTGTTTCCAAAAACTCTATGGAAAGCTCTATAATGACAACAATATAAATTATAAGTATCTTTAACTCCAAATATAGTTAGTACCGTCCATTTGATTTACAGAATTCACTTATAAATAGCCAGAATTGCACCACGGGAATAGCCATGATAGCCGGTCCATGAATGAAATTCATCAGATTGAAATACAGAAAAAAAACAACATATAGCTGTGATACATATCCCACGCATCTGTTAAAAGTAGATAAATTATAGCTAAGGGTTATTGCGTAGCGAAAGTTTTCGATGTTTATTCTACTTTCTTCACGAATGCGTATCGTCTGAAATGGAGCGGCAACAGGACTGGTTCTTTTTATTCTACTTTACGCAAGTAACCAATGCAATATTGCCTGAATTCCGCGACTATGATTAACTCGGTTATGATAAATACTACCTACTTTTTAATAACGCGTGTGCATTATAATGAATTGGATGCCGACATTATTCGAATGTTGTATGTACAAATACTTGCCATTACGAAACAATCTTATGACCTTTTATTCGTAAGGAACTTAATGTGGTAATTTTTGTTTACGGGTAATATAGGAGTGAATGCCGTTTGCTACACTGTTGGCGGAGTTGTAAATTTTATTTCATGAAATTGCGTGATTTTTATTAATGGTGTCAGATCAATTTGTCTTTCATGTGTAGATAAAACGTTTCAACGTATCCAAACAATAAATACATATTGTGTCGTATAATATTGTTACCGGTGTTTTTCTCTTACCGCGAACGTTCACATGTAATATAGGTAACGTATTTTTGTAACGTTTGGCTCGATTTTGAGCATAATATTACAATACTATTTTGAATTTGAAATGTTACATTACAAATGAATGCTCGTGGTGACAGAGTACTTTTAGAGTTCCGTTTACAAAGTAGATATGTCCAGTGAATTACTAAAATACAATACATGAACGTTGATTATTAAATCAAATCAAAATATATTTATTAATTCAGGTTAATTAAATTAACTTATGAACGTTAAAAATTACAAAATGTCAGCCATTTAACCTACTGCCAGTTTGCTCACATTAGGGTAGGGTCATGAGAAGAACTGGCAAGAAACTCCAGCCACCCTTTTTAATCGCCAGGTTATTAAATTTTTTGTAAGTTACCATTTTAAGTAGCATGCAAAGTGACGCAGGCAATTAATACACTTAACTCTATACCTACCTACCTACGTAGGTAAGTAATTAAGCTTTCTATGTAGTGACGAAAAAATAAAAAATGTAAATGTGTGCTCTACAGGCTCAATTTGCCTATTGCTACAAAAAGGTAAAGGCAACATGCACTGTGGTAAATGTTTCTATTATGAAAACTGTTATTATTTGTTATTGTATAAAGTAAGATTTAACTTAATTTACCACTTTATTTTAATTTATGCCTAAGTTTCTGTGTTTGTGTATGAGGCCGTTAAACTTAATTAATGTTAATAACTTTATAAGCATTCAAAATAAGGTAAGAAAATAAGTCTCGGACAACTCTACGTCAGTAGTTACAATATTATTTGGAATTTAGAAACAAAATGAAATCTAGTGTCAAGGCTAAGGAATATTCCAGTACCTTGATATCTATTGATGCGATAGTGTTACAACTTACGATATGAACATTGTTAAAACTGTTTTATAGTCTTTATGCAATCAAGTACGCTCTATTGGTCGTATAATTCATATGTTTATGATTAACGAGTGAGATTTTATTGGTTTTTGAGTAGAAAGAAATTGCTTTAGGTACCTATGCATGTTTAAAAATTAATCTCTCTTTGCCAGCGCCTATGTTCCCATCTAATTTTGATCCTGGGTCTTTTAAGCCGGGCGTGAAAAAGCATCTCACAGCCGCCATAGTGGGGGCCACCATACCAGTAGTTTGGCTTTTGGAATCGTGTCCGCCACTTCTGGATTCCACTGACTGCGTACCATCAGGCAGAGAGGAGTCACTTTGGTAGGCTAATAAAAAATCTCCATTGTCATTTTAAAATATATTAAGAATATATTTCTTATACCTACCAACTTGATGTATAGGTTAACACATAAATTATGTTATGCACCAGACAGCTGCTTATATACTTACTTATCATAATACTAGAGTATAAAGAGGTTGAAGCAATAACTTGTCGGCTTATTTGCATGGGTTTGAGTTGCTAGCAAATTGCGTCAGGCGCTGCGGCTTTATGTATCAAACTGGCAAATTACTCAAATGCCGATTTCACGTTTGGGTGATTGAACGTCAAAGCTACCGAAATACGCGGCTATCTGAGGTCTACTTTACACGATCGTATATCAAACTGTTACCATATGTTTTACCGACGCGTATAACGAGAGATAGATTAACTGTAAATCTCTAAATATTTAGTGGACTTTTAAATTCGAAAAACAACTTTAATACTGACCTATTCTTTACAATGGTCAAGCATACAACAACGGTTTATGTCAACTCTCTCGCTATAATCGAAAGCATATTGATACTTAGTCAAAAAGTGCTCTTAACGCAGTAAAAATTAAATAGGTAAGTGCATAGGTAAACAAAACTTTGCCATTGCATTTTATTGTTTTGGAAAAACAATCTACACTGTTTCTAACTTTAGTACGAGCTTAAGTTAACACTAAAAGGGATATCATCGTCTGCTAATATCACTTCCAGTTCAAAGCGTGACCTATTTTTACCTAAATGTAACGTTAACATTTGTTTCAAAGGATAGTCACAAACAAACCTCTTTCAAGCTTTGGAATGGCCGAAACATGCACTAGAATAACTACCTACTGTTTTTCAAAATTATGTCAAAATACTTACTGGTTTCGAAGAATATATCCTGTATTTACTTTAATAAATTAATGTTAAAGTATCACTGAAATTTTCACTTTATGCGATATTGATTTATACTGGAGTTGTCGAAGTTTAAAAAATAACAGCGTCGAATGAAACGCGTTGTCGGCTCACCGGTGAGCGGATAGGGTCATGCGCATGCTGCGCCGAAGTCGACGGTCGTGCGGACACTGCGAGAGCAGACTGTAGCACCCGCCGCACGCCCACCAACATGAAAGTGTGTTACATCAAATTAATATCACTTACATCGGATTGCTTTAACATTTACCTACTACACAAATCAAGCAGCGCTTTTTACGCCAAAGTTCTACACTCAAAAACGCCAGTCATTATCTGTGCTTCCATTTCAAAACTAGGCGCCGATATCATAACTCACGTCACCTGCCACTTAAAACAAATGACATCGAAACGCACACTTGTTGTGAACCGCCCTCTGTTTACAATTAAATTAATTGAACATAGAAGTTTAATTAAGTAGACCGGAGTGGGTCTTGAATAACAATGAACCACGTTGATGATGTGAACGCCCAATATTTACGACCCTAACAAATTACGTAGCTTTAATATTCATCACCGGCAGTCTCAAGAAACACGGGAAACATCAGAACTAGCAGCTACTAACTCTTTGTCGTCCTTCTGGCACTCAACTGACATGACACTTTTGTCTTTTCGTAATATATTTTCCACGAGTAGGTTACCTCGATAAGTGTGAATTACATAATCAAAAGGATCCAAATTCTTTTACTGTGTCTTGAATTAATTTCATGTCGAGAGGTTAACCGTTGCTGTAAGCTTTCTTGCGCTGTTTTGAATTTGTAAAAGCGGTGCCGGATATATTTCTGAATATTCGAAAAATGTTTTATTGACTTTCAGGAGTTACTTTTACGAAGGGAAGTTAATTGCCTGCGTTTTCATGGTCGCTACTAAATAAATTTATAATATTTTTAACTCACACGATTTTTACACATAACTATATTTATAAAACGGGTCTACTCGTGTTAGAAAATTATTATAAGTTTTATAAATATAGTTAAATTTATAATAGTATCTCTTATAACTATCTCAAAAATATACTCTAATTGTAATAGTTTAATATGTTTTTGACTATTACAGGCTAAACTGAAGACGCTTTCTCACGTAAAAATGAAACATCATCGTCATATTCTTGCATGCACCTAGAGCACCTAGAGTTGGCAAATGTAATTTCATGGTCTACTTTTCTCAAAATCAGAACAAAGTGCATAGGTAGTTAGGCACAATCTAGCGATCAAATTCACTTCAACAGCAATCAATCAACCAAATAAAGGCGCAGGAAAATATTCAACGCAGGATGAGCAGCAGTGTCTTGTGTAACGCCGGCACCACTGCGATTACCAATCCGGCTGTCATTATGAACTTTGGCAAGGCGTGATATCATTTAGGTGACCATAGTGGTATAGCCTAGACTCTAAATAAATAATTCATCATATCGGCCCGTTACTATCCCACTGCTTGCAGGAAAAACCTCTTCTCATACAGAGAATGCATGAGCATCAATGAATAATGGATCACCATGCTTGCTCAAGGCGATTTCAGACTTCCCAAAAGTCTTGGTTCCTGACAATGTTATCCTTCATCGTCAGTCAGTAATGTCTGGATAAACTTAGAAAGTACATGATTTGTAAAATCACATTGGTCGTCATCACTTGCCCGGATTCAAACACTTGACCTCGTGTTTATGAAGCACGTTCTTTCACCACTGCGCCATCACTGAGAATTAGGATTTCATAATAAATAGACATTTCATAATAAATTATAATAAGAACCTATCAAATTTAATAAATTTAAATGGGTTAGTTTTCTACGACATTATAGCGACATGTCATAAAAAACAGGTAGGTTTTCCAATTATTTTAAGCTAACCATTACTTTATTAAAGTAATCAATTACACCGTTCGTGAGTATCCAATTAAACTATCTAGTTTGACGGAGCGTAACAAACAATAGGCTTCAACATTAGTGAAACTCCATTAAAGCTTAAAGTAATTGAAATGGGGTTAAATATTTTATATAGGTATTTATACTCCCTAATATTAAATTACCTACAGTTAATGTTAAAATGCCAATAGAATTTCCACATGAGAATCTTATAGAGCTTTATTTAAACTAAGGAGATGCGTTATAATGTTTGACGCAAAGAAATTTTCCGTTTTCAGTTTTCATTGCCGGGCGTGGTACATACGTACAACACGACAACACCACACACACTCTTTAAAAATAAATGTCGTGTCCCGTTACATACACATTAAATTAAAACTTACACTAACAAAGAACATAAGACAAAATTTATCGTTTATCAAGGCACATAAAAACAGATAATTTTTAGGCAAAGGCCTTAGCGCTCGAAGATGAGAATTCAACGTTCATTTTAGCGTACCTACAGATTATATTCAAAACTACAATACAAAAAAAATTGATATCAAGTGAAAACACTTCAATATATATTTAAAATTATAGCTGATATGAGTTGCCAAAGGCATTTTCAGCAATTGCACGGACAGTGAACTCAAAAAGCAGCAATCAACTTTTTTCGGGACAATTTCTATTAGAACTAGTGAACTATGAAAACAAGTTGTAATTTAATATTCGTTTAAGAATTCTAACAATACATGGATGGTATCAAACAGACATAAACAAACACAGTAATGCATTTTCTTTTTTTATTTTTTTAGTTAGACACACAAATATCAAAACGTGTGCAGCTTTCTAACTTCTTAGATCACTGAGGAGAAATGCGTCATCAAAATATGACCAGGCGTGCATGTATTTTTAACCAACATCGTTCCAAAGATGAGCAATATCTCCTTCGTGATTTATGATTTACAGTTTTCCTGAACACGCCCTGGGTAACAACTTTCGCTCTTTTGTCAGGATGCACTCTATACATAGAAGTGTCTGACTAATCCCAATTTCAGTATAGTGGACTTATGACCTACGAAAGTAATATCTACTTGCTCGCGATCTTATGACGTTGTCAGATATGTAGATTTTATGCTTAACTCTTAATAATTATACTTATGCTTAACTATATGGCTTAGTTAAAGACCAAGTTTGAACTTGGAGGTACAGTTCAGAATGTTAGTTACATATCGACAATTTGGGTTCAAAACAGCGCGCTTTGCTTTGTGCTGTTAATTATAACAACTTTGTCTTAGAGCAATTTATAATTAGGTAGGTAGCCTACTTTAATCTCAAAGCTTAATTTGCTAATTGTTTGTAGCGTTGCTGACGCTTTTTAATTATTGATGCATGACCTCATATCATCTGTCCATGAAGACTCAATGGAGTTTGAAAGTTATGAAAACTTCTGACTTTCTGTAAGACCTAATTTTAAGTAATCAGACGGGCATAATAAATTTCTATCAAAATAGATTACCTACTATCTACCTATTACCTAATTATCAGTTTTGTTTTGAAAGCTAATGTAGAGCTCTATTGATACAGTAATTTTATTCATACTGGCCTACCAACGTGACTCTGCCTGAGGTCAGCAGCGGTGCAGACAGTGGAGTCCAGAAGTGGAAGACACTTTTCCAATAGTCATTATCTCAAACTGCTGGCATGGTGGCATCCATTACAGCGGTTTCGTGACATGCTTTTACCGGTCCCACTTCAAAGACCCAGGATCAAACTTAGAAGGACACCATGCCCTAGTAAGGAATTTAAATGTCTGCTCGCGGGACCTATGAAGTGAAACATTAGTACCATTGTGTTTTGTAGAAAGACAGAAGGAGGAAGGAAGATTTTTTGGTAGGGAACGAGCACACCTGTGTTTTTTTTAGGCATTAAACTGGACCAAGTTCTCAAAACCCCATCTAGAAATGACATGTCAGAAGACCCGACCAAGCCCACCGATAAGTTCTATATTCCTTAAGTACCTACCTGCATTTAATCTATCTCTGGATCATAATTATGCAATGGCCTAGTCTATTGCATTCGTAACAGGAAAACCATTTAAATATTTGCACAATCTCCGACCTCTGGATTGTGTAGTCACAGTACCCGCAAAACTCGTTTATCTGGAGGGCTTCTCGTCCCTTATTAATAAAGTTAAATTTGCTGACTATGTTGTACATCGGTGTATACGTGTAGGAGTAGCTGAGAAGAGGTGCTAAATAGTTTGCAATGAATGTTTAATGCGTGTAAGTGGCTGATAGTTAGCGACTCGAATTATGCAACCATTGCGTGGCGAGACACGGAAGACGGAGCACTCGGCCAATGGAGCAGCGAACGCAATGCAAGCACCTCAAATCTGGTGTGAACATACACGACGCGGGAAGTTGATTTTTAATAAAATATCTAATTAATTAACTGAGAAACGTTTACATGCATCCATCAATACAATTGATGTAATGCACTTTGTAAAAAGTCATGTTTCAGCTTTGTTTTGACGTGGATGAAAAACAAATATACAAAGGCACGCTTAAGTATAATGAACATTTATAAATAAATGCGGTTTACAATATATTCATATCTTTAAAATTTTAAACTTACCTACTTTTCGAATGACACTTGACAGATGATATAATCCATTTTCTTAATCATTCATGAGTCGCATATTATGCAGCTTCATCGACATACCTTGCAAGCTAAACTAGTTTTAACAAAACGTACATAAGGTCTGTATTTGACCGGAAGTATTTATTAATGATTGCATAAATTACGTCGTGTGAACACACTATGACTATGACACAATAGTAGATAAAAAAGTTCTACTTAAGTAAAAAGAGAAAATGTTTATTAAATTACAAATTATACGCTATTTACACTACCTATACAAATTAACAAATTCTTAATGCCTACTCAGTTGGGTAATGGCTACTCAAAAATGCCTTGCGAAATTTGTTTGGTGTAAATACCGCTCTAAGTACAATTTATTTTTGGGAAATATGCATATAATATTACATAATCATGCTTAGGTAACACCAACACAAAGTAAGTACAAAATACAACTACCTACCTTCATTACTTAGTAGCGTTTTACCTACTACGCAAGCTCTCGGAAGACTAGTTTCAGTTCAAGCGATTCTGATAAAAGGCAGATGCTTAATGAGCCCAAATTCAACAGCTGGCAAGTTTACCGCATAATATTAGTTACTGTTAGTCCACCGAACACGGAGGAATTTTCGGTCTATACTTTTAAAGACCAAATTTAGTGTCTATGCCGAAGATACGCGACCGAAGTTCCGCGGCTGATTTTACGTTCAGACGTATTCGGCTGATAAGACAGGCCAAACTCGGAAATTACGCGGCTGAAATTCAGTTACGCAATGCCTTCCCACCTTGTGTTGCCCTCTGTCCGCCGTGCATACCCAGAAACCAAAGCTAAATTTGGTCTCGTATGAGGAGATGAGTGATGGGCTTATCTAGTTACCTACATAAGTAATCTAATTAATATTTGAATTACAAGATAATTGAATTAAATCTAGTTACATAGTATTCAATGGCATTGTAATTAAAGTTACTTTGGATGTGAAATTAATCTATTACAATGTATTTAAATACAAAGTAATTTAATTACAATGTAACCTAATTACGTAGTATTAAATAACATTATAATTTTAACTTTGAACATGGACATGGACTTTAATTTTTCCTTTAATTGACTATGGTGATGTATGTTATTTTGACCTGAATGCAGATCTGCTCAATAAGTATGACCGACTTCTCAATAACTGCACTGCATTCGATTCATTTTTAATCTTCGTAAATATGATCATATTTCTTCCTATCGCTCAGACCTAAAATGGTTACCCATACGGCAGCGCCGAAATCAGCGCGCTCTTACTACCTTATTTTCTTTCTTACACTCTCCCACACTTCCCAGTTATTTATCTCCACAATTCCAACCTTTGTGTTCATTTCATGACAGAAATCTTCGCTCTTCTAATAATCTTCTTCTAAATTATGTATCTATACTTAAGTACATAATTAGGTACCGTATCGTACCTAATCGTAACAAGAAGAAACATAAATTGAATAATGAATTTAAACAAACTTCATGCCATAAAATTTTTAAGAGGCAAGCGCTTTAATAATGTCGCATCCTGGCGTAGATCTGTCTGGGACACTTGCGCGAAAGAAATTTGCGTGAATAGAAACTTACGCGATAGACTTGCGCGAATGGCCATTTGCTCGTAACTTTGCTGTTTCTAAACCTATTCCTTTCAAAATCGCTATCTGAGTGTCCAAGCGATGACCAAACACGAATCTTAAGTCAAATTTAATAAAAACAACCGCCATTTTGAATTATGCTGTTCAAAATGTCAGCTGCATATATTAAATTTTAATTATGAGCGTTTAGGCGTCATGCGACGTCGCAATTTTGTGTCATATTTAGTAGTTTTCTATTTTTATCATTTAATCGGAGTCATATTTCAAATGTATTATTTGCATATATTGTATATAGAACTGTAAACGCAATGATTTCTTACTTTTTATACAGCTTTTACCTAATTCTAGTATATAGACCACTTATTGGTCACCTTTTACCTCCACCCAAAGGGAGGATCCTTCGACCAGGCTAGGTGATCGTGCCTGGCGGGCTACTGCCTGATAGCTGGTAGTCGGGACTTGTATATACAGAGTGTATACGACGGTATGATATTAAATGCAATTACGTATAGTATGTTACATTATGAAGCGAGACAAAAAAAAATCAACTAAATATCTTCAATAGTTTAGACACAGGACTTCTTTTTTAATTTCTTTAATTCTAAACACTCTGTAAGTACGTCAAACGATCACTGACTTAAGTCATAATCCACGTCGAAGGATAAACGTTGCCGCTCATTACAGGTCAGTGAACTTGTATAAATGGTGTATTACTTTGTTACTACTAAAATATTATTTATTTTGTTAAAAAATTTTAAATTTTTGTTTTTTGTTAAATCATTTTTGTGATTAATTTGAAATTATTATACGGACTACTAACAAATGCCTTTTCATTTAATGTCAAACCGTCGTATACACTCTGTATAGTTAGTTGGTGTGAGAATGTTAATATCGCGATTTAGGCTTCTATACATCTTGCATGGGAGAGGTCTTTATTTGTTGACAGCGCCATCTTTGATTTCTATGCTGTAAACTCGTAGCCAGTCATCTTCACTTGGATTTTTCTCTGTGTGTTTTTTTGCCATTGGCCATTGGCCAGAGAGATGACGCCACAGTATTAACATAATCTGTGCTGTTTTATTAAACAGCTTTTATACTAATCCACAAACTATGTTCTTATCCAAATATTATTTTCGTTTTCTGTATTTTTTATGACCAAGTAAACATTAACAAAGAAATACGCCTATCCATCGTTTGAATCCTTAGAGCATTAAATCAACAGGAGTGGACACGCGCTCTATTTCCCTTGCGCAAAAGTCTGCCACTTTCGGCGGGGGACGGGGTAACGCGAGCAACGCACACTAATTACAATGTTAACTACTAATGCATTTTTAAATCGCGTCGTTATACACGCACACAAAAAAATTATTACACACTAGCTTAAACTAAACACACACAATCACATTCACACACAGGGACATCTATCAGTTTACGCTTCCTTAGCGTAAAACAGTTAGAGCTTGACTCTGTCGATATTTAGTATCGATGTTTAGGATTTCATATAAGTACGCGAAAGATTTAATTATTTTCATGATTATTATGTTTGCTTATTAAAATGAGCATTATCTTATATTATATAGAACAGTTTTAGGTAATAATAATCTGTTATAACTTGAAATAGATGAAAGTAAAGTAAATAGTTCATAAACATGAATTAACTAGAAGTAATTCTGTTAATTCATGTTTATGTCAATATTACAGGAAGAATAAAACAGTGTTTCTAACTAGCACACTTTTTTGTAATTATAATCAAAAAAGCCCGTCATACGGTCGGGCTAAATTTATTTGTTAAACATTGTTCGACAAACAAATCTGGTTATGCGGTCGGGCTCTCCTACTATGTTTACTAATGTTTATTCAATACTTCCGATCCCTGATAGTACGGAACCCTCGGCGCGCGAGTCCTACTGGCATTTAGCCGTTTTTTTTGAAGTTATACTTTTTTTGGCGCGATTGGGAAAAATGATGAAAGTGAATTTTTACGATGCGCGCGCACACCGACAGAAAAAAGCAACACCCTGAAGTTAGTTGCGAACCTTTTACACACTGAAGTTAGTTGCGGATCTTTGTGTGTCGTATCAGTACAAATAATCTGTGTGAATAAATAAAAAATATATTGGCGTTTATATCAATTCAAATATTTATGTATGTATGCGTTGTATTATTATTTGGTATTTTTGGATTGTTATTATTTTTTTTTTTTTTTTATATTAGCCTACCAAAGTGACTCCACTCTGCCTGATGGTAAGCAGTAAGTGGAATCCAGAAGTGGCGGACACCATTCCAAAAGCCAAACTACTGGTATGGTGGCCTCCACTATGGCGGCTTAGTGAGATGCTTTTTCACGCCCCGCTTAAAAGACCCAGGATCAAAATTAGATGGGAACACATGCGCTGGCAAAGAGTTCCAGGCTTTAATTGAGCGACAAAAGTATGAAGAGCTGAACCGTTTGGTTCGAGACCCTTTAGATTCCACTGTGAAAGGGTGGCACTTTAGTCCCGCACGTGTTGTTCTGGATAAAAAGGGAGTGGGTGGGATTAATTCAAAGAGCTCTTCAGAACACTCTCCATGGTAAAGGCGATAGAAGACGGCCATTGAGGCGATGTCTCTTCGCAGCTGTAAAGGCTCAAGGGTCTTAGTAGCCTCCGGGCTTCCGATGATACGGACTGCTCGCCGCTGCAACCTATCGAGTGCATCCAGTAAGTACTGTGCGGAGCCATCCCAAAGATGAGAGCAGTACTCCACGCAGGAACGAACCTGTGTCTTATAAAGAAGACAGAGCTGTTATGCCAAAGAAGTATAACTTCTTACGTGCGTACATGGGTACCCACTCTTTTTTTTTATTTTACTACTGCGCACAAGGATGTATGTTCAATAACCACCACCTGTTGAAATTTGTTCTAGTGTGGATTAAAGATTGTAATTAATTATTACGTGTCAATTTTACGTGTATTATTCCTAAGTATGTATGTATATTCAAACCAAATAATACTTTGAATTAATTGTCTGTTGCTATTAAATTTCGTTCCAACTAAGCAGAGCTTGTAATTGGAGGATTTTGTTCTGATTACATAATAACAAGACATTGACATGAGAATGTATGAGTAGATTTTTATTAGAGAGATATTTTATCTGTTCAGATAACAAAAAAACAACAGAATATATTTTAGAAAGTCTTTATTTAAGTAGGTATAATAAAATACTGAAAAACTGTGCAATTTAAATTAACCTTATAAATCTAGTTTAACTAATCCTAGGTAATGCAATAAGAGGAGGTAGCGCACAGCGAGTTTACTTGCTAAAAACTGAGCTCTCCGCCACTTGGCGGGTAGGGAGGAGGTAGCAGTGCTGGCAGCACAGAAGGCTTTGTCTTTTAAGCTGTTAGTCACATACTTGTACGCTTAGGAACCCACTTATATGGTTCCTACAATATTGGACCCAAGCGACTCGAGGCGCTGCTTCTTTTGAAAATCTAAAACAAACAAAAAAAAATAATTTAATACTGGAAAACCAATATCGATATTTGTGATTAAACTGTCTCATCTCTAATTATGTTAAAGTGTGACCAGTTTCTTAAAAATAAATACGCTTATTTTTGTAAGAAATGAGCAATTATCTTTCGGAATAAAGTGCACTAATCTTGTATATTTGGATTTATAATCTCATTTTACTTGTTCATTTAATATTATTTTGTGCTTTACTTGGTAAAAAAACATTGGTTTTAATTAAAAATAAATAAATATGGGAACGGTGACACAATAATGTACATCCAAAATGAAACTTATTAGATATGTCAACAAGGCGAGATATAAAAAAGGAAAGGTTAGTTTTTATGTTAATTCAACTTAAAATATTACCCCAGATTGGAGTATTGATGATAAGCCTGGCAACACTTGTTGATTAGCATTTTATTTGGTTAAATTGCTAATTTAATGCCTTATTTAATAATATTAGAACAAAATAATACTTACAGGTGGAATGTAATATTATCCTTTTGTAGACTTGATGTCGCTGAACGCTTTTTACACCAAAATACACTGCAATTCGGCATTTCTATTGAGACGCTATTACGCATGCACTGATACGTGACTTATGATGCGGAACGCGCGTCAACTAGTTTTATATAACGGGTATGACCGGTGGGCTGGTACCTTTGGCAGAGGGGTACGCCTGTCAGTGGCCTCTCCGGTTGGTTTAATGCTCTAAGTTTGAATCCCTTGAGCCTTTTAACACCTGCGTAAAGACGTCGTCATCACAGCAGCAGTTTTCTAATGACACGTAAGAAAATGAATTGTCACCCTTTCGCAATGGAATCCAAAGGGAAGGTATCTAACCATCCTGTTTAGCAGGTAGGTAGTTCAGGGTCGGATCTAGGCGGACCCGGCAAACTGAGACACTCATGCCGTGCGCTTAATACCTACCTACCTACTAGAAATATTTTGTTAACGAGAAAAGAAGAAGGGTAATTATACTGGCTTAGGGAACACCAGCCTCAAAATTGCACCAGTTTGATGCATTGTAAAATTCTAACTGACTGCTGACGTCTTGAAGTTATAGACGAAAACCATTTCATTGCCCCAGAAGAGATCTGGACAAGAGTTCTAAAAAGACAGTTATAGTGACGTGAAAGGCATTAAAAATCTACACAAAAACTAGCATTGTAGTCTTGGTGGATATTAGGACCAAAATATAGCCTATATATTATGTAGCTAATTTCAGATTGTAGGTACCAATAAGTTTGCGAAATATTT
The DNA here is from genome assembly GCA_963082885.1 of Parascotia fuliginaria. Taxonomy (NCBI): domain Eukaryota; kingdom Metazoa; phylum Arthropoda; class Insecta; order Lepidoptera; family Erebidae; genus Parascotia; species Parascotia fuliginaria. The sequence continues at coordinate 7,567,391 of OY720173.1, read as the reverse complement.
TAAGAATATTGGGCTAATTAAATTTTGAATAGGTACCTAACCACGCAATGTTTTAAATACTATCGGCCACATATAATACCCACGTTATGTAGGTAGGTAGCCTGTTTATACTATTAAATAAATCAAAAGAGTTTGTTTGTTTGTTTGAACGCGCTAATCTCTGGTACTACTAGTTAGATTTGAATAGTTCTTTTTGCATATGATAAAGCAGTTCTCCGGGAAGGTTATAGATAGACTATGTAACATCAAGCTACTGGCGACGGAGGCAGAGCAGTAAGCAAAGACGCGGGTGAATCCGCGCCGCGGCAAGCTGGTACAATTATATAAAGCGAAAGAGTGTTTGAACGCGCTAATCTCTAGTACTACCAGTGGATTTGAATAATTCTTTTTACGTATGATAGCCCAGTTCTTAAGGAAGGTTATATGATATGTATCATCACGCTACTGGCAACGGGAGCAGAGCAGTAACCAAGAGGCGGGAAGCTAGTGTATGTATAAAAAAGAGCATTCTGGTACAAATTTAAATAAATTAAGATTATTATCTCACGAGCTTAGCAAAAAAATTTCGTGAAAGTCATTAATAATAAAATATAAGTACTTAATCTAATAAATAAGTAGAGCGTAAGAAACCGTGTAGGTACACCAGTGCCCCAGGTGGTCCGCGGCCGACAACTACTGAGATTTGTTCATCACATTGTGCAAGAACTTCCATTCAATAATGTGCACGACGACAGACTGGTTTACGGCGTATCTTACATCATCAATAACCTGTATAATCTGATTACTTCGTCATTCATTCACGGCGTCATAAAGAGAAGCTACTTCTAGAGTAGGCACTATGCCGTAATGGGATAATGGATAAGGTATCGGTGCAGCTCTTAGGCACGAAGTTAGGGTTTCAAAATAAGACAGGTATCGATAGGCTTTTTCGAAGAGAATTCCACTGCTCTACCGAGTAGTTAGGTACAGCAATATTTTTTTAGAAAAGTTACTGTTGAGTTCTCCATGGTGCTGTCATCAGGTCCATTCACAGTTGTACCACAGACTTTATCCGTTCATTCCCGTAGACTCACACCAGTTGGTGTAACACTGTCAGCAGGAGCTAACGACAATAATGAATTAATGACATATTACCTCTACCTACCTTTCCTTCAACTTGGTAGCAGCGCGGGATCAGTGACAGTCAGCTGTACTTCTGGCGGTGACGGGATGTATTGAGGTATTATATACCAACATCACAGTCTTATTATTACTAAGTCAGCCGACTGATGTACTTGCGCGGGGCAACGATGAGGGGGACAAGGGGAAGCGAGCGGCAGGGTCGACGAGAGCAATCTCGCTTAGTTTGCGCTCTCTAATCTGAAGGGGTATCAGTGTAACGAGTTTAATAAAAGTATGTTTCCAACTACTCCGATGTATCGACAATAAATAACTTATATTTGCGCGGACGAGTATATACTAGTCGTAATACGTTTGGCGGATTGCAGGTTTTAAATTTTTTTTGATACGAAACAATGCGTTATTTTAATACCTATTAATTTTGTTTTATTTTCTCCATTAAAAATCGCAATGTTTTGATACCAATTATGCCAGCGCCACTTTGACAGTTGCCAACCCAATACAATTGAAAATATTAATTATGTAAAGTAGTACTTAAATAAAATTTGAGTAAGACTGATTTTTTAGTTATAAAATGTTAACAATGCTCATTTCATTATTTTAATAACTTAACCTAACTCCTTTGTTCGCAATTGTACTAACGCAACATCTATATTATACTGCTCATTTACGATGGTTAGCCTTATGTATGGTGCGGTCGCTTTTACGTAGCCTATACAATTTGGTAGGCTATTAGACGGAATACTAACATCTTCTAGTTTTTGATGTAACTTTCTAATTAGTCGTAATTTAAAGCTGAAATTAACAGGGTAGATAGTTGATGAACCATTTCAATTTGTTTACTGGATACCATGTTCCGTTGTTTTATAGGAACTGTGTATTTAATCACTTAAATACGGCCATTGAAATTTCATCAAATTTCCCTTATATCTCCTTAAATCAATATTTATAGAGGCATATATATATACTAATGTTGATTATTGATCATTAACTAAATCTTCAGTGGTAAAAGTATTATTTTATTTGTAAACCATGTACACAAGCACAATGTATCGATGTTTTATCGATTTACTGTTTTCCATCACTATTTTTTTGTAGGTATAATACAAGGAATTTATTGCTTAGCGCAGGGAACACAGTTTCTCGTAATTAGCGTGGCGGTCAAAGGGTTAATGAGTAAAGTATCACAATCCAAATTTACTGTGTTTATATAGGTTTACCATCGGTACATGAGACAGCTGCTTGTTTTATTCTAAGTGTACTAGTTTCCTTGCAAATTTGTTTTTCTGATTTTCGAAATCTTTTTTTTACGTTGTTGTTTGTTGAACTAACTTTTGATTAAACAAATTAAGGTCTATTAGTGGTATTTTTTCAAACTTCTGCGTCGTGCCGTTTTCGAGATCTCGATAATCCCAAAACGTTACCCCAGCAAAATCTTGAGTAACTTTAAAACCACAACACACACAAATTTTGCTATAGTCAAACAAATTATAATGCGACAAAAGCTACCTATTCGTGTAATTGGATCTGAGTAATTCGATAATTTAAAAAAAATACATTTTGCTGGGGTAAAGTTTCAAACGTTACCCCAGTAAAATCTGTTTTTCCGAATAACTTCAAAACTATAATGCAAACAAATTTTACTATAGGCAAACAAATTACTACTTACGACGCACTAATTATCTGTTATACTCTCACCTCTCAGCACAATTTTTATCAACATTTTGCTGGGGTAACGCACTCCTGATAGGGAATGAATTTTTGCCAGAATGACGCAGTCAAGGAAGGTAATGTTTCTCGAGCATATTTATGTAGGTATGTATCTAAAGGATATTTAAGTAGTTTTTGTTGTGACAACCCTAACCCTCGACTGAGTTTCTGTGCGTAGGTATACGCCTAGGCGGCATGTAATCAACAACAAAGGAGTCGGACTACTGGTAGGTGCATATTAATACTGTGCCAAGATACAACAAAACTTTAGCCAGCAGTGGCGTCATAGCTTTTAGAACTGCTGCGGCTGTGTGCTCCCTCAGGAATATAATAACAAAACAAAATTCTTCTTTACGTGTCATGTCGTAAGATATCGTGTTTTAATTTGTTTAATGAACTAGTTAATACTCACAATAATACCTTTGTTATCGTAATAATTTATGGGCAAAAAATATATGTATATTTACTTAAAATATTTGCAAATAATTACACTCAGAGAACAAAGTGATTATTGAGTTTAGCATGCCGAGCCTCAATAACAAACTAGGTAACTTACATGTTACTACAATTGAGGGAAAATATTTTTTAGTAACCAAGTGTAAGTATTTGAACGCAATTAGACTCAATATTTTGTAAATTATGTAAATTGGTTGCCTTACGCAACTAATTTTAACTGCAGCTGTTTTCTTTACTGAGATTGACCATAACGCACAAGCCACAGCACAGCTAAGTCTCACAGATTTATCGAACTACCATTACCCTTGAAGCTATTCCTTGGGCACGTACATGTTCTCTAGGTTCATATAGGTAAGAGAAGAAATAAAAGACATTGTTAATTGTCGCATAATTTTATATCTGTAGAAAAATTGTATGCCTCACTCTCATACATCATCTCACCTAAAATATAAATACATGAACTAATACATAAGTTCCCGCAAACAGCGTATATTCAGAAAATAACATTGGCTAATCGTGACTTTTAGCTAGCTTTATTAGATACTATCCTATATAAAATTTAATTAGAATAAGTATTATACAATACATTGCGTGTGATAGTTGACACAAGAATCCATATTACATGTTGTTCGTAATCATAATAATATGTCGATAGCATTCATTTAAGTCTAAGTTTACATATTTTACACATTTTAACAACCTACAGCTATCTATTTTTGCTATAATTTCAAAATACTCAATGGCAAATAACATAAAAGCAAAGATTACAACTATCATAAGTACGAAATATAAACTTATTACGTAAACAGCTGGCACAATGAAGATCTAGATGAGTTACACCACATTATAATTATACATTACCCTATTACGGTATAGTTCATACATGAAAATATGTACGTCACATAACCAACAATATACACAATAAATAAGATCATGGAATGTTTCCTTTTTTGTTCATCGGTGCCCTCCGCAAGGACAACGATCGGAATAGAAAGAGCACGATAAAAAAATAATGCGAACATTTTCGATACGTTAAATTATAGCAAAAATACTTGTTACTATATAGGCCACGAAACGATTCAATGTATGCGTGCGTACGTGCGCGTCGTTCGTCCTTGTCCCTTGTCTGCTACTCACGCGCGTCCACCGCACATCAGCTTGACGTCGCAAGCTCCAAAGTCGGCCGTGTCCGTCTAGAAATAAACAGTAAAATAATAATCATCGAGGTAATAGTAATAATAAGGTTATTATTAAATTTAAATTAAGAGGTGGGAGCAGGATATATAGCAGATAAAGGAGAGCAGATGCAGGCAAAAGATATGACGACAGCCACATAATATCTTAGTTGAGAAATATCAAAAAAAAAAAATATTTTGGTGTCAAGCAACAAAAATGCCACAATGATGGCCAACCGACTATAGGGGAGAAGCACCTTGAGACAAAGATTATTTACTATTTTTAAAAGGAAAACATACTAATTTGAGTATAGCTTAGCAAATTCGTAAGTTCACCCCCAAGGTTCGCGGGCGACATGAGACGGAGCGGCAGTTGAGACGGCGCGCCGTCGCTGTTAATGTTGATATTTATTGGGTGCGTTAATTTTATTATAATACCTCAGTACGCGCAAACCATGGGAGTATCGAACGAACTTGCCGAGCTATAGATGTATGTACATACCGGCTAGTGAGAATTCGCGTCGGCGTAGAGTGTTGTGGCGATATAAGTGGTAGGTACGAAGCCCTCCTCGCGCGTGCGATTGCGACGCACGCGAGTCCAGCCGTCGCCCGCGTCAGTCTCCAGCACCAGCAGCTGCTCGCCGCACTCCATCTTCATTGTAGAACCGCTACCGATACCTAAGTACCAATTTAGTTTTACATTAAGAGTCGTACGAAAATTATAGCTAAGTAATTATTATTCATTTTTTAGATCTTTTATGCTATTTACAGTAGAATGTTCACTATATTTTCAAGATAAATTTAGAATTTAACGACTTTGAAAAACACGCAATTGCTTGCCTACTTTACGCTCAAGCACGTGCATTTGGGGACTACTCACACTTATTCAGCTCTATTCAGCTTATGCCCATATAAAACAACGATTTTGTATGGAGACGCGTACGCAAGCGGAAAGCTGAACGGACGCGTACGCGTCTCCATACAAAATCGTTGTTTTATATCTAAGTAAGTAAGTATCTAAGAGGTGGATACTGTTATCATTAGGCCATCTCGACATAAAACTAAATCTTCAAATAAATTAAATTATGTTTTAAAAGAAGAACGCACAATATATTAAGAGTTTATGTAAATAAAATTTAAAAAAAATAAATCGAAATTCGTAAACACGAGGTAGTGGGTTCGAATCCGGGCAAGTACCAATGTGATTTTTCAAAATAAGTTATCTTGGACATTTCTGACTGACGGTGAAGGTAAACATCGTGAGGAAACCTGGAATTCAAGTCTGAAATTGCCAAGCCGGCTTGAGCAAGCGTGGTGATTAATGCTCATGGCTTCTCTATATGTAAAGAGGCATTTGCCCTGCAGTGGGACTATCAACAGGCTGGTATTATTATTATTATAATTATTTAAATACCACAAGAACGCAACGCGAGTGTCGCGTTCTGCCAGCGCAGGTTGCGTGCACGCTGAGCTCACGTGTTAAAACAATAGAGTATTTTTTTACTCTTTAGGAGAAAACTTAACAAATGAATAATAATTTTGTGACTTTTTAGTGGTTCATTATTCCCTATATTCCTATAGTGAGCTCAGCGTGTGCCCGGTACGCGTGGGAGGAACGCGGCGGAGCGCGTGCGCGCGCTCGGCTGACGCGTACGCTCAATGTGGAGTCAGCTTTAAACTCTCGTAGTAATATATACTATACGAAAAATCGGGCTCCTAGCGGAAAGAACATGTTACCTGTTACTGCTAGCTTATACCACCCCAGTACTGGCGATAGGGTTTTCGTCCCTCCATGGCCATAATAAACCTAGGTTACAGAAATCTAAGCAGCTCACCCTCAAAAGCATACAGCGCCTTGCAGTACCCGACGGGCTGTAAATCGGGCTCACAATAGTAGTAGTCGAAGTCGGACTCGTGGTCGTCGCCGTCGTGGTCGTGGTCGTGTCCGTTGGCGTGGTCGGCGTGCGCGGCGGCCAGCTCGCCGCCCAGCCCCGACTCGGGACTGCCGCCCGCCGCACGCACGCCCGCGCCGCCCGTGCCCGTGCCCGTACTCACTGATGATTCGGATGCAGACCGCGATAGGGATTCGCTGTTTGATCCGATGCTGTACAAATTATTATGAATTAATCGGATCGGATATAATCCATAGATTAATGACACTAAATAAATTCGCGGCAACTTTTTTAAAAAAGATCCTACATCATAATGCCAAAAGATAACTGTTTGAAGGGTTTTTACATTCTTGAAAGACTTGCAAGAATGTTAAAACTACAACAAAACGGTACTTTCAAGACTTACAAAGTCTTGAAAGTACCGTGTTGTTGTAGTTTTTTTTGTAGCCACAAATGTTCATTATAATTTTTAAATAAACATTGAAGTATCTTTATAATGAAATAAATGGAAATTATTGCTCAATCGGAAAGTTTTCAATGACCACGTGTCTAACAATGGTGTACAGTAAATATAAAGATTGTACTACTTTTTATGTGCTAAAAAATGAGATATCCTTATATTTTATTTACGATACGATACGATTGTTTGATCAAAACTACAAACTCATTCTTACCTAGTGGCTTGCGTGTGTCCCGTGGGCGCTTGTCCGTTAGTTCGAGCGGTCGTGTGTACCGGCGGCGCGCTCACCTGACTGTTGGCCTCCGCTAACAACTCCTCAAACTTGTTCAACTGCGCGCGCAATTTCTTTAATTTGTCGCAGCATTCGTTTAGTTGACCTGAAACAAAATAAAGAAAAAACATAATTTATGTATAATCGACCACCACCAAAATAAACGGATGCAAGCAACTTACAATGGTCTTACGTTCAACAATATATTTTACGGCTGTGACGATGACAATTAATTAGATCAGAATTACCTTTGTAGTTTTTCCAAGATCGTTAAGACTTATTTAGACATCATGATATGAGTAATATGATGTATAACATAACATATTTTTTAAAATTTATGTAATGATAAAAATCAGTAGAATTACCTTCAACAGTCATGGGATCTCCCAGCGCAGGGCTAGTTTCATATACTCCTTTCATTTTCATCAGTCCTTCCATAGCCGCTTGCTCCTGAGCAACCTGCAATATACAAAGCAACATTTGTCCATCATTACAAAGTAAAATAAATTAATCTATACTAACATAACTAACTACCAGTCGGATTTGAATAATCTTTATACATATATTTTTCCTTTTTAAATAAGCGTTTGATAGCCCAGTTCTTGGGAGCAGTAACCAAAGATGTAATTTAACGCGGGTAAAATTGAGCCGCGAAAACTAGTCTTTTAAATGCAAAAAGAATTATTCAAATTCGACTGGTAGTGCCAAAGATTAGCGCGTGCAAACAAACAAACTCTTCCGCTTTATGTAATAATAATAATGGTACATAAAATATATACTTTTTAATTTAAAATACATTGTGTGAAAATTCCGATCGGTTATGTATGACTAATTCACTGCCTAGAACTCTAAAATTGGATAAACACATAAGAAATTTTATTCACTAAACCAGTTATGCCAAACATCGTTAAGTAATTAAATGCCCACGCTCGATAATATATACACAATAACAAACTGGTGACCGGACTTGTAAATGCATATCAAAAGTTCATTCATTTTAAAAACTACTTTCACTAATGAACATTCGTAAGATACGTAAGATATTATCACAACATATAATATTGCTGTATACACATGGCACATTTAGAAGTCCAGTTACTCCACATTTTTCTTATTTGTTCTCCCTTCATAGTCGGCAATTGGTTGTGCTTTTTTTTGTTTTGCAGTGCTTAGACCACACATATAAGAGGGAGGTGAGTATGCTTGTTTGCCACCTATCTATAATATTAGAAGTTTGTTTGCGCTAATCTTTAGAACGGTAGTTCTAAAGATTAGCGCAATCGGATATCGCGATTTCGATAGCGATATCGAATAATCGGATTTAAAAAAAATTGTGCGAAGAGCGTAGTTCTCGAGGAAGGTTTATAGGCTATGTAACATCACGCTACTGGTGACGGAAGCAGAGCTGTAACCAAAGACGGGTTGAAACCGCGCCGCGAATAACTAGTTATAATCATATACAGGATACAACTCAGAACTCAGTTTACTTTTGAGGAATCCATTTCTATTTTATAAGAGCTGTTTAGGTGCTCGATATTATACAAGAAAAGTTTTAGAAAATATTAAAAATATTAACGACGATACGCACCTGCTTACTTAATTCCAGCACCTTAGCCTGTAGTTTCTTTTTCTTTTGGTTCGGTGGTAAGTCTGAATAATCCTCCTTTCCATCAGTAGACATGTTATTCTGGAATATAAACTAATAGTTTTAATACAATTCTCTATTTTAATTCGTATGTGCGCCAATGTCTACCTCACACCATGAGAACTGCTATCGAAAACACCAAATACCTGCTAAATTACCATAATATCAAATCTAAATACTTATACGCTTTTGAGATATTGCTAATACCTGTATACAAAACATTTACACGATACAACGCATGTCTCTTAATGCAAGTCAGTTAATTGATATTGTGGCAAATATTAAAAGTGCCGTAGTACCTGCCGTAGTAAATAGGTACCGATTACATTACAATAATTTTGCAAAGCAATTCTCATATCGTATCTAGGTAGTTTAAGTCGAGCTGGTCTGATTCCCGAGACAATTTTGGAACAATATCGATCGATACACATCATAATAAATTTAGGTATAGTCCATTCCAACTCTAATTTCGGACAATGTAAACAATCCTCCATATTGCCATTGTCTATGGTTTCATGAATTTACTAGTGATGGGAAAAAGGATGATAAAAATAAAATTGATGTCATCTCATCATACATAATTAAATAATAATTTCTCATTCTTTTTTTCTAACATTTTTAAATAATATTACGTTTACTAATACTCTATTTGTGTAATCGATTAATTCTATTTGATTTGTTATTTTTATTTCTCCAAATACTTGTATTTATGTTAAATATGGTATTGAATTTTATTATAACCGTTGACTTATAAACTTTAAGATAATAAGACAAACAATTTACCTAATGTATAAATAAATGTAATTTAAATTATTATTAATATTGACCTCTAATTACAACTATTTGACCACGTAGTGAAATGGAATACTGGGATACTTTTGAATATTTTCCTGCCTGATAAAAAATTGTGAAATATTGATACGGAATTTGTATGTATGTTACGATTTTATTATACTATATTACAATAAAACAAATGAACTCAGACTTGCGAGGGCAAATGACAAAATATTATGTACCTATGATATTTATTGGTTAAACTTATTTCTTCTAATACATTACAACATTGGTTTTCAAAGACAATATAGAGTACAGAGAAAATAAAACTGTTAATCATTTTGACGTCTTAATTCGACCGTAAAAAGTAATTCGTAATTTTATTAAATAAACTAGATTTGATTATTAATCATTAGTAGAAATAGTTGCAAAATGAAGTATATAGTGAACAGAATGTGTATAAACCCATGTGTCGTTGTATATGGAGTTTTTGATAGAAAAGTATTGAAAAGACTGTTTGTTTACATTGTCCGAAAATGGATTTGGTCGATACTATATAGATGAAATTCTACTGGAGTTCGTGTAGTAGGTAAGATAATTAATTTTACATGTGGATTACATCCACGATGAAAACGTGAGCGTCTTCCTAATCTTTTCATTTGTAGATTGAAAGTAATGATTTGACAATCTCTTATTCACCTAGAAAAACAAAGTTTTCATGAGAATCGCTTTGCAAAACAAGCGGTAATCGTGAATTAGAATCCGTGCATTACGTATTTTCGTAGTACCTACTTGAATTCAGTTACGCAATTGTACTCATTTTAAGCATATGCATTCGGTATTATCTAAATAGTGCCGTAGAGAGTGATATTGTTGTGCTCTGATGTCATTAAATAAATATTTTTGCTTACAACATTTGGTACTAATAACAAAAATATTTCTATCTATTATCTTATTTACCCATTTATCTACATAAGAGATCCCATGCTTCATTTTGATTTTTCGATAAGTATACGAAAAAAATGGTGACGTCACCATTATTTTTATACTTGAACATCCAATATTACTTCAAAACGATTAGTTTATACTGTTACACCTTAATTAAAACTAATCGCCAACCCATTATTTACAAAAAAATAAACAATCAACTAATTGGATATAACCTTGTAGACCACACTGCAAGTCACAAACAAATAAACTAAAACATTTATTAGTGAGCAGAAAACAATGAAAGCCGTGCAAGTTAGAAGAATCGAAACGAAACCAATCACGGTCCGTGTACCAGAAAACGCCTATTGGTCACACTCACACCGACTACTAGAACACATACCTACTAATTGACTAATTACAACATTACTTAGTTACTTTTTGACATACACTTCAATACAATTTTAATAATACATAATTAAATAGTAAAATTCAATCACGCTTCAAAGTTTATTGTCTTTCGGTGAGAGGATGGAGTTGCAAGAGAGGTTCAATATTTATTTGTATACATTTAGCATATTGATGTAATTAAATTTCACATTTAAAACATTGCTTTGCAGTTAACATCCAGTAGTAGCAATTTTTTCAACTTTTACTAAGTAACTTAAGTACTTTACACAAAAAGATTGGTAATATCACTAATCGGAGGATTTAAGGATACATTCTTCAATAGCTAGCATACAACCATACAACAAACAAACTATCGTTGCATTAACAAACGGTTGTTAGCGACCAATAAACACCCTCAAGCACACAGGCGAACCCAATGCGTCACGCAGAACTGACCTTGATCGAGTTGCAGGCCTCGACAATCTTCTGTAGCCAAAGCGTTAGCCGCGCGGACGGAAGGCAAACAAACAACATTAACATACATACGTAAACAATATAAACAATAGGTCGCCGGACTGCACCAAGCGATAGATCGCAACATAATATAAATGGATAGTGTAGTGTAAAACAAAAATTGTGATCTTAATTTTGCTGACATTGGTAATAAATGTGATAGGTATACAAACGCCAAGCACTGAAATATAGTACTTTATGTTGATAAAATCCTTTAAAAAACTACTATACTACTATTACTATCAAACAATTGACTATTGGTACATCAATATTTTAATATCAATTATAACACTGGTGATAATTTAAAGACTAGCATTACTATGCAAGGAATATCGGTGCTGAACAATACATACTACAGCAAATGGGATGGGAAAGTAGGTTGTGTCACAGAGACTGATGTATTGATGAAGTAGAAGTCAAAGAGTTTTTATTGCTTTATCGAGTAAGTATACGTCAACATGGTCTGAGGGTATTTTGTGATATTAAAACAGATACCGTTATTGAAAAAGTAACATAACATATTGTCGTCCAAAAAATAAAATGGCAAGTGAATTTATATTCTGTAACTACCATTAGGTAGTTTCGCAATTTCAGCTTGCCTTGACAAGTATCTTCACCCTGCAGAACACGCAGTAATAGCAACATTACGTAAGTAGTGTTGCAATTTGCGATCCTACTGCTGGGTAGGGGCTTCCAGTGCTTGAGAGGAATGAACTGTACTGGTGTGTAAAGGGTTTATGGTTCAAGCTACAAGTAATATGCCAGAGGTATTTATTGCTAATTGCTTCTGGTATATCTAAGATTTCAAGACTGAGGAGCGGCTAACAGTCAACATCAGGTGCCACAGTAATGCTTGCTCGTCGACTTGGGCAAATTAATATCATAAAGTAACGTTCGCGCAATCAAGATCGCTATGATCTGAAAACTAGTCAGTAGAAATACCAATAGTTTGATTGAAACTTGTATTGCGATTCTCACAATACAAGTTCGTTAGGCGTTCGCATACTCTGACATCTATTTGCTTTGGCCTCGGCAGTAGCACCGTTTTGAACGTGCGCTTCTCATCCTTGATATAGCCTCTTGAGGCTTCCTGGCACAAATCCAAACCCTGTATGTATTCGGCATAAGTACAAAGTCTGAAATTATGTCCTTAAATTAACAGTCTGTGATGTATTTCTGACCGAAAGAACAAGGGCGAGGCTCATATTCGACAATCAGTGATTATGGATCACAATAATACAAATTACCTACTACCACTTCTGCAGGGCAGATTCTGTTCTAATATTTGGTCAATCCCTTGTTGAAGGCTTTAATAATCTGGCTACATAGCTGACAAATAATTATCTATGTTTGATCCCTTAAATAGAGAGAGTAAATGAGACTATTCAGTTACATATGCTCCCAGCAGAGAGCAAATGAGACTGTTAAGTTGCATATGCTTCCTACGGGATCATAACAGCGGGAGCATATGGGAACAAGCTGCTACCGAAACCGATCTTTGTTTATTCATTGTTAAAAGATATACTTATTATAATTAAATACGAGTATATTTATTTATTCAAAAATATATTAATCCGGTTAACCATAACTTATTTATATTATTAACAAGAATTAGTATAACAACAACATTTAACAATGTTACGGATTAGAAAATTTAGCAATGTTACGGATTAGAAAATTAAAACAACACTATTATTTCTTAGGTATTTTAAAATGAAATGTCTGTTGGCATTTTGAGTCATAAAAACGTTTTATAAACAAATATTGTTATAAAACGGGTGTGATTAATAAATGCTTGGCAATGTTGTATCAATAGAACTAAAGCTGAGTGAGCCATGAGTCATGCTGGTATGACTTTCCCACCACCGCGGGACGACTTACTTTTTCCACACGAAAAGCCACCGGCCGCCGACAGCCAATATTATCAATTGGTTGTTATTTGTACCCATGTTAGGTGATCGAACAGGAATTGAAATATAAAAATATAATTAGTACCGCCACTTACACACACCTAAAGAAAAATATTAATAACTGGTCTGCACTCCTTATGGTTTCCTTATGCATACATTCACGAGCAATGAAAATAAACATAACTGATTATAATTATGCAACAACGTTGTTAAGAATACCTCGCGTTCGTATAAGGAATTTTAATTTATGATGAACTTTGATTTATAAATACAAAAATTTATTAAGTTAGATGTCATCTACTAATCTTGAAACAAATGAATCATATCAAACCGTCATCACACCGGCCGGTTTCTCCCAAGTAAAAGATACATTAACCACACAATAAGACCCTTTTAATAATGAGCAAATCTAGTCTTTATGAAATTTGTTTTAAATCCTTATTAAAATTAAATAATTGTAATTTATTACTGATTATAAAATAAATAATGTTAATTTCACTCTATACGCTTTATATTAATCAATTAAAATTTACGACCACTTTTTAATTATAATAAGGAAACAAAAGGTACCTTATGAATATTTTCCCCTCGTGACTGTACGATTTTATTACAAGTTTCATGAGTAAAAGCCAGTTGCATAAATGAATATACGATATAAAAAATAATTAATATAAGTAACTATGAATTTTATTATCGTAGTACAAACTTAACACACTATAGTTCGAATTGCATGCATGTACCTACTTAATAATTTTAATTTTATAACGATAAAAGCTGATATGAAGCCCATAACATTTATTCAAGCACAGCCCCATAACCTTAAAAATGCTATAAAATAAAATATTTGTAAAATATGTTCTAAAACTACGATAAAATACTACGAAATATTAAACAATACCAAAATAGATCTAACAAATATTTTAAAATCTGAAGGTTTACTACCTTAGTTCTGAATTCAGATTACCAGTTAAAGTAGTACCCACTTATAAAACCCATCATTATGTCATACATATCATGTAATAACATTATTACACATTAACACATAAATAACTACAGAGATAATATCAACGAAAAGTACTCAATACCCATCTAACACTCATATTATAAATCATTAAACAAAATATATTTCAAAACCGCGTATATTTCTCTCACCTTGTTCGAACTGAAGATAGATAGTAGGCCTCCGCGCTTTTTGATCTTGTTCCCTGAGACTGTTCCTCTCGCTGCTGTGAGATGATTGTGTGTATGATGGTGGGTGTTCGCCGAGTCTGTAGTATCGCCCCCTGTTGCGGTCTCAAATTGGAAATCTTCAGGTGGCACAAAGCCTGATTTATACCTGTCTATTACTAATTTTGTGTCCTGGAAGCAAGGAAGATCTCTTAAATTTTTGTTATTGTTATTAGACTTTTAATAGTAAAGGTCCTCAAAATTAGTAGTATCCTGCCAGTACTATAGCACTCTGGTGCGGTTACCAGCAAGGTGGTTTTTTTGTGTTGACCCTACTGTCGTCGCCTCGCCTTTTACGACACTCACAGAAAAAAAGCAACCTCGTTTCATAATGAGACTTAACTACAGGCTAGTTAAGGCTATAAAACCCTTACGCTTGTATAGATTAGGGCTGTGATAAGGTTTTTAACTCTTTATTTATAGAATGAGGCATAAGAATAAAAAGTCTTAGGGTTGCATTGCTTTATAATTGAATGTATGCCTCCATTATTGCAAACATCTATAGTTAAAGCTATTAACATTTCTGTTTTATTAGATTTAGAAAAATTTCGGGGTCAGTATTGATGTTGATATCGTCGGTATTACAAACATTTATTATGTTTAACTCGATTTGCTGTGTATTAGGTCAACATAATAATATATACGTCGTAGGTAGTTTATATATAATATCATTTTGTTATTGTAGTACTACTATATTATTATTCTCTAAGGATAATAAACATAGTAGACTCATGTTTTTCTCACATCCTACTATTTATAATATAAAATAATGTAGGTACAGCGTGGAAATAAAACACAATCATTTATGCCCTACGAGTATTGAAATATTACAATAATATAATGAATTAATTATGTAGAATAATCATTGTATGGTCATCGGAAGCAAAATGATGTCTCCTATCTACTGCTGCACATAAATCTCACCATTGTAATCATTTATTAGCACCTTAACAGATCTGGCATCATTAAACGCATCATTTACCCGACTTAGGCAGGTCGTCGGTATTTTAGTTGTATTCATTGCGTTTTAATAGTGATCGTCACTTCCAACGTTTTTGCTTTATCAGCAGTTCTGCGAGCAATAACTAATTGGCAAATAATTCACTTATTAATTCAATATTCAGACTTGTGTTAACATTGTACAAAAAGATCAAAATGTCAGATGTATGAGTCACCAATAAGCTGTATGTCACGTATTAAAGATCCGTAAGACCACATACTTACTAAATGTCCTTGCATCTTATCATCTGTCAGTACAGGGTCCGAAACTTTACAACATTATTCAGTCACATAAGCTAATAATAAATTATCCTCACCTCTTTTTCATTAATACTATTCGCCGCCTGCTCCATACCGTCGAGACATTTCATTATAATTGGAAACACCTTCCTTTCTACGTCCACAGAATTCAACATGAAGTTCTTTATATTTTTTATCCGTTTCTCGTCTAAATCCTGCAAAAATATATAAGTAAATATAACAGATATGTACAAAAAAAACTTTTAATCGGTAGCAACGCACATCAATAAAATTAAATATTAATGTTATATATCTATGTGGTGGAGACATAAATATTATTATATTAAGAACAAGGTGAATCGACGACTTTATAAGGGTGGCAACCGATAGATGCGGGCGGGTCGCGACCGCCAAGCAGGCGAATATTGGAAGAGGCCTATGTCCAGCAGTGGACTTCTTTCGGCTGATCAATATATATATTCAGATCATATCAATACGTATATTCAGAACCTATTTTGGCAATTCCAAGAGACAATATAGCTAATAAAAAGTTTACGAGAGTAGTGTAGAGTACTGGAGTAAAATTATATTATGTCGTACATTTCCCACAGACGAAAACATCAACAATTTGTTCATTATAAAGGATGTAGGCATAATATTAAACAAAAATAGTAACAAAATTGTATATTCGTCTCCGTTCGCCCTAGTTGGCTTTCCGCCAGCTGATACAAAGTGGTTGTTGCACTGTTCAGCACAACATTTACCCGAATTCTTCTAATTCAGAACTAACGGGAGAAAGTTTACGACGTTATTTTGCAGAACATTAAAACGTAACCGGACATCTTGTAATTTGAACACTTAAGTATTAAGTATGACTCAATTAATATAAGCTTATAAAATTTATAGTTTTCAAATTTGTCGATTATATTCAATAAAAGAAGTGATAAATTAAGAGAATGTTGTGTATTATTTATATACAGTTATTATCGTGTGTCAGTAAATCATTAGGCATGCAATTTATTAGCGGGCTCTATTCGTATTTGATTTATATTTTACTATTTGTATAACCATTCATTAACGCCGTATCTACTGAAAGAATTGTCATTTAATTTTGGTTGAAGAACTTGATTTTTTATTTTAAGCAGTATGCCTTGTAGATCTTTAGAAAGTGTGTGCAAGTTTTATCAATTTGCAAATATTTTACATATATATTTGAATAATAAATAGTAATTTTACATCCTTATGCGGACGTTTATTAATCTCCTAGGTAATTAACGACGCTCAACAAATGTTTTACCGACATGTATTATCATTTATCAAAAAAAGTATACGCTTGAAGGTATTACGCGATTTGTAGAATGATTATTAAGTAATATTTAGATTTCTTTTGACATTACACGAAAAAGTGCGATCCCCTTTTAACTCGAAGAGTTGTGAAGATATGATATTCAAAAAAGGCTTAAAAGACACGTATTTACGAGAGCTGTAAGGTGCAAAAAGAATTATTCGAGAAAGTCAAACACGAAAAAAGGTATGACCGAAATAGTAAAAATAAAATTATATTTTAACGAATTTTTTCGATTTTGGCGCGCGATCTATTGGAAGCGAAGAATGATATCAAAAATTTAAGAAAATTCCTTTGGACAATTTAGCCACTTACAATTTGAGCCTGAAACAAATCTATATAATAATAAAGACGATCAGGTTAAGGATTTTTCTCATCAAACTTCGATATGAAGAATTTAGAAATTTTTTTGTTCACAGGCGTTTTGTCGATGATACAAGTTGTAGTTTTATTTTGTACCCTTTTCTTTATGTCGAATTTCTCGTCGCTCAGCGTTGATTAATTTCCAATGTTCTCGATAGTCGAGAACGTCATGAAATCTGAATATTTTCTTATTTCCTGCATCTTCAATTATTTATGAATCCCCTTGTGATTATGATATTAATATTATTAATATTGCAATAACTTCATGTCATCTACCATCCTTGACAAAAACATGATGATAGGTACTCATAGTAGCATTACTAAACACTTACTGGTACTGAACCCATAATAAAGATCAGTAAGGAACTTATGTACGTACCTGTAACTGTTTGAAGACATGTGGGAGTCGTTGTTCGTAATGTTGTCGCTGTGCTTCGTTTGTCTTTCTTAGTTGATCCATATATTCTTTTTTTGCGTCTTCGCACGCTTGACTCCGTAGTTTCATATTCGCTTTTTGTTTTTCCACCTCGGCTCTACTGCAATACCAAATATCAATTATCAGAATAATACTTCTTTTACATTGCCTATAAGTATAGAAAATACATATTGTACCATTATAGTCTGGTAGTAGATCCACGCTGATTTCAGCATGAATTGGCCGGATCGTCCGGGGAAGTACTACCCTCTCATAGAAGATCGACTTAAGAGTAGTAGTATCCGTACTACTGCGTTTCGTTCGGTAAGTGAGAGCGCCGGAGGCCCAATTTCCCCCTTTCCTTTTTCCTCACCTCCCTCATTCCCTTCCTCTAACCCCATTCCCAGCCGCCATAGTGGAGGCCACCATACCAGCAGTTTAGGAGGATGGCTATTGGTATAGTGGCCACCACTTCTGGATTCCACTGACTGCTTACCATCAGGCGGGGTGGAGTCACTTTGGTAGGCTACAATATAGGAAAAAAAAAAAAAAAAAAAAAATATCGTAAAATCGGAATCGGAACAACTAATCGATAAGGGTTCAGAATTTATCACTCTCATTTTATTAACTGCTACGTTTCAATGACTACCAAACCTGTTGCTTTAATTTTTCGGCTATAAATATGCAAAAGTTAATTGTCCCCATTCTATCCTTCAAATAGAGAAATAATCGTAAAACATGATAAACAAAAGATAGCGATAGATAGAACTGTGGAAATATTTTAATATATGATTATAATTAATAGTAATTTAAATTCTAATACTCCAATAAAACAGACACCTAATATAAACGTTTAAAACAGTTTTATATATTTAAACAATGTTTTGTAAGTTTTAGAATGCAAACCACTATGTCTTGACAAATATTGGGGAAGGCCTATATCCAGCAATGGACGTCTTTCCACTGATATGATGTAATGTTGTAACAGCTGTACTAAAATCGCATTAGGATAAAGCTAAAACTTCAACTGCATCGCGACTCTAGTGATTTTCTAAAGACTAACAGAAGTTTGTGTTGCCAACTAGACTAGACTAAGTACTAAAGATTAAAAGTTATTAGCTATATTGCTAGCTATAATTCTAAATGTGCATGTTTATGAAGGTGATTAGACTTTTAACCTATCACGCTTGTCCAATGCCGGTTGACGGGTGAACAGTGAACCTACTCACTCGGCTCATGGGTGCTGCTGTTAACATTAAGGTTAATGGTACCAAACATCATCCTAAATTGACGTCCTGTTCTTACGCCAATTTTCCAACCTGAGCCATCTGTATACTGTGACAGTTCGCATGCCCTAAGATAGCTTTCGCCTACTAGTAGTAGTAGTAGTAGCTATTTATAAAAGTAACCTTTTCCCATAATCGACTTGTACGATATGCTCGGGATGATTAGCAGCTGATACATTATACGTTTTGCTCTTTTTGGGGCATTGGAAGAAGGAAGTGCAAGATCGCGATAAGTGGAAGGGATAGAAGGCCTTTGCTGAGTAGTGAGACAAAAATAGCAAATAAATAATTATAATAATAATAATTCTAAAGACGTGATATAAAAATCGTAATGTGTAAAGTGTTGTAAATAAAGGGTTTGCTCACATTAAGATGGAAAGTAAATACCACTGAGTGATATTTAACACAATCAGGTAATAATATTATTCGTTAATATAAAAAAAAATCTTAAACTAATTATATAATTATAAAGAACACTTGTGTTACGTTAGATAACTATATTATACAATTTTGAAGTGATTTGTACTCCTCTGATTTGCCGGGTTATGATATTGTTAGATTATTCTTAATATCACGTGAAAAAATTGAGCATAATTAAACAAATAAAACAACCTGGCAATTCTACACTGTTTCAAAATATATTTAAGTCCATGTTTATAATGTATGCACATACAACTGGCTGAATGATGTAAAACTGCTTGTTTATTCGAATCATTTGATTGAGACAAATATTTTGCGTGACCTATATAAATATTGAAATTTTGTGTTCATCTTACAAATTCAAACTTGCTTCCCTAAGTACAAGCCATTAAATTAAAATTTAAAAAAATCCGACACAGTGTATAGTATTCTACTAGTCAAGCACTTTCATTTGTTTCTTTTGTACAGATTACATAAATTATGTAATATGCCATTTTGTGGCGGCGGCCATTATTGACCGACCGAAACGCACAGCACACCGCACACACACGTCAAACTTATAGCACCCCGTCGTTTTTGAGTCGGAGGTTAAAAATAAGGAGCAATTTACCAGCTTATATAAACTATAGCTTTAGTATAAATACAGCTCTTTACAAAAAAAAGATATAAATGACACACATAATATATTACATACAACCATATAGTCTACTGTAAGTTATTGTCTAGGCCACAAAGAATTGAACGTTTGCCAATCATTGTCTATGAGGTCAATAGTAGAATAGATTTAACTACAGCCAGTGCTACAAGATATACCTATGTAATACGCTTGAATAAATAGAAGATTTATTGTAATGCACGAAAAGTTACAGAAAGTTACAGTTAATAACATAGTAACATAATAACATAGTGACACGAAAAGACTAAATTGCATAACAAGTGGTGGTTGTACCAAGTGTCTAGTCGCTAGCTCAGCTAATTGCCAGACACGGACACAGACACGCACTCAAAAGTATCTATTCGAACTGGAAGATTATCATCGTACTTAAACACTCGAACTATTGTAAAATAATAATTGCAGTCATAATAATATATGTAAATTATGTAAAATACATCCCTGTGTACTTTATAATATCGTATTAAATTTTTATGTAATGGTTGATTGTTATGGTTGATAACGAATGTGCTTTTTTTTTTCAAAAAATTAACAAAAATTGTTTATTATGTTGTTTGTGATGTATGATTGATGACATACAATACATTGTATGTACATTCTTTTTATTCACCATTTATTCAGCTGGTATAGTGGGTCAAGAGATCATTATTGGAGAGTTGTTCTATTAGATAATCACCTCAAATTAAGGTCGGCGTCAGCCTTTTGGAAGGTCTCAAGAGCTCGCTCCGACTCCCTGGCCGCTCGTTCATACGCTCTCCTGGCCCGTTCTAGGGATCCTACCGAAGAATGTAGTACTCCCATTTGTTTCGCGCCTTCATTTAAATGTTGCTGTAAATTAAAAAACAACATTAAATTGTAAATGATACATGTCCTCTCAACTTGCTACGGTTTTCATTACTACTTAAGTAGGTATTAACACAAGCGTTAATATGTTATCACCGCTTGTGTTTATACCTACTTAAGTAGTTATGAAAAATATGGCAAGCAATGTAAATGACGCAAAAGTCCTAAAAACCTACTACTTACTGCTTAAACAGCAGTTTGATATTGAATTTATAACTTATACAAAGGAAAAAGCCGTTACATTTGTATAATTTGGAACTTTGGATACAACAACGTAGCTAGGATTCAAAATTAATCGACCCGTTAATGTTCGATTCCGAATTTTAAGCGACTCGATGTCATGGTTATTTTTAGAACGCTGAATACCCTACGTTTAAGGTATGGTCATAACACACCATATGGCACCTCAAAAATCCTTTTTATGTGTACTGAACAGTAATCGATTAAACAAGATATATTTTGTCGATATGGATATCCGAGTTATAGTACTTGTTTAATTTAAACTGTGATCAGTTGATATTGATTCAAAATTAACTTCACCTTTAGGTAGCGTTATAAGGTAAATATTGTATTTTAACCGACTTCAAAAATGGAGGAGGTTTGTCAATTCGACCGTATATATAAATATATATTGTTTTTGTGTGTTCGCGTATAACTGCGTCGTTTATGAACTGATTAAGATGATTATTTTTTTGTTGAAAAGGAGATATCCCAAGGGTGGTACCATGATAAATAAACCAGGAGCTGATGATGGCATCCTAGAGAAATCGAAGGGAACTTTCAAAAATCGTACTGCCGACTAGTGCATTTGTTATGTTTTTCATTAAGTATTTTAAGGCACTACTATTTAGTGAAGGTTTGGAGTCGATCTGATGATGGAGCACAAAGACAGTGGAGGGAACTCCTCAACAATTTACAGCAATTACTTGGTGTTTGGACTTAATTAATTTCTAATAATAAGAACTTTGCACCCATATGGATTATAAGTGACATTACAGCTGACCGTAGACAGTCGAGGGAATTCCTCAACAGCAGTCATGTCGGGATTACTTCATACGGTTCAATATGCACAAATTTTTATTGTGTACAAAAATAATACCTAAGTAAGATTTAGGTCTACCCATCACTGAAATTGTAAAATAAAATAATTTTTTAAAAAAAAGAAAACCGACTTCAATCAGGAAGGAAACTAAAAAGTAAAAAATAATTTACATAGCACAAGGTAATTCGTGTTTTGATTTAGTTAATCAGAAATAATTGCATAAGTATTTTATAATTTTGAAGTTGGTGCCAAGTAAAATACTCAATAACTAAGTAAATACCATAAGAACCTTACTACAATAGCAAATTAAGATTGATAATACCTATAGGTACCTAGTTATTGTTTTACTTGGCACCAACTTCAAAATAAAAAAATACTTATTTAATTGTTTCTGATTAACTAAATCAAAATACGAATTACTATGTAAATTTATTTTTTACTTTTAGTTGCCTTCCTTATTGAAGTCGGTTTTCTTTTTGTTAAAAATTATTTTATTCCTCAACGTGATAAGGTAATTTCCAGAATAAATGTAGTCTTTTTAGAATTTGCACAGTCGTGCATCGCATAAAATTGTACATTACAAACTTCTTTAATACATTGCAAAGCGGTGTTCATGCTGTGAAGCTTACCGAGAAAGGGTATGTAACTTACATAACGTAACACGGAGGAAATTTGTGTTCACAATAATAAATAAATACGTTGGAAAATTCAATCCTCACCTTCCTTTCTTCTCGCAACTCTTTTGCGAGTAGATGCAGCTCTCTGACTACATTTGACTGTAGGTTTTCTGCGACTACTTCTCGTTGTCCCGCAAAATCGTTCAACTCTTGAAGTAACTGTTTAAATGCTTTACATGGTGTATATCTAAAAATAAATTATGATACTTATTGTAACACGGATGTTCTTTTCCTCTATGCATACTTAGTCTTCTTGATACAGTTACGGTAAAACCTGGTGCAAAGTGGTATATTCTAATTATCTACTTCAAACAATTCTATGCTTTTAAAAATGAAATCTTTGATCGAGGGAAGTACTATAACTGTACTAATAACTTTGTCTTTTGAAAGAATTTAGAATTCCGTTCGCTATGCAAGTTTTAACAGTTTAATCTTTTAAACGAATCCGAAGTTCCGTTCACTCAACTAAAATACTGGTGGACTTTAGAGGTACGGATTACTAGGCTTCCATAAATTTTATAGAAGACACCCAAGTTTGTCAAGATGGGCCAAAACCTACAGAGAGAAACATCGCGCTCTATCGTGACACATTTACCGACTTGTATAATATTTTTGTGTGAGTGTAACAATGAAAAAAAGGCGGAAGAAAAAGAATAAAGGAAATCCAGAAAAGTAAATGTATTGACCAATACAAAAAAGCTTCCGACAAAATTACCTAGGAACTTACTTATACTATGTATAAAATCATCAATCAGTAATAATAAATTATCTAAGCTACATAAACCTACATATTCAACCAACCAGCCTTCGTTTCAAACATGTTTCGTTAAGAAAATGAGCACTTTTTTAATTCAAAGTCCACCTTTGCCTGACAGAGGTAAATTAATTTTATAATAAAGACCGGTTGACATAGAATAAATTGACACCAATATGGTCGAGTAGTAATAAAGCCTTTGACCTGCATTCTTAGTCTTACGATCTGATATTTCAAAAAAAAAACTTTGTCTACAAAATCAAAACCGGTTGCTCGGATACGTCCTTGATTGACTATTTAAATGAGAATCAGAATGAGATTAAACTCCTATACTTGATCTGTGTGAATGTGGACTCCAGTTTAAAATCTGTCTCCACCCCTTAAGTCTTAAGGAACCCCTCAAGACTCAAGGGGTTGTGACAGATTCTACGTCTCCAATGCGCGTATTGAGACTGACGATAATAATTATGGTGATGAAAATAATAGCTCTAAGTCAATCTTTTCGGAATTATGGACGGTCTTGCAGTGGTGCAGTGCAGATACGGCTGCTGCCAACGAAGAGAGTTAATGGCGCCAATAATATTATATAATATTATATAATATTTATATATTATAGTTTCAAACGAATATAAGCCTTAGTACCAACTATAATAATAAGATTTATATCTGCAAGTTCTTATATCAATCGTGTTAGTATTAATTGCCTATTGTTTAGTACTAATTGATCGATATTGCAGTTTTGGCGCCTAGGAATAGGATGTTCTTTCAACAGTGTATTTACATAGTATAAAATCTGTCAAAACTTTTTAATTATAAATTGTCGGTCCAACAATCAAGAGTATCTAGAATTGTAACGATATTAGCAGATTAAGGGAAATCTTTTAATAGTAATAGTAGGTAGGTATTATAGGTGTTCACTGTGTTATATGGGTGGTGTTAAAGTGTGGAAGTCAATATAATCTGGTCATCGCACACCTAACTGGTATTTATATACGAATCCCACGCTTTCATGTAATATCTGTTTAAATAATTAAGTATTTTATTATAAAATGTAATATTACTCACTGGTATTCATCTTCTTCTTTTCTTTTTGGTTGATAATTTTTGACGAGCCTCCTAAAAACACATCAAATTTTAGCAATTTATTTAAAAAAAGGCTTAAGACTACCCATAGAAATGTCAGATAAACTACCTACAGCCACTTGGACACTTATTATTCAGCATTCATTCAGTATTATTTTTCACACAGTATTACAGCAATTTTAATAGAAACACATTACAATGTTGAAAAACTATAATGTGGCCATTCACATTAGCATAATGTTATGCACTGCCACATCAATATTATAAAAATAAATAGGTATGAGACAATACTACGCATACTAAATACTTGTTAATGATGAAATTAAATTAATCGCTAAGTTGAAACATCATGCATATCTGCATCAATGGCATCACCATATATGTTGGTTGACTGGTAGAGAATGAAAGTGGCATTAAGTCCGATTTTGTACATTAATCTTGTTCAAGAATTGCAAAGTAAATAAATACATAAATAAATTATGTATTGTGTATGGAAAAGAAACGCATCCGAAAATGAAATTAGAGCATGTGATTGTTATAATTACACACCAAAACGCAACAATGCAGTCGGTTACTTCGTCTATTATTTCAGGAATCACTAGTACACCACGATTTCGTATTCGGAAGGGTTTACTTTGCACTCCGTAAAATTTGATAATCACCTGAGTTTTGTTGCATATTCTAATTCAATAGCACATCTCTCCTTAACGAAGTTTCCATATTTATCTAAAAAATCAATTCCTTTATGTGTATGGGCGGCTAAGTTATCATACTGATCCTGTGAACAAAGAAAAACGTACATTAATACCTCCATCAATAAGAACAAAACGTTACATTTCAAAATTTAGTCATAATTATTTTACATTTATTTCATAGTCTTTATTGTGTATTGCAGTACAATGGAGTATTACCTAATCAAGCCTGAGGAAACGGGTGCCGATAGTAGTCTATACCAGCGGGAAACTGGTGAGCAAAATTGATAATAATACACGGTCATCATAAATAAATTGCATTTACAAATTTTAGTTGATTATTCATACATAAAACAATATTATAGTAGCATTATCACTACATAGTATAAAACAAAGTCGCTTCTCGCTGTCTGTCCCTATGTATGCTTAGATCTTTAACACTACGCAACGGATTTGGATACGGTTTTTTTTAATAGATAGAGTGATTCAAGAGGAAGGTTTATATGTATAATACGTGCAAAATGCAGGGACATAGCGGTTGCGGCGGTATATCCCGGCTGGCAGCCGCCGGCCTCTAAAGAAAACATGTTTGTATTGTCTAATGACAAAAAAGCTGTGAACGTTGTTTGAAAAGACATTCTGTATACCTATTTAGTATCAACATAATAACTGTGCGAAACCGGGGCGAGTCGCTAGTATTACATAAATTGTTCAAACACGGGGCGAATTATCGAACGTTCACGATTTATAAATTGGTACCTATATATTTTGTTAAAGGCCTTCTCATTCCCACCGACAGTGATCCGAGGTCGGGAATATTGAACTGGGAACTGCAATCGCGTGTTGATGTGCATGCGATTGCAGTTTCCAGCCGCCCTTGACTCGTCCATGACGTGAACAGAGTGCAACGACACAGCTCTCACTCTAACCATTAAGTGAAGCATACCTGCATACCTCATTAAAACATATTAAACGTTATAATATCAACTCCAATAAAATAGCAACGTTCAAAAAATAACGGACGTGATAATGTTCGGTCGTACAATAACATT
This sequence comes from Parascotia fuliginaria, assembly GCA_963082885.1. Taxonomy (NCBI): domain Eukaryota; kingdom Metazoa; phylum Arthropoda; class Insecta; order Lepidoptera; family Erebidae; genus Parascotia; species Parascotia fuliginaria. The sequence goes on along the minus strand of OY720173.1, from coordinate 7,541,038 downwards.
AATTAAACGCGTGGCGACACTACTTGACTGGAACAAACATTTTGTAGCCACGCTTAACATGAAATGCGAATAGATTATTTTTAGACATGACTCTGTGGCACAACCATTTGTAGGCAAAAAAGGTTCTCCAAACATGGAGCCGAGATAGCAGTCTTTTAATCTATGGAGAGCTGAATTGCTGATAGATAATAATAAAATATAAAGTGGGACATTAATGAAGTAATAGACGAGGAACATCGTATTGTACGTTACTTTATACCGCGTACTGGACATAATAGATCTAAATTAATGCACCACAATAGAGTTTATGTTCATCATTGTAACCAACCATTTTCTTAAAGTGTATGATGGACATATATTCTCAGCATTTAAAATTACCGTTTTCATTTTTCTGCAAGTTAATGCTAAAATGCTCTTAATTTTTGTGATTTTGTGATTAATGCCGTAATAAAAGTAGAATAATATTATTATACTTAACTACAGTTAAGTACCTACCTACACTTAATACTTTTGATCTGCTTTATAAATAACTAAATAAATTGATAATAATGAGATAGTATCCGATCTATTTTTAAGTTTTATCTCTATAAAAAACGTTTTTGCAACTTAACAAAATTGAGGATATATTGCTATTTACAAAAATTTACTTACATTAACAATACTATGGATTAGGTACTAAAAGTTGATTACTAGGTGTTAGGTTAATAGACAAAAACATTGGGTATACAACAGGGGTTAGTGCGTAGCGAATACGCACTAAGTGGATTTTCCTCATAAATCTTAGATTAAGGGCATTAAACAATGTTAAATCACAGAGTTGATTATAGTATCAAGCATAGACAAAGCTGTACTCTTAACGATAAGCCTACGGAGAGATAGAATGTACCGTTGTACAAGGCTTTTACACACATTTGCCTTTGTAATATTCAATAGTATTAATGAATGATCATTTGCTAAGAATGACGTATTAAATTTAAATCCTAGGTATCTTATCCATCAGCCATGAACTCATTGAGTAAAATTGATTGAGGCGATATCTTATCAATAATTTTATCTGTCACTTCACAGTTATTATGTAATAATATGTGTTGATATTATACGTGTCGTGTACATATAATGAAGGATTACAAAAAATTACAATGGTTGTGTGGTGGATCAGTTCGTTAACCCTGATGGTGGAGCAACATCGCACGATACTGCGAGAGAGCCGTGTGGACGTGGGAGAACTGGATCTGTGACAAGTTATTCAAGAAGGTTCAGTGCGAAATTGTACGCTTTACTCTTTACCATGTGCAATTATTTTACGCATTATTACTAACAGCTTTTGGATTTGTTTACTTAATTAGTGCAATAAGTACTGATCGTCTTGTTTGAGCTTATTTATATCAAGATTATAATGTAGTGTACACAGGAACCAAGTAACTTGTCCATTCGCTATAGCGCTACTAAGTTATGGATTATTATCTTATGTGAAACAAACCTGGATATAACGTGTCCTTTTAACAACGGAGGATTCGAAGCCTAAAATGTAAAGAGAAAGAGACAGTTAATAGGGCGAGAAATATCAATCATATGCCTATTTTAGCAATAGTTATTAGATAGCAATTACTTAAATAAAGTCAATCTATCCATAAGACGACACACTTATCTTGGATAAGTACAACTGTCTAGCTAAAAACTTCAATAAGCTAAACATCTTGGTCTAGTTACAAGTGACAAATTATTTACAATGACATACAAGATACCCATTGTGGTTCAAAAAGACGGTTTGTGGGCGGCGCCCGGCCAAGGAATGCGCACACGCAACGCAACGTTCAGACTATGATCGCAGTCATCAGTATGCCGAGCAGAATCGCCGCGGTTACCGACACATGTACTGGCAACCTTGGCTAATTACTATGACTTGAATTCATATTTGAATATCAAATAAATATGTGACAATATGCCATGTCTACATTACACACCTATCATGTATGCTAACATACGTTATCAAAAGGGACTCTTGGACGTTGAAAGCAAAACTACATCGAAAGTTTAAAGTAATTATTACTATATTACCTACCTATATTTTAATTTCTGACTTTTAGTTATCGGTTATAAAATTGTATATACATACCTAGTCCTTAGTAAGCTCTCGACCTATTTGCTTAAACAAGTTCTGTTCCGTTCTTTAATAAATTGATGTAGATTGAACGTAATATAAAATACAAATCACAAGATTGTTTTGTGTGAATTGCTATTGTCATGTGTGACATATTTGGCAGCCGAGGCGAGTGTCACTGAACCTGTCGCGTTCGTGCATAGTGTGGTGTGTTTACCACCAGCCAACACCGTCAATGTCTACTCAGTAATTGGCACGACTCGTCGTTTCAGCCATTCGAATACTGTCATAATTATGTACCTACGTATTGCAAATACATATACACACTGTTTAGTCGATGTAGCCTAACCGAACCAGCTATGTAACTTAAAAATTCGGCTTACCTCATTGTATAAATTAGAAATTTGAAAAAGTTACTCATATCAATTTTGGAGAGTTGATGCCTACACGACTGACAAATTATAATGAACGCAAAAACCGGCCAAAACGATTTTCTCTAAACGACATAATCGTTTAAAATTTATCAATAATTTTATGGCTTATCTAGTTAGCGTCCAATCGTTATATTATTAACAATATAATTACAATGCTAACGGGTATAGCAAATGACCTTGCGCTCTAGGTATCTGAACGTCTCACCTGAATGGCAATGTCACACACACCTCTGCAAGTGTAGGTATCATATAACGCAAACGATTTACGAGATTTGATCTCGTATATCATTTACTGACTTGTGAAGAGTGCAAGCAAGCCTTGCGAGCGCATACATATTGTCATGTGTTATACACGCATGTTTATTGATGCAGGGAGTCACTGATTGTAACCTTTCTCATGCATTTTGCACAATACTGATTTCCGTTTATGTCTCGCACATCAGTGTTTATTGGAACTGCGGCTGGTGGAGTCATCACGAGTTCCGGTACAAGCGAATATCGTCGTTCAACGAAAGCAATGTTTGATCGAGTGGCTGGTGACTCATTTTAGAGGAACGCCCTGGCCCCGTCCTTTGCTGATTAGCACTCATTACTCATCGTTTGTTAATCAGACAACAATGCCCACTCGACTATAGATAAGATTACGTGACATAAATCAATAATAAACATAGGCGCGTACTATTTTCTCTACGATTTTTACTTAACTAATGATTAATCAACCATTAGTATGAAGTAAAGCTTCTTAATGAACACAATCGAGATTTCACAATTATTTATGATATTCTCTAAGTTGCCGTTTTTTAGGTAGGTAATGAATCACAAATGAAATTTAAAATTTTTTGTTATTGAATCAGCGTGTAGAAATCGTGCTCCTTAAAGAAATGTAGGAGGATCCGGCCGTTCATTTCAGATTTATGAAACTGAAATAACAGATTAAATCAGTTTTTATTCCAAATTACATCTTTAACTATACTACGTGCAATGGTTGTCTTAAAAGAACTGAATAGCGCGGAAAGCTAGTACTATTATATAAAGTGGAAGAGTTTGTTTGTTTGTTTGAACGCACTAATCTCTGGAACTGTCAGTCGGATTTGAAAAAATATTTTTGCGTATGATAGCCCAGTTCTTGAGGAAGGCTACTGGCTATGTAACATCTAGCTACTGGCGACGGGAGCAGATCAGTAACCAAAGACGCGGGTGAAACCGCGTTGCGGGAAGCTAGTAACTAAATAAAGCTTGATTTGGAAGCAATGATATCTTTAGTCGTATGATGTAAGATATAGTACCTATTCGTAAGATATAAGTATTTACACTGGTAACTAAATTACGACGTATTATAAATATAATAAGGCAGCAAAGCAATTTGAAATAGAAATGACAAAAAAGGTAAGTATCTATTTGTACCTAGATTATCAAACTATATAGTCCTACTTATAATAATATATTTTTTCATAACAACACTACTACAGCTATGAAAATAATAATATTTAGGCTATAACTTATAAGCTTTTAGTTATAATTAGCACTTTCTCAGATGTAAGTTGGAACTGACACAGTAATTATATATAGTAGAACATCTTCGTTATGGCGGTAATTAATTATTATGACAAGACATATACATTATAGATACAGCATCAATTTAAAAAAATATTGCATAGTTTTGTACCGTTAGGCAAACAATTTGAGTAAGATTCTAAGTTACTAAGCGTTTTAAAAACAGATACAAAATACACATATTGTATACAAAGTTTAAAGTAGGCCGAACATAATAATCTGTCTATTCATAAAACAACATTAAGGAAATTATTCACCAATCAAAATAACTCATTCATCAATCATAAATAATTATAGTCATTTTAATTATCATATCCCTACCTAATTGACAAGAATTAAATACATAATTTTTAATAAATATTTATCATACAAAAATTTGATTTATCAATTAATCAAAGATTAATAATTGCAGGTACTATGCTGGCACAGTTATCATATTATTTAGTTTTTTAGAGACGTATTGTGGCATTTTCGGAATACGGTACCCAAGACCAAAAGGATTACTAAGTTTCTTGTGGTCTGTCTACATAACTATCTGTCTTACCTACTTTACTTTACGAGTACATTATAGTGTAGTAATCGGACTGAAATTTTACATAATTATAGATTGTCTGAGCTATGCGTCTCGTCTCGCTCCTCCTCGCTCGAATACTAGTAGTTTTCATTCAATCTAAAAACAAGAGTTTGCATACTGTGCACATGTGTTTTATATCCCACAATTCGAGTAAGTAATTTTAAAACAAACAATTTAATAATCACATCAATCCTCTTTAAACGTGTTTACCGTTTTGAACCAAATGCGTAAGCTTAGCGTTGTACATTATTTAGCGTACAACTGCTACGCATATTATGAAATAATTTGATGGAACAATGTTGTGTATGATCTAAAATTATTTACGTTATTCGGTTAACATGATTAACAACTTTAACTGTGAACTAGCTGAAGCGATCACTTTGTCACTGGAGGTTTCATCTAAAACTGAACAGTTTGTATTTGAAGATGATAAGCTCCGACACCACCAATTCGTAGAAGACTTCCTCCATCTCTTTTAGATCAACATTCGTTAAATTACAACGTAGTCGCGAACAGAAGTAGTGCAATGAATCCTATCATAATGTTCTAATCATTTATTATTATTATTATGTGTAACTTTGGTGACATTTACGGACTGCAAGTCAAGTAAATGCCACGTTTTTTTTTTTGATGTGGTCAAGTTGGTTTGGTAGTGTTAAAATATTGTTCTTTATTTGTAGGAACTTTCGTACGATTCTGCAAGTATTTAATATAGCGGCTTTTTAGGGTTGTATACTATTAGGTTTCAGATCAATGAGTTTTAGAGCTTGGTGGATCTGTTTTGGGATAACACCTGTGATCGACAATACTATTGGCACTATATATACTTTTTCTTGTCTCCAAATTCTTTGGCCTTCATCTTTAAGATCTGTATATTTATGAACTTTTTTTAGCTACTAATGGTTTTTTGCAAATTATGTGTGATCGGGACAGCAATATCAATCAGGTATGTAGTTTTATTTGTTTTGTCTTGTAGGGTTATGTCGGGGCGATTATAATGTATAGTCTTGTCAGTCAGTATAGCACGGTCGTAGTACATTTTATGGATGTTGTTTTCTAAAACTGGTTTAGGGAAATATTGGTAGTATGGTGTATGTGTGTCTTTTATGAGTGTGTTTGAGAGCTAGTCTTTGGTGTATAATGTTAACGATTTGGTTGTGTCTGTGTGTGTAGTCATTTTGTGTAAGGGTATGCTCCAGTACTGTGTTGTATTGTTTCAGATTGGCTATGACATTTTCTACAGCTACGCTAAGCTACAGTAATAGACGATCTATTACTGTAAGGTCTTTGATTATTATTATACTAAATATTAACTGCCTTAACTAACATGCTAAAAACGAATACTGCACTATTACACGCTACTTACCTACATGTTACTTTAAATGACTCAATGTTCGCCTTGGTTTTGTTATATCACAAATTACTAAATGCCTGCTTATTCGGTCGAAGATAGATTTGTGATTGTATTCGACGCATTCATCATTCATCATTCATTGCATCATGCAAATTGACGCCAGTATACCTTGGTAAATCTGTGTTTCTGTTGTATTCCCGTTTGCAACGTCAGAAAACAACCTCATCAGCCAAAACACTTCCCGTTCAAGCAAACATTCACAAAAAATCGCCCTCAAGGTGTGCTGATAACTTGGTTTGTATTTATTTATCACCGGGACATCGACTTGTTATTTACATAACACACTATAAAAAATTAGAAATAGAAATACTATTTTCTTTTTTCCATACATCTGAACATTATTTCTTCTATTTTTTATTTAAGAGTTAGCTCTTATCGGTGGTATGTTATGTTCTAATTCTTCCGTCTGCACTCTGAATTTAGTACTTAATTTGTGATATTTTAATACTGAGGCGAACATCAAAGCAAAGAATGACGAAGACTGAATTTTTGACTCAAAATCGAGAAAAATCACAATCACTCACGCAAGTCTCTTCGCTGTCTGCAATAGACGTGAACAATACAAACACGTCTTAAACACACACTCACATAGCACGAACAAATAGCTTATACACTATTACCATCGACTCACCCTTTTATTTTGTAAAAAAAATATTTTATATTATTAAATATCAATAACGGCAATTTGCAAAAACGTCATTGTCTCGGAGTTTTAGAAATTTTCCTAGGGCTTTTGAGTTCGCAAAGAGGCATTCAAGTTGAACCAGCTCCTCACAACCAGAACCTTTTAATAAGTATTTGTGCTTGTACCTTGTACTTGTTGTAGTAGAAAAATAATAATTTTCAATTATTTTGTATTCATTTTTAATATTCTTGTAAAAATCTACAAAACAAAAGAACACACGCGTAAATTATTATCACTTTCAAATGCAAGCAGGTCGCACATCGCACGTAGCCGTTCCTTAGTGAGTATAGCTTACAAAGCAGTACTCCATGACTCACTGTATGACCTAACACGTTTACACTACACCACTGCAATCGTTATCAATGCCTGCACTTGCACCACATTCTCAACACACAAGAAAAATAAAACAACGTTTGATTTTTTATTGTATTTTTCTTCTTTACAATAGACCTATATAATTATGAACCAACTTGTGTTTTATTTCTTGACAATAGACGAATGCATCATTTACACTGTACAGGTAGCGCAAAGCAAATCGTGTGCTGTTCTTGTTTTTCTCTACGGGTAAGTAAGATAGAGATAGCATGCAATTGTGTTTAAGCAATTTAGGTTGTTCATTTAACATGTTTGTTACTTTTAAATACGCTAATTGATTGTAGGGGTTTATAGATTTGTTTTGAAATACTTAATCAGTTTTGAACAGACTGAATGAACAAGGCAATGCTTAGTGAAGCTTGGAAGCTTGGAAATGAATAAAATAATCTTTTGTCTAGCTAATGCTGGTGTATCTAATGTTAGCGTTTGACGCAGTGTTCTTCATTCTGCATGTCGATGACATGATGAGAACTCGAATGTGCGATATAATGATACTCGAAATAAAGCAACTGGGAGCATAGATTAGCACCTTGGTTAATATAAAAAAAATAACATTAACACCCGTTACGTTAATGTTAATTTTTTGGACCTGGTCTGGTATCTAGACATTCAATCACGACTTAAACTTTTATTAGCAAACACTGACCGCTATTTCATACAAAGAAACGATCAGAAACACATTTTTAAATTTGCAACGATTATATTAATTTATATGACGTGGAGCTAGTTTTTAGATACATATATTCAAACGTTAAGCTGTAAAGTACTTGGCAATCATAATAAAGAATTTACGAGATAATTCATTTTCTTAAGTCAGTACCTAACTTCCTTATGGTAAATGATATTCATTGCTCACGATATGCAGCAACTTGACTCGACTTCTACATTCAAATTCACTACTTACCGTAAAATGGATAAATAAGGCAAATCCTGCAGAAAGTAACTCTAATAGTTTTCATCATTGACTATAACCCCCACTGCAAGCTGCCAAATTAGCAAAACCTACAAATTCGTTCAGGTCTGTTTATCTTCATGTTCTGCTAACTAATATTCTCTGTGTGAGACAAATTGGACATTTACAACAGTTCATGAGCCTCTGTACCTACACAACAAATTGTTTTAGAATGCCAAGTCAAATTTATCACAGGAACGCAGTTAACTAGAAAACTCATTAGTATGTACGTTAAAAACCTTGATTACCGATGACACATTTAACTAATGTGAGATGTTCTTGATAATATGCATTTCGTCAGTATATTTTTTGCTTTAAGTCATAGTAATGAATAATTCAAAGTGATTTTCTCAAGGTTTTTAGAAAGCTACACAATTAGGTGAGTATTGAGTACGACCATGATCTAAAAGCGCTACGAGAAAAACTGGTCAAATTAGTAAAACAATCGACATTGCAAATTGTAGAGCAGACACTTGCAGATATAGCATTGTATCCGTCAGCAAGAATAAACCTTGAAAAGGGTGAAATTACAATAAAACTGAACGACTTCCTTTCAAAACGCTTCACATTTCATTTGCAGTCTAATTTTGGTTTGCTCGAAGCGAGGTTGGAGTCTATAACGGTAGGTGTGAGTCACGATTGATGACGTCACAGGGTGCCGAAGCGCGCACCCCAACCTGCGTCACCCTGCGTGACTCAATGTCGCACCCCCGCCCGCCCGTCCAGACTACTACCCAGACGCAAATAAATATAAATTGATACCAAAACAGTTCGCAACATTTTACTAAAATGGACTCCATAGAGCAGACATACGTAAAAGCTATCTCTACACTAGGGCTATTTCCTCAGTAAGTAGTTGGTTCATCATTATCACAAAGTTCACGTTCGTCGTCTGATTTCACTGGCTTTATCATATAATTTCGACCTATTTCCGGTGTTTATCAGCAAAATGTAGGTTACGAAAGAATTTACATCTACTCACATATTTTATTTGATCGTTTTATTACTTAATTAATTATGAACACTCAACAATAATGAATAACATTATGATAAATGACAAGAAAACCTTACCTAATAAATTTTGCATAACACAATAAAATGTGAATTGAAAATAATAATACCTATATGCAGAACCTGCTTTCTTACGAGGCTACACTCTCCATACATCAATTCAAGCCACGTTCTATACGTGAACCTGTACGTAACATTTTCACTTTCATCTTCGCTAATAAAATATAAACGAATTTACACAACATATATAATATTGAGCATTTCTATGACTACTTACTAATCAAATTAATATATTTTTTATTGTGATATCTATCACTCATAAAACCAAACTTTTCATGCTTTCCTCTGACCATCACTCACTTAAGCAAGGTTTACACATGCCTACGTTCATACATTTTATTATATTAAATCTGAAAGTACACATTTCGCCAGTACAGCTATAAACACTCACATAATCAAAAAAAATCATGTACAAATATTTTATAATCATAAGTTTATGATAAGTAATCCTTAACCTGGCCAATATTCTTATAAGTCACGACAGACGTGGGTGTTTGAAAGATAAATGAATACAAATCGCATACCTGTTTCGTTTAAAACCACGTCATAAAGCACTAAACCTTGCAAAAGCCTAAACAAAACGTGCCTTCATTACCATAAAATGAACACCTTTATTTAAATCAAATCGGACAAGCACGTACGATCTATTGCGCTAGTACCTTTTGGTGCTTTCTACGTTATATTGTTATATTTGTTACCTGCACGTTTATGCAATATTTAAAAAAAACTAATGTAACGAGTACAACGACCAACGAAGTGTTACGTAAGATCAGTGTACCTATAATTTAATAGCAAAAAACGTTTGGGCAGCTTTATTAAATAAGGAGACTATCTATCTATTAGCTAGCTCTTGATCAATTACAAAATTCAGTGATTGTTTAAATAAACTACACACTGTGCGCGTTGACCATACATGGCTAAGGTCTCCGTGTGCTGTCAGGTAAAAGTGGTGAAAAGCAACTCTCGCGCAGGTAGAAAGTAAAGCGAGGACACCGTTTGTGATTATTACTTAAAAATAATGATACATAAAATTTCATATTTTCACAAAGCAACACACTACTATATTATTATGTATATAATACGATTAACAATAATAGGAACATTGGGAACTAAGAGAATAAACGTTTATTAGTAAATCGTTCACGATGTGTGCACGGACAAGGCCTTTATAACAAAATTGTTGTGAAAGTCGCACAAGATCTTAAAAGTGCAACGACTTCGGCTAAATCTATGCCAAACATAGTCGTTACATAAGGTAATGATCGATTAGTTGCACAATCAAAACGTGCACATACCTACTTGAATATAAGAATTCCACTGATTAAATTACTAACGAATCGCAATTGATTCATTACATAAATTACACGAAAAATGTTTGTAAGCGAAATTTATCTTATCAGCAACGTGCTATGTAAACTTGTATCTATATTTGACTAAAATCTGACCATTTTTCAAGTCAGTCAAATAAGTTTTCGTATAGATTTGAAGATCTGATGTATAAAGGTAAATGGAGAACATTTTGGCAAAGTTTTTACTTATAGATGGTGTATTATATAAAATATTATATTACTTCATGCAGCACAGGGTACAATAGGGCTTCATAATTAAAATAGTTTTGAAATAATCTGTCTGCCGTTTCCCAGTCAGCCTACAGACGAACTCGTCCAAAAGTTAAACAACTGCAATTCCGACAGACTGAGCAAAATCCGTTACTGGCTTAAAGTTCGAGTCGCTCGAATAGCGCAATCAAAAACTGCATATCTAGGTACATTAGTGTGTCTTCGTAAAGATGATTACACATTTATACCATGTAACAGTATACCCAGTTACTAATATAGTAGAGAAGTACGTGGGAAGGGACGAAGACAGCCGCGGGCGCATTGTGCTAGGCCTGGATACTAAAAAAAGTTTTTGTCATTCTATTGCTCATTGTTAAAACACAAAGGGCTTGTTTCCTGCTATTAAGTTTATACACTGCACACTACAATAGGGCATGTGTAACGATTGTCATTACATTTTCAAATATTGTAGTGAAATATGGGAAACTGTGCCAGAATAAATGGAAATATACCTTGCAACATAACATACATAGAATTTTTTCATTACCTATGATAATATAATAAATTTGACTGATGATAATACTAAAACTAGAATTTTCAATTAAGGACTTCAATAAGTAAAAATATTTTTATTCAAATAAATAAAACCGCCTACAAACAAGGACGAAACCAAAAAGTAAAAAATAAATTTACTTAGCACAAAGTAAATGATTTAGTTAATCAGAAATTTAATCATTTCTGATTAACTAAATCAAAATACGAATTACGTTGTGAGTATTTTAATTTTTTTTTTGCGTTTCACATGATCTTACCCCTTTACAGCGTATCGGCCTGATTTTATGTTATGATCTGGTGTGAACAATAGACAGACATGAGATTTCAGCAATCCCAGTCATTGGCTATCATTTATTGAGGAGTGCCGTTGCCTATATCCGAGGTTTTTCATCAGATCTTCACCAAACTTCTTTCAAAATATACCCAAATCGATTCAAGTGTGCCTAAAAATTTGCAGAGGTCTCTTTATTTCTCAAGGATCCCATCACCAGATCCTGATTTGATGATCATGGGTTCATCTGGAAAGTATCCCCTTTAAACAAAAAAAAATCCAAATCGGTCCAGCCATCTTCGTGTGATTGGAGAACATACATAAGAAAAGGTACGACGAATTGAGAACTTCCTTTTGAAGTAGGTTAAAAATTAGCACAATTTCGATAGCATCGAAATATTATCACGAATTTTAAATACCTATGATTTTATTAAATCATTTCGTGCATAGAACGATTTTGGAAATTTTATTACAGATTTTAAAATATAACGATCTAGTATAAATAATGATCAAGTGCCTGTAGATAATAGTGAAATCATGTATATAATACGTGAAAAGGAATTGGAATCACCCCTACGATAGGGATGCATGATTGGATTAACGTCCCTAAGATTTCGTACCCCTTGGCTTAGGGAGATCGAAAACTTGAGTCAAATTGCAATCGCATACGTGGGCGGTATCGATTATCCTTGAAATACTTGAACAAGCAGCTCTCGAAATTATTTAAGCCACTTACATGGTAGATTGCTAACGACAAATCAAAATTCGTCATAACCGAGAATGTTCAATAGGTTTGTTTATAATTCTCTACTGTGTCAATAAACGTTGTTCTCAAAGCGAGCCACGATCGACATTTGTAGTAAGTTATCGGTTGTTCCTAGAAATAAAACGCAGTAAGGACCCAGCACGAGCTTGTTGCCATTGTTGAGACACGCGTGTTTCCGCTTTCTCGTAGAAAAATGCAAGCGCATTGTTGGAAAGTAAACGTAAGCATACAAGTAGATTTCAAGAACGTGAATACCGCATAAACATATTTACGAGCGCCGCCGCGCCGTTCCACATTTTAAACACATAATTATTATAATAAATAATCTATCTAAAGGTTTATTCAGTAGTTCATATAGGTACACTAACAGTTAAAATAAATTACGAATATGTGCGTTACTCCATATTCTGCATATACCAAACTTGGAATAAGCGGATGATGAAGTAGGTAATTCGTAGATTGCCTTTTACCTGCGGTGATCGACGGGCGAGCAACTAACCCGATGCTAAGTAGCGGTAGCTTAGAGACTTACTTAATAAAAAGAGCGTATTCAAGCTATTATCTTGTCTTGTGTAAAGTTAGTGCTTTCTTATGTAGCATGTTAAACAGTTCCTCAGAACATAGAAAATGGTAGAGATCCCCACTGGTATTAAATACGGGGTATTCAACCGGAATAACTCGAAAAATCTAAATACGCATGAGAAAATCTACAACGATCAGAGTTGTGCTTTTTAGCAGCATTTTAAAACCTTTGAGGATCGTCGCCAGGACCACTTTTTGGGCCTGTGTTCAATACGAAAACATACATATTCTTCCCAGATAAAACAAATTTTCAATGAAACGTTACAATTTATGGCAATGTCCGAAGAAGGCAAACATTAAAATGACAGAATAAAGAGCAGGATGCTTGTGTAGTACGCGGCAGACCGGCGCCGCACGGCCGATCGTCCACAAGATGCCACTGTTCTTGACGTTCAATGTGACTAGCGCAATTATATTAACGTACTAACAGTCCGCGGCACGGATTTAACCGCCTTAAGTTACATATTTAGTTACTGCTCCGCTCCCGTCGCAAATAGCGTAATGTTATATTAACCTTCCTCAAGAGCTGGGCTATGAAACGCAAAAAGAATTATTCAAATCCGACAGGTAGATCCGGTAATCGCGTTTAAACAAACAAACAAACTCCGACCGCCCACAGTGGATAAACTATTGCCGTACTTATAAAAAAACTTTTATATTCTGCCACTACAAAACAATACAGTAATTTGACAATTAAGTACTTATGCATTTTTAGAGTGTAAGTATGTAAATAAGTAAAACCTTGAATTAACATGTGATGTCATTAAAATTAACTATAATTCGAATTCAAATATATTTATTGCAGAAATTGTGGTACCTATAAATACAAATAATGTGGTCTTAGAAAATAATACAGTAGTAGTACATCACAATTTACCTCAGTCATACATAACATAAGGCATGCAATAGATTAAAAGTAAAAACTAAATTATTTTCTACATGCTGCGCTCAAACAATTGTCTTATTAAATATTACCAACTACTATTTATTATTCCAATTATTATTAATTATTGTGACATAAAATATCATTAACGGTTTTATACTTAAGATAATAATTTAGCATTAAAATACTCGGTTAAGTTATAGAAACAACAATCAATAAGTAAACTTTTAAGTGTTCGCCGAAAGCAAGTAATATTTACTGCCTGATTCTGTTTGGTATTTCATTTGAACATTTCGGTATTTGCGTGAGGTATAATTATGTCGTCCTTTCTACATAATCTTTTGTTATAAGCAAGTATATTCTTTTGAGTAAAATATTGACTATGCATTTTTACGAAATTAGCTGCCCGTAGAATATATATGCCTATAAGCGTTAAATATTTGTGTGTCTTAAATATTGGTCTACATGAAGTTTCACAGTCAATGTTATGTATAAATAATGCATCTTTTTTGTAGAATGAATGTTTTATCAGCATCTACTGAATTTTCCCAATATTATAATACCATAATTTATAATAGAAAATATTTTTGCATAATAAACCGATTGCGATGTTTCAATATTTGTTGTATTACTCAGTACACGCAATGTATAGACTCGTATGTGTTTTTTCCAATTAAGGTGGTTATCAATATATAAACCTAAAAACTTGGTTGAGTTTACTTCTTCTATGGATTCGTCTCCGTACCTACTTTATTTTTAGAGGCTTGTGTGCTGCTCGATATGGTCTAAATTGTAAATACTTAGTGTTTTCAATATTATTTTTAAATTTAGTGTCTTCAGCCATTCTATTACCTTTGTCAATGTATTATTAATTTTTGCTTCATATTCAATTTGTGTCATGCCAAAAATGAGTATAGATCAGTAAATCATCATCATCAGCAAATAGTACGCTTTCGATCTTGTATCGTATTTTTGGAAACTCGTTAATATATCAGTAATAATAAATATAAAACAAAAAAAATGTCCTAATACTTAACAAAAATGAATGTATGAGGCATTATAAAGGTTGTGAGAGCAGATGTGGGTAATTTCACAGTAGAACGGACGCAGGACCGGTCAGGCTTAGAAGGGTCGAGCGACCGCAGCAGGTGTAATAGTGCCGGGGCGCATAGTCCAACGATAATACACGGAACGCACGTAATGCTCTCTCGACTCCATTAGTTTTTATTCGAATATATTTAGCACGACTATCTACGTTTGTGCGATTAACAAATATTCATGGCGTTGACTTTTAATGAATATACTTACTTATTAGTGTTTTAATAAAATTATTATATGTTTTTAAACTGTTAAATACAAAATTATAGAGAAGAAATTGTGACGTAATAAAAATTTGGATTTTTTTCTGCATCTTTAAAAATATGTTATTTATTCATAGACACTTAAAAAACAGCGTTTCTTAATGTTGTCCAAATGGCCTCTATCTGACGTCAACATTTGCCGAAAACTCGACCGAGCTGTTATTTTGGTTTCAGTGGCGCTTGTATTATGATGACTAAACTGGCAAAAACGCACGGCATTTCAAGTGGATAGAACAGCTCGATTAATGAACAATCAATGCTAAAATTAACCATCATGCATCTCTCTAAAAATTAATGACGATGACGCCACAAATATACTTCTGTGATGTATTTCTACATGTTATTTATTATGTTCTCAAGTGATAAATATTTCCCACGAGACAACATTAGACCGATTGTATTTATATATGTGTACACTTTACTGCAGACACATTAGCAGTGATCGAATGCAGTGGCGTGCATAGAGATTTTTGACAGGGTAGGCATTATAGATTTTTGACAGGGTAGGTATTATTTAATTATGTTGCTAAAATTGTGATTTCGGGCAGTTATTAAGGTAGGCAGTGCTTTTCTGCCTATATGGAGTGCACGCCACTGATCGAATGCAACAAAGCTTCTTTGATGAAAATATTAACCTTGTTTAAAACTGAAGCGTATAAATCGTCAATTCTCATGTTAATTCTGTGGAATTTTGTTATAATGATGTGATAAAAGCGCCGGATAAAAATACATTTTAGATAGATACTAAATGAAATCAACCCGGAAGAATATACAACGGATCGGATGAGCAAGAGTGCGTTAACCCAAACGATGGCCGCTGCTCACAATAATGTAGACTAAATGTGTAACACGCAGGTTCCCCTGGCACTGAAAGATACGCGTGTAAACAAACCAATTTAGCGTTAAACGAACCAATAAAAAATAACAGCTGTGGCACATAATATTCTTAAATATTTCACAAGCTTTGGCGTTTAAACGCAGTCTTTATACCTACTTAAAATATTTTGTTATTATTATTTAATAGAAATTAGACGTTTGCCACATAACAACTACCAAACAACATGTGGCTCGTTAAAGGAAAGGCCTTCCTAACACGGTGCATGACATTTTTAGCGCGTGTCATAACTCATAGCGCAACACACAAGACAAAAAACAGAACACATGTTCGAGGAAAGTTGCTTGTTTAATACACCTACGTTGAATAAATCCCGGTGAGATATCAGGATATACACCAAAGGCGTTGAAAGCAATGTCCTCCGCAATATACTTATTAACATCATATGAGTCAATACCCATCGTTCGAACCGTTGAATCACAAAATAGAAGATTATGCGTTCATGCATACACAGAAAAAGGCATCAGCGTGTAGGTAAGAACTAAAATAGCTAAATTGTTTAATGTAAATATCAGATGAATCTTTAACAGCTACAATAAGTAACTAACTGAAAATTTTGGTAGTTATATATTAGTTATTGTATTAAAATATTTGAGCGTAACGGTCACAAAGCTAGCTTTAAAAGATCAATTTAATAAATCATTAATTACGATATTTACATCTATTTATATTTACACTGGCTGACCCGGGGAACTTTGTACCGCCTAACAGTCGATTCTTAGTTTTCTTTTTCTCAGGCAATTTTTTAAATTTTTCTCTCAGTAAGAACCAATCTCGTATTTCAAGAATTATTATAAAAAAAAGAATTAGCGAAATCGGATCAGCTGCTCTCGAGATTTGCGCTTAGCAACACATTCAGCGATTATTTTTATATTATAGATTTAATTTTAAGTTCAACAACGGATGCTTGTCAGCTGTGCGTTTGGGCGCATTGCTAAGTACGAACCTATGTGTCGCCGCTGTCGGGTGATCCAATGCATTTTATTAAAAACTTATAGCACATCGTCTAACTATCACTATCATTAGAGATCTGTCGAGCAAAAAAATTGCGACACGGCCGTACCATACATTTTTGAAGCAGTTCGGGCCATATAAGTAGAACTAAGCAGGCATTGTATAAACATGGTATATTTGACTGGCCTGTTGGTCTAGTGGTTAGTGACCCTGACTGCTAAGCCGGAGGTCGTGGGTTCGATTCCCACCCAGGACAAACCTTTGTGTGATGAGCATGATTGTTTGTTCTGTGTCTGGGTGTAATTTATCTATAATATGTATTGTATTTACAAAAAAAAAAATTATATAAGTAGTATATCAGTTGTTTAGTACCCATAACACAAGCAAATATAATTGCTTAATTTGGGGCTAAATGGTGCTGTGTGCATGTGGTAGAATATTATTATATTATTTAAAATTTCATTCAATTTGAACCAGTAGTTTAAGAATTATAACTGGCCAAAATTCGTAATTTTGTCACTCAGTGACTGATTGACCGATCATTAAAACTGACAAATAAATAGATTGACTTGGCCATCGCATGAAAACACAATGCATCTTACAAGTAATATGCGTGTTTAGAGGGTGAGATATACATAATATATTTTTTATATGTGTGTTCGCGGATAACTTCGTCGTTTATGAACCGATTTTGATGATTCTTTTTTTTTGTTGAAAAGTAGATATCCTAAGGGTGGTACCATAAATAAGGAAACCAGGATCTGATGATGGCATCATAGAAAAATCGAGCGGAACTTACAAAAATCGTACTGCCGAATAGTGCATTTATGATGTTTTTATTAAGTATTTTATGGCACTACTATTTAGTGAAGGTTTGGAGTCGATATGATGATGGAGCACAAAGACAATGGAGGGAACTCCTCAACAATTTACAGCAATTACTTGGTGTTTACACTTAATTCATTTCTAATAATGAGAACTTTGCACCCATATGGATTATAAGTGACATTACAGCTGACCATAGACAGTCGAGGGAATTCCTCAACAGCAGTCATGTCAGGATTACTTCATACGGTTCAATGTGCCAAAATTTTTATTGTGTACAAAAATAATACCTAAGTAAGAATTAGGTCTACACATCACTAAAAATACATTAAATTTTACATAGCACAAAGTAACTCGTATTTTGATTTAATTTATTAATTTATTATTTACTTTTTAGTTTCCTTCCTGATTGAAGTGGGTTTACTTTTTGTTAAATATTATTCTATATATCAATAAGTCTATTGCCAATTAGTTCTACCTGATGGTATGTTTTAACTGTCCCTCATGAACTTGATCTGTGGAAGTTTGACACTCCACTCTTATTTTTTTTATTGTTTGTATGAAATTATGATTAAATCTGAATAAGACAACACTAAAGTAATTAACCTTTTTAACATCTTGGTCATAAATAAAAAAATATTAAATTTTTAACAAAAGAATGGGCATTTTCTAGAAAATTATTGAATAATTGATTATACGTTAACTTAGGGCAAAATCTTATTTAATTAGGCGCAACAAGTAGCCAACAACCTATCAACCATTTTCCTATGGCTACTCACCCTCCAAACACCCTGTATATTATATTAAGTTTCATTGTTTAGTGCGATTGCCAAGTCAATCTATGTTTTAGGTTAACTAATTAGGTAATGATATAGGACAGATAGTCCCATATGTAAACCCCCTTAAATAAATAAACTGACTTGACATTAGATGGATCTCGTAACTTTTTACGGTAGAAGAACTGAGTTGCGAGACTTGTTTGATGGCATTTTTTTTTGTAAAGCCAACTTAAACTGCGATAAGCAAATAAGCGTTCCTCTAATGTACTTTAAGATGCTTTTAAATAATGTTTCTAACAGTAAGGTATGACTATGCATTTCATAAAACACAGTTTGAGATAATAATATTAATAAAGAAAATCTAAGACTTTTCAATTAAAGTCCATATGCTCTGACGTAGTTTCCTTTCACAATTGAACCTTGAAGCCAACTCTCGGTAAGTCGTTGCGCAGACAAACATTATAACGTTAAGTCCGCAACATCGTCGGTACGAAGGCAAATTCTCACGGAATGCTCGCAATCATAACCTTAACACTTCACATTACTCGTCACTCAACAGATACGCCATTGTTTACAAGAAGAGTTTTCTATCAAGAGCTGCCTTAAACACAATCTAAATAATATTTATTCACTAAGTGGTTTTCTCGTAACATACTCTAATTTCAATATCACAATACCATTCTTGATGTCTAAATTCACAGGAAATGAAATGAAGAAATGATTACTTCAGAGTAAAGTTCAATATCTTTCTGATAATGGATGTTATTATGATAATGAGAGTATTTACTAAGGTATAAATATTTATTTTTATAACTACTTTAGTCGTAAAAATAGCATGCACAACATTGGAGGTCACCACTGACAGGCTCTTTGTTGTTTAACACTTTTTTAGTACTTAATCAGTTCAGTTGGATGGAACTACAAATCAGAGCTATTTATCACGTTATGACAGCAAATGAAAAAATTCTAAAATTTAAAAAATAAAATTTTACTAAATTTGATATTTTATCATTGGCTCAATACACCGGTCTGTACACGGGGACCAGAGCTATGTATTGTGAGGTAATTGCTGCTTATCTGGTCAACAAAAGTTATGAAAGTTTTCGCTATGTTTAGTTGCCTATGTGAATGGAGGAACCTATCGTTATTGAATTACATGTATTGTAATTTTATTGCTGTATTTAACAGCCAGGTTGTAGTTTCGTCAATACCTTTCACTGTAAACATGCAGCGTGTCGTAACATTGGTATTCGTACTTGCCAGTAAGTAATGTAAAATCATTGTTTTGAAAAATATCGACGCCACTCGTCTTTACCAATGCGTGTCAAACAAATTAAATTAAGAAGCTAATCTTGACTTGATATGTCGGGTAAGTATGTAGTATACGTACATGAGAATTTCTATGAAAGTGAGCCAAGTGTGACGGTCGCGAGTTGAGGCGGAGCGCGACACATCACCCAGTTGCCGAAGCGAAGGAGGTCCGGTACGCGACGGGCATCCATTTCGCCACTTTCGCTCATCATAATACCATCAAGTTATATCAGAAGCTGATCCGTAACACAAAATTGTATTACGTTAATTAACTTGCAACTTTCTTACATTGTACCTTATAGAAAGTATTTCGTTATTAATTTTTATTCAATTAATTGCAGAAGAAAATTTTTGAACAAAACGTGCGTCACCACAAGATCCCACAAGTACCTACGCAGTATTATGACGCTGGAAAAGATCGACGCACTCAAAGGCATTCGTTATAACGATAATATCTTTATAGCAGCCGGTGTTGCGAATATGAATAAGAATGAACTGCTACAGTTATCATGTACGTACACTGTGTAGAACCTGGCCTTGTACGAGTCGCGGAATATTCTGTTATGACCAATATGTGGTACAACGATTGCTATCGTAATAAATAATAAATAAAATTAAAGATCATAATGTTATAAATGTTTGTTTCATAGAACACAGATTAAATCAATATCGATGCTCTTAACAACTGCACCGAGCTATAGTAAGCCAAACCGGTCGTCTATCTTTAACCTATTGCAACATCGTAAATAATATGGAGAAATACACGAGCAAAACAGCACACAACGTGCCACAACGTACAGCTCATACATATTGAAGAAACAAAATATACAAAGATAAAATGACGATTCATCCGATAGAAAAAAGTTTTATCTAATCAAACAAATGTAGTTTATCTATATGGAACATTCTCACGAGCGACTAAATACGATATTAAAATGTCAATCGTTTCCTTTCATGAGATTTATTCAATAGTCAAACACACGATGCTAAGTTAAACATAATATTTTGACTGATAAAAAATATAAGATATGATAATATATGTTTGAGGACGTTAGTTGAACTCGAGTCCAGGCATTCATAATGTTGCTTCTTATACAGCTCGACGGTATTGAAGCAACAGGAAATCGATCTGATGCCAGAGGCTAATGGCTATGTAAACACAAGTAATGAGTACAGGCGGGCCCTTCGTATCGTTTAATAATCGATCGCGCTTTTACGGATTGCCATGACTATTGATTGGACAGTTTGAGAGTCCATTTTAAAAACAGGATAATGTTTAACTTGCAGCTTCATCGTTGATAGGTTTATAGATCATAAATCAAAACTAAAACTTCAATAGTCTTATGTGAACTTAGGAAATGGCAAGATTTTACACCTGTAATCGAATTGCCAACAATGTAACCTAATACAAGTTTTACAGTAAACATTCATGTATATTTTTAAAAAAGGTCGCATATTCACTTTACAAGCTTAGATATAACAGGGTGTTCAACTTGTAAGTGATGCTTCTGTCATTAGAAACTTACAAAAGCTTGAATGACTTATTGTGTGAAAGATCTTGGAACGGTGGCTACGCCAATAAGGGTAATGCTACATCGGATCAGTAAGCCCGTCTGTTTGTATCATTCTAGGCGAATTTAAGCAGTTCTCTCTTCTTTAGTAACGTAAAGGTAGGTACTTATATTTATCATCATCATCAAACATAATATATTTAGTCATAGATGCTTATTGCAAAGCAGGACCTGATGGCTTGACGTCCTTTTCT
Source organism: Parascotia fuliginaria (assembly GCA_963082885.1). NCBI lineage: Eukaryota > Metazoa > Arthropoda > Insecta > Lepidoptera > Erebidae > Parascotia > Parascotia fuliginaria. The sequence goes on along the minus strand of OY720173.1, from coordinate 7,519,372 downwards.
CAGAACAGAGGTATGCACGATTTTTAAAAAAACGTGAGACCATTTTAATACTTGGAGCAAAAAGTGCCTTAACTACACGATCTATCAAATGATGCAGTTGTTACTTAGCTAGCCCTTAGTAAATATATTTATATATATATATGTACTTTACATTAAAATTAAATGGTTTCTACTAACCTCGTTGCATAGGTTATACTTAAAATATGTAGGTACAGCTTTTATTATCGCGAATGCACTATTACACATCATTTACATGGACGACGTCGTCATTTAATATAATATTTACTGTGAATTATTGATATACGAATTATTATCAACAATAACATAGCTTACAGTCATATCAGCTGTTGATAAATCCAAAATAAGTGAATCGTTACTTGTTATAGTAAACATTAATTGCGTAACAATTAGCCAATGGAAACAAAAACAAGCTGTAATTACCACGGTTATGCCAATTCTAATTCGCAGCAGAAAACTAATTCTGCAACTCCTGTTAAATCATTTCCGCAAATTTTCACAGTGAACAAATTCGACCTTCAGTTTAATTTCAGTTTGAAAACATACACCATGCAAATGTAAATTTAATGGTTTTATTGTCTATTTGACTTAATAATAACTAGTTTAGTTACGGCATAGCAAAGTGAATAACCTCGAACTTGGACGTAAAAACAGTTGCCACATGTAAACAGTTGCTCAAAGGCAGATGATGCTCTTGCTTGTTGACGAAAGGTGCGGCTTGAAACGTATGCACGCACGCACGTGCCAAGAAGAGAAATTCAACTAAGGCTACACACGTATGATTTCAATTCTGACTGTTGTTTCTTACTCTCAACGACTGCAAATCCGCCGCAATTACGCGTCTAGACAAATTTGTCAAATTACATTGTTTTTCATTTGGTATAGGATGGCCTACTAGCATTGTTTATATTAAACTGCATACGAAATAATACATTATTCACACGCGTAGTGTGTATATTGATAGTCTTTTATATTAATAAGTACTTAAATTGATAAAAAAAGCATTGAAATCAATTCGATAAGTTCTTCAGATTACTCCGATCAAACATTGAAATTTTCAGCTTTTCAATTATACTTACAGTATCGACCAAATCCATTTTCGGACAATGTAAACAAACAGATTTTTCAATATTTTTCTATCAAAAACTCCATAAACGATGACACATGGGTTTATACACATTCTGTTCACTATATACTTCATTTTGCAACTATTTCTACTAATGATTAATAATCAAATCTAGTTTATTTAATAAAATTACGAATTACTTTTTGCGGTCGAATTAAGACGTCAAAATGATTGACAGTTTTATTTTTTCTGTACTCTATATTGTCTTTGAAAACCAATGTTGTAATTTATCAGAAGAAATAAGTTTAACCAATACATATCATAGGTACATAATATTTTGTCATTTGCCCTCGCAAGTCTGAGTTCATTTGTTTTATTGTAACATAGTATAATAAAATCGTAACATACATACAAATTCCATATAATCAATATTTCACAATTTTTTATCAGGCGGGAAAATATTCAAAAGTATCCCAGTATTCCATTTCAGTCCGTGGTCAAATAGTTGTAATTAGAGGTCAATGCTTAATTTAAATTACATTTATTTATACATTAGGTAAATTGTTTGTCTTATTATCTTATAGTTTATAAGTCAACGGTTACAATAAAATACAATACCATATTTAACATAAATACAAGTATTTGGAGTAATAAAAATAACAAATCAATTAGAATTAATCGATTACGCAAATAGAGTATTAGTAAACGTAATATTATTTAAAAATGTTAGAAAAAAAGAATGAGAAATTATTATTTAATTATGTAGGATGACATTAATTTTATTTTTATCATCCTTTTCCCCATCACTAGTAAATTCATGAAACCATAGACAATGGCAATATGGAGGATTGTTTACATTGTCCGAAATTAGATTTGGAATGGACTGTAGTAATGAATATTGTTAATTCGTAAAATCATTTATTCATTGTGACAGAATATTAATATGACATTGATTTATATCTTCTTTAGTATATAGACAGCGTTCTAAGGAGTTTCTAATACACCACACTTAGTTTAGTACCTCTGTGGCGTATTTAAGGGGTGTAGTAGATACCTCTGTGGCGTATTTAAGGGGTTTAGTACCTATGTGACGTATTTAAAAATAACCTTCTACGCATATCTATAATTCATACGAACACAGAGCGGATAACCACAATTCACACATGACAAACTGATACTGCTCTGACACTATAGATACATTGTAAACAAGTTTAATCCATCAAAACTATTCCTCATTCCATTCAGTGTTAAGATAGAGATGCTATCTTGTACCGAAGCTGGTATTTAGCGTAACGGGGGCAGGAAAGCAACACGATCTGTCTTATGACAGGCTTGCAAATTCGTAAGATAATCCTAGGTAATATTAACTAGTACGATTAACCTACCTCTTTAGTTCACGTGTTACAAATTTCCTGTTTAAAGCTTAGCGCGCTATGCGTCACTAACGGTTTTGCAAGAACTGCTTTTCTTTACTGCGCTGCGCAACGGCAACATTCCGTTAACTTAAAAAATATTCCTTAATATGTACTGTACACATACATATTCTCGTAAGTTAAATTAAATGCTTTGTAGTTCAACCAACAAACGGGCTTAAAGATATTATAACAGTCATCAGAATTTTACGCCAAGTAGTTCAAAAGTACTGCTGTTACTTTAACATAGCGCTACTAAATTACCAACATTGGCAGTTACTTTAAAGACTGTCACGAAAGCATAATAATTAATTTAATTAAAAACAGTCAATTCTAGGGAGCCCAATCACGAGCGGCGATCAATAGTCTAGATTAGTTACGCTGCTGATCATTTTTTAATAAATTTCCACTACAGACATTGACCATAGATATACCTATATGATCAGCAATAATTTTCGCAAGAAATTAATTAGGTAGGTACCAATCGAGACTCACGTTACTTATTTTGGATGTTTTGATGATTTCACGGTACTATATGTGTAAAATATTATTAATCCAATGACCTCTATCTGTCAGTGACAGAAATGGTAGAACTTGATCTTTGCGAAAATTTTAGTTTTATAAAAGTTTGTAGCAATTGTAAGACCTAATAGAATATATTGTTGTATATTTTTATAGGGACATGAAGCAGTTATATTTAATTAGGGAAAGGGAAATTAAAGGTCTAGATGCAGATATAAGTTTTCTTTCTTGCTCATTTTTTAACTAACGAGTCAATATTGATACCTACAACGATGGCGACGCGGCGACACCATAGTGTAAAGTTTATATCAAAAAATTGTATGACGATAGTTTATAAAGTAGGTAACTTATCTAATGAACATAATAATATTTTAAGAGTGGAAATAATTGAGTTAATGTTTCCTATGCGTCCGTGTATTCTAAATAATCGTTAGTCAACCACAATATATTAGCAATTACCTAAATAATAACAAATATCTATCTGCGTCTACACATAATAATGCATATATGTAGTAAGAAGTAGTTTGACAACATTCGAATCCAAACATTATGCTTTTACTAATAAATGCACGATCAAATTGTCAATATTATAAACATGAATACAATTATGACATCATCAGTGAAAATCGTAAAACTTTCACGCAACGTTTCGGAATATTATGCTTTTATGTAACTTATACTCTCTTGTAGGATTACATGTTCGTTTTAAAATACGCTATAATAATATCTATTATTTAAGTTTTTATGTGAAATCAGAAAACACTTCTTAATCCACTTTATAAATGCCTGCGTGCGAGTGCATCAAGAGTTTCGGAACCGCATTTAGCGAATGAGCGCGAGCGCATCGGATCAAGCGTAATTACTATAAAGCCTTATAACGCTCGAGCGCTTTCCATACATCAGACCTCATACAGGTATCACATTCTTTCTTCATCGTCTCTATAATAAGCAAGATTTGTGCGTGCGTTACATACTTTTCTCTCTTCTGTGTGAGAACAATTTTGGGTTCGCGTGCGTGTACCTTGCGTAACAAAAAACTTTCAATACGTTCATTAAATATCTTTTTTTAGTTTTTAATTCTATTGCGTCGCAGATTTGCCGATAGGTATGACAGTTACCAATATTCTATCTCGGCCTGTGTAATGACAATGTCAATGGTCGTGACATTTATGAGAACATGGCGAGTGAAGATGTCTTGACTTGACAACCTCATCCCGGCTCTGCACGACATAGTAATTACGAATAAAATTATCTGAAGATTTTGAACTGATACATTTATTTATATGTTATTTTCAAAGTTACTATACCTTACATAGCCTTCAAAATAATGGTTCATAAGATAGTAAGAGGGTGGAGACACTCCAACGTATGGTATCGTAAAAATAACACAATTCGCAAGATGCTAAAACAACTTAACGTCAATTGAGTTTGTCATAATTTATTTATCTTATACCGTAAAGCGTCACAAATAGAATTGTTTTTTGCTTGTGTTTGTTCAGGTTATACTTAGCAATTATTTGGCGCGGTCCTGCTTATTCTGGTTAAACCGGTTTATATGCCTGGGTCTGAGACTGGGCCTGCTGCCACTCGCCAAATGAGTAGTGCGCGCGCCTACATCGCAAATATGTTACGGCACCGCGTACTCAACTGAACACAAGCTGAATAGCATAAGAATAGAATAATCATAAATATAATAGTACATTTCTAATTCACCTACGTCAAAAATTTCGATATTTATGAAGCATAAATCTATATTAAGACCTTGAAACGTAGTAATGGAAACGCAAAGGTGTGGTTGCAATAAAGATTATTGAAGGTAAAGCCTAAAGGTCACGCCTAAAAGTAACTCGAATCTGGCCTAATTAAGTGGGATCACTTTGCTGGCACACCTTTTAATAAAGCAATGAGCAACTTTAATTTAAATTGTTCTACAACATGAACGTTCGCAGATTACATAAAACAACTTTATGATAATCTTTAGTCGATTTTGAAACAGTCTGCTTCTAAAAAAAATTATAGCAATTTTCATCTTCGAACGAATCAAACAAATTGGTTTGATTTTATCGGTTTCACTTTCAGCGTATTTATGGCTCTCATTAGTTATTTCTAATATTTGAGAACTAAGACAATTTTATGATTGATATAAAAATATAAATACGAATTTGTAATCATGGGCTATATTATGGACATGTATGATTAATATCCGAGAGATTATGAAAAATAAAAGTTCATCATCGGTGATGGATGATATTATGCCCAACGCGGACGTAGCTGTTATCTTTTCTGATATCCTATTTAATTCTACCCAAGTAATACCTACTCCATCAGATAACGTGCGGCATTTTGTCGAAATAAAAAATTAAAAATATTTTGCTGATGAGATCATCATACAACAAGGTGGCCATAATAGGTAGGATCTATTTTACTTTATTCGTTACGGCCAGCCCACAACTTCGATAAGTACGTTTTGGTCACGATATAGGTACAAACAGGTAAGAAATCTATTTCATACAAAGAGGAAAATAGCTATTATAGTTAATCTGCAATGAAAACTTAACGGAAATACCAGGTTGATCTGGTTTTAAACATAGACACCTCAGTTACCGCAACTGTCGCAGTAAGGACTATTAAATATGGGAATTTCACCGTTCAGTAAATGTGCTACGTCAATAGCTCCACCTGGGTATGTAGCACATTTACTGAAATTCAATTATCATTCAAAACTGCACTAACTCGTTTATTTTGGATGGGTACCTACTACATACCTAGATAAAAAGCTTTTTACAGATATTGGTCAATATTATAATGCCCTTCTTATAGGTATTTTTTAATATTTTAAATCGTGGCCATTAGCTACACCCTACTCATAAGCAGTTGAAGGTTTCTACAGCTCATCGGGAAAAAGCACCAGAAGGAACTCAGTTTTAGGCCCTTTAGAATAGCAATGCACAGGTTATATTAGTGGTATTAAATTATGACCACCGGGTAGCATAACAATTAACTATCAATCGCGCCGTATACTTTTACAAGCAAGTCCTCATGAAATCTAAAAACAAGTGACGACGTACGAGTAACCCCAGATTTCAGCGCCAGCGCCGTAAACAAAATGATTATGTCGACTTAACAGCGCATACACGTACTGCATATCTTAAAATGTTCGACTATCCTTTAAGGAAACGTTAAGTACGAGGAGTTAATCAATGCCTATTTCAAAACAAGATACGTTTCATATCTTACTATCGTAGAATAAGCAATAAGTTCTACGAGTTAGATAAGCGACAAAATGTTATGGTAGGTATATATTTAATGTAAGTTCAATATCGTGATCACAACATAAAAATGTGAACGTGCCCAAGTATAGACTTTGTCTCTGTATCTTAGTAATAATTTATAATAAGAAAAACTCTATATACCTAATCTATTTACCAATAATATGCTGCCCAGTTACTAACTGATTTTATATCTTGGGATTCAAAATAAAATATTGCCAACTGAAGTTAGCTCGTTACTTATAAGTGCGAGGAAAACTTATCTATCCAGTTCGTCAAGTCTAGACCGTTTCGTATTAAACGAGATTTTCTGAGCCTGGAGCGAGATCAAACTATTTATCGATTAGAAATTCTATTACATATAAATTGAACTTGGTATCCTGAATGAGATCTTCAGACTGGACTTCAGTTAAATCATGACGTTCCACGTCCTCTCAATATCAACGCTCATCTGTACATCCAACATAAAAATAATAGGTATTTGTTTAATGTGACACTTCAGGTCTCATAATACAACCCAATGCCCTAATATAAACGTGTCAATAGAAGCCAATCAAAGTACCTACTTACTACTGACATATTTACCAACTTTAAAACAATTTATTACGACAATACGCAAAGATACTTAAAGATTTTTCCTATTGAGCTTAAAACCTACAAACGCAAACGTTAATAATTAAATGCTATAATGACACATCCGCAATAAAATAGACAACTACAATTACTAAAAAAAATAACTCTACATTTTATAACAGAATACATGTTTGTATACGTAGATTTGCTTTATCATCGACTACAAAAGTAGGCAATACGTACACGTTATCTAAAGTAGTCAAAGTAACTGTATTCACGTCTAAAATCGAAGGGCGTCTTCTGATTGATGTCCGAGGCCGTTTATGCAGATAAGAAATCGTTGCCGATAATTAGAAGAACGTTTAATTTAGTTCATAGTTAGTAGCATGTATAGTCAATAGTACCTATTTTGCATAACCTATTACATTCCAATAGTAAATTCTACAAGGTTAACTGTATGATAGTTTTGGAAAGTCATAGTCTCGCTGTTTACCAATTTCTCCAGGTGCGCGAAATTTAATGATATGCACATAATTGCGCATAGCAAATGTTTTTTATTCACTTAAATATTATTTATTGCGAGGTATATTTTAACTACAGATGCACAAAATACAGTTTGGAAATATACACGCATCTATGCGTATCAAAGGTTATAGACGCGCAAAGTAAAAAAGAAATCATTTCAAAAGAAAACTAGGTAGGATATGTTACCTATGGTTATCGAAAGCACCGTGATTTAAATAGTTTACGAAACTTCATAAAGAAATGTGGGTTACCAGTTAGAAATATTGATTTTGTCGTAGGCCTAAAGACTAGGCTGAGGGTGTACTATGTTAGTTGTATCTATTTAACTGTAGCCACTATACAGGTCGAGTTACGAAACGCTTAGCTAACTAGTTCAGGGACATTGTTTTAATTGAATTGTTTATTTACTGCACTAATGTCAATTTATCGCTTTTTTACCATTTATATTTTTTCACACTTTCAAACGTTTCGCAGATATATATAATATTTAGTTCTTTCTTCTGTTAAGTTAACAGTTAACGTACAGTAAAGAAACTAATAAGAAATAATTATGTAAAGTATACGAAACTTTCTCTCAAGTAAGAGCTATAAAATGCATATTATAAAAATAGTTACTTCCTAATTGGCGTAGCCTTGCAAGTGACTGAGTTTGTAAATTTTAGACTTATTAAAAAAAATCATATTTTCACTTTTTCCCAATAAATATACGAGTTGATCTCTTTGCATCAATACTTCATCTACGTAATGATAGGTAAGTAAGAAACGAATGGACCATTTCACAACTAGGTAGCAAGTCGAGTGGAATGCGGGCAGCCACCGGCCTTGCAGCTTGCCAACACTGACCACTCTCGCACACTTATAGATCCAAATAGATACAGTATCAGCGGCATAAAGTGTCTCTGTACGCGTACTGAGGACGATGAACTCGATGTCAATCTTAACTATTTACTACCGAGCCTAAGACTCACTAAAAGCTAGTTAACGCCCTAGACCTATAAAAAGAGAAATGTGCATACTTACTTGTAGGTATATATCCGCATATACGAAAATATTAATTATTTATCTAGGGCGAAAAATAGGCATAGGCCTGTTTCGCCCACTTATTACTTGTTTGACCAGATTCAAAAATGTCGAAATCCTTTGGGCTTGATACCTATTTTACATATTAAAATTGATGCACATTGGCTGTTGTAAGTAGTTGGATCAATTTAGCATGGTTACATTTTAACTGTTAACAATCTGCATCTTTCGTCAAGGACTTTTGTCTTTAAAAAGTATTATGCCATTATCAAATTGGATTTAATACAAGCTTGATGTTTCGATCCCAAGTAACTATTTTATTATTTATTATTTCCAGCGGGGACGCCGGCAGCCGGACGGACGATCCACCCGCAGTGCTTGCGGGCCACTTCGTCCATTTCCCCAGTTCTCCCCTTGGGGAGAGTGTGGTTGATCCAGCCTTTTCACGGCACCCCATCAAACCTTCTTGTATCCTTGATAAATCTGATCATCTGTTCCACCTTCAGATTTCTTATGTCTTCCTCGTCCAGTCTGTCCGATCCCAGGAGTTCCCATCTGATCAGTGAGTACATGGGGCATTCTGCCAGCAGGTGGAAACTTGTTTCTTCGTTTTCCATGCACTCCGGGCATTTGGGATCGGTTTTTACTCCTATCACTGTCAGATGTCTGTTTAGTCGACAGTGTCCTGTTATAATCTCTATGGCGAGCCTCATATTTCCCCTTGGGAGTTTCATGATGTGACTCGTCCTTTTCTTGTCCATGCCTTTGATGAAGATTTTCGACTGTCTCATTCCAGGCGAAGATCTCCATCTACGGTTGGTTTCTGTTTTAATACTATGGCTGATTACTCCTTTGGTGATTTTGTGCGCTAAAGGCAGCCGGGGTTCCGGCCCCACCATGTTTTCATCAGCGCCTTCTCTGGCTAGTTCGTCCGCCAGCTCGTTGCCCGTGTTTCCCTCGTGTCCGGGGACCCAGGCAATCGTCAGGTCGGTTTTCTGAGCCAGCCTGTCTAATGACTTTTTGCATTCCTTGACTATTGCTGATGTTATCTCCATTTTGTCAAGTGCTCTGAGCGCGGCCTGGCTGTCGCTGTAGATGGTAACCTTTCTCGTACTGGTCAGGTGTTCCACTATTTCCGCGCATTCCTTTATCGCATATATCTCTGCTTGGAAGACACTTGCAAATCTTCCTAGAGGTATCGACTTGTTTATTTCTGTCCCGTCTACACTTTTAATGTGCACTCCAGAACCAGATAGCTTCGTCAGTTCTTTTCTTGAGCCGTCTGTGTAGCAGATAGTGCCACTGGAGTCTATCCGCCACTCATCTCGTGTGCCTATGTGTATTCTGTATTTCTTGTCAAAGATTTTCTCCTTCCTGATAAGGTCATTATTGGATAGGATCATTGTCAAGTAACCATTTACGTCGTAAGCATATAGGTAGCTAACACAGCTAACAGGTAGTAACTCTACAAGCATTTATGGGTTGAAAATGTGATAAATACATAATAATATTATGTAGAGATGCTACGTGACTGAAAGTGACTGAAATCATGATGATGATGATAATGTTCTTAATATCGTCATAATTACGTCCTTACTGGTATAAATTGAGACATGCTTCTCTTAATTTAACTACATTTTTTTTGTCTAACAATTTATTGTGGCAAATAAGAAAGCATAATTACGGTATTTGTAATCTAATCAATTTAATTGTTATTATGTTGTGTTAGATATAATATTCCTATTACACAACACAACATCCGTCTGTCTACCAGTTTATGCGATTATAATTCGAGAATAACAAGTCTGATTTGCAAAAAAATAATAATATGGAAATACATAGTGGTATCAGGTTTTAAAGGTAATCTAGTGATAGTGAAAAGTTCAAGTTTGAAATTAAATCACAGCTGTATTTGATTATTTTATCGAAGGCATAAATAAGTATGTGAATCTATCTGTATAATACCTACATAATAGAGGCTTCAAGAGTTTTAGCCAGTAACCAGAACCTGGCGCTCTGGTTAAAGTTTTACTTAGACTATTTATCAACGGGAAACTATGCGAGCGCAGCTGCAAGGTAGGTATCTCGTTTATATTATATGAATATATAGGTATTATAATACTAGTATGTTTACTGTAATACGAGTTGCGCTATAATTTAAATATAGGTAATTTTACCTTGTTAAAAATGAAAAATGAAAATGAAAATATGTTTATTCATATAGGTTAATTAAATTAACACTTATGAACGTCAAAGTTTACAAAATGTCAGCAAATTACCCTACAGCTAGTACGCTGACGAAGTAGAGTCACTGAATAATACTAAGTAGCATGTTTACTGATTTTTACAATAGCATATTATAGAAGTAAACTCTGAAATAGAAGTTTAAATAGAAAAGGCAGTTGGAATTAATCATAAGTTTTCTAAACATTTGACATGGTTCAGTGTAGAATCAACATTAAACCAAACACTGACCTACTTGTCGAAGAAGACACAAGTTATTAACTTGACAATGAAATCTAAAGCTCCATAATGCATAACAATTTGAGGACATTATGAATCATTTACTTTTCCATAACATGTATAATTTCATGCACTAATTACACTAATTGAATATTTGAGGTAACATGATTCATTGGTGGGTAATTAACTTAGTTAAAAAGAAACTCCTAATTATCACAATGATAATTAAAAGATAATTTTATAATTATTTGTAGTCAGAGATTAGGATTTACACGATGATAATTGCTATACAAGTAAGTAGGTATTCTTATCGGCATTCCAGATTTAACTATTGTTTCAAAACTCTCATTCATTGATTGTGTTTTGATATTTTAAAAGTTGTAATTTATTTTACAAGTATTGAATCACATGCACTGGTTTATTATACACTCACAAGTATGTTCTTTTGATTCAATTTGTATTGTAAACATGGTTCAACTGTCTTTGCTTAGCCAAGTAATGCAATGAACAGTTTTGATTGACATACACTTTTATTATAATGCTTGCTCCTCTAATGCATGATCCTCTCATTTGTGTGCCTTTTCAATATGCAATAGTAAACACTGGTGTAATTTTATTGTAGTTATTCAGTGAATTTCTACTTTCCACAGTACAGTATGTTTGCAGCTTTTTAATTAAATTTTTTTCCTAAAAGTAGGTAAGTAGTATTATTTTTGTTATTGACTGTTTCTTCCAAATTCTTATCTGACATGGTTTAAGAAGAACCTGCCTCTATTACCCCCACTAAATCTAATTTGGAACAATCAGTCCATTAATTCGTTGTTATTTTGTTGTTTAGTAGTTGTACTAAAAATATTTTAGTTTGGAATGTCTGGTGAATCATCATATCAGCCCATTATAATTCCACTGCACGGAAAGGTCTCTTCTCATACAGATGAATAAAATATATTAATATTCATACTAGATGGTACCTATTAAAATTGGCATTTTCACTACAGAAAGGATAAATAAAGGTGAACTTTTGCTTTTATTTTAATTTTGGAATAAAATTCAAGGTAATCAACTAGATTGTTTAGAATTTTTAGAACAGATAATTTATACCTAATAAAATAATAATAATCTTTATGTACCATTTATTTACCATACGTAATAAAATAATATATTTCATTGCATAGACTTTTGACAACTTTTTCAATAGTCTATATAATCAAGTACATTGTAGTACCATTGATATCAAATTTGCTCATGTTTCACTGAATCTGTGAACTTGACATGTATTATGTTTTTAAAGTTTAGCTATTATTTTACTCTAATGACTTTTGAATTGCCTCACTGCCTGTCTAGATAACAATACATTTTGTTGTATTAGCTCTTGCAAATTTCATGTATCTAACTAACAATTTGTCTATATCTAAAACAATGAACCAATCTGTCATGACTTAACTTATGTTCATTGTTGATTAAAGTTTGGTTTACATTTACTGTTTTCAACTCAAAAAGGACTGATTTAAGTATAATACTATTTTTGCTAGTAAAACAATAGTTGTAATGTGTGATTCCATTTTATTTTATGAATCACATTAAAAATTAAAACAAAACTTAAAACATTAGCATTGGATGTAGATATGATATAATCACAGAAAAAGTATGTGAAGAATAAAAAAAAACATTGAAATGATAATATTGAAACAATAATGTTAAAATTAAAAAAAATATAGGTAGAAAGTTTCATTATTCAGAATTTTGTTCACAAATATTTTTTTTTTATCAGATAGCATCATATCATGAAAATCTTGTAATTCATTTTTTAAATATCTGGTAGCTTCTTTACTGTTGCTAACTTTATTGTTACTGTTACAAAACTAAGTAAGGCCTGTTAAAGTACTGCATTATTTTCAGCTCAAAAAAGTTAATGTTAGCTTTGGGATTGGGATAGATTTGTTAATTTAAATAGTGACTATAAGCAAAATGCAAGTAAAACACGAAGTTTTATGTACAGCATAAAATAAAGAAAGGATGATAAGTACTAACTGGTAATATTTATTATTTTAAAACTCAGTATTATCAGTGCATGTCAAAAATGTAGAAAGTAAGAAATAAGAAAGTACTGCGTATATTGGGCACTAATTTGTGTGTATTACACATCATCATCATCAAATTAGATCAGGGAAGTTTAATAACATAAAGTAGGGAGTTACTTTTATTTGCGAACTCGAAGAAAACTATGAATAGGTAACTTTCTACAAGATCATGTCATAAATAAAGAATTCATAATGAAAGAGATGTAAAATTTACTAGTTATGGTTTTTTTTAATAACCACAATGCGTAAATTTTAAACATACGCATACATAAAACAATAGCAGCTATACAATTTACAATTTTCCAGACAACCGACACGGAATCATAACGTCGTAGTCACTTACCCAAAGCTCAATACCCCAATTCATTTTCACGGCAATAGAATCCTCACTTACACAAAAAAACACATTGAAGCTTCACTAATACACTACAGTTGTTATCAATTTAATTGCAAAAATAATTCCATTAAAATTTTGTTTTTATCACTACCACCATTTCAAAACACATTCTACAGAAATAAACATGGCTGACTGACATGACATTTCGAAAGACTAGATATTCCTTGAACTGATCGACTGACTGACGGAAGTAGAAAAAGAACTTCTCTTTTCTAAATTGTCTCTGGTTTATGTTGCCACGTTATGGAAATTACCGATAATAATGGGGAAAAAATCTGTTCACTGTTACAAAATGTATTTAATTTAGAATTTATTATTGTTGCATGGATTTATAAATTTACTGATACATTTATATAATAAACGTGATGAGAGAGTTACGATATTAAGATTTTGATGTGTCGTTGAGAATTGTCGGCGCTACGTGGTTGCAATAACGAGCCATCAGATCCACGACGAACAAGTGCTGTACGCCTAACTTCCTAAAAAATGAGAAAAATCTCTTAGCTCAGTGATTATTTATTAAAATAAAAATAAAATTCCAGTACTTAAACTGTATTTATCACCTTAACAGGCTCCATAACTGTATGATGGCTTGATCTTCTAGATGTTGGTGGCCCAGTAATAGACGACTCCCGAGACGATGGCAATGGACTCTGTAGTAGTAATTTAGTAAAATGAGTGGTTTACATCAGCAATTAATTATTTTATGTTGATCAAAATGATTTAAATCATTACTGTAAATAAATAAATGCACCTTAAAAACCGGAACAAATACAAATTCAGAAGGTCCACTACTTTCTGAATTTGGATTTATTCCAGCTTTTAAGGAAATCTTGTAATTCATTTTTAAAATATCTGGTAGCTTCTTTACTGTTGCTAACTTTATTGTTACTGTTACAAAACTAAGTAAGGCCTGTTATTCTAAATAAATGTACCTTAAAAGCTGGAATAAATCCAAATTCGGAAGGTAGTGGTTGGGTTAACAGATTATATGTTCCTTCTTCAGATGCAACTGATACTATAGAAGGCCGGGCAGACAGCTGTTGAGCCAGTAATATTGTGTCCGTTTCTGAAAACAAAGGAGGATTATGCCCATATACATTTAAAATGTTCTTATTATTACAAAGATATTTATTACCAATGTTCATGCCCTTTGCGACTCGTCGTGCTTGCACTAGCCTGCCTGCACTCCTCTTAAATCTCATTCCCTTTTCTGCTTCTCTTCTTAGTCTTTGAGCGGCGGCTGCTGACTCTGCAATTGATTTTGCTATGGCTCCCATGCCAGATCGTTTTATGTTAAGATCAACAATATAACTTAAACATATCGCATTGGATAGTGTAAGATCACACGGCTAAAAAGAAACGTGTAAAAAAGCTAAAATGAACTGTCAAGAAATTGTTTTAAGATGGTCATTTTTGTAATAATAAATAAGATACAATAATAAGGTTGTGTAATGATACTCACGGAACCAATATTATTGACACTCAAATCAAGTGAACGCAAAGGTGTTTTTACAAGTCCAATTGCACGAGCAAGTAAATCACCACATGTTGGTGGATTTTCTGCACTTGTAGTCGACCACACTCCAGCTGGAGGTTTTATTAGAGGACCAGGAGTTATACCACAACCTGATATATTCAAACTAAAACAGAGTATATCAGCAAAACATTATTAAAATACAAAGGTTTAACCACTCACGTGCCCGCGCTTCGAAAAAAACACTTGCATAGTGCTCACGAAAAAATGTCATCGGGCGCCGGCGCGCATGACCGTAATAAAACTTAATTTACGATCGTTTCAAGAGGTTATCCGTAAAACTAATGACTGATTTGAATAGTTAAAGGAATAAATCGTTTATTTTAAGTAGTTTCTGAGAATACCACTTAATATAATAATTTGTAAAAATGCAGGAAGTTAAAACACAAGTTGAACTAAGAAGTTATTAAGAAAAACATTTTTTTTTACGAAATCTAAATCGATAACATATGTTTTTTTTGTGATAATTATGACAAATATTAATTAAACTTTCCACCTATTTTTTATTACGTACATAACTTAAATAAAATAGGTTAAAATAAATGTTGAATACGGCCACTATTTTCCCAAACACCGCATTCCGATATTAAACATTACGCAATCTTCATGCTTATTCTATGGCAAATATAGTACCCGTAGGACAAAAATATATACTGGGTTAAAACGGTGCATTTCTTGGCATAAGGATTCAGTAAAAACATACATTACTTTTTAGAAAAATATTATTGTGATAATAAAAAAACAAAAATGCACCCAATTGTTCTAGCACAATAGTGACATCTTTGTAAACAGATTTTGAGCAACCAGAGTTATTCATATCTTTGAAAAATATAGATAATACAAAGAACACATTCCCTAGTTAGTAACAACATGCTTATTATGACAATAATTAATTATATTTTTTATAAATTATTAAAAACAACTACGTTCAGAAAACCAAAATTTCGCTCCTTACACTTCTGGTGTCCTTGAACGCGCGGCGCGGAGAGCAATATGGCTGCCACCTAAGGGCCACCTACACACTAGACTCTACTAACTAACACTATTATTTTGCAAATTAGCGTAACAGAATGTTTAAGTAATCGGATTTAATAAAACATATTGTTTGTAAAAAAATATTTATTAATAATTAATTAACATTTTCTACTTAAAAATATTATTTAATAGTAAAACGACATTTTTTATAGAAATAATATTGTAATGGATTTATATCTGAATAAACAATTATTATTATTATTATTATTAATATATTATTATTGCTTATTATAGTAGGTACCTACTATAATAAGTAATAATAATAATCACCTACATACTTACGATTAAACATAGTTGTAGGTACGTATTATATATTAAAATATTTAATTTAAATTAACATTTTTTTAAAAATTAAGACCACCTTATATAAAAACTAAGTAGTAGGATAGCAGTCCGTAAACAGAGGCAATTAAAAAACAATAATAATACATAAAAATAAACTGTAAAATGAATTAAGCTTAAATCATCATATCTTAAAATGATTTAAGAAGATAAATACAAAGATTTGAAGGGTAATAATTATACTCGTAATAAAATAAAACTCACTATTAAAATTAATAAAATAAAACATACAAATTAAATATAACATTCACCTTATCATTCTACCGTGTGAGATTCCTCGAAAACTAGTTGCAAACAGAGCGCCACATGGCACTGTTTGCAAATATATTTTGCGACTTTTCTTACACCAAACGCACCCGGCGTTTTTGGTTTTGCCTTCTCCAATAAAAAACGGTAAGCATTCCCTTGGCTTCCATTTTCCTGCAAAGGATAGTTAAAATAAGTTACGTATGTCTTTTTTTCAAAAAAGTATATATAATAATAAAGTGCATACAATTTACATGATTTCCCTGCAGCTGCAGTTAGAAGGTGGTGAGGTAATTGGCGTACCTTCTTACAACTGATAGTCGACTCGGATTGGCGAATATTTTCTAAAACAATGACATTACCTAAGTGAAATCATTCAAATTTTTATGATATTAAATAGGTAGTAAAATATTTCTTACCGAGACTGCTTACTGGGAGGCGCATCTGGTAGAAGTGAGCGCTGAATTTCTTTTTGGCGTTTCCATTTTCCCCGCCTCCCTACCCGTCGCCTAGGTTGGCCCCTACTTTGTCCTTTCTTTTGTTGTCTATTACTGAAAATAACATAAAAATAAGCAAACCAAAATAATATATGTATACGCTTACTAGAACTGATCACCATTTAATTGGCACCCATCAATAAATAACACAATCACCAACCATCATTAACCCATATTCTACTCAACTCACCTAATCTTAACGGATAAAAATGAAAAAGAGAAGAATCCTCAAGTATCATAGAGAAAAACAATTACTAATTTTTATTACTATTGTAAAAAAAATAATTATGTTATCCTAAATAAAAAAATTAAACAAAAACATAAAAATGGAACGACGCTAAAACGGTTTAAGAATGAAATATGATACTATATAACAAAACAAGTATCATGAAAAAAGCATGACCCAGTTGCCTTTAAGTCATCGTAAAAAAACTTAAAACAATTAAAACAAATAAAAAAATAAGTTTGTAGAGGGCCTTATACCATACAAAACTAAAGTGCTTCTGGTAACCACAGCGACCACATGAACTATAGGTTTGTTTACTTACGAGTACGCGTCCTAATTTGCTCATCCTATGTAAAAACATAAGGATTTCTCTATAATATTATGTTTTAATTAAATATTAATAACTATATTATAACATTTCATACAAAAAAATCTATTTTATTTAATAATATTACGATTAAGCCGCTTCAAAACTGTCACTCGTGATCAGAACTAGCGTATGATAATTTGGAAATATTTTGTTTTATATAAATTTACCAATATCGTTTTATATTAATGTAAAATTAAATAGAGCAATAAACAGAGATTATTTTGATGTATTTCACTTACAAAAATATAAAGTACAAAGTACTTACGGCATTTTTCCAAATATAGGTCACGACGAAACCAATGGCGTCATAACACCAAACTTTAAAACACTTGTCATAAAAAATGTGCCCACAGATAACGTTCAAATTCACACTCACGGCGTTGCCTAACTAACGAACTTTAAATTAACCATACTTTGGTCCACAGAACGATACTTAAAATCTACATAGAGCCGAAAAACGGAACGCAATCCTCTTGGTAGCCACAGTTACCACAAGCAATACAAGCGAAATTCGCTTGGTAACAATAGCTACCAAAAGCACGTGAGTGGTTATGATGTTTTTGAGGAATAAAGAAACATCTTTAACCTTGTCAGATTACACCCTCTTGCAATAGCAACTGCTACATGCGCAATTCCTTCGGAGCCAAGTTTTGTGTTTAGTCTCAAATCTAGAGTACGTATTCCACATCCAGAATGATTGAGTGCATGTGATATATTTTCAATACCAGACGGCCCTAAGAAACAAAATCTTAACTATAAAATTAATATGTTAGATGTTAAAACAGAAAAACTATCTTTAATTTGTTGATATATACTATATACAAGATACATATATATATATATATATACAATAAATATATATATATATATATATATATATATAACAAATTAATGATGATTTACTAACCAAACATATTGTCTGCCAAATTAAGTTCTCTTAAAATATCACGCCTCATAATAAATTTTCCAATTGACGATGCACCTTCATCACCAATTTTACAATGACTAAAATCCAGTACTTCTAAATACAAATTATCCGAAAGTCCACGAAGAATATATTTTAACCGCTGACAGTTCATATTGCTTCTAGTTAATCTAATAAAAAAATGAGATTGTCATAAATACCTAAATAATGAATGGTTGTTATCTTATTTTGCATTTGATTAATTTTTTTACCTGATAATTTTTAATTGACGACATTTTTCCAACCCACGAGCTAAATTCTTTGCATCGTTATTTGTAAATAGGAATTGATCTCTTCTGTATTCTACCCCAACAGAACGTAATTGATATGTGAGATGTAGTTCAACTAAATTCGTCAAACTTCCTAAAGCAGCGTGCAGAGATACGTGATCTATAATTATATTTAATTTAAATGAAGGTTTACTCAGTAGCAACGTCGCAATTTATTGTTATTTTTCGTAGTTTTCAATTTCTATCATTTAATCGAAGCTACTTTTTTAAATATTTTCTGTAGAAATGCAAGAATTAAGCAGGTGAAAGCTGTTTAAAAAGAAAGTAACCATAATGCTTACAGTTATTTTACTATGAAAATAACGCAACTTAAGTTTTAACTGTATTATTTGCATATAAATAGAACTGTTGCAATGATTTCTTACTCTTTATACAGCTTTCACCTAATTCTAACATTTGTAAAGAACATATTTTTAAAATATAGCTGCGATATGATAAAAATTTAAATCCACGGAATTGCGATGTTGCCACTCATGGCGCGTAAACGCTCATCATGATTTGAAAATAAATCACAATTGACTGCCCCAGTTCCAAAGTACTGAATTGAATTGACAGTTCCAAAGTACTGTCAATTCAATTGACAGTACTTTGGAACTGGGGCAGCAGAGAAACAAAATCAATAATTGCCACTGCAGAACAAGAGCTGTTTCTGATCAAGAGAATCCTACCAAAAACATAAATGTGAAAATGAATTTGACAATTATGCTGTGGGTAACGACTTTTCCAACCAAAACTGATGGCTAAATAAGTGCTAAGTTCTATAGTAATATTTTGAAGAATAGAACCTTAGATACAATATAAAAACAATAACTTGCTTAAAACATAAAGTTGATGAGTTGATTAACGAATTAAAAAAAGAGTAGTATTTAAAAAGTAACCAAAACATGAACTGAATTCGGTGTGTCTAAGTTGGATGGTTTTTGAGTTACGAAGGGCTTACAAGTGGCTCCAAATGGTTCGTGCAATATTACACATGGGCGCTGCCTGTTCGTGTCTAGTTTAATGTTATTGCAAACTCCTGTACTCAGTTTTGAAACGATCGTCATAACTCGTAAACGATATGTTATATTAAATCATAAGATTTATTTACCTCTAGAAATTAACTCATTAGTCTTAACTTGAGATTTTTCATTCATTTTTTTAATTGTCACTAAATGGGCCATTTCTGGAGAGGCCATCCTCTGAACAGGTATGTCCGATGGAACCAAACTTCGAATGGATAATTTTTGAATATATGGTCCACAGAGTTTTACTAAAGTTGTCACCTGGACATTTAAATGGTAAATTTAAGAATATCATTTGTAATTAAGAGCACTTAACATTACATGACTGAAGCCAAAAATTTGCTTTGACTTTGTACCTTTTCTGGATCATAATGCCGTGGGTTCATATTTTCTAAAATGTCAGCAAAGTGTCGTTCCATAAAGACATTGATCCATTTTTTTTCATCAGTTAACAGTGGTGTATCTGAGAATTTAGACTTATAACATCTTTTCCAAAAAATATCGCTTTTGATGTTATCCACTAAAATTTGTAGTGGTATATTTGTATCAAGTATTTGCAAAAAAAATTCACGATCCTTCGAAATAAAATTTTCCAGTTTAGGATATCCTGAAAATGTATATTATTTATTCGTAATAAAATAATTGTAAGTTCTATTAAAAGGTACTATAGTTAAGTATTAGTAGTAAGGCAAAGAAAAAAAAATATTATTCATAAGTACATACCTGACCAATTTTCAGATAGTTTTTCTACACATATTGAAACCAAAGACTGAGGAATGTTAGCATCCCAATCAAACACTTCAGATTTAATTTTGCGTCTTGGTTCTAAGTTTTTATTTTGCTTATAAGTTAAGTAAGTATTATAATTTAAACTCACTGGCCACTTCATTCTAAAGTAATAAGGTGTTGTATTATCTGATTAAATCTAAACGTACAATCTAAGTGTTAGTACACACGTAAATATCTAAGCTTAGCAACGAATCACTCGTAGTAACTGCGTTGTTAATTCAATAATTCACAGAGTGCTCTCCGTAGTTTATGTTGTATTATTTCAAAATTTTAATAGCGGAAGTGAAGTAGTAATTCATAGACAATTTGTGAGGTAATTTGTTTTTACTACAGCAACTCTGAAGTATAATATTGTTCCACAGAGTAAACGTAAAGTAAATCTAACAAGAAATATTTACGATTAGCTCATAAAATTTAAGATTTTTATTTTTGCTTTTGAATTGAATAAATACAACAACTACAAACTATTTATTTGAGTAAATACCTATGTCGCCGAGGCTCAGTATGTTTAATGTAATCTAAGGCAGATATCTTCAGATTTGTTTCGTTTCGTTTCTCTGCCATCCCAATGACGTGAAAGAACGGATCCGAAAACTGACGTGAACTATCACTGCTACGACAATGTACGATTGAGAATGAGATTGATTGAACTGTCATATTTTTATTTTCTGTTGGTCGGTACTTAGTACATATTTATGATTTTATTACATGTACAAAAAGAAAAGAAACACTAAGTACTAAAATAATTGTTTATTTGATTAATTATTGTTGTTACAATGGACAAACATATTAGTTCTGAATTGTTAAATTCAGATTTTTCATTGTCAAAAAATGCCAGTTCCGATTCATTAGACTCGGACTCAAAATCGAGTTCATTGAATTCTAAACACGGACAAGACTCCGTAAGTTTCCTAAAAGGATTAATTTATTCTTATTCAACTTTATAGCAGCTGCCTCCCTGCTTCCTTTAGCTTTGTAGCTTACGATTAGTCACCTCTGTGCATTGATATTGATATCTTGTGCAAACTATTTCCCTGGTATTGCAATGAGCAAAAGCAGAAGTATTCACATATGCTTATTCATTAACTGCATACACAGTCATAGGCAACATCAGGAGCTGTCCCAGGCTAGTGCATAAATTATGATAAATAGGATTTAAGAACATTACATGGTCTAGGGCTATAATTGCAATTGTTTTGTTTTAGCCTCATGTCTTAGGAGATATCCATTTATTAGATGGAGAGAAAGTAACAAGTGTAGCCCGAGATGTGACATATCTTTGTCCATACAGTGGTCCGTCCCGAGGTGTACTTAAAGTGACAAACTACCAGCTTCACTTCAGACCAACAGATGCAGCTGCATTACAGAGTACTCTTAGTGTACCCCTTGGTGTTGTAAGTCAACAAGTTTTACTTATTTAATAAGAATTTGACGACTGGCATAGTGGTTTAGTTCTCCTATATATATGTGAAGTTCAAAACTAAGCATTTCTTTTAAGTTTATCTTACACATTACTGACACGTAAGATGAAGTAAAACATTGTGAGATAGTCTAGAAACATGTTTATGCTCCAATGGAGTAGTTTGATTCTAGAAGTGTTTACACACACAGAGTAGAGGTCCATTGTGCATTAATAGTAGTATAATGTATAACAGTAATCTTAATTTACAGGTGTCTCGAATTGAAAAAGTTGGTGGGGCTTCATCAAAAGGAGAAAACTCATATGGCATTGAAATATTCTGTAAGGTAAGATCTATTTGATATAAATGAGAGAAAACAATTACCTATGTTTGCACTGACACAAACAATAAATGTTATATTGTTTACAAGTAAAGTTATTAAAATGAGTGATGGCTTGAAACCCTTTTGCTGTGTCTGGCTCTCACTCATGGTAATAATCTACATTTTAAAGAATATAATTTTTAAGAGATATTTTACAAATTTAGAAATATTTTTTTAACTGTTTATTATAGTAAGTTAGCTGTTATATGACTTAATTATGATAATAATAAATTAATATTTTTTTTTATGTTAAGCATAATCAAATTTCCATAAATAATTTAAATACAGTCAAATACATTTTGTTTTTTTTTCTAGGATATGAGAAATTTAAGATTTGCCCATAAGCAGGAGAATCATTCTAGAAGAGGTATATTTGAGAAACTACAACAGTTAGCATTTCCACTGTCACACAGGCTACCACTGTTTGCATTTAGCTACTCAGAGAGATTTGCTGAAGATGGCTGGAATGTTTATGGACCTATTGCAGAGCTCAGAAGAATGGTATGTTAATTGGTAAAGCTGGAATTCCCTGAAATAATAGTACTAAAAGAATGCAACTGATAATGCATAAACAGTTCAATATTTTATTTCTTAATTTTGGAACAAATTGTAACATGAGATAAAAACTGATTCAGCCTAAGGTTGAATCGCTTAAAGCACGTCGCGTTTTGTTGTCATAATCAGACATTATGACAGAAATTAAAAAAAAAATATTTTCGTCACAATTAGAGGTATTGTTTTATTTATAAACAAATTCTTTTATAAGTTTATAGAGTAGTTCCATAATATTGTGCTGAAGGGGTCTTAAAATTTAAATTTTAATATTAAAGATTGTAATGTGTCATTCTACTTAAAATCGATCACACATTAATAAATTTATATTATGGCATTAATATTTCCGTAAAATAGTCGTTTATTTATTTATTTATAATCAGAATGACAAAATTACAGTCATCATCTCTGCCCGCTACTAACCCACTGCAGAGAAAGACCTCTTCTCATGAGCATTAATCGCCACGCTTGCTCAAGGCGATTTCAGACTTCCTCAGAAATCAAGGTTTCTCCACGATGTTTTCCTTCACCGTTAGTCAGAAATGTCCAAGATAAACTTAGAAGTACACATGATTTGAAAAGTCACATTGGTACTTGCCCAGTTTCGAACCCACAACCTCGTGTTTACGAAGCGCGTGCCTTATCCACTGAGCCATTTAGACTTAAATTACAGTAAATAACACTAATTACACAGTAAAAACTTAAAATATATAAAATAACAACTTTCACTTTGATGTCTCGCAATACCTCATACATTCAGACAAGACCAACTTCTATCCACCAGCAAACAGATCCAGCCCATGACTTGACGCCAGTAGAGCGTTGATTCTGTATAACATACGCGGTACTGAAGACATGGAACGCGCAACTGTGCGACAGTGTACCGCAAACAAATGATGCTGCCTAGCTCTGTTGTAATTATCGGGCACAAAAAATTTACACATCTCGTGTTTTTTAATAATAAATGTTATCGTAGGGTGTCAACAACGATATGTGGCGCATCACCCACATCAACGACAAATACGAAGTCTGCGACAGCTATCCGTCTATTTGGGCAGTACCCGCCGCTGCGAACGACGACTTGCTTCGATCTGTGGCCACATTTAGGTCTAGAGGACGAATACCAGTGTTAGCATGGATACATCCCAGCTCACAGGCTACTATTACCAGGTGTAGCCAGCCTTTGGTTGGGGTAAGCATTTGTTTTTAGTACTAAAGATTTAAGCATACAATCCGCCTGATGATCAATTACCGTGGTATATGGAATGCTAGTAGGTAACATCATATACATTAGTTACTTACTGTCTGAGCTTGTTCTTTTATAACTCTTCATTTGGTTTAATTGATCCATTTCATCCTCGTCCTGCCCTTTGTGGTTTTAAATATGACAGTCACACAACTAATATAATATTTTGACACTTTCCATTATGTATATTTAAGTTTTGTCTTTAATAAGCACATTTTTAAGGCTTAAATTTAAGTTTCTCTAAAAAAATATTAATAATGGGAACAAATACAACATGAAACATTATACTTAAAAATGTTTTTTTTATGAGAATGCTTTCTCACAAAAAAATATAAAATTTGTGTTAATTTGTTCGGGTGGGACTGGGAAGGGGAGCAGTTAAAAATTACCATTTTCTTAATATTCAAAATGATTTAATTTAAGTATCATAGTGTACAAGATTTAATCTTGTATTTTAAACTATAACAATGATAAATGCGTATTCACTCTGCGGTTACAAACTAATAATTAGTTAACACGCTTGATAAAATATTAAACTTAAGTTCGAAGGGCAGTTAAAGAGAAGGGTATACATTTTTGGAAAAATGTCCAGTTATTGCTTTACGCGGTTTGTTGGTTCTTATTTCGTATCAATTTACGTACAAATGTTATTCGGTAGTTTATACCGTAAAGTTTCTATTTGTTATGGTATGAATAATCGTGCGTCAGTGGCCTATATATTTTTGTAATTATTCACCATTGACGTAATGTTTTGTTTTTTATACCTACTATAACATATACAATTCCTACAAATCGGGGGTTTTGTGGGTAAATTCTTGCGTGTATCTGGTCACGTTTCAGTAAAAATTGTTGTTAATGTTTGTTATGACCAAGATATACTTTTCCTGGTCAGGGACAATGGAAACTTTTTTGTAGACTTGTTATTGCAAGGATTCTATAGAAATAGGTATGTATATTACATACTATGTACTTTCAAACTACTAAATATAATATGCGATCACTTTCTTTACTGTTATGATGTGCTGATTTCAAAGGTAGATAGTGAAATTTAAACTGTGTAATGGCAACTTTCCTGAAATTCTTTACTTGTCGGCCGCTTAGTATTTGTTTGCCTATATTTTCGTTATTGGACAGTAATTAGGTAGGTACCTTTCTGAGTATACGACTTCTCTGCACCATTAGAACGTCACCAGGTTTGAGTCTGATGTAAATGTTTGTTTTTGATTCAAAACTTGACTTTTCAGATATTTTAGTGGCCTTTTTTAAATTGACAGAATTTTTTAATATATCTAATCGCAACTAATGTTTTAGGTGAGCGGTAAACGTAGCCGCGAAGACGAACGCTACATACAACTTATAATGGATGCTAACGCGCAGGCGCATAAGTTGTTTATCATGGACGCGCGGCCAACTGCCAATGCTGTGGCTAATAAGGCTAAAGGAGGAGGGTAAGTCGGACTAATCATCTAGATTGTGTCTACTATGGTATAGAAACCTAGTATCTCATTGCACGTTGGATCTGGCGGTTTAGTTAACTGCCTCGTCATCACCGCTAGGCTAAGTGTCATGAATTATATAAACTTAAAACATTGTTACACCCAAATTAAATAATTGTATTTTTGGGACATCCATTTTCGGAGCCATGAAGTCTACAGGCAAGGCACAATCCCATTGAGATTGCTAGCACTTGCAAAATGTGATGCTGTGAAGCCTAGTGGATCAGCAAAATAGAGGGCTACAACACAAAACATTTTTAAGGTTCAATGTGTTCTGGCTTGCTTGGGATAGCCCCAGCATTAAGAAGCCGATTTAATTTCCCAAGGTTTAAACTATCTTAACCATTTTAATAAATGCATCTTGGCTGTATACAAATTTACGTTTCCATTAATAATATTCTCTTGTCTCGTTCACAGTTACGAGTCAGAAGATGCATATCAGAACGCGGACCTTGTATTCTTAGACATACACAATATACACGTGATGAGGGAGAGTCTGCGAAAACTCAAGGAACTATGCTTCCCGCAAATAGATCAAACTAAGTGAGTGACCGATTTATTTGTTATTTTATGTATTATTTTAGATTATTATGATGAACTGTAACAATATAATAGTATGGTGTTTAACACATCAACACGGGCGGCGGTAACCAATGCTCCCGAGCTACTTTCATTAGTTTGCGGTAAATTTATACAACTATGCGGGTATAACCTCGAGCATTTGCTCGTGCGACGGCCGTACGCTGTGGAAACGAGTTTGGCGCGCGTGGCAGCTCGAACATTGCCGTCTCCACATAGTGCGGCCGCCGCGTGAGCTTTATTTAGTTTTTATTTAGTTTAGATCAATGTAATAAAAATGTATAAAACATACTATAATAGCTTCACGCCTTTTATCCCTGAAGGGGTAGGCGGGGCAGTTTATCTACCCACTTTTCGCCGTTTTTTATTTTAGCTCGCATGTAACAGGGGGTGATCCTGTTGCCATTTATCGAACACAATTCTAGAATCCGACTAAAACTGAGAATTTTCCGCCGGCAAAACTCATTATCCCTTTACCCGACCCGGGGATCGAACCCGGGACCTCTGCATGGTAATCCGTACACAGTACCACCAAACAGAGCCAGCTTTTAAATTGATTTAAAATTTATATTTATATTAACTGCTTTCACGGCTTCGTCTGCGCCTTAAATGTGTTTTGTCTCCCTCGAGAACTAGACCGATTTTCGGTATAAAAAGTAGCCTATGTCCATCTCCAGCACCAAATCTATCTATTAACATACCAATTTTAATCGAAATCGGTTCAGCCGTTTAGCCGCTGAGTAGTTACAATTATTTCTATATTTTGATGACAGCTATTTATTTTAATATACAGACATTAACGAATGTGTATACAAGATTAAAAGCTTATAAATAAACTAGATTCGCCCGCGCGTAAAATATGTTTTGTTATATCCCTCGAAAACCAATTAAATTTTCGGGACAAAAAGTAGCCTATGTCCGTCTATGGCACCGAATCACACAAACTTTTGCATTTATAATATTAATAATAGGATGTCAATGAAATATAATTATGTGTGTAACTGTTATTATTTCCAGGTGGTTTAGCGGTATAGAAGCTACATGTTGGCTTAAACATATAAAATGCATATTGGCAGGAGCTGTTCGCATTGTTGACAAGGTAATTTAATAGTCATTACAATCTGTTTGCACTAAACTTAGAGAGTTAATCATTAGATTTCTAGAGCTTACAAAACATGTATTTCATCAGATCTGGCTAATAAGTGAGATATAGTGCGCCCTGAAATAATACCCCCTTATTCATAAAAATCTTATAAGCCTCTATAGTTAAAATGGGTTTTGTCTCTTTTCTATTAGTACAAATGTCAAGGTGGCAGATAAATACAAACGAAATGTACACCTATTTTAGCTATAATACGCTTATAAGATGTTTATAAATAAATGGGATAGTGTACAACGCACAGACGCATGGTCCCGCCTCCTCGGACAAGATATTTTGTTACTATCATCTAATTAAAGTGTATTTTTAGGTAGAAAATCACAAAACATCCGTGCTTGTCCACTGTTCTGACGGATGGGACCGCACAGCCCAATTGACAGCACTAGCAATGTTGATGTTAGATCCATACTACAGAACACTCAGAGGTTTTGAAGTGCTTATAGAAAAGGAGTGGCTGTCGTTCGGACATAAATTCCAACTGGTAAGTTATACATTAAAATAGAAGAAATTAAATTAATATATTTGAAGGAATCTCTATGCACACATGTATGCGATCCACAATAATGGGTGGAATTCTTTGATAAATACTTTCTGACCTAATTATTCTGCCTCTATATAAATATATGCAAATCGACTTCTTTACTAAATGATTTACGCATGCTAGTTTTGCTATTTTCTTTCTTTTTGGATCCTAATTTAAAACACACACATGTAAAATACATGGTATTTTGTTTTCTGATAAATATTATATTGTAACAAAATAATACCAGCATTTTCTTCGTAGCGTATCGGCCATGGCGACGAGAGACATTCAGACGCCGACCGCTCTCCCGTCTTCGTACAATGGGTGGACTGTGTCTGGCAATTACAACAACAATTCCCGACAGCTTTCGAGTTCACAGAGAGACTTTTAATCACTATAGTCGATCATTTATACTCGTGTCGATTTGGTACATTCCTGTTTAATACAGAAAGGGAAAGAGCTAAAGAAGGTATGTTGATATTTAGACTCATTCATCAATATACACTATTATACATCTTATTAGTTGTCTACTCAATGTTGTCCGAGATTTCTTTTAGAAAAAATATATCTCGCTTTAATTAGAGGAGCTCAACTAAAGATGTACCTCCACTCAAATAAAAGCCGAAGTCACAACGCTACTGGAGTGATGTTGTGTTCGTTGACGAAGTGGTTGCGAGAACATACACCCTTTACAGCGTTGTTGCGAAAGGGAAATGCAGAAGTGCGTTACACTTACATTTATCTATACCTGATCCAAGTAATAGAGAACTAGGATACATCAATCCATTCATTTAACATAGCCTTCCTTATAACATATTTATGTTTTTTTACAGAAGTAAAAGCAAAGACCGTATCTCTATGGTCATACATAAACAGTCGTCAAGACCTATACTTGAACCCGCTATATTGGGGTCCGTCCTCTTTCGGTGCTAGTTCGCCCCCGTCTCCGTATTCGCGGCCGCAGATCGTATTAGTACCCGTAGCTTCGTTAAGGGTAATTAAATTGTGGAAGGCGCTGTATTGTCGGTGGAATCCTACTATGAGGCAACAAGTAAGTAATTTTTCTTAATTATATTATGTTAGATCATAAGTGATGTAGAAAAATTTGACTTCGCTTATTCTATCCATCTATGATTTGTTCAGTTTTTATTAGCGGAAGGGTCAAACGATCTAGCAAAAAATAGTGATGCTATCGAAATTTATTCCGTAGCTTGTGAAAGAGACGTTTGATTAAATTGTTACTTGTTTAAGTATCTACGAACACTAGTTTTTCTGCAGCTACTAATACAATAGATCTATGTTGTTTATAAATAAATTATATCTGTTACAAAGTTTATTTCAATACAATTTGTTACCAGGACCCGATCTACCAACGCACTCGCGAGCTAGTAGCCCTCCGTGCTCAGCTAGAGGCGGCCGCGGCGGCTGCGGCGGGCGACCACGCCGCGCGTCAACACCGCCTCGGTCTCACCCCGCCGCGGGTCGCCAGCCCCCACCACGTATGAAACGCACGCTATTACTTCACCTACTGCCAAACAGACAATGTGCCCTTTTAAACCACAGATAACGGCCTCTCACATTAGAAGCCTATTACGCTGTGATTAGCTGTTTTAAGGCCAAGCATTCAAATGGAGGATATCTATGTTCCAAACGACACTTTAGATGTCTACGAATTGTGACTTAAAAGGACAGTGATGAATCTTTGCAAAAGGTGTGTCCTAATTAGGGACAGTGACGAGTTCTTTTCGAAGGACGATCGCGTTGGACTTTAAACCAATTTTTTTTATTGATATGCTATAGATGATGTGTGTCTCATTCTAAAATTAGCTTTATGTGTGGAATGATAACTATACTTACTTGGCTGATTCTAATTTACATTTACATTGTAAATTACATGGCACCTTTAAATAAGTATCCAGAAAGGGTACCAAAAACCAAAGGTGATTACTAATGTGAATAATAATAAATCAACAAAATGTTTTATCTATTTATCCTGTTCTTCAAGATTGTTTTTATTTTTATATCAAACAGAAATTATCGATATCGTGATAACATGCTTAAATATCGATCACCGTATGGGCGCTAGCATCCATATTGTTCAGTTTAGAAGTGTCGTTTCTAGATGGCACTCGGAAAAATACCACCGATATTAACTCAATTAAGACTCTTTTTTTTCTAAATTTCGTCAGCAGTTTTATATAGTTCAAAGTCTCGTTAGAAAGTGTTCAGGTTGCTGTAATAAGTCATTTACACTATGCACGTGATCAAAAAGACATGACCTTTAATGACTAGTAGGAGTAATACGACAACAAACCATCATCATAGATGTAGATACATACAAAGCAAGATTCGAACACGATCGATTTTATAAAGCAGGTTCACAAAATATTAAATGAATATATTTAAATGTAACTTATTCTGTTTGGAGACTATTTGTTATTAATTTGAATACTTGTATTTTCTTTGTAACACAATTATGCAACACAAATTTCGTTTTACAAAACATGTATTCTACAATCAAGTCTATAAAATACCACTGTCATGACGCGAGTAAAGCGAAGTGAGTTTCTGTTGAATCGTAATAGATGGGTTACACGCATAACAATTGATTTCTTCCACGCATGTTGACTAATAACCTACTGTAAAATAATATTAGATTGATGCTAGCTGCATTTATAGTGATTTTATGTTAGCATTATCTATACTTATAATAAATTTAAAATATGTAAAGTATTCTTTATTGACATTATTGTATAGGTTATTTCTTATTTTAAGTTGATGTTTTAAGTTAGTATTTGGGTGTGCTGTAAAAGTATTAGTTTTATTATAATTTACTATACAAATGTTAGTTTTATAGAAAATAATTCAAATATTTATCGCACTTTTAATGTGTCGATCGATCATTCAGATTTAAGTAGACGTCGGATTATGCAATTTAGATGTCACTACAACAATTTTTTTTCGTTGATGAAATAAATTGTCTGAATTTAAATTGAACGTTTAAGGGTCTATTCGACTTTGTTTACCTGGGTGTTCATAGGTGACCCCAATAAAATTATTATTTTGGTATCCTAAGATCAACCTAAAATAAATTTACATTAACACAACTTCTAAAAATTTAAAAAGGTTTATGGTTTATCATATTATAATTCATATAAAGTGCTGCTTAAAACTATAAAATTATAGTGGATAAAGTACAATAGGGCTAGCGTATCCGCGTAAATAATTTTTTTAAAGAATAAAAAATCATATTTATTTCAAGGTGATCTAAGGGACTACTAAGACGCGTACGCGTCCGTTCAGCTTTCCGCATGCGTACGCGTCTCCTTACAATATCGTTGTTTTCTATGGGCATAAGCTGAATAGAGCTGAATAAGTGTGAGTAGTCCCTTAGGATATCACCGGTATATCACATGTGATCAAAGTGGAGTAGACCCGTTTAAGGCACGGCTACTGATACCAAAATAAGTGGTCCAAAGGTTAAAATTTGTAATTGCATATCATTTTAATTTACCTACATTTTTAGAATGTAACATAAACGTAATATAACAGTCCCATCATCAAATAAAAAAACGTTTTAAGCATTTGGACAATTATGTTAATTTTTAAAAATATCTCAATATACGTAAGAAATGAAAAGGCAGCTTCTTTGACACTTTTGTAAAACTTACCAACTCAATAATAAAAATTATAATTATTGACGGCAAAAGAAAACGGATAAACTTTATAGCGACAAAAGTATAGTCGACCACATATTTGCTTTATTACTTTTAACAAAAAGTCTAATGAAATTCAATAAGACTCATTGTGAGTCACAATGAGTCTTATTGAATTTCATTAGATGTGAAAGTGACAACTGCCACTGAGGTAACTTCCAAGCAAAAATAGACATTATTGTTTTGTGACATCCAAACGAAATTTTATGGTCGACTATACACGGCTGATTACATTATACACACTACTCAAGTCAAGATTGTTCAAATGACCGTATGACCGTATGAAACTAAAACAACAAGATGTTCGATATTCATACATTTTACTACTTAGACTCAGCAAAATGATAATAGTTATTGATAACATGCGTGTATAATGTATTATATTAATTAGTGTTTAAGTTATATAAATATTGACATAGATGTTTACAAGAAATTAAATTATTTATAACATACCTATTTTAACACATGTAAAAGTATGAATAGACCGCATGGTACAGTACCGTACCACACAAGGTACGATACCGTACCACTATATAGGGCCACAATATAAGCAGTATACTCAGTAGTACCTTGTTTTCACACAACATTTAATATTGAACTATTATTATATAACAAACATAAACATTTTTACAATTTCAATAATGCATATTGATGTTCACATAGTTATTGTATAGTTTGGAAAAATATGTAAATATTGTTTTAAAATAAATGTTTATTGAAATATGTTTGATTTAGTATTTACAAATAGACTTACCTACAGTAGCGTGCACTCCGTATAGGCAGATAACGCTGCCAACCTTAATAATATCCTAAAATCACAATTTTAGCATCATTATTAAATAATGTGTACCCTGTCAAAAATCTGTGCACGCCACTGTTTCCCCACCCATTACAATATTATGCTGTGTTTTGTCAATCGGCAGATATGAATTACAAACCTATCCCTGTCCTAAAATGTAATAAAGAGGTATAATGTTATATTCAATAATATTTCTAAATGGGGAACTAGACGTGTGAATAACATTCTTAATTTATCGAGCAGTTTAATCTCTATTGCCATGATGCAGTCTGCTTTAATAACAAAATAATAACTCAATGGGATGATTGATCTGCGAGGTCATCAAAGGGCCAGCCACACTATAGTCAGTCCGTAAGAAAACCGTTTTTAAACACAACGGGATCTCACGATTCCTCAAAGAACACGTTGACACTCAGTCCTGATTCTCATGAAAATAATCTTTAGGTAGTCAGAAGCTGTGATATGAGATATGTACCTAACTAACTGGTTTGACCTATAAATCTCTGTTTTACTTATTAATTGAGTTTTTGGGTTCATATATCAGTCGCTTAATTGACTCTGGACTGGCTGGTGACATTATGATTTTATACACACTTATATACGGTACAGTAAGACCTACATAGGTTTCATTTCCTTCCTTTAATAATAAATAGTAAACAATTTGTTTACGGATATGTTGATAACAAAGTAAAAAGCAATGATATTCTGGAAAAAAAACAATCTTCAATTTTATGTATTACACTATAAAAATACCTTCTAGGAACCTCTTTGATCTCGTCCCTCCCTCTGCGTCCCTCTATCGTACCTATCCTTTTTATCATCCGTATAAAAATACTTAATCAAGTTGTTTTTTGATCCCTACATTACATCAACCCTATTCACACCCACAGTAGGTACATCATACGTAAGACATACCCGTCATCTAGATAAACCAAACAAAATGACTGCTTGAACTTAGATAACTTTTAAGATGATAATGAGAAGCCAGTAATCAAAATATATTCTATAGTAAGCATTTATCAATAGACTGCCTTACATTAGACATCGTTTTTGTAGTATTAGCAATACTTATAATTGTGTAAAAATGTACAAAGTAGTAAGATATGGGAAGTATAAAACGGCGAATTATTTAAGACAGTTCGGATATGAGAAGAGATTATTAGCCACACAGAAGGAAGTAGTGTCTTCAGCCGATGTTGTTATTATTGGTAAGTTTGAACATATTATAATATCTTTATCTTAAGTTTGTAACTGGTCTTAGTCCGGAGCAGTTTGACCCTTGAGCTATATTTGTTGCTTTCTGGTTTCCTTACGTGCGATGTTTTCTTTACCGTATGTCAGTACTGTACTTACAAGATAAACTCTGAAATTACTGACACGTAATATAGGACCTATGCTCAACTTATGTGCTTTAAATGAACCTACCTACAATGTAAGTTAAGCTTTCAAAACTTAAAGTAGGTTGTAGTTAAGTACTTTTGAAATATTACCTACCTTCTTCTGTTTACAAAACTCGTGGGCTATACATATATCTGTGCAGCGCTTTGCCCTATGTGCGCCAGTTTAAAAGAAAAGATTACAGTGGGCTCTTAGTAGAATATATAAGATAAGATATAAGAAAGATATAAGAAGATATAAGAAAATATATAAGAAGACATGTAGATACAGCACAGTGAATAAATCAATGTAACTTGCATCTTAGGTGGAGGTATATCAGGATGCAACACATTATATCAGCTTACGAAGAGAGGTGTGAACGCAGTTCTTCTTGAAAGGGCCAAAATTACTAGTGGAACAACATGGCACACTGCAGGTAAAGTACCTTTTATAATGTTTGATTTGTTCTGTAACATACTATTACATTTTGTCGTGCCCACCGGCATAAAAGGCGCGTCAGCAGACAAATATCCTGAATCAAAGGAGGCTCATTGTTTTACCGCTCGGCCGGTCAGTATCCATTGATCAGCTAGCAATATTACATAATTAATACATCAATAAAGATCTATTGATGAAACCGATCAATGCTGATTGAGGAATTGATTTGCCTTGAACCTGTTAAGGACATATAAACATCTTAGCGTATAAATAAATTCTGAAAAATCGTAGATATGGCAGTGCAATAAATTATTGAACGCTGTGATATTGCACATACAAATTGCATAATCTGTAAGACTGCTTTGTCTTGTTATTAATACCGAATAATATTTTTCTCGTGGTTTAGGCAGCGTGTATCTAATTGTTTGCTATATCTTGATTATGTTAATATAGGATTGGTATGGTCGCTCAGGCCGTGCGATTTGGAAGTAAAGCTGCTGAAAGACTCAAGAAAAGTGTATAGTACGTTGGAAGAGGAGACCGGTGACTTTGCTGGATGGATCAACAATGGTGGGATGTTTATATCTAGGAGTGATGTTAGTATACAGCTTTATATTTAAAAAACATGTACATACTTACAATATCAAATAAAAAATCACTGTGAAATACAATGATACAGTTGGCTGGATTTCGAGCCTCCCTGGCGTGACTAGTTAATGCTAATTAAATATTTTATTTCAAGGTACGAACACAAGAATACAAAAGATTGCACACACTAGGAAAGCCTCTAGGTATTCCTAGTGAGATTTTGGACCCAATTGAAGCGCAGAAGTTATTTCCACTTCTAGATCCATCAGTTTTCAAGATGGCATTGTATTCGCCTGAGGACGGTACGATAGATCCTACGATAGCTTGCAATGCTTTACTTAAGGTTGCTACAAAGAATGGAGGGAAAGTAAGTATCTGCTCATTTTGAATCAAACAATTTTTTACGAGAATTAGGGAAATGGAAATTTATCTGTAGAGAAATGTCTCTACAGATAAATAAGAGTTGGAGTTTGGAGTTGAATGCAACTCCGGGCTGGACAAGCCAACAGCCCACCTGATGGTAAGTGGCAACTGTCGCTCATGGACTTCTGCAATGCCAGGGGCTCTACGAAACCACTGTCTACCGTGATATTAATGCTATACTTGCTTTAAAACTCTTTTGAAGAAGGTCATATTATATCCGCAGCGCTCGGGAAATACCGCAGCTGGTAGTTCGTTCCAGCGCCTGCACGTGGTAGGTGGGAGAAACGAATTTAAACGTTGGAAACGAATTTTACTTTACATAAATAACATCTATTTTTATAAGCTCGTTTTCGTATAGGTGATAAGCTCACTTCTTTTTGAATGGCATAAACTAGTACTTGCATTCTTCTTTGATTGACCAGTCTATAAATAATAGATCTACTAAACATAGTTATTTTTATAGGTTTACGAAGATAGCCCTATTCTCGATATTCACTACAGACATAATATGCTTGGAAACAAAGAAGTAACAGCCGTTCATACAGAGAAAGGAATCATCAAGACCAAATGTGTAATCAACTGTGGAGGTAAATTATTTATAATCTTTTAATAATTATATTTGTTAGATTGTCTAGCCCATTTTGAAAACCACTTCATTTCTTAGAGAATTTATTCAGAAAACCTCTATATGTAGGTAGGTAATATTAAGTAAAAACTTAAAAACTCAAAATAAAGTATTAGGTTAGAGTCGTTCACGCATAGTCAGAGGTCGGAATTAGGTTGAGTTATTTGTGTACTTGCATCAAAATGTTGATATTAATATGGATCTAAAAATCTAGTACATTTCGTTAAGCGGGGAGTGCTTCGCATTTCCGCTATTGTTTTCTTTTGTTCTCACAAGCTATGTTGTGCGGACTACAAATGTGGCAAGATCGCGCATGTGCGCATTGGAATTTTGCAACTGCAGACATCTGATGTCGTTGATGTAAGTTTGGCAACGTCGCGAGTGCATTGGTTTAAATTGTGTAATAACTTTTTATTTAATAGATTACAGGTTTTTTTGCTTTATAAATTGATCTCGGACCTCGGAGTTTGAGGCATATCCACTTTATTCTTTCGCTGTATGAAATCAGTTTAAGTACATAAATAACTCTACCTAATTCCGACCTCTGCACATAAAAGTGGCAGTGTGTGCTTGTTGTGGTAATATTTTAATAATATTATCAGATCACTTTACATAGCTGTATAAAAAGTAAGTAGGTAACCATAATGCTTACACTTTTTACTATTAAAATAAAGCCATGGAAGTTTCCAATGAATTATTTGTTATTCAATTGTTTGATAATTAATAATTTTTTTGACAGGTGCTTGGGGTCCCCGAGTAGCCCGATTCGCCGGTATTCCATCATTACCGATAATACCGTTCAAACATGCGTATGTTGTCATGGAAGCTACACCAGAAATTCGTAATGCACCGAACATTCGAGACCATGACGTTGACTTGTATATTAAGATTCAAGGAGAAAGTTGCCATGTTGGAGGATATGAGTCTAATCCGCATATGTTAGATCAGGTATGTTGACTCGATGTTTGGTATCATTAGCCTCAATTTTTCGTATTCTTTTAATAGCCTCATTAGACGCCCACAGGAACAGATCTCTATATTATTATCGACGACCATAAAAAAGAAAATCTTACCTTACGTGGCAAACCTCTAAAACTAATACCAATCAGGATCGAAGAGATGTACCTACTACTAATGACCTCGTTTTGTCAGCTGTGTTTGGCTTTATAATAGAGAGCAAAGTTGGGTATGGAGGGGAAGGCTTGAGAGACGAAGTTGTATTGGGGAAGGGGCATCTTGATACTAGCTCGTAGGATTTTATCACGGTAAACACTCAAAGCACATACATTTGTAAATGCGTTTGGGGGAGCTTCAGCTCCCTAGATCCGCCAGTGCGTTCTACCATCGATCCATCAAGAGATCTTTGAAATTTAAACTAGTACTTATGATAATTTGAAAACCAGGTCCCAGACAACCTTCAATTCCATCTATACGATTTGGATTGGGATGTATTTGGGGTACACATGAACAGCGCTGCATCGCTATGCCCAAAGTTAGATCAAATTGGAGTTAAAAGTACAGTGTGCGGTCCAGAATCATTCACTCCTGATCATAAACCAATTTTGGGAGAAGATCCTAATGTATTTGGTGAGTTATAGTACCTTTGTTATGTTGGTCTTAATATTAAGTGAAGGCACATGAGTAAGATTATGTTGTAGTGTTATCTTAGCAATTTCGTTAGTCCCATCTTTTAATACTGAGTTTCTTATGATGACATTGACTAAAAGACTACTTGAAAAATTAAGTTTATTATTTGGGTATCATTATAGAACACTAATTTTTGTTGAAGAAAAGAAGGGGAATCACAAGATGAATTGAAAAAACAAAACATCTGGTATCTTTTGTTTTTATTATAATACGAATAAATATAAACAAATATAAATGTTGGTCGAATAGTCAGACAATCAGATCAGTGAACTTGGTTCGAAATTTATTTACTTATAAGATAACAATGACGCAAATTTAATTTATATATGTTTGTATATTGTCGCTGCTTTTAAATTCGAGTAGCAGAGCTAAGTTTGTATGATGGATGAACACGGCTCAAGATTGGTCAAATTGAAAATGCTTGTGGAACTACTTACTATGTCTAATATTGGACGTTTCTCGGCTAAAATGACGATGAGTTGTAGGTTTGCATTCAGAACTAAATAATGATAATTGTTATTCAGGTTTGTACCACAACTGCGGCTACAATTCAGCCGGTATGATGTTCTCTGCTGGATGTGCGATACAGATGGCCGAATGGGTTATTAGTGGAAGGTAAAATAAATTAAATAAATTTACTTAAATTGAATACTGTTATAGAATTATTAAGCAAGATGAACACGCCTTTGTACATGACCTAAGGCTGTCGCTGGTGAGTGGAGCCTTTACCAGTTAAGGGTCGACCCTCATATGGTAGCATGAAACTGCACTTTCCTATTTTCTATCTTTTTCTGTCACTGTCATTTGTCATTTTCTAGAGCGGCAAAGTGCGACGGATCGTCACAGCTCAAAGAATAGAAGCATAGGGGAATACGGTTCGGTGCTACTAGATGTAGTTCAACCCTAAAGCCGCTATGACCTATCTTATACTATAGATTTAAAGCTAATTAGAATATGACCCTGGAACAAACATAATAAATACATATAACATAAGGCTATTACCACGCAAAACTTGTCAATGCTTTTATCTATCCGTAATAGAATACTCTCAGTGGAAAACAGGAAGAAAGATTAGAAATGATATGTTACAATTTTCAATCTTATTATAACTATATAAGATGAAAATTTCCAAATATATGAAGTCTATCTTATGATGATAGTCGTATACCTATATCTTTTGCTTTATGTATTTAGGGTCAACAATGTTAGTTTATCTGGTTCAGATTTTTGTACTATTTTTAAATATATGATATTGTATATGTTGTTTTGTATATTATTAATTGCTATGTAAACCTTCAGTCTATGTTCTTCAGTCAGTTAACTCGACTCACAACAAATAAATGTTAATGCGGTATCTATTATGGGATTATCTATAACCTGTCATTACCGTCTTCAAAGCAATTACGTCTAAAATATTGAAAATCATTTTACCCCTCAGGCCAAACTATAATATGTTTACCTTCGACATTCGTCGCTTTACCCCTGGTCAAATGTCTCGCGGTCACTGGATGCGAGAGAGCAGTCACGAGGCATATGTCTCTAACTATGACGTCGTGTTCCCTCATGATGAACCGTTAGCAGGGCGCGATTGTAGCCACGATGCTATACATCAAGAGTTGGTTGACGATGGAGCGGTCATGCAAGCTAGAGCTGGTTGGGAGAGGCCTGCGTTCTTTATGCCGGGAGAGAAGGTAAGCCTCAATTCCTGGTAAGCTTATTAGGTACATTACATAGCTACATCGCTTATGACTCTCCATTTATTATATTCTCCTTATTTAGGTAATGTGTTTTTACTTTGTTCTTATATAAAAGAACTTATAAACATAGGTACACACATTCGAAACACGAAGTTTTACTGTGTATGGAATTTGAAGCTACAATACATACGCCACCGAATTAGTCAGAGTTTATTTATTTTACGTTACAATAAGCCTCAGTTTTAACATCATGTTTTGTGTGTCCATAGATTAGAGTGCCGCAATATGACTGGGGTGGTACTCACGATTATCCTAGGAACCTTGACCAGCGATATGAGGATGTCGTCAAGGGAGATCACTCTTTCGGCTTCTCTAAACATCACGATCTTGTAAGTTTGAGTTTAATATTTAGTATCGTACTAGTAAAAGTAGTAGAGAAATTTGATATCGCGTCAGGCTTCCATAGGTTTTTGAAGTTTTTGTATGGAAGTTGATTTCATGTGTTATCAGCGCCATCTTTGTTTTCTACGCTGTAAACTCGTAGTCGTCGTCTTCGCTTGTGGTTTTCTTGTGTGGGTCACTATTGGCCAGATATATGACGCCACTATTTCACCAATGGTTAACTATCCTATGAGAAGAAGTATATATTTGCTTGTGTATCTCTAATATTGAATGATTTCCAGATCGGTAGTGAGGCACTAGCCTGTCGCAATGCGGCTGCTCTATTCAACATGTCGTACTACGGCAAGTTCTACCTGACTGGCCCTGACGCACAACGCACTGCTGATTTAGCTTTCACGGCCAATTTGTCTAAACTTGATAATAGGTAAGGAGTTTTGAATTAAAAATGTACATAAATGTACCTTTACTGCACACTTTTTCTCATTCGGTATTTGTAACAGTTTAAAAACAACAACGAAACCAAATATTCTTGAATCAGTTCAATTGACGTGCATACATTTTTGTAAATGAAAGTGGCGGTTGCAAAGTTCATTTACACTTTGGACTGTGACCAACTGGTATGAATCACATTTTTGCCGGATGAGAGGATCAAATCTATAATTCGGGCTTTTATAATTTGTCATTTGATGACAGGCGAGGTGACGAAAAGCATTATGTCATATGTTAAAATTTTGAACAATGGGAATTTAGATCGAGCTTGTTCTGTAGGTATTCGAAGATCAGGCACTCTGATGACAGACAATTTTATAAATATTATTATTATAATCTTAACGTTGAAGGCTTAAGGTGTCTCATTGATCTTACTATCATAGAGTGAGTGCCTTAGCCTTAAACCTATTAGCTATTATAACATTTAATAAATAACAAACTCGTTTAAATTAGGACATACTTACCTGTTTTCAGTGTTGTGTATTCGCTACTTTTAAATGAAAAAG
Source organism: Parascotia fuliginaria (assembly GCA_963082885.1). Lineage (NCBI taxonomy): Eukaryota > Metazoa > Arthropoda > Insecta > Lepidoptera > Erebidae > Parascotia > Parascotia fuliginaria. Next base: position 7,478,682 of record OY720173.1, on the reverse strand, counting down.
GTGGAGTAGAAGCTGATGTTACAGTTAGTACGCTCGACGGCGGCGGCGGCGGCATGCACGAGCCTATCTTCAAGGTATGTAACACCTACATAGAAAAAAAATATAAATATAATAATGTGTTGTTTTAAATACAATGTCTGTTAATTGAAGTCTTTAACGACTAAACGGGTGCAGCCCTTGAATCCTTTATTCTTTATTATATCGTCTAGCTTTCCGCAGCGCGGTTTCACCCGCGTCTTTGGTTACTGCTCTCCTCCCGTCGCCAGTAGCGTGATGTTTTATATCTCAAAAACTGGGCTAACATACGCAAAAAGAGATTCCAAAGATTAGCGCGTTCAAACAAACAAACTCTTCTGCTTTATAGAATAGTAAAGATAGGTAGTCATATTCTGTGTGAATCATTCGTTTTTCTACACTAAAGAATACTGAGAATTTATCAAAAACAGGGCACACGGATCATGTCTACCTGCAGCTTATCCCCAGTAAGCTCGATAATTAAACTATTTATCAATGTTCCATGGACTGTTATGATGTTTAAGAAGTCTTTTGTTTGCCAGGGTCGTGGATACTACATTGTTACCAGCGGCTTCAACGCCAATCACACGCTGGCTCATTTAAGACGTATCATTCAAACAAACAAACTAAAGGCTACCGTTACTGATGTTACTAAGCAGTTGTGTATTATCAGTGTGCAAGGTCCTGACAGGTACGATTTATAATTTTAATGGAAACTTGTTATTTTCGAAAATTAAATGATGCTTTTGCAAGGAAAATTGTAATTTTAATAACTGCCAGACTTAACGCATCACATTCTTTCATAACAGTGGTAGCAATATATAATAAATGAACAGCGCCTCTGATATTTACTATAAGAACGAAATTTATCTTGCAATATTTTTAAAATGTTACTTTCATGGTAGACCCCGAAAATTATTCTAGCGCCATCTTTATTTTAGAGAGAGTCATGTTACGATTTACAAACGTTAAACGACTACTTTTCATTTCAGTCAACTAATCCTCCAGCGTTACACCGACGCTGGCTTATCCAACGACGCCTTCCCAGTCAACACGCACCGAAGCATCGGCTTGACCAAAACACCGAACACTTCCGAAGAAAAACGCTACACTTGTCGAGCGCTCCGCGTCACGTGGTCCGGCGAACTAGGCTGGGAGCTACACGTGCCGTCGTCGCACGCTATACCTATATACAGGGCTCTCAGTCGTGCTAATGGTTTGAGAAACGCTGGATGGAGAGCGCTGACGTCACTTAGTGCAGAAAAAGGTAGATTACATAACATTATTACTGTCCACCTTTCCGCAGCTCGGTTTCACCCGCGTCTTTGCTTATTGATCTGCTCCCGTCGCCAGTAGCATGATGCTACATAGCCTATAACGTTCTTCAAGAACTGGGCTACCGTACGCAAAATAAAATTTTCTTCCGGCTGGTAGTTACAGAGATTAGCGCGTTTAAACAAACTCTTCCGCTTTATATAATGGTATAGATTGAGTAAAATCAAAACCTACCAACTGATGAAGACTTACGACTTACGACTGTTCAAAGTGGCGATAAGTATGTACTAAAATAAAACTGTGCAATTTGCATCTAAAATGTTCTCGAGATAAGCAACTTCTTACAGACAGCCGCTTTCCATCGACTTCCTCTATTATAGCCAGTTTTTTTTAAGGTTACCACTTATGGAACGCCGATCTAAGGTCTGACGATAACCCAATAGAAGCCGGATTAGGGTTCACTTGCAGGAAGGATGGGGACTACATTGGCAACGAATTTGTTACACGGGCTAGACAAAATGGAGTCACTAAAAAATATGCGTACTTTACGCTTAATAATAAGGTTGGTAATATATAATATGGCATAGACGAATCATTCTCTGCTAAATGTCTCATGATCAATCGAACCAGTTCACTGAATACTTAACCAAAAAGCCTGAATTTATTGGGCTCAATAAATTTATTTATTGTATGCAAAACATATCTGTACTTAATACCTTTATAATTTAACTTGAATTATTAAATGCAATAAGATATTTACATTACAGGTCGCAGTGTTCGGACAAGAAGCCATATTTAGAAACGGCGAACCTGTAGGATATTTAAGACGTGGAGATTACGCTTATTACTTAGACAAACCAATCGGAATTGGTTACGTCACTAATAAGGGGGCAGTAGTTACTAAAGACTTTTTAAATAGCGGTGACTACGAGATTGAAGTTATGGGAGAAAAGCACAAAGCCACCTTACACTTAAAATCACCGTTTGATCCCAATGGCCAAAGAATACTAGGTAATTACGAAAATCTGTTAAACGATGACAAAGAGGGTGGTAGTGAATAATTGGCACATAGTTGTGATCTCATTAAGTGTACATAATTATACTGTTTCGATTTTAATTAATAAAAGACTTTAATAATATCTGTTGTTCCTTAACATTACACAAATAACCTGCATGCCCAGAACCAGAGAATTTGTAAATTTATCATAAATATTTTAGCCCAAAGCATTTTCTAGGTGCAAGATAAATATAGAAAATGTCTACTTGATAAATGTAATCAAAATGAGCCATTTACGAGCTACGTCATGAATCATCATATCAGTAACAGTAATATTTATTAATAGGTATCTTTGTTTTGTAAGATATACGTATTTAAATAATAAGAATAATATATATTATACTTTTTATGCGAAAAACAAGTAATTGAGTCCTAAGTATATTGAGTCAACTGACATTCTAGTAATTTTACAGGAGAGCGATTTGAAGGCAAATAGTTAATATTTTCATGGAATCACCCTCAGAACAGTGAACAGTGAGATAGAGGGTTATAGTGTTTTTGTGGAATCACCCTAATCCGAAATATTTTTTTTTTAATAAAGACAAAGCTCCTGTGTTATTAAAATGATTTTGCTGATTTTGATTTTATGTGACATTTTATATAGATGCCTGGCTACTTATAAGCGGCGGGACTCAATAGAAAAATTGTTTGACTACGAGTTAATTATTGTCGAGTTATCACACCTTCAACCAAAGGGAGAATCCTACGACCAGGCTAGGTGATTGTGCCTAGCGTGCCGCTGCCCGACTGTTGGTAGTCGGAACTTGTATAAATAGTTAGTCGGTGTGAACGCTTCGATATCGCGAGTCAGGCTTCCATACATTAGTGGTGTTTTTATAAAGAAGTTGATTGAAAGTGTTACTTAGCGCCATCTTTGTTTTCTATGCTGTAAACTCGTAGTCATCGTCTTCACTTGTGGTTTTCTTGTGTGGGTCACTATGGTTGTCTTTTTATTTATATTATCTTACTTTGATAGTTTTCTAAATTTCCAGAGTTACTTAATAATAAAATGTTGAAACGACATCTCTACTAGAACTAGGAAAGTACGTAGCTATGTTAGCATTTGAAGCCTCACCATAAACTTGAATAATATTATTTACCAAGGCTTTTTAATTAAGTTCTAAATTTATTTTATCTATTTTTATATAAAAACGAGATCAAATCTGTACATTGAATATATTTTAAATAGGCGTCGCGGGCACAGCTAGAATTACGGTAGTTCAATTACCTACTAACTAAAATTGCATGCGCATCCGCCGCTAAGAATGCAAAGTTTTTGAATATGTCGATATATTTATGGAGGCCCAATTTCCCCCCTTTCCTCTTTCCTCACCTCCCTCATTCGTTTTTCCTAACCCCATTCCCAGCCGCCATAGTGAAGGCCACTATACCAGCAGTTTAAGACGATAGCTTTTGGTATGGTGGCCACCACTTCTGGATTCCACTGACTGCTTACCATCAGGCGGGGTGAAGTCACTTTGGTAGGCTATTATATATAAAAAAAGGATTAAGGTGATATCGATATATAATAATATAATAATATATAATATTTCAACAACTACACACAACGCCATCTAGACCATCTAGACAAAGTTAGCATATTATATGTTTGTGTTATGGGTTCTAGAATGCGGATATACATACTTAAATACTTTTTTTTTTTGTAAATACATACATGTTATACATAGAAACACCCAGACCAATGCAAATAGACATGTTCATGCACACAAATATTTGCACTGAGCGGGAATCGAACCCGCGACCTCTGCGTGGCAGTCCATACACAGTACCACCGAACCACAGAAGCAGTCAGATATACCGGCCTAGAGCGCCGATATTCGATATACGTATATTATATATGTTTATTGGCTTGTACAAAACCAATGTAGATTTAGTTATTATAGTTGCATGTAATATGAAGTAAATATGTATTTTTTTATAGTTCATATCAACGCATAGTCGCCATCGATAATCGGTTTTTCGATATATCGTTGCATCCCTACTCGCCGCCATACATCATAAAATGAGCCGCAATCAACTTGTATCTTAGAGCATGGTTTAATGCTCTAAGACTTGTATCGATTCACGCCTCGCGCACACTGGTATTATATTTGTATCAGTATCAATAAACGTTATTAACTGATGTTGAAATTGATTTAGTATTAATTATGTATGTGTAATAATCTCGGTAATTATTACTGTTTTTTATTTTCCTTTATACAAACAATAAGATCGTGGTTTATTATGAATGTTTATATAAGTCAGAAAACAACACTAACTAAAAAATACCGTATATGACTCAGTATATTTATGTTATGCAAATAAGAGGTATCGAAATAATAATATAAATATTAATCAAAGGACATCAGTTTTGATTCAGAACGTATAGTTTCTGTCAAATTAATTTCATGAATAAAATGACAATGTCATTTGTCAATTTGTCAATGATAGAACGCAAAGCGTAAACAGAAAGTACTCTATTTTATGTAAACAATATATTTATTATTGAAGATTAAGTGAATAATATGCAGAGTTGAGTGCATTTAACATAAAACATGTCTGTCACGCTTCATACTGATGTAGGTGATATTAAAATAGAGTTATTTTGTGAACAATGCCCGAAAGCATGTGAGAATTTTCTAGCATTATGTGCTAGTGATTATTACAACGGCTGTTTATTTCATAGAAATATAAAGGTAAGGTGAAAATATACTGAGATTCAAATACATTATATTATGCTAGAAACAGTGTTTTAATAAAAATATGTTTTTAGAATTTCATAGTACAAACTGGGGACCCAACAGGAACTGGCAAAGGAGGCACATCTATTTGGGGACGAAAATTTGAAGATGAATTCAAAGAAGAACTAAAGGTATAACAAAATAAGCAAGTGATCATTTATGTATAAATTAAATTTTTTGGTTAGGTCTAAACATGTACTTACATTTAATTTTCAGCACAATTCAAGAGGCACAGTAAGCATGGCAAACAATGGTCCCAATACAAATGGAAGCCAATTCTTCTTCTCGTATGGAGAGCAACCTCATTTAGATTTAAAATACACAATATTTGGCAGGTACGGTTGTTGATGGTTTTCTTTTGCCCTGATATTTAGTGACACTAGGATAGTGATTATATTCTGTTATATAGGAACATTATACACTAAGATGTGCAATACAATCTCCATAAAATACATTTCGTTTGGTAATTTTACTGCTTTTGTGAAATTGTTCATCATAGCAGTATACCCTTAAATTTTGTTTCCCATTTTAAAGTAATTTCTAGCTGGGTCTTTATTATTCCAGACTCATTTTAAATCTATTGCCAGGGCAGTCAAGGCAGCCAGAGCTGATTTTATAATTATTATCTTTTTCTTTGAACTAAATTTGTATAAATAACATTACCTAACTAGAGTGGATACATTAATGTACCTAAATATTACATTTCAGAATCATAGATGGATTTGAAGCACTGGATGATTTAGAGAAAATGCCTGTTAATCCTAAAACATTTAGACCTCTCACTGAAGCAAAAATAACATCAGTTACAATACATGCAAATCCTTTGGCTGGTTAAATTCTAATTTTATTAAATCAATTTTAATGTAGTATATTGCTTTTTTTCTTTATCAATTTTCAACCAATCTTTATTGTGCATGAAATGAATAATTTGCCTAATGGCATTTGATTCAGCATAGTAATATAGGCATAATATATAATATATATATATATATATATATACAGAGTGTATACGACGGTATGACATTAAATGCAATTACGTATAGTATGTGACATTATAAAGCGAGACAAAAAAAATCTACTAAATATCTTCAATAGTTTAGACACAGGACAAATTTTTTAATTTCTTTAATTCTAAATTAACACTATGTTAGTACGTCAAACGGTCACTGACTTAAGTCATAGTCCACGTCGAAGGATAAACGTTGCCGTTCATTACAGTTCAGTGAACTTGTCATAATAAAATGGTGTATTACTTCGTTACTATTAAAATATTATTTATTTTGTTAGAAAATTTCAAATTTTTGTTTTTCGTCAAATTACTTTTGTGATTAATTAGAAATCATTATATGGGCTAGTAACACCTGCCTTTTCATTTAATGTTAAACCGTCGTATACACTCTGTATATAGTATAAAGTATGATGTGACCCTGAAGCATTTTTTGTTGCATGTGTCCCACCAGCATATATCTTAATTTTTTTGCCATACATATGTAAATAATCCCAATGCCCAAAATTAACCAAAAAAGTTTATACCCATTACTTTTCTATGGTACTTAAATATGAATAAAGAAAATTAATAAATAAGATTCTCTATAAATATACAGCAACTATTTTACCTACTTTTTTTGAAGAAAGGAGAATCATATATATTTTTTATAAAAACATAATAAATAAAAACCAAAGTTTAAGTGGACAACATTTATTGCTGATAATTATTTACAATACACAATATCTGCATATTTGTGGTAACATAATATGTATGTATGTAGTTTATTAAAAAATAATAATTAATTGAAAACATAATTAGTGTTTGAGTGATTTTTTAATATTCATAAAACTGCTGACTTACATAAAATATACTGCTGTACCCAAAAGAACTACATAAGATAAAATTGTATCTTTGCTTGATTATAAGTTCTATTAATATGTTCTGATAAACTATAACATCTATGATATAACTGATTACCTATATTCTTACCTATAAAATAATTAATAACATATAAGTATGAACACCAATTATGTTGCTTTAAAGCTGCTACGTACAAAGCATACAATTCTATAATACTAGTGCAATTAATTCAATTATGTAAACTTGTTATAGGGTACTTGTTGTACATACATAGGTAATCTGTTGCCTTATTTTGAAACATTCGTAAAGTTGTGCTTGTCGTATTTTTTTTAAATTTCAATACCGATTGGTGATCCGACCATTTAAAGCACTTTCCTGCCGGAAACTCAACTTACAGGGTTTTCGTTTTGGGCAGAACTTACTTTATATCTTCGATTTGAAAATAACCGCCTGCCACGGTTAAAAATAGTAGCTGGTTAAGTTCAATCCGTAATAAGCAGTCAGTATTATCAAGATACAAACACAGTTACAGATCGTGAATTAGATTGATCTATGCACCTTTATAATACATAACAGTTTATTTGAAATTGTGAAGAATAGTAATGAATGACAGTGACAAAGTGTATCTGCAATGTGTTTGAATAGTATTTAGAATTACCTACAACATTAATCTTAGCATATATAGGTATCTGGTTTTACAGAGGGTGGAACATTAAAACTATACAATTGGGTTGCAGCAGCCTTGAACAGAATTTTTTTTAAAAACTAACAGATCATTCCCAATGCAATGTTTCATGACATAAGTCTATTAACGTAAAAGATTCAAACTTAAAATTCTTACAGTAAATGTAGTTATAAAATGCTTAAGATAGAGGAGAATAATACCTTCCTTGCCCGTGGTACTACCAAAGATGCATACATACATAACAATCTAGTAAATTAATACAATTTCGGTTATTGCCATTTATTTTTATTTTATTTATTTAAACTTTGTACACATACAGTATGTATAGAGACGGACTTAATGCCAAGAGCCAAGAGCATATTCTACCAGTCAACCCATAAATGATGCAGAGTTGAAATAGAGATGTTTTAATTTTATTAAATTAAGATGTAATTATAGAATTACATAATAAATATTGAGTATAAAATCTATTAAATAGTCTAAATATACATAAACGTAACTTGAAATACATATAATAAAATATTGACTACATACAATAATATATAAAAATAAATAATAATAACACTATACCGTAAAATGGGGTTACTTTCAAATAGCGGGGTAAGTTTGATTATTACTCTTAATGGTTGCATTTTTGTCTAAATCTCGCTGTCTATTGAACGCACCCGTTTCATATTTTTTTGTTGGCTGCATTGACAGTTCAGCCATCTTTTATCAATGCGTGAGCGTCGGTGTCCACAAAATTCCACGTGTAAAAATTATTAAATTCTTGTGTGAAAAAACCTGTGAAATACTGTGCTGGATAACTTCACTGGTACGAAGGTAGGTGTTATTGTTATCATTTATTAAGTTAAATAATGTCCTCTGGCTATTTTTTTATTTATTTTAAAAATTGCTCCTTGGGTTTACTTTGATAGATGGTACGGGGCAACATTGACAAATATCAAAGTAACCCCCCGGGTCATTTAAATAGAATCTTTATGTAATACGTGCTTAATATCAAAGTTACCCTCTTTTACAGTTAAAATGGTGCGGAACTACAAAAAAACGCCTGGAACCCGAAATTACAAGAATTATACCGAAGAAACTCTTGAAGAAGCATTGCAAAAGATCACAGACGGGGATATGAGCATTGATGCAGCCAGTAAGTTATCACATACCATTTGGTACTTTGTATAACAGATTTAAGGGTATGCACGGATCGACACCTGGAGCGCCCCCTGTGTTTTCATATCACGAGGAAAATGCAATCTTAAAAGCCGCTGCGACTTGTGCTGACTGGGGATTTTCTCTCACCACTTTTGACCTAAGAATGTTTGAAAAATCTTATTTAGAGAGATGTGGAAGAAATATCACTAAATTTAAAAATAATATACCTGGTATAGATTGGGCGTTGAGCGTTCTGAAACGCCACAAAAGTACTTATGGTCAAAGAGTTGCCACCAATATCAAAAGAGCTCGGGCGGAATCGATCAACAATTATTTTGATAATCTCGAAAAAGTAATAGTCGATGTACCGCCTTCTAACATTTTTAATTATGACGAATCAAATTTATCAGACGATCCCGGTACGAAAAAAGGCATATACAGGCGCGGTGTAAAATATCCAGAGAAGGTTATTAACCATTCTAAAAGTTGCACTAGTATTATGATTTGTGGATCCGCCAGTGGCATTTTGCTGCCGCCATATGTAATCTATAAGAGTTTGCATTTATATGACACATGGAAGGAGAGAGGTCCAGTCGGACATCCGTGTTGCAAACAGCCATGTTGTAGTCGTGGTAGCAGGTATACCAGGACGACAAGGGGATGGATAGACGCATCAACTTTTAGGGATTGGTTTACGACCTGTTTTTTGCCACACGCAAATAGGCTCGATGGACAGAAAGTATTAATTGGCGACAACTTATCATCTCATCTGGACACAGATGTATTAGAGTTATGTGAAACTCATAATATCAGTTTTATTTGCCTCGTGGCAAATTCCACACATATATGTCAACCATTAGATGTCAGTTTTTTCAGGCCTATGAAAATTGCCTGGAGAAAGACTCTTGAACAATGGAAGCTGAGCAATCCAAAAGCCTCAGGTGTACCGAAGGAAATATTTCCACATCTTCTAAAAAGTTGTTTGACAGAAATGGACAAAGTTCATGCATCAACAAACGCTGATAAGGAGATTACATCTGCGATCCATAGAAATTTGGTTAGTGGCTTTCAAGCAACAGGTATCTTTCCTATGGACAAAGAAAAAGTTTTAAAAAAGATACCTGAGAACACCTCGTCTGAAGCTCAAACAGAAACTGTTGTACGAGATTCATTAACGGATTTCTTGAAAGAACAACGTTTCGGTAAAAGTTCTAAACCAATCCGCAAAAAGAAAGGCAAGAGTATTTCCACTTTAGATAAACCTGGCCCTTCTACATCTGCTGAAATTGGCGTTTTGACGCTCTTTGCTTTTATTGAATCTGCAACTGATGATAATATGGAAAATAATATAAACCTCAACAATGTTGAACCCGAATCAGTTGGAGATGAAACATACTATGAGTTATTTACAAATGAGCGAAGCACAATAAGTGACAATGCCAGACCAGGTTCTGAATCTGGTAAATTTATTCTGGCAAAGTTTCACACTGCTAAAGGAAAAAAAACATATCAGTATGTATGTATGATTGATGGGCAATCTGAGAATAAACTTGTAGTTTTAGGTTTCAAATCTCAGAAGAAAAGTAAAACTGTTTTTCGTGCAGTAGAGAATGATGTTTCAATAATAGATGAAAGTGACATTATAGATTATCTACCTCAGCCAGAATTTAAAGACGATTTATATGTTTTTCCAAAAGATGTCGACGTAAAAGAGCTATAAGCAGGAGACTTTTTTTCTTTTGATAATTTACTTTGATTAAAATAAACGTGTACTGATCTCAATGTTTCTACTACAAGACTGTTGATTTTCTAGTTCCTATAACGTAAATAAATGTGTACGAATATCGACACCTTCACCGCCAAGCCCAATCTCTTAAAATTTCATTTTTTTAATAATGTATTTTTTTTGCTTAAATATGCATTTTTTTATATTTTTTGCTGTTATATTTTATCCAGCTGTCACCCCTTTCATTTTTCAGGATTTCAGGAATGTGTATCAAAAATGATACACTGGCCTATGAAAGACATTTCTCTGTTAACCAATATCGTAGGCCATGTGTATCATTTTGGATACACGGTATGTTTTAGTTTATTTGATTATTTTATATTTGTTTCAGATCAAACACGAAGAAATCACAAAGAAGGAGTTTTAGAAAAACAACGACTGTTGTGTTTTTCTATAACTCCTTTTTTGTTTTGTTATAGGATATTCTATAAAACGTAAATAACGTGAGTGAGAAAAGTGAATCAAAATGGACTACGAAAGTGACGACTCTTTGTATGATCCGGATTATTATCCAAGTGACGGTAATGCGACGGCTAGTTCGGAGAGTGACAGTGCTAACGAAAGTTGGAATCCACCTTTATCTTTTAGGCGAGCATCGACCTTCACTGAGAGTGACCTGCCCCCTTTACCTGAAGTTCAGAGGAGGATTTCTGCAAGAAGAATAGGTAATACAGATTTGGACGCTTATAATATGCCAAGTACATCATCTGCTACAATTAGTATGTCAAGTACATCTGCAACTACTCTTACTACTGGTAATAATGAGCCAAGTCTCTCTGGTACAACATCCGAGTGGCTAAAACAAAAACTCGATTCAATAGAGTGGCACATGCCTACTCAAGAAGGTCCAACGCCCATGGAATACACCGGGCCTATTTCAGGCTTCAAAGAAATATACTCAGGCATTCTTGCTAATGCTTCGCCAATAGACTATTTCGATTTGTTCATGACTAACGACATTATTCAGCATATTGTAGACCAAACGAATTTATACGCCACGCAGCAACTACTGTCCAATGATATTCCTTCAGGTTCTAGGCAACATGCCTGGGTTCCTGTTACCTTGGATGAAATGAAAAAATTTCTCGCACTCATTGGTTGGATGGGATTGGTGAAGCTGCCATCGATAAAAGACTACTGGCGCGTTCATAAGCTCTACAATATTCCATTAGCACGAACTGTAATGCCTAGGAACAGATTCGAGTTGATTCTCAAATTTATTCACTTCTCAGATAATACGTTAGCTGACCCAAATGACCGGCTTTACAAGTTGAGAGATATACTTGACAAGTTTATAAATAACTACAAGAAAACATACACACCGGGAGAAAAAATATGTGTAGACGAATCGCTGATACCTTGGCGCGGACGACTTTTGTTTAGGCAATATATACCCAATAAGAGTGCAAAATACGGTATCAAAGTATTCAAGCTATGTACCGAAAAAGGATATACTTGGAACTTGTCTGTTTACTGTGGCAAATCTAGAGACCCGCAAACTGAAGTCTCAGAAAAAACAGTTATGTCTTTGGCAGAAGAACTCTTAGATGAAGGAAGAACATTGTACACAGACAATTATTATACCAGCGTTCCTCTCGCCTTACGTTTGCGTAATAGAAAAACCCATCTAGTAGGAACTCTAAGGGCTAATAGAAAATATTTACCAAAGGAAGTGGTACAGGCAAAATTGAAGAGAGGAGAAATGGCTGCAAAGCAGAGCAATGAAGGCATAGTTGTTCTGAACTGGCGTGATAAACGCGACGTACGGATGCTTACCACGAAAACGTCTGCTCTTGAAATGGTGCCAAATAATAGTAGAAATACGAACGCAATGCACACAAAACCCAAATGTATAGCTGACTACAATAAAGGTAAATCTTCTATAGATATTAGCGACCAAATGGCCACGTATGGTACAGCCTTACGACGCTGCACCAAATGGTACCGCAAATTAGCGTTTGAAATAATTTGGGGAACAAGTGTAGTAAATGCCCATTTCCTGTACAACGAATATTCACTTCAAAAGAAACTCACAATCACTGAATTTCGTGAACAAGTGATCGATGCGTTGCTGGAGAGAATTTCTTCAACGAATGTTGACAGACCTTCACGATCGAGACCAGACGACAAGCATTATTTGGTCCAAAACATTGTAAACGATAAGAAAGTTCGAGGTCGTTGTTTGGAGTGCTATAAAATTTACGGGAGGACAGGATTACAAATTGCAGGAAAAAATAAAAAAGCACCCCAAATATACACAAAATGTTCAGTGTGTAATTTTTTTTTATGTCGTCAATGTTTCAACAAAACTCATTAGCAATTAATCTTATTTTGTGTCTTTCTTTGTAGTTGTTTTTTTAATATAATTATGTAGAAACTAATTCATGACTTTTTTTTTCACCTTCAATTTTCCAGTACCAATATTTTTTGGCATATGTCTCATAACCCAATCCCAAATATAGCAAACCAAACGTCCAGGCCAGAGGATATTATTTCTAATACAAAATCTATGAAAAGCGTGTGCATTACTGGTACACAACGCTTTGAACGCAATAGGTCGTGTGTGTCTCGTTTTGGCGATTTGCCTTGGCCTGCAAGATCACCCGATCTGACCAGTCCAGACTTCTTTCTTTGGGGTTTTTTGAAATCTCGGGTGTATGTGAACAAGCCACAGACTCTCGCAGCTCTAAAAGAAAACATTCGTCAAGAAATAACGAACATATCGCAGGAAGTCTTACGGCAAGTTATGCAAAATGTCATAAATAGGGCTCAAATGTGTATCAACTCTGGAGGTCACCATTTAAAAGACATCATCTTTAAATCCTAATGGTACGAAATTTAATGGCACAAATATACATTTAAAAAAATCTAAATCTAGTTTTCTAATTTAGAAAAAATGTTATAGCTGAACCAAATAGGGTCTTTACTTTTGCGCCACCCGTTATAATAAAATAATATAATCAATTGGAATGCTTAAATAAATATTGATACAATAGATTTTTTTAACAAATCTATGCCAACAGTGTTCTCATTAAATAAGTAAGTTTTTCTTGAAAATGTTCAATGCTAATTTCATTGTGTAAAAGTTGCAATTGGCAAAACATAAGGCTATTGGCACGTATATAGTCATCGATAGTGCTTGTAAAAATAGGTGCAAGTGATTTTGTACCATATTGATACTACTATATTTTCACTTTTTTTAATATCATAATCAGTGCAACCAATAATACACAAAAATATGTTTTGAGAATTTTGTCAATAGAGTTGAAAAATGCTTGTAGGTACCTAATTTTCTGTGCAAAAGATTATCAAGAAAATGTGGTGCACGCGATTTGCGGCCTTATTGAGTTTATTTTTTTGCTTATTTTTAGCTATGAAACAGCTCAATTATTGCAACAATGCAACGATTTTCCAATAAAAGTCAATAAGGTCAGAAATCGCGTACACTTATTTTTCCTACATAAAATAATTATTAAAGTAATACTAATCCGGTTTTTTTTTGTTTTACCGATAATCATTTGTTTTTAAGAAGATTGAGATTCTCGAACAATCATCGGCGCCATGTGAAATATGGTGCAGATGAAACAACCGGATATTGTCCAACATTATGGGAATTCAACTTTTTAAGATGTCGACGTTACCGACCAGAAGGATTCACTACACTAGTTGATTATGACAAGTAATGGTGTAGAAATATTATCAGTATGACAAACAGAAAAAAAACCTGTTAGTCATACTGGTGTTACAACCTGGTGTGACTAACAGTCTGCAATGTCTTGTATTAATCATTGACAACACAGTGCATATTATCACAGATTGCAATCGAGATTGTGTATAAGCATTCTTTCAAAAAGTAATCCCTATTTAATAACTCTTCTGAGCAATAGTTTGGCTATGTAATTCATTAAACCTTTGCATGTACCAAATATTAACTCATGCATTCTTATATAATAGAACAGTTCCTACCTACCTACAGTAATGAATCATTTAGAAACTAAAACTGGTATCACTTGATTAAGGACAACATTTGTGCATTAATACACAAATCCTAAAATAAATTCAATAAATAACATAATAAAGGTACTTACAGTTTTTATAATCTTTGGATAAAATGTTCCCTGACATTTAACACTAACTAAAACCATAATAAAAACAGTAATTTACTACTTACTACTTTACAAGTTAGTATATAAAGTAATAATTGATTTAAAACAATACACTTAATTACATTGTTCATATTGATCCATTTAGTGTACCAAAGGACAATCCTTTCAAATTCTATTAATTTAGAATAAGTTTAATACTCAATCCCATAAAATAGAATTAGATACCCACAAGTTGACATGTGAAAGCTCAATGGACTGTGTATTGTCCCAGTCCTTTTTGTTACATGTTTATGTTAACAGTCAAAAAAATCCCAAAAGTTTGAAGTGCTCTGGCCAAGAAAAAAGTTCTTTGTTACTTTATATATGCAGAAAATATCAAATTTGGATTGTAAGTTAAGCTAAGCAGAAAAAAAATGAAAATTAGCTTTAATGATACCTGATAAATAATATTTTTTGCTTATGTGGAAATTACAAGATTGTTTAATTTTATATTAAACTATGTGAGAAGAGGCCTTTGCCCTGCAGGTGAGACATTATCAGGCTGCTAATATTATTAAGGGTCATAGACGATAGTGGTGGATTGATACTTTTATGTATATACATGTTCACCACAGCTGATGCATTATTAGACTATTATAATGTAAAATTAAACTACCACAAACTGTTGATGACAAAATGTTTTCCTTTCGCACAGCATAATACAAGGCCTTTGCAACTATTTGAAACTGTTCCATAAAAACATTATAAATTGATGTTGGACATGTTAGTTTATGTTTAAAATTCCTCAATATGAGAATGTCAATACTACATTTGTAACATGTAATTTATAGAAACTGATTTGACTGCTTTTTACCTACATTTCAATACATCTTAATAACACTTAAAACTGTCTTTACTCTATCAAGTTCATATTAAACCTTTGTTGTTCTATCACATCTAAGTCACTACACTTATCATTGCAATGACTAACACAAACCATCACACCAATAGATCATTATTTAACATTTATATTACTTTTAAGTACTGTGTAAGTGAGAGGTGTATTAAATATGTTAAGGATATGAACTCATTAAATAGTCTTTGAAATAACTTCATTCCGTCCTTCACACTCTCAGGTTTCCAAATCATAAAAATTTTCATCAAGAACATAATCTGAGTTTTCTTCTTTTTTAATCTCAATTTCAGGCATTTTCTCATCAAAATTGTCAGTAAAATGGGACTTTATATGTGCAACTAAATCAGCTTTCTTCTCAAACTTGACACCACATTCTATGCAAGGCATATTCACAACCATACATTCATGACTCAGTTCATGTTTATCAAGTTTCTCCTTTGAGCTGAATTTTCTTTCGCATTCATTACATGAGAATGGTTTCACACCATATGTATGGAGAGCAGCATGTCGGTCCAACTCTCTCTTCCTAGGAAACTTTTTGAAGCAAATTTTGCATTGAAATCCTCTTGAACCAATGTGTGCAATAGACACATGAGTTTTATAAGAGTCCAATGAACAAAACCTCTTTGGGCATTGGTGACATTTTATATTTTTAGGTCTGTTTTTGTTAGCAGTCTTTTTTGGTGGTGAATTTTGAACAAGCTTTCCTGTAGTTGAATTCTTCTGAACTTTCGAAAAGCTGCTTTCTCCAGATATATGGTCAGGAACTCTAGGCAGGTCAAATTCTGTATTTGATGAATCTGGATGGAGCTGTGTAGGAGAGGTCATAAGATTGCTGAATGGGTTAACACTCACAACCATGTCATGTGTATCATTTTCATTCTCAAACTCTGTTTTATTAGGGCTAACTGGGCCATGTTTCATTTCATGTTTGAGCAGTTTATCCCGTCTTCCAAATGTCAGAGGACACTTTTGGCAAGCATAAGGTTTCATTCCTGAATGAACTAGCACATGCCTTTGTAAATCTCCTTTTGCTACGAAACTTCTTGGACAAAGTGGACATACATGAGGTTTATGTCCAGCATGAATACGTAGATGTTTACTTAAATTGGTGTTTCGAGAGAAGCTTTTCAAGCAATATTGGCACTGGAATGGTCTTATGCCAGTATGTACAATAGAATGTTTACGTAGGTCAGAGCGGCGACCAAAGCCTTTGTCGCATTCAGGACAATGGTAAGGTTTATCATTGCCATGTACTTGTTTGCTATGCTGTACATATTGATTTCTTTCAGGAAACACTACACTACATTCAAAACATTTGAATGGTAAATTGGGATCATGATAACTCAGTTCATGTTCCTTACACTTTTCTTGTGAAATAAATGCTTGATCACAGTACTGACACATAAATACATTTTTTAAAAAGGACTCTGCTATTGATGGTTCCCCCTCTGGAGTATTATCTCTCTCGGTCACTTCTTGTTCAACAGGTTCCATATTCTCAGATTCCTCTGAAGAGTCATAATCAAGACTTGGGTCTACAACCATCACCACACTGTCTTCAACAATATAATCTTCAGGTTTTGGTGGTTTCACATCTTCACTGTAGTTGTAATCATTGAGTTCAGATGAGTTGGAGTTATCCAGTTCATTAACACGGTTGGTTATCTCTCTTAACCTGGCTTCACTCTGCAAACACTGCAGTTTGAATTTTGCACATTTATCAATTTTAAACAAACATTTATAGCAAATTCGTCCAGGGAGTCCATCATTAGGATCTATCTGTAAAATCATAAAAAAATTGATCAATATGAGACTTTTGAAAGGTAGCTAACATTGAATAGCATATTATATGACTATGGATCTGTAACGAACCTGCAACTCGAAACATTCCGCTATCTTCGAGGTTAAAGCAACATTTGTTTCATCGTCTGGTGCAGCTGCAAATATTGATGTACTAAACGCAGTTTTTTTCAGACACAGTCGACAAAGCGTGTGGAAATTAGCGATAATGTAAGAATCTTCCATTTTGTTCACAAGTCCACATCGAAATTTAAAACACTTCAGTCTTGGAGATTACAGATTATGACAGGATTTTTACTATATATTGTTTTTTTTATTTCAAATTCACTATAAGAACACTATGACTGACAATAAAATAATAATGAGGCTCGCAGTCTATTGCCGTGAGTGGTAGCGCGACTACGCAACCGCTCGATTCGAAGGGGCAACTGGGGCGATGTCCGCCAGGGCTGCGCTAGCGGAATGTCTTGCAGTATTCGTCGTCTGGGTGCTTGCTCTATCATCATAAGTCACCATTTATGCACACTGGTAGAATTAACGTTTTCATTTAACTATAGACTTTAGTCTGTAAAATTAAAGATAATTTTGCGAATTGTTTGTACTTTTAATTAAAAAAAAATTCAAATTTGAATCAAATGATTCAAATGGTAACTTCAAAACCGCGCTTCTTTCTTTGGAGTTTGGCAGAATATTGAAATCCTTTTCGCTCATTGATAGATTCGAAAACACACACAAGATTGGTGGTTGTGGCACTTAGTTTTTATTAACCAATAGAAGTCAGAATTATAATTTTTAATACATTCAAAAGATACAAGGAAAACAAAAAAGTATTGCTAGTTATAAAAATACTTTGTAGGTTTGATGTATAAGTTTGTGACTTTAGCTTTATGGTAAACGGTTATTAAATACAAAAATATTGAATTTTATTGGAACGCGCTAATATCTAGAACTAGATTTATTTTTCGTATTAAAGCTCAGTTCTCGGGGAAGGTTATATGCTACATAACATCACGCTACTGGCGACGGGAGAAGAGCAGTAAGCAAAGATACGGGTGATAACGCGCGGCAGACAGCTAGTATTATTTAAGTACGCCGACTACGATTTACATTCTATATACGATCTATATTAGGTTATTATTTTAATGTTTTTGTCACTGTAAAATTGTAAATACCGTTAGATTATAATCTATCTCGCGAGATTGTGAAATGTCGAAAGATTGTGAACCGTAACAAACTGCGTACAACTTAACGAATATTTTTTGGTGGATTATAACATATTGAAATGAAACTGTTAAATTATAATCGGTCGCGCGTTAAAAATTGTCACCTGTCCGAAGGCTGTTAATAGTACTTTTTGAGCTGATCGGTCGGTCTTACATTAGGCCGTTATGTGTCTATCGTGAACATTCAACCTGCACTTCTTTGGTTAATTATTACTTTATTACAGATTAATTTTAAAGCTATGAGTCATTTTCAACACGAAATACACATGTATTTATTTACATTCGACAAAAAACAAATAGGGCGGCGCGGTTCATATGCAGTTCATTCAACCAATCAGCGTGCGAGGTGCGTTACGTCGCATGCCATTTCACTTCTAGCTATACAAAGTTTCCAAAAATATCGATATATTGACATCGATATATAACAAATTAAGAAGATATCGATATATCGGTCTACAGTGCCGATATATCGATATTTCTTTTATTTAAAGTTGTAAGTATGTTACATGTAGTAAGTATGTAGTTTTTATAGTTTATCGTTAAGAATAATAATAATTTATTTATTTTTTATTTTATTTTATTGAACAATGTTCAAAATTCCAGTATTTTGTACCAACAAAAGAACTTAAGAACAGTATTTCGATATCGGCGCGCATGGTCGATATTGATATATCGATAAATCGACTTTGCACCGTGCATTAGTCGATTTTGATAAATATCGATATTTTAGATGTCGATATATCGATATTTATCGGTTTTGTGATATATCGTTGCATCCCTATTCACTTCCTTTTATTTTAATCTACCAAAAAATAATGCGTCAAATTTCAGCATAAATTGTAAGCAGTTTGTTACGGTTATATAATAATATTCTTTCAACAGTTCACAATGAACAATCTCGCGAGATAGATTATAATCTAACGTTACCTATTTATAATTTTAGGGTGACATTTACATATTATATCTAGGTACTCAAATGTTTTTATTTTATTTTTATTATCGATCTCTGTTACTATTATAAAACTTACAGCAACACTCAGAGGCATCTAATGTCTACTTAAATCGCTCAGGAATGGGTCGTAGTCCACCTGCTTAGTTCACCTGGGTGGACAACGGGCACTTTTTATTGCCGATGGTGCCCCTAAAAGTTGAGTAATATGCAAATCAAAAAGGTCTATAGGCCATGGTCCACCTTGTTATAAGTTGGTCCAAAGTTTTTACTTTATAAAACTGAAATGCCCTATATAATAGAACCGTGCCACCTTTTCGATTTAAAAAGTTTTTCCACCTAAATCTTTATTACAATTTTGAAACATCATATTTTCTGTTGAAATCCTTTACATTAATTAATGGAAAATGGACGATAAAGTTACAGCTCAATCAAAGTAAGTAATGTCATCTTACCAAGGAGGAAATTTATTCATCAATTGATGATGAAACAAAGTTCAAAAAGAAAGAGATTGCATATTATTTTATAAAGGTGGACCACCGGTAAGAAAAAGTGCCGTGGTCCACCTAGGTGGACTGAGGTGGACTATCGGTAAGAAAAAGTGCCCGTGCTCCACCCAGGTGGACCACGACCCATTATGTTTAATAATAATTGAACAATTGTGTTGTAAAATATCATTTGATTTTAATTTTTTAGGTTATGTTACGTTAAACAAACTATATAAGAAAGAAAATATTACTATCTTCATTTTAGAGCTTAAAGTAAATTTTCACAATTCTCTTAAAATAACTCAGCCTGCACGTGTAATTTTATGAACGATGCTGTTCACTACTCTATATCTCGAATACTGACTAACGCTACTAAACTAACTTACAGCTGCTACGAAATAATAGGTATAATAATAGGTAGTGGGGACCAAACCCACCTAGTCTCTGCCCGACTTCTCTATGAAATATCTTTTGATGAGCTAAAATTTTCCACAGGTCACTCAGGTATATAAATTATTTTACGAATCTTAATTCTTTCTTATTCTTAATCTTAGTTCGAGTAACTAAAGCATAAAATTTATTAGTAGCTCAAAATTTTACAAAATTGTGTTATACACTTATGTACCTATAATATATATAAAAAAAATAAGGGTTCGAGTTGTTTTCGTTTTTGCATTTCCTAAGAAAATTTACCACGGTAGTGTATATTTTTGAAGTTATACTTCTTTTGGCGCGATTGGGAAAAATGATGAGAGTGAATTTTTACGATGCGCGCGCACATCGACAGAAAAAAGCAACACCCTGAAGTTAGTTGCGAACCTTTTACACCCTGAAGTTAGTTGCACCTTTGTGTGTCGTATCAGTACAAATAATCAGTGTGAATAAATAAAAAATATATTGGCGTTTATATCAATTCAATTATATTTATGACGGTGATAGATGTTTTTTATTGATCATTTATCAGTAAAAATATTTATTTTGAATATTAGTGGTAAAAGTGGTTTTAATTATACTGTTTTATGTGCATTTATAGATTTGAGGTTAACTGTCGGTAGGTATGTATAATTTATTTACATTGCAAATTATAAATTATTACATTATTATCTTATATTTTTTTTTGTTTTCTTTTAGTTTAATTATAAACTGACGGACTCATAAACTGCATCAAAGTTCAGAATTAATTTGAAATGATTTTTTTTAATAAGTATGCAAACTTTTTAGATTAAATTATAAAAAAGCAAAATTTAAAAATAGAACTGCAGTAAAACAAATGAATATAACCGGGAAAAGAAAATTTACTGGTAGTATCAGATTTGCGTGTTATTTAAAGCAAAGTTTTAAATTGATTCGCATTGATTTTTTATTCTTTTGTCAATTGAATTATTGTTACCAGCTGATTTGTTGGGTTAGTTTTTTAACTCATCGAGAGTTTTTGAACCATAATATGGATACTTCGTCCGAACAAGCGGCTCAAATTGTAGCACTGGTGCAGGAGGGCTTGGATCAACGAACGATTGGTAGAAATTTAAATTTAAACCAGTCTACGGTTTCTAGAATATACAGAAGGTTTGTGGAGACAGGTTCTTACAGAAGGAGACGTGGTACAGGCAGGACTCGAGCAACCACCGGTCGTGATGACCTATTTATTGTTACAACTTCCCTGCGAAATCGTTTCCTCACGTCAGTTAACATCAAAACAGAGCTTAATGAAGTGCGTGGAGTAAATGTAAGTGCACGAACAATAAGAAGAAGGTTAATGGAAGCGGATATCACCCCTTTTAGACCAGCAAATGGTCCAAAGTTGTCTGTAGCTCACAGACAAGCTCGCTTAAGATTTGCGCGTGATCACCTAAATTGGACAAAAGAGCAATGGGCCATATTGTTCACGGACGAGTGTAGGACATGTTTATATGGTGCAGATGGTCGCAGAAGAGTCTATCGTCGACTTGGGGAGCGATATGCTCAAAGTTGCATTGAGGAGCGTGTTCCTTTTGGAGGCGGTTCGTGTATGGTCTGGGATGGCATATCGATGAACGGGCGAACAGAACTTGTGTTCATAGACATGGTCCGTCAAAACGGTAATAGAGGGGGCTTGACTGCATATCGCTACATAAATAACAGAGATCTTAGAAGATCATGTGGTGCCTTACATGGGATTCATAGGCGAAAATTTTACTTTAATGCAGGATAATGCCCGACCGCACGCTGCTGCACAAGTTCGCAAGAGGTTGGGATACGTACTACAATGAATTGGCCAGCACGCAGCCCTGATCTTAATCCCATGGAGCATGTTTGGGACAATTTAAAAAGAGCTGTATATGCGAGAAATCCTGTGCCTACGACAGTGGCAGCACTAAGAACAGCACTTTCAGAAGAATGGGACAATATTCCGCAAGATCTTTTAATAACCCTAATAAAATCTATGCAGAACCGATTAGAATCCGTAATAAGGGCACGTGGAGGTAATACACCTTAATAAAACATAAATAAACCCTTGCACAAAGTTTGTGTCTATTGTTAAAACCATTTTTTTATTAAACCAATTTTCCTTAAATTTCTGTTTTTTCTTCAAAAAAGTCTTATGGTCCTTTCCAGTACACAAACTTAAACTTAAGGATAGGACCCTACGCTGTTTTAAAGTTCACGAACCAATCTAGAGGTTTCAATTTTAATCTGTATAGAAAGTTTGGTTAAAATATTTATTTCAAAGTCGTCTATTACTTTGATGCAGTTTATGAGTCCGTCAGTGTATTTTATGATTTTTCATTATTGTTGCATGCTATTTATGTATATTTATGTATGTATGCGTTGTGTTATTATTTGGTATTTTTGGATTGTTACGCCAAAGAAGTATAACTTCTTACGTGCGTACATGAGTACACACACTCTTTTTTTTTTTACACCGTCGGAAAGTAGAGATTTTAACGAAAGAAAAGCCCATTAACTTTTTTTAAAAAGTCGAAATTTTGACGTGAGATTTTCAATTGAAAATTAAAGTGCTTTTTCGATATTTAGCTAAAATTAGGTGAAAAATAAATATTTAATGTAAAAGATAAAAATAAAAAACCAAAAACTTTATTTGAATTTTTCACATAAATTTTGAGGTTATGTGAAAAAGTGTGAATACAAAAGTTGTAGATCTTTCTATTACCTACAACTTTGCCATTTAACTTTTTTCCATAGAACTAGTAGTTTTGGCGGCAATTCAGATAAACCGAATTTAACCCTTAAACACTCACCTCCTCCTATTTCACGAACTCAGATCGCCCGTAATTTATTGTTCCTTTAATTTTTATCATTATTATCTTCCGTTTCCAATGGGTTTCATCCTACTATGATTTTCTTCCACTTTTTACAATTTTTTAAGGCTTCTACCCTAGACTAGACTAGACTACTCCAACATTTTATCGATTTTTAATCGATAGTGCATTTGACGTTGCCTCACCTTACGGGTATTTAAAATTGACATTATCTAAATAAATACGGTAGTAGATCCACGCTGATTTCAGCATGAATGGGGTCGGATCGTCCGGGGAAGTACTACCCTCTCATAGAAGATCGACTTAAGAGTAGTAGTATCCGTACTACTGCGTGTCGTTCGGTGAGTGAGAGCGCCGGAGGCCCAATTTGGCCGCCACTTCTGGATTCCACTGACTGCTTACCATCAGGCGGGTGGAGTCACTTTGGTAGGCTATAATATAAAAAAAAATCTAATAAACCCTTAAATTTTGTTTCTGAGATGAAGCGATAATTAACCAAATTAGTTAAATACCTATTAGGCCTAATTAATGACTGTTTCTGAGTGTGGCTGTTAATCTTTAAGCTTAAAGTTACGTTATTTACGTTACTTAATCACAAGCGTACCTATGGCTCCGATCGCGACAGAATTTTACAATTATTTCTTGACTGCGGGCGTCTGCCGCGACTCGTGCGTGATCACAGCCGAAAGTATGCTGCGTGTCATTCGGTGTGATCGCGTGTCGTTGTATCCGATCGGATCCTTTCGGCTATCGAAGCGTATGCTCGAAGTTGTGGCACTAAACATATTTTTTTTAAATTTAGATTAGAATATGTCAACGTGATGTTATGAATGAAAATGTAGCGGATAATCGGATTTCTACGTTTGCAAGCGACGGTAGCCATACGGAGCCAATCGTATGAGTCGACATTCTGCTGAAGGCGATCTGCTGTCACCGCATTAGTTCGTATCCGATGCGTTTGGTGAAAATCATCCTTTCATCGACTGGTACGAAAGGGTAGAGCTGGAGACTTTTTTGCTGCAAGCCCGACGCGATTACCTACTCGACACCATACTTTCATGGACCGGGCTTTCTATTGTGCTTTATTCTACACAGTAAATATTTGTGCACAGACGCCTGCTATTAATTCTTTTTTTTTAATACAGCTCCCATATCTACTAGCGAACAAGCCGGTGTCGCGGGGGACTTTAAACATACAATTAACGGACATTTTAGATCTAAAAAACATCTTTTTTTGTTTTTGATGTCATAGAATAGGGAAAAGTAAACTTCGTAATGCATTTAATATCAAAACAATCAACTTTTAGCTTTTTTATAAATGTCATCAGTTAAACGCTGAAATGCTTTAATTGTTTTGTAGAGCTTGGAGTACCTACTTACATATTATGTTATTATGGACCTAGGATCTAGTTCCTATGGCATTAAACAACAATCTTGAGGTTGCTATATGAACAGCTCGCACTCGTTTGGCCTATACTAATAGTTTTTATAATTAACTGCTCATAAACTTAATGATAAAAGTGTAATTTTCTGCCTGTGGTAAACAGATACCTACCTATGTGGTATTAAATGTTATGGGGTATAATATTATACCTGTTGATATTAGAAGTAGGTACCTACCTTATACTATAAATGAAAACAACGTTTGTCTGATCGATCTACATAATTTTCATAAAATATTAACAGGATAGTAGGTACCTACCTACCAAACTCATAAAGTAGACTTATTGTTCCATGTGGATTGCTATAGTTAGGTACGTACATAATGTATAACTATTTACTCGTAAGTTCAAATCTATATTTAAAATTTGAATAGAGACGGGGATGGTGCCCAGCAGTGAAACACCCTAGGCTAAAACAAATAAACCTTCCGTCCGAAATAATAAAAGATTATATATATATATATATATATATATATATTTAAATTTGTGTTTTATATATCTTATAATAGGTAATACATTGTGTTTGATATAGGTACTAACTACTAGCTAAAAAATATGTAAAATCATGAAATCATTAGAATAAAAACAAAAAATAATAATATCAAAAACATGTCATAACTTAATAAATTCCATAAATATATAAAAATTGAAATTATTAATTTATACTTAAAATAAGCAAGAATAAAAACGATCATTATACTATCACTTACTACCTTCTCTATATGAGAAGAGGCCTTTACCCTGCAGTGGGACAGTAAACAGGCTGGCATTTAAAACTATCACTTAATAAATTCGTCAATTGAATAAAAGCACCCTTCGACAAGAAATACCTTTAAGTTGGATTCAAATTCTTTTGTATAAACAGTATTTTTAATTTCTAAAAGAAGCCTTACTGAATTATAACAGTGCGTGGATGCAATAATAGATGGTACGTCTTTTCTCCTTGTGCTTTCACGTTGTAATCTTTCTTCGTTAGATTCGTATCTGTGAATATATTTTACAAAATTTGTAAGCAAGAACAATATTTATAAACTCGGCACTGTAAAAATTTTCAAATTTTTAAATTGAGGCTTACAAGTTTGTTGCGGATCTATCCTAACTATGGTTGTCATTAAAATTTTTTGCGCGACAAATGCTTTTTGAATAGTGTGTTCATAACTTCCACCCCATAAAATAATACTGTACCTCAATTTGGACTCCACTAATGTAAAATATACTGTTCTCATTATGTTCTAAGTGTACAACATCCCTTAAACCTCTAAGAACATAACTTTTTTATGTATCTAAAAAAAAATGTAATTTCGAGTAATAAGAATGTAATAACGTATGTGATATGATAATGTGGTAGGTAAATAATGGCTCACTACGTCTACTAGTCACTACACGTTTTGGGAAAACTGTTAGTATAGTGAGTAGTTGAATTCATCCATACTTCCATACTCCATACTAATATTATAAATGCGAAAGTAACTCTGTCTGTTTGTCTGTCTGTCTGTTACGTATCCAAGCCTTAACCACTGAACCGATTTTGATGATATTTGATAAAGAAATAGATCAGACCACAGGGAACAATCTTTTATTGTGAAAAATGGCTTGAAGGGGTTGAAATAGGGGATGAAAGTTTGTATGAATAATCGTCAATGTAAACAGTGATATAACCAAAATTCACGCGGGCGGAACTGCGGGTAACAGCTAGTAAATAAAATAGTATGTTAGTAGGTATTTAGATATAATACGTGTATATTACAGCGGAGAAAAGCCTAGAATTTTAACGATTTGTAGGTAGTCATGTCGTAAAAACATATTATCGGGTCTCTTGTTTACTTTATATTAATCTATAGATACTTACTAATATTTAAAAGAGAAAAGATTTGATTTTTTGTATGTTTGTTTGCAACGATTTAAATAAAAATCTACGTTACTGATTTGAAATATTTTTTTACCTTTAGAAATCAATAAATTAGGTGGGTAACATAGGCTATATTTAATAAAGTTTTACTTTTTTTCAGTCATTTCTAGAATTTTAATATGTATTAAGCGCCTTCCTAAATGCGAATGATGCAATACGACACTATTGCTGTGAAATTTTCCGTGGCAGATTGTTGTGAGATCGAATGAAACTTTTGATACCGAAGCGGAGCGAGGCCGGACCTCTAGTGGTGTTATTATAAATTAAATTAATAGCTGGCATAGCTATCAATTTATGTTAGGTAGGCCTATAGGTAAGCCTAAGAAGTTTTTTGAATAACTGGTTTCTAAAGGTATCTTTTGCATCATTTTAGGAGTGTATGTGATAAAAACAAATAAAATTATATTTATTACAAATACACCTTTATTTCAGTTCATGTTGTTCAATAACTTATTATCTGCCAGTAGTAACTGTGAGCTTTTATCAGCTGTACGTCTGTAATACATCATCGCCTCATTATCACCAGGTTTCGTTTTTGAGCGTGTTTTCCTTCCACAAAAGTAATGTGTTGTTATAATTATTAGAGTATTTTGAACCTTCGTCGTCAGATGTTAGAGGATAATTTTTGCTATATACTAAGTAGTCTTTGTTCACGTATTAGAGTAGGTATTAATAATATACAGGAGTAGGTCCATTACAGTCTGTAACGTAATCCTCATTGATACACGATTGGGAAGCCGCGTCGAAGGCGAGCCCACTGTCGCAGCTTAAGAGTCGAGGATGGCCCAACTGACAGGCTATGTACAACTTGCATTGCTTTCCATATCTGCAAAATATTAATAGATAAGTAGCAATATCGTGTAATAATTTTGAATCTTACATTTCATTTCTTTACGAAAGTGTACTCTAGCTAAGAACATTTAGTTACGGCTTGCTCCGTAACTAAAGGCTTTTAGTTAAGTACTTCATCATCATCATATCAGCTAAAAGACGTCCGCTACTGGACATAGGTCACCCCCTCTTTCGCCAGCTCGAACTTAATTAAGGAGAACAACATCTTGCATTATAAACACCTATATATTATTCTGTGGTTAATCATCAGGTACACCAGTCAAGGTTATTGTCTACTGATAAGTAAGAAGACGCAATATCTGAATAAAAATGATGTTATAAATGAAATCATATTACTACCTGTACTTATAAATGATATCGGAGGCATATCCATGTTCGTCAATTGGAGGGTCAGGGCAGGTGAAGTCTTTGAACACTAAAACAAAACAATGTATTATCGAAAATGGCTTCAAGCAGACGTCATTGATTATAGTAATTTGTCATAAAATTGGTTCCAATATTGAGAAAAAGACAAACCTTTGGAGAGGAGCAGATTAAAAGCGATGATTTATAGTACCTATGTTATGTTATGAAATTTTGTACTTACTATTTATTTAGGAAAACCATGATTTAACTTACCATTAGGATTGCATTCCGGTACATTCACTTGCCAATCACAGCTGTCAATGGCTTGGTTGAACACTAATCCAGTTGGACAGTTCATGACAGTAGCCTTGCCTTCTTGACACGAAATGTATTTGCTGCAGTCACTGTCATGCATTGAGAAGAAACCATATTGTCTAGGACATTGGTTGGTCGGATTTGGAGATTCTGCAAATAAAATATAATTATGCATGGTGAGAATTAGAATAAGTTCTCAGTTTTAAAGTTAAAAAAATCGTAGTTAAAGAAAACACATTACGTATTTCAGATCTCGCACTACACTTGACTTCCGAAGGATAAGAGCATGGATATTCGAACCGGCTAGCAGCAGGGTTAAAATGAAGACCATCGGGACACAACAATTGTCGGGCTTTGTTGTTCTAGAATTTAAAAAAACTTAATTAATTTAAATAATTGGTAAGATTTATAAAATAAATATTAGTGTCTGTACTAACCTCGCATTCAATATAGGCATCGCATTGATTTTCAACTGCATAATAGCCGTTTCCTTCTTTACATAAAAAGTCTGTCTTTAACGATTCTATTAGTTTTGATGGAGCTGTTGTTGGTACAATTGGAAAAGCCTGGGTGACATAATGTGTTGGACCATATGTTGGAGCTTGAGTAGGAGGGGCGGTAGGGTAGTAGATAGGAGGAGGAATTGTTTGCGGGTGCTGATCATAAGCTGGTTCACGGGTTGGCCCAGGTTTAGGTAAATTTAGGGGTAGAGGACCTAGTACAGATGAGCCCAGAGCAGGTGGTTGGCCGGTTTTGTTATCCTTGTGAGGTTCTATTGCTGGTAATGGTGACTGTGGTGGTGCTTCGGTATGCAGAGATGGCACAGGTTTGGTATCAGGTAGTAGAATAGGTGCAGGTTCAGGAACGCGAGCAGGTGCAGGAGCAGGTACAACAACGGGCTGGGCAGGCTCAACAATGGGTTTAGGTTCAGGTACAGGCGCAGGTGCAGGTACAGGTGCAAGTACAAGTAAAGGTACAGGCTTAGATTCCGGTGCTGGTGCAGGTTTGGGTTCAGGTTTAGGTGCCCGTGCCGGTGCAGGTACAGGTACAGATACAGGTACTAGTACAGGTGCAGGTGCAGGCGCAGGTACCACTACAGGTACAGGCACAAGTACAGGTGTAGGTTTAGGTGCAGGTGCCTGCGCAGGTTCAGGTATAGGTGCAGGAGCAGGTACAGTTGCAGGTGCAGGTGCAGGTGCAGGAGCAAGGGCAGGTTCAGGTGCAGGTGCAGGAGCAGGTACAGGTGCAGGTGCAGGAGCAGGTGCAGGTGCAGGTGTAGGTGCAGGTGCAGGTGCAGGTTCAGGTGCAGGTTCAGGAATAGTTGCAGGTGGAGGTGCAGGTACAGATGCAGGAGCAGGTGACGGTGCAGGTACAGGTGCAGGTTCAGGTTCTACAACATGGGTGGGTTGAACCAGAGCTGGCTGTGGCTGGTAGACTGGTCGAAGGGGAAATTCCCAAGGAGATAGTGACTGCCTTCCAGGGTGCGAGTAATATGCGGCCTCTGCGTAAGCAGGGGCTGGTGCAGGGGCTGGGGCAGGTGCTGGTGCATGGGCGGGTGCTGGTACCAGGGCAGGCGTTGATGCAGGTGGCCTATTTATGGGTCGAGGGTAAAGTCTCTGATCCCGAACGTTAGAAGTTCCATAATACCCGACGCCTTTGTTATCTAGTTGTGCTGTTGCTGGAAAATAGAAATGAACAAAATATTGCATATAGGAGTATAATAAATTTAATAAAACAATGTTAAACAATGTAGCTGACATTGTCACTTACCACAGACAACTAGAGGCAATATAAATAGAATTTTAGACCAAAGCATGTTTATAATACTTTCTCGGAGGTGTATAGATTAGACACCTCACTGCATCTAGCAGCACACATCACTGTAACTAGGTCAGTCAATTTCTTTGTTTATAAATGGAATCTTTTATCAAAATTATCGATTTTGAAGTTGTTTTAAATATATTGTGCAATTAATAAAATGGTCGTTAATGACATAGTTTAAAATAATTGCGGTTGGCTCACTAGTATTGAAGCGTGTAATTACTTGTTTTGTTATCATAATGTTGACTAGTTGTCACGGTGTGTGAGAATTGTATTTGGTCACATTTTTTTAAATTAGTGTCCGTTTGATCTTGCTCACGCGCGTACTCTCTTTTATTTAGTACGAGTACATTTTAGCAAATAAATAATTGACATTAAAAGTCTAATTAATGGAATGGATGAAATGGATCTATTTAGGCTAGATAACCTGAAGGTTGTTTTTTAACTCCAGTAGGTTTTTTATGTTTGTATGTATATACTAACCAATTTGACTTCACTCTGGCTTTATAATAAGCCAATGGAATCTAGAAGGGTCGTTAGTATTCCAATTACTGCCTGGCAAACCTAGTATGACGGTATCATGGCCCTATGGTCTAGCAGTTAAGTATACCTACCTATAGTCCCATTGCAGCTACCGATACGCCAAGTGTTATGATTCAGAAATATTTGTATCGAGGGTTTAAACTGTCTCTGTGGCGCAGTGAGAGCGCAAGCGACTGATGTGCACAAGGTTGTGGGTTCGATCCACACACGGGACAAAACTTTGTGTGATACATGCCTAAATATTTGTTCCAAGTCTCGGTTTACAGTACTTGCGTATGTTATTTGTATGTTTGTAAAGTCCCTGCGACACAGGGCTTGTTGTAGTAAAAAAATAGAAAACTTTTTATTTTTATTTCTTTATTTTTTTAAGGCTTTGTACTGCTTTTTACTTTTTTGTGTACTGCTTCTGTTAATTGTGCGGATGTTATTGAGTTATTTATTATCGTTAAAAATACGGATATTGCATGTTAGCGCTACAAAAATGCCAATATGATGATCTCATGAAATTATTAAATTAAAAAATACAAATCCTAGTCCACTCAGTTTCACACGCACAAAATTCGCAAGATATAACCTGAGGTGGGACAAGTACTAATTAATTTTATTTGCATTGCATCAGAAAAAAAATGACTGTCCTTGTGGTTTGGAGTTACCAAGTTCGATCCCCAGATCGGTCGGGAATTGGGATTTCTTTCTTTCTTTTTCTTTTGTGCAATATCGCAGTATTAGTCCGGAGTTGTTTACACAACTCCTCTGTTATTTCTCTTCTGTTTATTCCTCCAGTTAAACTAGCAACTTTGATTTTAAATTTCCATCGTCCAACTTTGCCATTAATAATCTAGGTATTTATATCAAAAATCAACTTACTAAAAAGATAAAAAAATTTCGATCTAACTAAGGGCAGTGGTTTTGATATTACCACCAGTGTTTATTCGACTCTGTGCATCTGCACTAGTAACACCTCTCTCGATTATTTACGAAAAATCGATGCGCAAAGGCACATTTCCTGAGCTTTGGAAAAAATCACTTCTATTTACAAATCTGGTGATATTAACGATGTCTCATATTACCGACCTATTAGCATATTAAACTTTTGTTAAGATTTTTGAGGGCTACATTTACGATTACATTTACAACCATCTTAAGCATTTGCTAAGTCCATTACAACACGGTTTTATGGCTGGTAGGTCAATTGGTTCAAATCTTATATGCTTTACGTCTTATTTGTGTGAATCGTTTAACCCAAAAAAGCAGGTAGATTCAATATACACAGATTTTTCCAAAGCTTTTGATCGCGTTGATCATTTTAGGTATTATATTATATAAAAAATATAGTAGGTAGTATAAGTATTTTTATATAAAAATACTACACGTAAGGACCTGTAGTCCATACAAAATAAAGTACTGAACCAATTATTATTATTATTTATCTATTATTAGGATAAGACGCCAGGCACATCTGGCTTGAAATAGTTACGATTATAGAAAATCCAATAAAAAAAATCAAAAAAAAAATATTTAAAAAAGGCGTGGATCAATTCATAAGTCTATGGAAAAAAAATGTTACTAGAAAAAAAACATTTACCAAAAATAAAAAGTCATTTAACTACTGTTACCAGATTAAAGGAGTAACTATGGAGAAAGTTAGGAAAGTGCGCGACTTAGGGGCGATTTACGACTCTACCTACTAACGACTACATTTGCAATAAAGCTAATCGTAGGTTGTCGTTCGTGCTTAGAAATGCTAGATCTTTTAAACAAGTTTAACAGAGTAATGCTCATCAGTATAGGCTCACATCTATCAGACACATAAAGATCGTATAGAAGCAATTCAGAGGCGTTTTGTTTGGGCATAGGCGCAAAATAGCAGAATACGACATCTGACTTTATAGGTTTAAAATGATTGATGAATGAGTCTTAAAAAGAGAAGGTGTCTAACTGACATGTACACCCTACACAAAATAGTTATTGGCTAACTTGATAGTAAGCTTTTTGAAGTTGCTTATACTTTAAAATACCAAGACAATCTGTACGTATTCCACAGCTGCTCTCAGTGCCATATATTATCATACATTATTGTTACTACTATAGTAACAATAATGTATGACAAAACAATCCAATTTCTTGAATGTGCAGTCAATAAAATGCAATTTGTTCTTAAAGTTGACATTTTCCCAACAAATATAATTCACTCAATATTTCTTTTGTTTTTATTTTTCATTTTCTAATTTAAAATAATTATAATATAATTAATCTTAAGTCAATTATTTTGTAACTAACAATTATTAATAGAACTTAAGTTAAATATGTGTATAATTTTGTCTGTTAACGAGTATGTTAACAGACAAAATTATACACATATTTAACTAAAAGCTTTCTATATAGAATATGTTGTGTATTGTTAAAATAATAATTGGACTTCAGGTTTATTTATTTATTTATTTAAGGTCAACCAACGACTACTTACGCTATTACATTAAAAGGTATACGTATCAGCTAATCTATACATAAGCGTAGTAAACACCACATGCACATTATTTGTTAACAATGAATAATTATATAATATTAAATTGATGAATTAAGTTAGAATTAAATTAATTTACAATGTTATAGTAGGCTTAAGATAAAATTAAATTAATTAGAATATAATAGTAAGCTTAAATTAAAATGTAACAATTAATATACAATAATTGCACAGTAATTTATTATCATACTTCTTAAAATTAGATAACGGGTATAATTTTGATGTAATTATTTTATTACTAATATTATTATTATTTAATATTTATTAATATATTTGAGAATTAAATTAAATTTATATCTACGATTAAATTAGGTTAATAATTTAGGATTAGCAGTTCGTGTAATGTTCAGTATTCTTTTACGGTACGTACTTAAACTATCATGATGTATGTCTATTATGTCACTAAAACTGTTTATCAATTTAAACATTCTAGGTATAGGGGAATTAGCACCAAGGACAGTCCGTCTTAATGCTGGGCATAGTGGTGTAATCTGATGTCGAGGGTAACTGGAAGAAGCGCGGAATCTTAGGAGACTCAATAGACCAGGACAATCCACATTACCTCTTATGAGTTTGAACATAAATACGGCATCCGTAATCTCAAAACGGGTAGAAAAGGCAGGTATCTTGAAGTACTGCAGGCGAGTATTGTAGTATGCGAGGGCAGTAACTTAGCTTTCCCAGCAGAAAAGGCAAGATGCCAGAGGAAGCGTTTCTGTATGCGTCCTAGACGGAGAGCATGTACAGCATAGTATGGCCTCCAGACCACACTGCAGTACTCCAAGATGCTTCTTACAAACGTGTTGTACAGTATGATTTTAGTATTGTAATTTTTAAACTATTTGATGTTTCTAATTTCAAAACCCAGCATTTTGGATGCCTTATTTGATATATGCTCAATATATGAGATGAATGTAATTTTTTTGTCAAAAACTATACCCATGTCCTTTATTTTGTCTACTTATTGTAACTTTGTTAGTTCCACAAAGTAGCCCGCTCCTATGGTTTGCGTTTTCCTAGTGAATGTCGAATAGTAGCACTTTTTAGTATTTAGGGTCATATCATTAACTTTACACCATTCTATGAGTCGGTTCAAATCCCTTTGTAGATGGTCAGTGTCGCTAGGTGATTCTATTTTTTTAGATATCTTTAAGTCATCAGCAACTTGAAAGATCATTTATGTAAATATTGAATAAAATAGGAGCCAAATGAGAGCCTTGTGAGGCTATAGGTGTTATGTCACAGCCCTTAGATCGGAAGCCATTTATGACCACATAAAATTCTCGATTAGTTAAATATCGAATAGTCAACAAAATTGTGTATGTTCTGATCATTTATCTGTTACTGTACCTATTTAATAAAATGAAATAAAAGTAGTTATTGCGCATCATTTCACGTAAACAAAAAAAAGTCAGAGTTTTTTTATTAAACTTTTTGAAGTTCTAGCCGGCTTGCTTGATGGTACTTAATACGTTTTTGACTAAATAATTGAAATCCTCGGCTTTTCTTTATTATGTATTTAATAATTATTAGGTAAAGAAAGGTAGGTGAAAGAAATTATCCTAACAGTTATCGGCAATAGCGGCAATACAGACAGAAGACAACAGCAATTTTGGTTTTATATTATTTAGAGATAAAGATTGTAATTTTTTTTAAAGTAAATGTAACGCAAGAGTGACTATTAAAAGAGATGATTTTTCAAAATATTTTATAGTTATTTTAATAAATATTCTCAAAAATATTATTTACCTACGATTACTTGTTTATCATTAGATATCAACATAAATTTTCTCGTCAGTAGTGCTGTAAATGTTAAAAAGTTGGTAACTATATTTATGTAGATAGGTAAATACTTTAACACACAAAGACTGTAAAGGGTTTATTCATTTTGTTTATTTGTAATTTAAGGACTTAGATAAAAGAAGACAACGTATTGTAATAAGTAAGGTATTATATTCGAATTTATTAAAAAGAACACATTTTAATTAAAAAGTACTTATTCCTTTTAATTATTAATTAAAAGATAATTAGGCGCGTTTCAGTAGTGAAGTTTTACATTGAGCGAGATCGGCGTCTACGCAACGGCCCAAAGCGGGGTCGAATGCCAAGCCGGCGTCGCAGGACAGGAGCCGCGCGCGACCTTGATCGCAAGAGTAGAAGTAGACGCAGTTGGGCTCGTACCTGCAAGAAACATTTTTTACACAACTTGACAAACAAGCGGTCCACCAGATAGTAAGTGGTAACCTTAACCTATGGACATGGTTGTGTCCATAGAAACTATGCTAAGAAAACTTAACCGAGCCGTTGTCGACCGTAGGGAGAAGTAGATGAGGAAGGAAAAGCAAGAAAACCGAGGAGGGTATTTGGCTCTTGCGCTTTTACTCTGAAGAGGACTAAGACCTACGT
Source organism: Parascotia fuliginaria (assembly GCA_963082885.1). Classification (NCBI taxonomy): domain Eukaryota; kingdom Metazoa; phylum Arthropoda; class Insecta; order Lepidoptera; family Erebidae; genus Parascotia; species Parascotia fuliginaria. The sequence goes on along the minus strand of OY720173.1, from coordinate 7,443,244 downwards.
TAAGCCGATATTCTATGTGAAGAAGGAGTAACTTTTCCGGTCGATTCATGGTGAAATTAGCAAGAATCGACTACCGTTAAAACTTTGTTTTACTTTGTAGTTTATTGTAGTCTATAAACAAATAGTTAAAGTTATTTGTTAATATGCCACTTATGAAGTACAACTAGATATGAAATATAAATTAATAAGGTAGTTACTCGTAATTGATGACGACGTTATGGGGCTTGCCGTCGGCGTCAAGTGGAGGAGACGGGCAGGTGAAACCGAGGAACACTGTAATGATAATAGAAACAATAAATAAATTTACACACGTGATAAATAAATTTTATTGTTTATCTTGGACATTACTGACTCACGTCGAAACCTGGACTTGTAAAATAAGGCTGAAATTGCAAGGGTAGCGATCAATACTTATGCTTTCTCTGTATGAGAAAATGCCTTTTCCTGGAGTGGGTTTAACAACGGGCAGGTATGATGATGCTGCTAATGATAATGAAGATATATAAATATTTAAATTAACCCAATACATAGAATATTGAATTATTACGGATTTAATATTTGGATAAAAATGTTTGGTTACAAAGTAACTTGTACTTACAGTCAGATTTGCACGAGGGCACTTGGTCAGGCCAGTCGCAGCGGCTAGTGACGGGGTTAAAGGCCAGACCCACAGGACAGACCATCTCAATGGCTTGACCAGCGACGCACAGGCGGTACTGTCCACAGTTGTTCTCTTTGGCGACAGGTGACGGGAAGTAGCCGTACTGGTGGGGGCAGTCAGCTGTAGGTTGCGCTGATTCTGTGTAAAAATAACAATGTTTTAGCTACGGACCACATGATTGTATTATAGTAAAAATAATAACAACAGCCTGTTACTGTCCAACTTTAGGGCAAAGAATCTTCTCATAAAAGAGAAGGCATGAGCATTTATCGCAATACTTGTTCAAGGCGGACTGGCGATTTATGTGTAAGTCTAGTCTTCCCTACTATGTTTTCCTTAGCCTAAGTTAGTAATGTAATGTCCAATGTGGCGTCATCCTGACCAATAGTGACCCACATAAATGATAAGAATGTATTGATGATGAATTTCAAAATCACAGTCACATTGGTACTTACCTAGTTTCGATCCCAAGACTTCGTGCTTACGAAACGGATGCCTTGCTATTGTACCATCACGACGACATTAAATTATTAAATATTTATGGATAATATTAAGTATGCTTACGAGCTGAGCTACGGCCTTTGCAGGGCACGTCCATTGGGTATCCACAAGGGTAGTTGGGCCACTTCGTGTCAGGGTTGTAGTGCAGACCATCGGGGCACACCTGGTTTGTAGCTTCATATTCCTGGATAGACGGTATACAGTTTTGGATTATAGATTAATATGTAATTACATTTATTGTGTTACTTAAATTAAGGTTCTTTTAAAAATTGTACGTTATAATTTTTGAAAGAACGTGCGTTATATAGAATATTATTATTAAACATTTTACTGTACCGCAACCGCTCAATAGCTAACGGAACTTAAAATGCCGATGATGTGCAGACTAATTTTAGTATTAAAACATACGACCTGAATTGAGAACCTCCTCTTTTTTCAAGTCGGTTAATAAATAGTGTACTAGTGAAATACAATTATTTGTCTTGCAGAGAGTTTTAAAAACATCCCATACTTTAAATTGCTCTCTGAAATTATTATATTTTCAAAACTTATGGTCATTCATTTGCATGCAGCTTTGTAACTCACAGCCAATTTTCCATTTAAGGACATTTTCCATTTAAGCTACTTACAATGCACTCTACGTAGGAATCGCAGCTGGCATCAACCTTGAAGAAACCGTTTCTAGACTTGCAGATTGAACTGCGAACACCAGCAGGAGAGGAAGCCGCAGGCTTGTTAGCCGGATCAGCATGGCCTAGTGATAAGAACTGATTAGACTAATCCTTCGGTATTACATCACCCTTACATTATACGGCACGACCCTACGTTACTTTCAAGAAGGTACATTGTTCCTTTTACGTTTATTTTAAGAAAAGAAAAGAATTAGATAAGTACTCAAAAGTGTTGATGGTTTAATACATCAGAAGTACCAAATATTAAGAACAAATTGCAGCAATAAAAACTAAGAATTACTTACAGGCAGCCACAAGGGCTAAGGCGATGTAAAAGAAGAAAGCCATTTTCTTTGCAAATGTTTCTCTTGTCGGACAACTGCCAAGTGATGTCGAAACTACGAAACTATTACGTTTTATACTAAAATAAGTCATCATCAATAGATAGTTATCATTCAATAAAGGTAAAAAACATGTATTGTTGCGGTATAAGTCATTACAAGAAAGGTGATTAGAAAACACGTTTAATGTTTAGGATGTTTTATTTTATTATTGCAACTAGACATTAAAATTATTTTTAAGTAAATTTTATAATATTTGTTTATACAAGAATAATTATTGGTAAAGTATCAGGTCGTCCCTAACGTAATATAAAAGTTACATATCTTTATCCGCCGCATAATCTAACTTTCGTGTGGTCTTGCAAGTTCTAACTGTTGAAGTTGAAGGCCTCATAAAAATATTGTTAACAAAATTCCAGTATTCCTAGGATAAACACTGTATTCGCAGCCGTAGAGTCTGTACCTTTGGCTGCAAATGCAATTATGCTGTTTTGTTGTGCTTTCAGCAGTCGGCTGAGACGCATTATTGTGCATTTGTTACTACTAAGATAAATCTTATTAACTTGATCAGGATAGTTTGGTCATCTAACTCTATTGGGATAAAATAAAAACCAATTAAAGTTTATAAAACGTTATTTAAACAAAAAAACAAACAAACACAATATTACATTTTTGGCTATATATTGACAGATTTGTAAATTAACAATTGATCATGCTTTTAATAACACAGTAACTCAGTAACAAAACATTATTTGACAAATAGTTTGTTAAAGTACTTATTTTCAAAGACTGCGTTTCGCTTCTCTTAATTGATAAAAATTTACGTAAAGAAATATTTTCTGCAAATGTGACGTTAGTTTTAATAAAAGTAACACATTGTGGTACAGCAGAGTGGCCTCTTGTAGTAAGTTGTCTAGGATAATCTCATGCGCCTTTCATAATATATATATATATATATATATATATATATATATATATATATATATATATATAAATAACATTTTCAACTGTTATTACTTTTACAATAATATTATAATATAATATTTTTATTAACTTAAAGTTAGAGTAGGCACCCGGTAGTACCCCGAGTAATTTTGTTCTACGAACCCAAATAATAATTCGCTCAGTAGGTGATACTGAAGCAGCAGAATAAAGCACAGTGAACAGTTTCAATGTCTAAAACACGTGTTTTGGTACTGGTAATGCTTATAACTATAGTTATGTACGAAGTGTATAAACAGTGATAATGCTTCAATCAGAATCGACGTTAAAAAAAATTCCTCATTGAAAATGACAAAACAAATCAAATCTTCAATGAAAAAGAGGTAAAGGTCGAATTACGCATATAGAGAAACGTTAACCATGACATGTGTTGAAAGCCACAAAGCTTTTAATTACTAAATCTCAATTCTAATTACAAATCCTCGGCCCATAGAGGCTATGAATGTAAAGCAAGCATAAAGACAGCTTTAGTTATTCAAAATTAATAAGCTATCACGTATTTCTTATGAATAATGCCTACATTGCTCTCTCTGACATCGGTTCTAGTAAACATGATATTTTTTTAATTCGATTTAATGTCTGCAGGTAATAATAAAAGTTATCGTACCCTAATTTATTAAGACATTACATACGATCATACGTTGCTGTATATAAAAGCGGTAGACAAACTATTGTTTATTCAGAATTTTAATAATTCTGAAGATTAACAAACAACAAAATAGGTAAAACAACATAATCTTAGACTATTGCTGATAAGGTAACTATTGTAATTTTTAGACTAGACTTAATTTTGAAACAGACTAGGTTTCAAATGACGACGAATCAAATCATTGCGAGAAATGGTTATCCTGCATTTAGAGTCTTCTGGATTTGATCACCCTCCTTTGACTAAATTCAAGTTCTTTAGCAAGAAGCTGTTTCTCATCTTCTCTAGCACGAGCAGATCTAGCTCTGAGTTCCTCAGGACAGGCACTGACTTCATCAGCAGATACACAGGTAGTAGTCAGATCATCAAAAGCTGTGTTAGAACCACAGAACAACACACGAGGCTTAGTTCCAATGCATAAGAAATATTTCTGGCAATCATTGTCGGATCTGGAACAAAGAAAAAACGTTTTAGTCTAAACATAATAATCGCATAAACTTATTGACCTAAGTCTGGTTAACCATGTTTGAAACGTTAGTACCTAAGTACTAGGTAAAATCTGAAAACAAGCTGGTCTGTAGCTTGTTTTCAGAGCAGATATCAAAAATGTCATGAAATGTCGTAAAATACAACTTACTAAAATTTTAGCCTTGTGGAAAAAGGTTTAAAAAAAAATTGTATTTTCAAAGATTCAAGGGATGCAGATGCAACCAAAATATTCCGGCCGGAAGGGTATTTTCTTAACCGTTTATTACTAAAACATAATTTTAAAACTTTCTAGCCTCGTGGGAGACGGGTTAGTCAGATGGTTCACGAACTACCCTGCTAAAACTAGCCTGAAATTAGTACTAGGTATTGCTTATTATAATAAAGCCATGTTGGCACGGTAGTAGATCCACGCTGGTTTTAGCATGAATGGGCCAAATCGTCCGAGGAAGTACTACCCTCTCATAGAAGATCGACTTAAGAGTAGTAGTATTCGTGCTACTGCGTTTCGTTCGGTGAGTGAGAGTGCCGGAGGATCAATTTCACTCCGTTCCCCTAACCCCAATCCCAGCCGCCATAGTGGAGGCCACCATACCAGCAGTTTAAAACGATGGCTTTTGGTATGTTGGCCACCACTTCTGGATTCCACTGACTGCTTACCATCAGGCGGGGTGGAGTCAATTTTTTAGGCTAATATATAACAAAAAAAAAAAAAAATAGAGCATCGTCATATTTTTTACATTAAGATTCTAGAATGATAATATTGCGTATTATTTCAAGTATTTAGCTAATTTACGCGTTATTTGTGGATAATAAGATGTTTGAATTTTGCTAAAGTAGATAAGACTTTGATTACGTAGTACAAAAATACAGACAAAAAATGTGAGAAACAGATTGGGTTTTTTTTAGTAACATACAATCTATAAAATAGTTACCGACTACACTACTATTTTTTAATTGATAACTATTATTTATCTAAATCACAAATCATAAATACTGTTTCCGATAATAGTATTATGTACTTTTACCCCTGAATCTTGAAACTAAAGGTTCCGAACACTGTTTCTTTGACACAACGAGCATTGTCTTTAAATAAAAATTACGTACCTACTTTTCAAAGAGTTACATGTTACATAGATAACGGACTCCTAGCAGTATAATGGAATCCACGAGAGTCGATTATTTAGGTACTTATTAAGTAACAAAAAACAAAATGGTATTTTGTTTGTGTACATAAATTAATTTATTCCATTAGTAGAGTATCTTTGCACTTTGATCTAAAGTTTGGGGATGATGTTTACATGCATTCTTGCATCCAAATCTATATAAATAATTTATTAGAACATCGCTAAATATATCTAGAATGCAAATAAAAAATATGCATCCAAAATTTTAATATTGCCGAAAATATGTGTATAGGCTTGTATGTATGTATTATCATATACAAGACGATGTTAGCAAACCGCCGGTATTTCTAATAACGAGGTTATATAAGCAAGGTCGCCGTTCATCTTCTGACATTTAAGTATGGCCTGACATCAACTGACCGGTCGACTCTTAAGTAACCAGTTCGTGGCATTTCGATATCTATAACTTTAATAATAAGCACATGTATGTACTTATTGTACTGATGTAATATGAATTTTGCAAAATCTTAGCTTAGTGAGCACCTACGTCCTAAAAAGAACCCCCACGCAATATTTGAGACTCCTAGCACTTGGAGTTTCTGAGATTTTGTGATGAGTGGAGTGACCTTTCGCTTTTATACATATAAATAGATTACTTTGATAGAAATGTATCACTTTAGTTCTATTATTAGTAATGTGATGAATATGTATTTAAGTTGCGTCGAAAGGTCATGGAGTTGAAACAGTAACACAATACATATACTATTACTTATGTAAATAAATATCTATATTATACAAACCTGTAAAATCTGAAGCCGGCAGGTGGACCAAGCTCCCTAGTTTGGGGAACTTCGGGACAACGGAATCCGAGGAAAGCTGAAATTAGAAACAGTCATTATAGAACTGAAGAACATTGTGACATGTAACAATATGGTGTCTCAACATTTTGCTTACAATGTTTAAATATTTTACGAGGCATAAAACAACTTTCATAAGTGTTAAATGTTTTCACAATACGTGAATATGTTAGCGAATGTGTAGACACGGTGTGTGCCAATTGTATCTTAGGTTAGAGAATGAAGTAACTAAATTAGCTTCAGACGTATGAGTGGAACATTCTAGAAAATTGATCGCAATTTTCTCGAAAGATCCATTTTCAAGTTTTGTCGTCATTTAACGTCAGGTCAGGTTATATAAGTAAGGTTATGCTTTACCTTCGGCGTCACAGTCTTCGACCTCATCAGGCCATTCACAGCGGTAAGACTGAGAGCTCCATGCCAGACCATCAGGACATTGAATATCATATCCAACACCATTCACACAGCTTCTGAAGTAGCTGCAGTTGCGTGTATCTCCTAGTTTGAAGTAACCAAACTGATTCGGACAATCGGCTGTCGGTTGAGCGGGCTCTGCAATAGACAAATAAAATTCAAGCCGGATTTTAATAAATAACTTATTGAGGTTGTCAAAGATTTTGATTAATATTAATAATTATGTTATCATGAATAAATAACTTATTGAGGTTGTCAAAGATTTTGATTAATATTAATAATTATGTTATCATGAGGTAAGAGGTCAAATTTTATTAATGTGAAACAGCTACACTTAAACAAGTTAGAAAGGTCATGCGGAAGATTTATATTGAAACGAATAAACTGGTGTAAATTATGACGCTATAGGTTGCTATGTTTGTTACGACTTTTTAAAATATATCTATTATTAATTTCTTAGTAACACTGTGATAGGTAGTGAATAGCTCAGCGGGTTGGACAAATAATGAAATACTAAAAAGGCTGGTATAAACCCAGCGCTGCAGAGTCTCGAATCATGTCCAGCATTATACTAGTAGCAATAGACTCGCTTATTTGAGTCTTACTTTCACTTGTATTTATCGAGTAAAAGAATGTTATGCTTAGTACCTACACATTCTTTCTGATTTGCTTGATCTATTTTCTGATAGCCTATTGCCGCCATTTACTATCGAGGCTTTGTGTACTGTACTACATACGATATTCATGTATCGTTTCAAATTACAGAAATAGAATAGAGTTGATATATTTCCATATCTAAAAACAGTAATGAGACCAACTTTATAAGAATTATTCATGGATGAAGACGCTATAATATTACAGTATGTTACTCACGTAAAGCGGAACGTTCAAGGCAGGACACCTCGTTGGGGTATTGACAAGGATATGCGTTGAAGTTCAAGTTTGGGTTGAAACGTAGACCATCTGGACATAGTTTTTCTTCTGATGTTCCGTTCTACGAATAAAAATGTATAATAAGTACAATAATCACTATAGCTAGAAGCTACAGCACTATTCCCATGGTTACTGCTCTACGTGGTCGATATTCAAATCAGATAGTGGCAATGAGCTTTAACCGAAAAAAATATTTTAAAGTTAGTGACGTTGAATAGACAAAAGATTAATTATTATAATATCAAAGTTCATGTTGCGCGTGATATGAGGTATTTGTTGAACAATTTAATTAAGGCTTAATCCCACGCATAGCTTGTACTTATACATAAGACTGTGTGCGCATCGTTTTATTAGGTTAGGTCTAAACCTAAGTTCCATTATCTTGGAAGCACGTGATTTTTATTACTTCATTATTTGACATGTACGAGTACATTACACTCCCATATAAAATTTTAACCTCATCGTCAGGTCATTCTGCTTCTGCAGAATATCTTTTTCTAGAGGTTTGGGTCAAAGGGGCCAAGTGCTTACTTGGTGTAGTCTATTGTCCTCCTTCTATTGACTATTTCTCCAGTCTCGAATCGGTTCTGGAATCTTTAGGGTCTGAGTATGCGCATCACGTCATCATGGGAGATTTTAACACCAACCTCTTAGCACACCATTCTTCTCGTTCTAAGAAACTCCTAGATATTATCGAGTCTACGAGTTTGCATCTACTTCCGCTGCAAGCGACTCACCATAATATCGACGGGAATGATACCTGGCTTGATCTGATTTTCACCTCCTCTCCTTCACTCGTTTCTTGTCACGGTCAACATCCTGCCCCTGGCTTTTCCAATCATGACCTCATCTTCCTATCTTACAACCTTAAACCTCCCAAATCCTTACCTAAAGTGTTGTACAGACGTTGCTTTGGACGTTTGGACATGGATAAATTGTGTAGTGATGCTGCTGCACTTAACTGGGATTCTCTGACGATGGCCTCTACAGTGGATGAAAAAGTCCAAATTTTTAATGACACTGTAATCCAATTATATGACTTACACGCCCCCGTCAAGAGGATAAAACTCAAACGTCCGCCAGCGCCTTGGATGACGAGGGGTGTTAGGATGGCGATGAGACGTAGGGACCGAATGTTTTGTTCATTTAGAAGGGATCGCACAGATGACAACTGGACACAGTTTAAGGTTGCAAGGAATCGGTGTAACCAGATGATACGTAATGCAAAACGCCGCTACATTCTTGACAACATCTCTTCTGCTTCTCCTGCCAATATCTGGAAGTTCCTCGGGACTCTCGGTATAGGCAAACAGCGACCCGCAAGGCTGTGTGGGGCAGTTGGTTTGGATGACATCAACCGTAATTTCTCTTCCACAATCCCGCTTGATCACCAGACCAAGTGTCTTACTCTAGACTACGTAGCTGGTCTGCCCCGACCTAAAATTAAAACCTTTTCCTTTTCTCCAGTTGCGTCGGTAGAGATCAAAAAGACCATCCTTTCCATAAAGTCTAATGCTGTGGGCTACGATAACATTAGTCGAAGAATGATAGTACCTATCCTAGACCACCTTCTCCCTGCTCTTGCCCACATCATCAATTTTTCACTCTATACATGTAGTTTTCCATCCTCGTGGCGGAAAGCTTTTGTCATTCCTTTACCCAAAATCTCTAATCCTACCCTTGCTGATCATTTTCGTCCCATATCCATACTCCCATTCCTTTCTAAAGTACTGGAGGCTTGTGCTCACAAACAATTATCACGATTTGTGCACCAACACAATCTGCTTTGCCCTTTACAATCTGGGTTTAGACCTGGGCATAGTACCACCTCAGCCCTTCTTAAGGTGACCGGTGAAGTGAGGGCGGGTATGGAGGATGGTAAAGTCACTGTTCTCACTCTCGTGGACTTCTCCAACGCCTTCACCACCGTCAACCACGATATCCTGCTATCCATCCTATCCTACTTTATGATCTCTTCCGAAGCAGTAGAATGGTTCTCTTCTTATCTTCAGGGACGTCAGCAGTCGGTGCGCCTGGATGATTCCTCATCCAGTTGGTGTGATCTGGAGGCTGGTGTCCCTCAAGGTGGCATTCTCTCTCCGCTTTTGTTCTCAATATTTATCAATCTCATAACCCAAAATCTTCAGTGCGCGTATTATCTGTATGCCGATGATTTGCAACTTTACTCACAGGCTAAGGTAGGTTGTATATATACAGCAATTAATGAAATGAATAGTGATCTAGACCAAATAAAAAATTGGTCAAATAGGTTTGGTCTTTTGGTAAATCCTAACAAGTGTCAGGCCATCATGCTAGGGAGCCAACACATGGTACGCTTGTTAGATACAAGCAAGTTACCATTAATCATCTATGATGGCTCGACTATAGAACTGAGTGCCAGTGTCAAAGATCTCGGCTTATACATTGACTCCACTCTCAACTGGCAAGCTCAAGTGACTAGCGTGAGCCAACGAGTCATCGGTACTCTACGCACTCTTTATCGCCTGAAAAACTTCCTCCTATCCAAGACAAAGGTAATGCTTGTACAAGCTTTAGTTTTCCCTTTAATCGACTATGGTGACGTATGCTATTTAGACCTGAATGCAGATCTCCTAAACAAATATGATCGTCTTCTTAATAACTGCATTCGATTTGTTTTTAATCTTCGCAAGTATGACCATGTGTCTACATACCGTTCCCAGCTGACTTGGTTAACTATTCGCCAGCGCCGCAGTCTGCGTACTCTCACGGCCCTCTATTCTTTCCTTACTTCTCCCACTCCTCCCTCCTACCTATTGGACTATTTTAAATTTCTATGTACTAATCATAACCGATTCCTCCGTTCTTCCAATAATTTACTCCTTCAATGTCCTTCACATAGTTCTAATTTTGTAGGCTCTTCCTTCTCTGTTCAATCTGTACGACTTTGGAATGCACTCCCTCTCGGAATCAGGATGGCCACCAACCGTTTGGCGTTTAAGATCAAGGTGAAAGAACTCCTCTTACGTGGGCAGGCAGACTCATCACAATGATGTCTATCATCTATTATATTATGATATGTTTATGTATGTTTATGTATGATTGTATATATATGTAAGTTTATGTTTGTATTGTTTATATTATATATATTTAATTAGTTAATCTGTTTTGTAAGTATTAGTCGTTTCTACTCTACGGCTCTTCAAATGCACCTACTTTGTTTCTCTCTGCACCACCTGTACTGGTTGACTGGTAGATAATGCCTCAGGCATTAAGTCCGCCAATATACTATTTATGTATATGAAGTTTTAATAAATAAATTAAATAAAGGTTCTTACTTGCAGAATCTACAAACAGAGGCCCTAGACAAGTGTCAAAGATTTCTATTCTATTCATAGAATAGATAAAAAATATATGAGATTGACATAAGCGTTGACGTTAGCTTATGTCAAACCAATACATTTTTTAATCTATTCTATGAATAGAATAGAAATCTTTGCCACTTGTCTAGGGCCTCAGAACAGCTGTGTAGCGATAGCGATAAAGTCTATGTCAATAAAATTCATAAAATATAGTTATTTTGTAGAAGTAATGAAGGTAAATAAATATATAAGATCTTACTTTTTAATAAAAATCGTGACTGTAGGCTTTAACACTACAAAGAGTGGCACCTCATTAGTCCTTTGTGGAGTCATTCTTTGTACGTAACTCGTCTGTGTCTTAGTCATGAATAATTCACACAATAATCACAGAATGTTCTCATAAAAACGACGATATTTGCCAGACGTGATGAGAATTTGATGATATATGACCTATTCTTTGATTAATACTTCTTATTTATTGTTACGGTGTTACTAATCAAAATTATGATAATCTATGAGTATAATATGTGAATTTAATTGAAGTGATAATTAGTACATTATATAGTTTTGTATTGTTATTTTGCGCTTAGCTATATGTACCTTTGTATAAAAATGAGAATATTTAAGCATAACATTAATTAATAATAATAACTCCACTATACATATCGCTGTCTAGACCCAATTTAAGCATCCTTATATTACAGCCCCGTATCTACGACTTTTCCAACCTGGGGCAAAATCTTATAAGTCGCCCGGCGCCTGCCTATCTCTAACAAACGAGTAGGTAGAGTAGTGGCGTGGATATTTGCATTGAGCAGGAACCGAACCTCTGCGTAGCAGTCCATGCACAGTATCACCACACCACAAAGGTCATTATTGGAATAAGTACTTAACTAACCACAAGCTGCGTTATAGACTAAATTGTATACCTAATAGGTAATTTTATGAAACATGAGTTAACATGTCTTTACAACAACGTTGCAAATTCAACATTTTATGAATGTTGTTTACTTGTTTTTTGAGTGACAAAGAAATAATAATATCTGTCTGAACCCTAGTCTTGTTTCACAAAAAGGTAAATAACCTAAGTATTATAATTAATTATTACCTAGGAACGGCTACGAGTAGACGTCCCGCGTCGTTGTCGTTTATTATCAGAAGTGCATATCAATCCTTTTTAACCGAAAGTCAGCCAGCGATATTTATAGCAATATAATACCTACTGAATTTCAATGTAAATAAAAGATCTCATTATCTAGATCATCGCCATTGAGACCATATTTTTTTACTAGCGGATGGCTCTGCATCGCACTTGAGTAGGTACTTATTGCGTTTTACGGCAATTCGTTCAAATTCCCGTTTTTTTATTTATTCATATTTTATTACACATATAAATGCTCTAAACTAAGTGAAAACTACTGAAGCGTATCAAAATCCATTTCGTGGTTTAGAAGTAGTTAGCGGAGTAATAGACAGGAAAAAACAGCAACTTTATACCTACTACATAAGTATGTAGGAACAAATTACTGATTGCCAAATTACACTTTTACTTTAACTGTAATTAAACAGAAACCGAGCATTAGTCCTTAGTCATAATGTTATATAGCATTTAGTATTTGGATTAAACAACATGGATACAACGTACAAAAATAGTAAAAATAAAATGTTCTATATTCATAAGAAAGTGCCGAAAGATGTCGAAAGATGCCGAAAGATGTAAGATGATAACAACACACTTATTAGGGGAAAAACTAGAGATATAATATAGTCTTTAGAAAATTTACTAATAGAAAATTCTCGAAACTGTTAAGTGTTACAATAGAAAATTTTCATTGCTTATGTCGGTAATATCCAAGTTAAACTTATGTAGTCTGACTTTTTATAAGTTTCTGTATTTGCGAAATTACTATTCTATTTACTCATCACGACTTAATTAAAAAGAAAATTTCGTCAAAAGCTCAATATTTTTGTTGTAATTTTAATTTTATTTTGTTTACTTACAATGCACTCGACATATCCATCGCAGCTTCCAGGCAAAGCGTAGCGTTCGTTCAGTTCTTTGCATCCAGCCTGAAGCTTCGGCGCCTCTTGCCGCTGTTGTGGCTGCTGTTGGTTCTGATACCTGGAGTAAGCTCCTGTCTGAGCACCATACTGCGCGACAGCTGTTGATAAAAATATTCGGTAAATATCTAACTGTTTGTTGTCATTCTTGAATTTGCCGAAATAATATACTTTATCATTTTTTCTTCCTTCTCTTAGTGAAAAATTAGTCGATTAATTGTAGTTCTATATATTGTTTCATCTTATATACATACCTATGTCGTAACGTAAGAACAAAAAGGCAAGCAAAAGGAGGAAAAAGGCAAATTACTCTCTCTGTGATTCCGTTCCTCTTTAACCTTTGTAGAGTTTTGTAATAATGTCTAACATAACAGAGAAATGTCAACATGTAAGTAGGTAAAAGACTCAATTGGCTATTGTGTGTTTACTATTTATAGAAGTAAATATAATAAAAAAATACATTAAGATCATCTTAGAAAAAATTAATTATGTTTAAAGTAATCTTACAAGCATAAAAGCCTTTATGTCAATAAAGACTTTAATAATAACTTAACGAAATTATTTTGACATAGCTTGCAGTAAAGTCATTTATGTACCCTTTATTTATTTTTAAAATATTCTTGCAAACTAAAGCCTTTACGTCAATAATGTCATTAATATAATCTACGCGATTTAAAATTCAAATTGCGTCACAAGCTACAATTCATTTAGACTTACTGGTACAGTAAACAGATAAATGGCCATAATGACAATAAAACATCTATTGTGCCTACATCAATGTCCATGAAGTGTTTAATTTTATAATACCTTCTCAAAGTGGTTTGTGACTTAACTAAATAAACACCATAAAAAGGTTTTTGATTGCCGTACTATGTTTTATGGCTAAGTAAACATCTGCCTTGTACTTACGCTTGTAAAATAGTATTCTATAAAAGATTATGATAAACATTTTCCAAAGGTAACGCACTTACTTGAATAAAGACATAAGATTGGCTATCCTATTTGAAATTTTATCTTAGCGTAGTACGTATAAGGTTAAAATTGGGAAGTGACAAATCATACTTGTGTGACATTGTAACAACACAGTTTTCATGTAATCATAAATCAGGACAAGGAGTGCCTAACAGTCACCGCATGCATCATTCGAAAGTATTACAAAATGTTTTGTTTACGCATAATCTTCCTCATGTTGCACATACATACATCTTCATAAGTTCATGCCTGTCTCTCATCGATCACCGAAGTAAGCCGAGACTATAGCCATTTGTTGCAATACAAAGTTTCGCTTTTTAACATTCATACAGGTCACTGGTTTACGAGTCTAACTCATGTTGATTCTGACTTTATTATTATAACTTTGTTTCAAATACCACTGAAATTTATGTTTTCATAGTGTTAGCAACAATAGGATGTCAAAAGATACATTTAAAAAGAATTTGTTAACATAATGATAAAATATGTATATTTGTCAAAGGTGTGAGTGCTGATTTCTCGAAGTCCTCTAAACTTCAACGCTATTATGTAAAAGACGTTTGCATTTTTCATTCATTTCGTTTTAAATTTGTTTTAAGTGCACAAAAATGTGTTAAAGTCATTTTTCTCACCGATGCGTTGGCTCATATAAATATACACTCGAGTATCGGCCTGAAGACGTCCAACGCAAAGTAACGCAGAAAACGCTGCTCGTTTTTTGTTTTTTTGGGGATGGGCTAGTTTAACTTACTCTGGACGGTAGACCTATTGACCTAGTAACAAAGGCTTAAAGAGATATAGGTAAATAGACAAAATTATTAAAACGTAGTCACTTTTTGAGAGTTAGCGGCAGACGGATTAAGCAATCTTTTAAATGAATGATGAATGAAGATGACTCGTAAAATAATTTGATAGATAATAATTTGTATGTCTATTATTTTCAAGAGAAATACCACCGAGTGTCTACTATGTTAAAATGTCTCTTTTTTAAAGTCCTATCATACATTAAAAACGTGTGACTTGTTTTTAAGACTTGTAAAATTTAAAACTACGAAATGTTAAAAAATCGCATCTTTGCCGTATTAAACAGAAATGATGACCTATAGTGGATGCTATTTATATGACCAATTGCTTACCACTTAATTTACACTATTGTTTGTGTGTAATTAACCGTATAAAGTAAGTACTAAGATTATAGTGGTTATATCCCTTAATTAGTTTATTAGCTAGCTGTATTTTCCCACACCTAAATTAAATATTTTATAACAGAAAAATGTTTTTGTCCCTTATTATAATCGAAGTGTCACAATGACATTTAATTAAATAACAAAGAGTGACTTCGTTTTTAGGTTGTAGTATTTTTCAGACATTGTGGCATTAGACTTAATAAAAGTTTTTTAAAAAAATATCATAATGTATTTAAAACCTTGTGTTTAGTTTGAACCTTAAACCAGTCTAAAATAATTTAATTATTATTTTTTGATTATAAATTTTAGTTAACTAAGAATACAATTGTCATGACCTTATCGAGTTGAGATGTTACTGCGCTTTTAGCTCTCACTGCAGTCACTGCATTTAGAAATCATTTAGATGCAATTAATATAAAACTTTTTTTCCTATCATTCCCACATGCTTAGTATGCACATTATTATGTAGGTAATTAATGTGTTTTCAAGTTTACAAAATACAATTAGGGAAAAATGTATACCTAAATTATTTTAGCTTTTAATCGAGTCTCATTTCAGTTATAAGTTATACCTAATCTTTAACAAATAATCGTTTAAGTACCTATATTATGTTGTACTAAATATTTATTAGTATCACCAAAGTTTGCACGAAAAAACTGCTATGATTAAAAAATAGTAGGTACTTACCGAAGCCAAAAAGGCACGCAACCACTAAAAAAGTCTTCTCCATGTCAGATGCTACCCTGTACTGGCGAGCGTACGAGTCCGCACTGGTATTGAGTGGCGCAAACTTTGACCTTGGGGACACACCGACCAGTTACGAAACCCGGTCTCATCAGGCCCCATCTCGGTCATCTCGGTTACATCAGAAGTATTAGACGTTTGACGGGTTTTTGAGTTTACATGCGGACACGCAGGTATTTGCAATATATCCGCAATCGAGAATAATTATGATTTAGTCTGCTTTTCAGATATTACATTAATAGCTGTGGTTTAGTATGCTAATTGAGTACTAATAAATAAGTGCCTTGTAAGTATTATATTAACTCTTTTTCTTCTTTAAAAGAATATTGCTGTAGGTACCTACAGATCAGAGTGATTAACAAGAGTTTCAATGCATGATAATGAGCTGACATCCGGGCTGCCAGCAGGACGAGAGCAAGAAGCAAGGAACTCTGACGCTGAGCTGGCCGTGCAAAATAGTATCCACAGACACAGCAGATAGGAAATTTACTTAAATGGAATAAAATATTATTATAAACTTTGCATTGACACTGACTATTTTTCATCGGCCTAAGTAGTCTCGTCATAAGATCTGTTATAAATAAAAAATGCATTCCTCTTATTTTAATAACCTTGAAGTAAGTTAATATTGAAGATTTGTTAATAAATAAAAAAATCTATTCGAAGTGACCACCTTCGCCTTTGATACAAGCTTTACCTTAGGGTTTACGGACTATTTACGGTCTATTCCGTTCTAATACTACAAAACTAATACCAATGGGAGGTATTTGTTTATTGCCTTAATTATTATTCTATTCATAATGAATACCACTCATAAACGAATCCTAAAAGAGAAGGTAAATGCTATAAGGCACAGTCAGTAAAAAAACGCTTTTAAATGGGGTTTAAGTTGTAGTGTTTATTGAATTATAATATTAGTCTCCATGCTAATGTGTTTCGCTCAATGAGTGAGACACTGAGTGCACTGGCAGTCTAATGTCCTATCTGAGACACAAAATATTTACGTGATCCACGTTATAATAATCAATTATATTTTTCATTCGGAAGTAGTGCATGGTTTAAAAAAAGTTTCTCTGACGTAAAGTTTGTTATACTTACTTATAATTTGTTATAAATATTACAGGTATTTAGAGACTAACCCACAGTGTGTGAAAGGCTGATCAACGAAAAATTAACTAATTAACTGTTAAATCTCATGTGAAGTACCTCAAAGCATGCTAAAATCATGAATATTTAGTTAAATTTAATCTAATTAGTTACTAGTTAGATCAAATTCAAATTATTATTCATGCTTTTAGCAACCCAATTGGCACTGGACATGAGAATTAACAGGTGATTAGTTAATTTTTCCTTTCGGTAAATGGGGGTCAAGAATACTCAATAAACTCGGTAGGTCCAGACTCACTGGAGTACTTGTAGGTAGTTTAGATACCTTTAATACATTACATTCAAACTTGTTCATATTAAAATAATAATTATGTAGTTCGTTTTATTTATTATTTGTTTTTTTTTAAATTAGTTTCTTCCGTATTATATTTACAAGTAAGTACCTTTTTACATTTCACAATATATTTTTGTTTTATAAAACTGCATATTCATAAACTGCTAGCAGACGTAAGAAGTTGGTTATGAGTAGTTATTATGAAATGTTATCAACTTTAACATTCTCTTCACGAGAGTCTATTGAGTTGATGACGGTATATTAGAATGTCGTTCCACTTCGATATGGTCATCATCAGTTGCGTCTTATTGAAATGTATGAGTTGTACGTAGACGTCTTATAAAAAATGTGTTCGTCATTAGTAAAGGTCATGGATGAGTAGTTCTACGAAGGTCCTGGGAACAGATTGACAAAAACATTTGATAACCTCATTCTACCGACTGAGGCAATCATAATTAACAACTTCTCAATCTAGTATGCAGATTAGTATCATTAAAGAAGAATATTAATGACTAAATCCACTACATTGCGATAAATGTTTGTAGATATGTAAAATATTCAGCGGTTTTTTTGTTCTTTTTTTATCTACATATATGTGCTACCCTAATAAATATCACATTTATTTAAGTAGGTCATTATGTAGGTCATTTTAGGTAAAGATGTGTAAGTCATTTTTAAATTAAGAACATATGACGGTATAATTACTAGTCTTGTCCAAATCCATTTTCGGACAATGTAAACAAACAGTCTTTTCAATATTTTTCTATCAAAAACTCTATAACCGAAGACACATAAATTTATACACATTCTGTTCACTATATACTTCATTTTGCAACTATTTTTACTAATGGTTAATAATCATAACTAGATTATTTAATAAAATTACGAATTACTTTTTGCGGTCGAATAAAGACGTCAAATTGATTAACAGTTTTATTTTTTCTGTACTCTCTATTGTCTTTGAAAACCAATGTAGTAATTTATTAGAAGAAATAAGTTTAACGAATACCTACATATTATCATAGGTATATAATATTTTGTAATTCATCATTTATTTTGGGTTTGCCCTCGCAGGTCTGTTCATTTGTTTTATTGTAATATAGTACCTATAATAAAATCGTAGCATACATACAAATTCCATTTAGTCCATATTTCACAAATTTTCATCAGGCGGGAAAATATTCAAAAGTTTCTCTGTCAGTATTCCATTTTAGTCCGTGGTCAAATATTTGCATTTAGAGGTCAACGCTTAATTTAAATTACATTTATTTATTAGATTAGGTACTAATTGTTTGTCTTATTATCTTAATGTTTATAAATCAACGGTTATAATAAAATACAATACCATATTTAACATAAATACGGATAAATTACTAAATTTGGAGTGATAAATTAAATAGAATTAATCTATTACGCAAATAGACTATTCGTAAACGTAATATTATTCAAAAATGTAAGAAAAAAGACGATAAATTATTATTTAACAATGTATTGATGTCATTAATTTTATTTTTATTATCCTTGTCCCCATCACTAGTAAATTCATGAAACCATAGACAATGACAATATAGCGGATTGTTTACATTGTACGCAATTGGAGTTGGAATGGACTATACATGTGATTATCTATGATCATAGTTTGAGGGTCGTCGAACTATGATCATAGAATTTGACAGATATGAAATCATATTTATATGATAATGTAATACTGGCCTTAAAGGCATTTGGTCTACTCTATCAAAATGTCCACTGTATCAAAATAACTACTGGCAAGTAGCATTTTAAATGGAGATACATTGACATTTAATATATTTTATTGTCATATATTTATTGACATAATCTACAGGTACTTAATAAAATGTTCAATTAAGTACTGATAGTTTTATTTATTACAAAGGTTACTTTATGTCAAAGGTTACAGTCTTGATATAATTATATGTCTGTGGGTTACAGGTACCTATTGGTTAGTAAGGCCCCTTTTGATCGTGTTACCTTAAACACAAGATGCCCTACTAATTATACAAAGACATCGTTAACGGCTTATGACATTATTTACTGTCCTGCAGGTACTTGGTTTGCGAAATATACCCTAATATTTATTTTAAGTACCTATTTCTAACACAATACGTCACGTTAGTTCATCTTAGCTATGATTAAAAAGAAATATTTTTTTCCTAATTTTAACATTGATTCTGATGAAAAAAAGTTTAAAGATAGATATTACACGTTCAGAGACAGAATATCAAAAACGTGAGCAACATGTTAGGTAATTCATTAATTATACACTACATTCTTGTAGACGATCTCCAATAATACTTAACAATTTTAACATAATAATATGAACTTATAAAGTGAAACCTTTCTGTTTCTAGTTAATGTCAAGGATATTGGCATCTAATTAAACTTTTATTAAAAAAGCTGAATGCTAATTATTCCTAAAATATATTTTACTTTTTTATTTATTACTGATAAATCTCAAAATAGTCTAAAGCAAAGTCAATATTTCTTCTCTTTCCCTGCAACTTCTAAACTACATAACGGATTTTGATGCGATTTCACTATCGTTTTTTTTGGAAAGGTTTAATGTAGGTATACTAAATGAATGAGATTTGTAATGAACTCGTAAAACACGTATTGAAATAAATAAGATAACAATGTCTGCCCAATTTAGCTTTTACACACATTGTTACAAAATAGCTAAACTTTTGCTCTTTCTGAAACAGCGTAATCGGTAAACTAAAATGGCATGATGGTATTATAATATTTATCCCATATAAGAATCCACTCTTGGATGCAAATCGTGTCGTTTTCTTCATAGGAACTGTATAGATCGATTTAAGAAATAGGTTACTTAATCATTCAAATCGTAAACCTATTACCTATGACGTATAAAATTATATGAAGTGCCGCCCTACCAAGGTTGGCTATGATAGATATGCTGGTAGGTCATTATACCGTGCTGATTCGACGGTTATTTTGTCGTATTACAGCAAATTATTTCGCTCAAGTTGGAGAAGTGTTTTATTTTTTATTTTTTTTACTGTTTGGCTACGAGATGTAAGAAATTATTCACAGCTGGAACTGCGTTCAGTGATAGAACTAAGATCTCGTAATACTCTACTCTCTAGTAAGTACTCTAGTGGTAATACTCCCCAAAATTAATATTTAGGATAGACCCTTGTGGTACCTAGTTACCTACATAGTTATTATCAATTATTTTATATAATAATAAACAAGTTGAGAATTTGTGTGTATAGCATGTTCGTGTGTACATAGACACGTGTGTCTGTCCTTCTAGACCTGAGACTATCAATGTAGATCAACCTGCAATACAAGGTCCACTAGATAGTATGGACTTCATCGAGGGGATCCACTAGATGTAATGTGTGCATTACTGTGCGTGCTCCAGTGGATCCAGGGAAAGAGGGCTAGGAGGCTCAAGCCCTGTCTCAAACACTCCTTTTTATTGGTGAATTCTCCTTTAAGAAAATATTTTACCATATTACATGGATATGTAAGTGCGTGCGCGCTGTGAGTACGATGTGGATGAATATATTCGAGTCATCTTAAATTAGAGGTTTACATTATTTCGAACAGTGTCTACTTTGCGACGATAATAATAATATGTCAAGCTATCGCTTCTGGTCGCTATTTGTTTGGATAATAACAGGGTGGATGTATAAATTCGCACCAAATAGGGGAAAACCGTAGTGTCTCGGTGTAATGCTGGTCACGCTCGGTCTACCTGGATCAACTTCCTTATCTGACTCGTGTCTGAGCTGGGATAACCAAATAAGAAGCAAGACTCAGCTTGTTTTATTTATTTGTTAAAACATTGTTTTTGTTTAACTTTTAGTTTTAGTTTGGTGGCACAGCGATAGTGCCTACCTACTTACTTAAAGTTCTCGGTTTTCCGGATTCGACATGCAGGTTAGATACGCTACAATATAATATATTTAACTTACATTTGGAAATTATTTATATCCTAAGTTTTATACTTACATCATTATCTTTTCACTCGAAAGTTGAAAGAATTGTTTACAGTTTTATTATTTAAAAATATTTTATGATCAATTGAATAAATCATCGAAAGTAATGTATTAAATTAGTAAGGGTGTTTGAGGTTTTTCGAGCTATATTCAATAACTTACATACAACAGCTATACTAAGATTCTGGTAGTGCAGAAATGCTTGAACAGTAGTTACTAATAAATAATTATCATCAAGAGAACCGTTGGCATCGACGCCTGTAGATAAAAAAAAACATTAGCAGTCTTATCTCAATAAGCAATTACTTCCATAAAACCTTTGGATGAAGAATAAAGGATTGTATAAAACTTAACATGTAGATTCATTTTAGTAATCTGTGATACAAAACGTGTGGTCACCCTGTTAGCAGTCCGCTACGCAATTTGTATTCACAATGACAAACGTCTGGAATGTTACCGTAATTTGGGATTTCTACAGTCGGTGATTTATTCATATAACAATATTTGCACATTATACTTTCGTTAATATTTTAAATTTGAAGTAGTTGTATGTAAATTAGGGACGCTTGAGACTTGGTCAATAGAAATTCAGTATTCAAATTTTTGTTTCCTTCTTTTAAAAATGTTTGTTGATCTTAGGTTTATTTTATTGTGTGTACATGTTTTCATGTGGTGTGTACATAAATAGACCATACCTTGTTTGCCTATATTGAAAATATAAAAATAAGTAATAAAAATATACAATAAATAGGTAATACTACCAAGCACCAACCCAATATTGTTCCACTTCAAGGAAAACCATTTTTTTTAATACAACGAATCATCTATTGCTTTCACCGTCGAGACTGTTCACTTTGAATCGATCTCACCCTAGCATTTCTTACTAATAATAACAACACGTGCTAATTTAATTTCCGGAATTTAAAAGGTTTCAAAGGATCTGTTTAAAAGAGAATCGTTTTGACATTTTATAGTAGGAACCAGGCAATATATACATGAAACTCTAAAAGCAATAAAGTCGCTTTAACTGTGGAGACGAACATACTACTAATTTGCTATATAATCAATAATGATAGTGTCTACCGCCCCTGATCAGCACTAAATGTTTATTACCAGGCAGAGTTATTTTATCAATATATTATATAAAAAATATGCGATAAACATGGAACTAATTGAGTAGGTCTTAATATTACATTGAGCATTACAAATAGATTCAAATGCCGTTGTCTCTTACAAGTCAATTAAAATATCATTAATGTAATTGTTGAGCCCATCATTGTAAGTAGATAAATAAGTATATGATAAATATGTAAAAGTATAAGGAATATTATAATTCATACTAACTTCCCGCAGCGCGGTTTCACCCTTGATTAGTTAGATCTTACTGTTAGGTTTAGGTTACTGCTCTGCTACTGTCGCCAGTAGCGCGATGTTGTAACCTTACTCAAGGACTGGGCTATCAAACGCAAAATAAATTATTCAAATCTAACTGGTAGTTTCAGAGATTAGCGCATTTAAACAAACTCGTTCACTTTATAAAATAGTGCATAGTCGCTTTCCGCAGCGCGGTTTCACCCGCGATAAGTTACACATTTGGTTACTGCTCTGCTCCTGTCGCTTAGCGTGATGTTTCATAGCCTATAACGTTTCTCAATAACTAGGCTATAAATCGTAAAAAGAATTATTAAAACCGACCATCAGTGGTTCCAGAGCATTTGCACGTTCAAACAAACAAAAACCTAATTGTATTATAATTACAAAGCAATTTATTAACTTTATAGAGAAATTGGCTTTCACGTTTTAATACCACTATTTAAAATTTAAAATTACGAGTATATCATTCAGTGTGTGTTAACCAGTTAGGCAGGATGCAGCGGCCACATGGCAATTACCTAATTTAAAAATATTATTATTGAATCGGCAGCGTGCGTGAAAACAGGCAAGCACGATCACTCAATAATCTAAAGAAAGAATTTTTATTGGTGAATGTTCAAAGTTTTTAATTTAAAGATTTTAAAAGAGCTTGGTCTTTTATTATTGATCTTACTATTAAACAACAGACAATTTTAGAAAAGTAATTATTCATTATTTGTTCTTGGTCAGTCTCAAAGTAAGATCTTGTTTTTTTAGCGGATATTCTAATATTTAAAAAATACCTATAGATAGGTACTTACGCACCCTAAAATAAAATAAATTTGCTATAAGATAGCAGAAAGAGAGAGAGTATTACAGATTTTTTAATTGGTATGTATTTACTAGGTTTTAAGTTATATTATGAAGGGTCTTGAATTTACAATTAGAATAAGTATAAACTTAAAACATATATTATACTTTCATAATTACCTAGGTATGTTATTTATGGCATCACAAAATGAATCCGTAAACTGGCTTTTAGTCATTCCAGAGGCTTCAGAGTCTAGACTGGGAAACTACTGCATCGAAATATTTATTTCAAAGTAGTTATAAACTACTATATAAGTATAGCTAAACCTAGCAGTATATAAGTAAATAAATAATGAATATTGTGTTAATTGACAAAATCTTATAATTATATCTTTTCAAATTTACTCTGAAAAAAGAGAATCGTATCATAAATTATTTATCTTATTTTAACCATTAATAAACGCGCAAAATAGTGAGACGTATTTCGAGACATTTAAAAACGTCAATAAAATGTCACTAAATGCACAAACAGCACCAATTTCGTATATAATACTAGCTGATCCGGCGAACTTCGTACCGCCATTTTTTTCCAGGCAATTTTCAAAATTTTGCACTCCGTAAGAATCATCCTCGTACTTCAAGGAATATTATAAAAAGAGAATTAGCGAAATCGGTTCAGCTGCTCTCGAGATTTGCGCTTAGCAACACATTCAGCGATTCATTTTTATTTTATAAATTTGCAATTATTATCTGTTATCGTAATTCCTTTCATTGGCTACTCAGAACTGTTCCGGTCAATCATAATGTGGCATCGATATTTACAAGTTCAGTTTCCATCTCTACGGTTGATTTGAACAATACATTTATTGAGAGAAGCATGCGGCAACATTTTAACAGGATATGCCCTGTATATTTTGCGAGAGATGATGGTAACGGTGGTTGCGACACTGAAGGTACAGGTGAGGGAGACAGTGGAGGTAGAGGAGGTGCAGGGGACAGCGAAGGTGGTGGTGGAGACAGCGAAAATATCAGTGAAGACGATGAAAATAAAAAGGCGGGAATGGGAAGAGCGGGCACGACTCTGGTTGGGTGTTACGACGTGGTAATAGCTGCGGTGTTAAGATGTATCTGATTCTTGTAGCATGGTTATCATGTAGTCATGTTTCACTTATTGGAGATAAGTTTCTACAGGAGTGAGTGTCGAGAGTTTTAAATAATAAAAGATCATGATAGCACGAGATCTTTAATATCATTCCTTTTTACTGATGAGTGACTCTTGCCTATATTGAGTATTTTATAAAGATAAATATAATGATAGTATAGAAAATAATGAAATAGTGTCTTTATTTCCTAGAATTAATAAAGCCTGAATGAAAGCTTGCGAAAGTTTTTATTCTCGTAAAGTTTAAACATTGGAATTAGGTTCCGTCTATATAACTGTTAATTGCTCTACAATTATTGCCTCTAAATTTGACGGTACCTTTGTATAATGTAACCTAAGAAACAGATCACTCGTTAAAGACGTTTGTCTGCTCAAATGTGGAAATACTCCTGAAATACAAATAGCATCTAAAGCACCTAGTGCTTTGCGTGTCTGCGTAGTGTTGGGTCCCTACACGTAAGTAGTGATTTTTGGTCTATTTAAGAGATCATTATGTTTAGACTATACTATTCATATTATAAATGCGAAAGTTTGTGTGTATTTGTTACCACTCAGCGCCTAAACGGTTGTACCGATTTCGATGAAAATTGGTATGAAGATAAATTCGGTGCCGGAGACGGACATAAGCTTTAGACATTTTATCTCGAAAATCGGTCTGGTTCCCGAGGAATACAACAAAACATATTTTACTCGCGGGCGAAGCCGTGGGGCGCAGCTAGTATATAATAACTTTTTTATCTATGGCGTAGTTTTATTCTGTATAATAAAATTTTAACTTTAAATCTGTACTATTACATAAAACAGAAGAGTTTGTTTGTTTGTTTGAATGCGCTGATTTCTGGAACTACCAGTCGGATTTGAAAATCTCGAGGAAGGTTATAGGCTATGTAACATCACGCTGCTGGCGACGAAAGCAGAGCAGTAAGCAAAGACGCGGGTGAAACCGGGCCGCGGAAAGCTAGTATAATATACACTGACGGACTCATAAACTGCATCAAAGTAATAAATATTTTAACCAAGTATGCAAACTTTCTATACAGATTAAAATTGAAACCTCTAGATTGGTTCTTGAACTTTAAAACAGCGTAGGGTCATATCCTTAAGTTTAAGTTTGTGTGCTGCAAAGGACCTTAAGACGTTTTTGAAGAATAAACAGAAATTTAATGAAAATTGGTTTAATAAAAAAAATGGTTTTAACAATAGACACAAACTTTATGGTAGCGCCGCAGCAGCGTGCGGCCGGGCATTATCCTGCATTAAAGTAAAATTTTCGCCTATGAATCCCATGTAAGGCACCACGTGATCTTCTAAGATCTCTGTTATGTAGCGATGTGCAGTCAAACCCTCTCTATTACCGTTTTGACGGACCATGTCTATGAACACAAGTTCTTTTCGCCCGTTCATCGATATGCCACCCCAGACCATACACGAACCGCCTCCAAAAGGAACACGCTCCTCAATGCAACTTTGAGCAAATTGCTTCCCACGTTGACGATAGACTCTTCTGCACCATATAAACATGTCCTACACTCGTCCGTGAACAATACGGAGGCCCATTGCTCTTCTGTCCAATTTAGGTGATCACGCGCAAATCTTAAGCGAGCTTGCCTGTGAGCTACAGACTACTTTGGACCATTTGCTGGTCTAAAAGGGGTGATATCCGCTTCCTTTAACCTTCTTCTTATTGTTCGTGCACTCACATTTACCCCACGCACTTCATTAACTGACGTGAGGAAACGATTTCGCAGGGAAGTTGTAACAATAAATTGGTCATCACGACCAGTGGTTGCTCGATTCCTGCCTGTACCACGTCTCCTTCTGTAAGAACCTGTCTCCACAAACCTTCTGTATATTCTAGAAACCGTAGACTGGTTTCAATTTAAATTTCTACCAATCGTTCTTTGATCCAAGCCCTCCCGCACTAGTGCTACAATTTGAGTCACTTGTTCGGACGAAGTATCCATATTATGGTTCAAAAACTCTCGATGAGTTAAAAAACTAACCCAACAATTCTGCTGGTAACAATAATTCAATTGACAAAAGAATAAAAAATCAATGCGAATCAATTTAAAACTTTGCTTTAAATAACACGCAAATCTGATACTACGAGTAAATTTTCTTTTCCCGGCTATATTCATTTGTTTTACTGCAGTTCTATTTTTAAATTTTGCTTTTTTTTTAAGATTAAGAGCCAGTATCTCCATATTTATATTAAATAATCTAAAAAGTTTGCATACTTATTAAAAAAAATTATTTCAAAGTAATCCTGAACTTTGATGCAGTTTATGAGTCCGTCAGTTTATATTTATTTATCACGTCCATAACGTTGCATAAAAAGAAAAAAAATCCTCAACCTTCATTTAATTTAGTGGTATGAGTTTTTTTGTTTAAGGTTTTAATGAATACAATTTTAATAGCGATCATAAACTTGATAACTGAAATGTCATCAAATATGAAGTCAGTAACAATTTCGTTTGCGATTATTGTTTTGATAGTGGCCTATCCTGGTTTAATATTTAGGCGACAAATTCGAAATTCATTTTATATTAACAGGCACCGGATTGGCCAAAATTCAAGCTTTCTCGTAACATTATCTGATTTGGTTACATCACGATATATAGAGATGCCAATGTTTGAACTTGGAGCAAATGCACCAGTAATCTTCACAAGCCAAAATGAAAAAAACGGCGATAAAGATAAAGATGGCAGTGGCGACGGTGGTTCAAAAGAAGAACAACAGGAGACTCCCGCACCGCAAGCACCTAGTAGCCGTTTACCAACCTATGATGAATATGCAAGGTTTAAGGATTCAAGCCGACCTCCAGACAGCCATTATCCGATGGGCCCCGATCCAAATTATCGTCGCAGTGGTTGCCACTGTGACTTAGCCAAATTTAGCGTGAATTTAGTTGTGTGGGTCTCATTTTTCTCTGTAAGTTTGTTTTTGTATTCCTACATTAGTATGCTGTACATTTCATTAAACAAGTCTAGTGACGTCGTCCATATTTCGGCAGTTAATAAGGACTATTAACTTATTGTACACGCAAGAAAATATGTTACATTAATTTAAAGTATAGTAACAATTATAATTACACCTACATTATAAGAAATAGTTAGTTGAAGATAAAATAGTCTTGAAAGTAAAGAATAACTATTATCCTTCTGTAAAATCTTTTATTTTAAATAAAAAAATATCCTAAGCATATATTTTTCATCATTGAGGTAAAAAGTAAGTCTCAATGTATTTAGTTTTTATTCATTAGCTTTTAGCGACCACGACCGCACATTGTACTTTGGGCACTAATACATTACGGGCAAAGTTACTGTAGATTATCAGTATATGTGATATGATAAGGCCACTCCCATCAGTCTGAAAGGATCATGAATCTGTCCTTTTGAGAATGTCTTTTTGAGAATCTGTCCAGAATTATCCATCAATACGAGTATTTATTTTTCCATTTCCACTCGGTTTTTTTTTCTCTACCTAAAACGTACTGAACAGGATGGATTTTTTTAATGGATTTTAGTAGAGAAAGGGAGTTGTTGTTGCTAATAATGCTTTCTGATCTTATTTTTCATGTTACAGTAGGTAATTTATTGCATAAGAAAATGAACAAAACCAAGGCTTTCCGATATTCTTATTATTTATTGTATTATTACATAACTATGTTTTGTAAACATTGAGATAGGAAAGATTGTACTTAAATATTAAACATTATTTAATAACATTTACATACTTCCATACTTCAAACTTTTGATGTAGGTATTACAAATCCAGGGTGTCTTGAACTCTCGTTTTACTTTTTTGGAGGAGGCTCTTCTAGTGGCCCTTCTGGTAGCTGTTCTGGTTCTTCTTTGGGAGTATCTTTAGGAGCGTCACCAGGGGAAGGGTAGTGACTATCTGGAGGTCGGCTGGAATCCTTGAATCTTTAAAACTCATTATAAGTTGGAATTCTGCTTTTAACGGGCTTTTTCGGTCAAGGCGGGTCGGCATTTTCATCTTGTGAATAGCCATGTGGAGGAGGTGAGGACCACCCGGGGTCGTCACGACGACATCTTTTATGACACTCCTGTAAATCATCGCATATGTCCTCAAATACCTCATTGTCATCTGCTGATTGGCTTTTGCTACCGTCACTATTAACATTCTTATTGTCATTGCTCGTCAAATATATCGAGCATTCACTTGTAATTGATTTATAAATAGTTCTGTAAATACTGTGTATTATCATATTATCAATGAAACTAATAATCTGCATTGCTTATGGGAGATTATTCTGTTGCAAATATCCGCAGTTACTTAACACCTTTTCAATACCAGGTTTCGGTTTCGTTTAGAGAATTTGCAGAGCTTTGCATACTTTTGCATACACCTTACGTTTCGTTGCTATTGACAACGACATCGCGATCGTGTCATGTTTACACATATGTTTTGTATGTACATAGATAGGTAGTTGTTACTTTTTGTCAGTCTATATAGAGCAAAGAGATTAAATTTTTAAAGTAGTATCTAGTTAAATGTCTTTGGTTTAAAGTGTTGATTTATTTTAATGGTCTAGAGATTACGTACATGGTCTAGAGGTCTCAGGCTTAGTAAAAATATATTTTCATATTGTTAGTACTATAAAATGTATGAGCTCAATATAAAATTTGCAAAATATAGGACTTTCTTTTGATAGATTTATAGACTTAAGAATAAAGTTAGCTACATCAAAATTTCGTTATTAGGTAATTTTTGTATTGTATTCATTTTTCAGAAGTAATTAATTGTTTTTAACCAAGATTAAAAGCATTTCGTGTTATATTGCCTTTGCGCTAAAATTAGTGCCACGCGCCGCCATCTAGAAAGTTTTAAATGAGACAGACAGAGTGTAGGTATTTGTACAGTATAACACAATCTGCAGCAATGAGGGTGTTTAGGAAAATTTTCGCCATCAGTTGACGCCACTTTCACTTTCACATTGGGTCAATCAGGGGTTAACTTTCAAAAAGCACTTGACAGCTAGACCTGATGCGTCGGTGCTGCCACCTCGTGGGCGCCATCTTAGAAAACCCTCCCAGCAATTTTCTTTCGTCCATAAGCACGTGAATTATCTATTTTAAAAATTAAACATTAAAATTTCCGAAATTAACACTGAAACATATTAGTTTTGATAGCGCTGTCAAGATCGAAGACCTTTTACCAAAGTAGCGCCTGGTGGCAAAAATTTTCATAAACACCCTCGTTACAGGATTTTCGTTGTTCTTAATGGCGTAGCAAGGTACGGGCAGAGAAGGGGAAGCTGCTCATCCTATCACCCTAGGAGAGTAGTAGTAACGTATAAATCATTCGCGTATATAACTCAGAAGGGGTAGTAGCCTCCTCTAGAAGGATTGTACTTAACGGTTTTAATAAGCCTGCCCCCTTCTTAACAGAACCCTGGCTACGCCCTTGGTGTTGTCTGTGATAGCAGGTGTAGAAGTGATGATTTACTGTTATAGTGACCGTCAGCCTAAATCATTCCACTGCTGAGCAAAGGCCTCTCCCCGTGACTTCTATTCTTCTCGATCTATAGCAAGTATGGACCACGATCTATTTATTTTGTCTAATTCATCTCGCCATCTTTTTCTTGGTCTGCCGCGACGCTTATTTGTTGTCTCGGGGCACCACATGGTAGTAATTTTGCCCCACAGTGTTGGTTTGAAGCAAATTAAAAGGTGATTTATAATGTAAGATTTCTTTTAATTTTCGAGCCAATTACAATTTCAGTTTTCTGTAGATTTTTACGAAAATGTTACAAAAGGTATCTATACTTAGATTATACATACATATCGATAAATATATTATAAATGATCACATTTAAAAGACTTTATATATTGCACTTATGAACTAATAGGCACTTTGAAGCCTTTGGAGTGAAAACCCACCACATGCGTTCACCATAACCCAAACCCATTGATTAGATAAATTAATACTAAAAAATTACAAAGTCTAATGGATGAATAATAGCCAATGTACAGAAAAATATGATATGCAATACAATTTGATATATTTTGACAAAGTTCTGGAATGTGAGATAAAATAACTGATGTTTGGTGAAAAAAAAATAGAGTCACTTTTCTTGATGTAAGCACACAAAGTAAATGTTACTACGGGGTTACTATTCAGATATTTATGCTAACATAAAGACATAAGGTATTGTGATAATATTTTCGTAAAACATTTTTGGTATATCGTTTCTATCAGTAGAACTGATTACAGCTTATGCCATTCAAATTTTGGATACTAAATTTCGACAAAAAATTAGGTATGTTTAGCTGTGAGTTTCTATTTTATTAATTGGATTTTAGCATAGGAGCAAGAAATTTAATACTAAGTATGTACAAAGTAAAGTTGTAAATAAAACTAAACTACTTATATTTTAACATAAAAGTATTTATCGAACGTGGTGAGTTTAACACTTTATTAATAATAGCGACTAATACTAAATACCACAATAAGGCCAACACATTTTAGTGTTTATATAATTTATACTAATTAGACTGCATTATTGACTTTAACTGAATATTCGTAATAAGTATAAGAAGATTTTGAAACAAGCAGGTACAAAATCTTGGCATTATATTGTAAGATAACAGAAACATGAGAGATACTTTGTTACACAGGCCTGTGCAAACGAGGGACTTTTGTCCTCGTGGGACAAAAATCCCTGAATCGTGTAAAACAACGCATACGGTGTGCGGTCATTTGTTGCCCGGAAGTTTGTCGTGTGCGTTGTTGCACCTAGTTACGTTAGTTCTATTTTTTTCGGGGACTGTCTCATACATGTCTATCTGTAATTTGGAGGACTTTATGTACAGGGTACTTTTAGTTCTTTATGTGCGTTATTCGATACAATTTATAAGAGATCTATATCAATGGACAAAAATGTACCTCGTCTGTGCAGGCCTTAACTCACATTGTCCAAGGTCATAGAATAAAATGCTGACAAAAAACAGATAATTAGAATTCCACCACTCAAAACAGACTCATCTCCAAACTAATGGATTTTATGTAAAATTTAGAACTAAGATGTTTAGGAAAAGATTCGATCTTTCAGTTCTTAGAAGAAGTGTCAGCTCAATATCAGTTTTTAAAGATTTTTGCATTTTTTTTGTCTTTGATGCAATTAGAGTAAGATACAATACATCTTTTAAGTAACATGTTGAGTTTTCAATGTCTCTAATGTTATTCAAGCACTGCGTATCAGTACAAGTTCTTTCTAGTTATGAAATACACTCGTATAACGTATAACGTATCAGTGTAAAATAGGCTGTGTATAAAAAAATATTCACTTTTAAAATACAAAAAAGGTCTTATCAAATCACTAAGAACTTCTTCATTCTAATAGTATACTTATTTTAGCCTAAAATCTTTGATGCATTCTTAAATTGATTTAAAGTTAAAATTATCGTTTTCTTGAGATTTTTCAAATATTGAAAGAACTATGAGATTTCATTTTATATCAAGATCAACTAGAAAATCCGTCTGCCTAAAATCCCTGGTGTTATGCTTACGAACGATTCCTTGGAAATAGATCCTTATCAAGGTAGATATTCCTACATTTTACTCTACAAATGTTTTTCTTTAGCATTATGTGAAATGATTGCAATCTTGTAAACTAGAAGATAAGAGACCTTAAACGCAGACGGAGTTAGTTTCACAGTAAAGAGTTGCAATGAGATTTCAAATTAAATTAATATCGAAACAATAATATCAAGATCATGTTTCCTAGTGAAAACTATGAATAATGCTACACACATATGTACAGATAACTTAAATATAACATAATATCTAGCGAATATAATTCATTTACCTCAATTTCATCGACAGAACAAAAATGCATTGTATAGGTATTGAATAAATTGCTGTCTTACTTACAGACGTCCATATTATTATAATATTGTGCATCACAATTTTATATGAGGGAATATTCATACAAGTCTAAACTTAAATTGTCGTGAGCTGAGGGTCTATCTCTATCAAACAAACAGAACCTTTATTTTATTATAACCTAGTACTAGTATTTCAACTACCTACCAGTAACCTCGTAGAGAAGTCTCTGTACAATAGGACTGGTTATCAAAGCAGAAAAGAATTTTTATCTTAATCTTCAAGTAGAAAGTAAAAGTCTATTAAATATAACACCATTACATTGGCAATATGCTCGTGTGCCGTTTTAATGGTAAGTGTAAAAAATGCGTGGCAGACAGTTGGTCAGACACCAATTTTACATGGTCGCAAATTCGATAGCGGTACGTGCAGTGCAACGGGGCGTGTGTCGTTTAAGAATTCTACACTATTGAGCATACTGACTGGAATTTATAGATACATCTACATAACAAGGTTTACAACGTTTCCGTCCTGAACAAATAAAGCTATAGAATCAAAGATCATATTAGGCTGACGCGTGAACAACTGTATTGACGATTATCTTTGCTTGATATCACAAATATCAAGCTTATTGTATGTCTTTGTTAGGTTTAACTGTGGCACCGTTTATGATAAAACTTTATGCCACCACACAAGAAATAGGTTTAACATAAGACATAACCGCAAATAAAAGCTAGTTTGATAAAGATGAGACAGGTCATCAACTCGGCGACAGATGACACGAGATAATATAATGTGTACAATCTAAAATTAGTAAGCACATTAAATAAGATCTAAGCTGATGATAACAACAATGTCTGTAAAAAAGCACTTAAATATCACGAGTCAAGTACTCTCTTACATATACAGGTGAATGTAAACACTGCCATGTTGTTAAATGACAGGCTAAATATTTACATTTTCAAACTAATAAAATGCAACTAAAATGTGATTATTTTTCTACTTTGTGCCTTATAACAAAAGGCTAAAATATATTGAAGGTTTACTACTATGTATCAAAACGTTGTAAGCTATATTTAAATGTTGTTTGGCAATTTTGAATCTAAAGCCAATACATGACAAGATAAAAATTTGTAAAACGACACACTAAATAAATTTTAGTTCGGCGGTGCTAAAAGTTATGGTCAAGACCACGTAACTTTACTAGTCTTTTATATGGATAAATTGCTTGCAGTTATAAGTTTGAACTTATATTAGTTTTATAGTATAGACGGGTTTGCCAAAACTTTTAGGATAGTTGCTTTTCTTTTTCACCAGGTCCAGTTTAGGTGTTTTCTATACTAGCCTATCTTTTTTGCAATAGGAGGCCTATCGGCAATAAAGTTTTTCAATACGTAGTAGTATATTACCCCAATAGTTTCATAGTATTTAACATAGTACTTGTTTTCAATGTTAGTTTCAACATAATATTTGGTATTTCATAGTGTGAGTGTCGCAAGTTCTAGTTCATGGCATACGAGTAGGTACAATACAAACGAAAACATTGACTTAGACATTACGGACGTGTACATGATTTTAATATTATATCATTACAATTATCATTCATTGTAAACTGAGTAAGGCCTCTGATGCGTGACTTTTAAATGCATTCTATGCAGTTATATCTACAAAGAGACGTTTAAGATAGTTTGATTTACGACATTTACATGGTATAAGTTTTAGAACGCAGCCTCATATTATTTATCATGTTTCTTCATCATGAAGTCGGAAACGATATTAAAAAAAGTATTAAAACTTCCACAATGTAATTGTAATTATATTTCCCAAAATCTTATTTATAGATAAATCAACGTCACTCACATCTCTAGGTTAATCGTAGTGATATGTTTCGTTAGGAGACAATTCAATTGAAACATTTTCCAAACGTTAGGCGGAAAATTTAACCCTGTTAGCTTTGTTAAATGTCTAATAAAAGCCTGAGATTCTACTTTGCGTCACGGCTATGACAGGTTTTATTACTTTTATGCGTTTCACGACAAGCTGTCATCACAGGGCACACGCTTTTTTCGTCCCGTAAAGTTTCTTCAGTTGTGGCATAACGACGTTCTTGACGTAAGTGTTTTGTGCGTAAGCTATTGCTTCTCTCTTGGCATTATGAGTATAATGTTTAATACCCGGCTTATGAATGAGAAACGCGTTGTTCAAAATCATAAACTCGTAGTCCTTGACGCACAGGATATAGCCCTGAAATTTTATATTTAAAAGCATTAGTTTTTGTTACATGTGACTTAATGTTAATCTTTTGTTTACAGTTAACAATTTAGACAAATTGCTTTTTGTTGGTTTGCAGGTACCTGAGTCATTTTATCTTTCTTTCCCTCCCAGCTGAGTCGTTCGTCGTAATAGGGGTCTTGGTGAGTGCCTATAAAAATTGGCTCCCAGTGCACGTATTTGCCGTGCCGCTTGCCGACGTGAAACACATCCATCTCTGCAACAATAAATCGGAATAGATTGCTGAGTATTATCAAAAGACGAAATTACTAGGCCGTAAAATAACCATTTGTCAGGTAATAGCATCGAAGAAAACATAATCCCATAGCATCGAAGAAAAATTTACGTATGTTTGCACTGCATGTAGAATTGAATCGAAAAGTCTGCAATTTTGCAAATTGGCGTAAGAAGTTGAAGCCGGTTGTCTGGGTATAGCGTGTAAGGCGCGGTCATTGAACCATAATACGCAATTAGAATGCCCCATACAACGGCCACGCCATACTACAGACGGCATAAATAGCTCACGACACTAACAGCACTGAGATTAATTGCTACTGCATCACCGCCCGTCTCGCGATATCTCAACCGTTTTGGCAATAAAAAGTATAAGATGTTGCATTGGTATTGTTTTGTGTTCCGTTACGTTAGTGGTAAAACAAGCGTAATACGTACGGTTCGTTTCTGGTGCACTCATCCACTGGTTACCCTGCGGGATATTGTGACAATTGGGGCAAACGAACTTGTGAAAGGGTATCGCTGTTTTACTCCGTAGCATTTCTTGTAGTTCCGTTTTAGTTGATGGCACCTAAAATACAAATTTATACATAGTGTTACTGAACATTCTTGTATATTACAGTAAAGTCCTGTGACATAATTTGTACTTACTTGAGCTTTAGCGTCAACCTCAAAAATGCTTATCGGGAAGACTCTAGGTTTTGTGGAAGTATTTAAGGGTTTTGCGTTTCTCGCAATCATGTTTAGGAACCTAGGTATCAGATTGGGACTAGGATACAGTTCTATGTCTGATGGCAATATGAAGTGTGTTAGAGCCGCGTCTCTTGCGACGTTTCTAGCCACGTTCACTGGATACAAGAGGTTCTTCTGTTTCTTGTACGTCGTGGATGCGTTGACTTTGTATGGTGGACCCAGTGAGCAGTTATATGACGTCGTCATGAAAGTCTCTGGATCGGGGATCTGAAATGGTAAAACAAAAATTAAGCGACTAATAACATAATTAATCAATAGACTATTTGTACCTATTTTGAAATTTAACTTGGTTGTTTAACGATTTGATTAGAATGAATACAACATTCAGTTGAAATGTATACAAAATATTGCCAGCGTGGCCAACTAGCAGTTTTCGGCTCTCATTAGTTGATTCAAAATCTGAAGAGAAGAGTAAGTAGTTTTTTTTATAACAAGTATATCGTAATCTTAAAAAATTAAGAGGTCTGCTTTGGATGCAAGTCGATAAACAAGTAATATAATGAAACTTCCATATCTGGACGGGAGCCAGATAGTATTTTTATGTTCCGGAATTGTGCCAGGAGTGCTCCGGTCGATGACTTCTCGTTGTGTGTACACTAAAATCATGTATTAAGGATTATTTTATCTTACTCCTAGATAAATCCATCATCATCATCATCGTAAACAAATAGTTTTTGAATTCTTTATAGTCCTTGGTTGGCTAATGGTAAGTTTGCTTTATAAACTGATGCTGTTGACAAGTCGCGTATGACAAGTACGTCACGGACGAGTAATCTCCCTTTTGCAAGCGTTATGCTATGGTAACTGCCCACCAACATGTGGGTTGTATGATTGTTTGTCTTTAGTGATGAAAATATTAGACACCGGAGTTGTGTTGTCAATTAGATAGGTACTTTTATTTATTCTTTATTCTCAAAGATGCAAAAAGATTTTAAAGTTGGTTTTCAGACATCAGAATTTTCAGATTTGTGGATTTTTCAGAGTTGAATCTTCTGTTGCCTGGGATAATTAGGACTCGCATGACACTACCGGTCTTATAAAACGATTTACATAGACAGGAGCTTTATTTACCTATTAGGTATATAAAAGCATTATTGATGCTTAGACAATGGATATTTTTTGTTTAGGTTTACACTAAAAGCCGACCTAAATTTTTAAATTACATCAATATGAAACTAATAAATTAACGCTGTAAATAATGTCTACATAATTACATGCAACTACATTATTCACACTTAAGTGTTATTAATAATACTACGACATGCTATTTAGATTATATTTTTATGTAATGAATGATTCAATTATGGGAGTGCTTCAAGAGAGAACCTATTATTTTCTCGTACCTACCTAGAATGTAGGTGCGTATCAGCTCTTTTCTAAAGCACTTGAGGTAATAATTTAAAGTATATCAGTAGTATATTAAACATATACGTAGTTTATCAGCGAAGATTGTCAGATTTTAGAGGTCCAGCGCATCAGTCGCGGTCAGTACGCGGATGGCTGATCGTATACCGTGTCTATGAGGCGTCGGTTTCGGCTGCTATAAGAACATGTTTGCTGCTATAAGGCTTTAATATTATAGCTAACTAGCTAACTAGGTATTGAATAATCCCACTCGTAAGTGTAAGGTGATACAAAATGAAAAATGCAATTTGACAATTTTTATCTTTGCGGCAATCATTACAAGAATCATTTCTGAAAAAAAGAGGTTTGTTTTAACCCTTTTTCCACCATATGTTTAATATTTAAGTAGGTACATAACAAACGGTGTAGGTAAAAGTAAAATACTGATATTTAGCCGTAACCGGTTACACTGGAAGACGGCTCAATATAGTTGAAAAAAGGAGCAGTGAATGATAAGAATAATAAATATCTTGAGCTACAATTTTAATAAGTGTAAATGAAACGCAAAAATATTGAAGCGTGTGTACACACTAACATACCTAAGTATATGTTTTATAAATACTACACTTAGGCCGCTATTAGACTATCATAGAAATATAATCAAAGATGTGTAAGTCATTTTTAAATGAAGAACACATGACGGTATAATAACTATATGTGATTATCTATGATCATAGTTTGAGGGTCGTCGAACTATTATCATAGAATTTGACAGATATGAAATCACATTTATATGATAATGTAATACCGCTCTTAGTAGGTATTATAACTGAATAATATTTATAAAACTAGACTAAAAGATGGTAGTTATATGTATAAAATGAGCCGTTTTGTCGTAATATTTGCAAAATTATAAAAAATTACAATAGTGATCAAATATTTTAGGAATAGAATTATTAAACATTTTATATTTACCTATATATTATATTACTATTTAATAATTTATATTTTTTTTAAGACTAGGCTCTCTTGCGCTAGTGTCTTATAATTTTTAATAGATAATCTACAATTATTTTAGATTTCAAACTTACAAACATGTTCAACATCATCATCATTTCTATTTAAAGATTAGCATCTGCCATTTTATTATTAAAATTTATTGTATCTAAAGTTTAAGAAATAGCAGAGTACTTACTTTATTAGGTATATGTTTGGCAGAGAAGAACAGGTGGAAGGTGACGTACTGCTTGACGAGGTCGTCGCCGAGGCAGTCTCGGAGATACCTGATACTGTTCACGGTTGGTACCAAATCCGCACCCGGCGCGTGAATCGCCAAGCTCACTGGTGCCATCCACCTAAAAGACAAACAAAGCCATATATTAAGCATAATTATACGTTTACAATAATATAATGTACTAGGTACTAAACAATTCTAAGTGCACTGAATTAAACACATAGGTATAATGTTATTATTCTTAAGAGAAAATAAAACACACTCTTATCATGTTCCACAGTATTCAACTACTCGTTATACAAGACGAAGAAAAAGGATAATGACATACATAAAGAAAGGTGATGGCGCAATACACTTAAAACTGCATTTAATATTTGCTGGCAGCGCTTAGTCGATAAATATTATAGTTAAGTGTAATAGAAACGAGTTACAGCTACACTACTAGATATATTCCTAGTAAAAATAGTGCGAATATCCCGACGATTATTGAAGCGAAGCAGGAAAGCGTAATTATATTTAATCAATAAGTTGGGGCCCATGGACTCGGGGGAATCGCGTGACTTGGGACATTCACGCCTCTGCTCACCCTGCCACAGGTTTCTAGCAAACCAACACTTCCATCTAAAACGCGATTTAGTATGGAGAGACAGTAACTAATGAGTTCACGTTCGTCTTTTATGGGCTTTACAGCACGCAGCAATAGCAAG
This sequence comes from Parascotia fuliginaria, assembly GCA_963082885.1. Lineage (NCBI taxonomy): Eukaryota > Metazoa > Arthropoda > Insecta > Lepidoptera > Erebidae > Parascotia > Parascotia fuliginaria. Next base: position 7,404,150 of record OY720173.1, on the reverse strand, counting down.
TTGCTTTTGTTTACTAAAGTTTTCTTTTCGTTTGGATGTAAACACGAATGCGAATGGTTCTCATGTTTGCTTTATGAAAGTAAAATTGTATGACTCAATAATTCCTCACAATGTTGTTTGAGTATTTCGAGTATTCAACATTATTGATACTTTCAGCTCCTATAAGAGACAGAATTTTTTAAACTACCTCACTAAAATTAATCAAGGTACGATTTGCAGCAGTTAAATAAATCAGCTTCAATATTTTAAGTTATTCAACCAGCACATAATTAACTTTATCGTAAAAATAGTGCTACTTGGTACTGACTAATAATCGACTAGTATATTATATTTATGCTCAAAGGAGCGCGAAAACCGTTTTGATTGCGGCCACAATATAAATCGATTAATCGTAGTTAATGAAAATGTTTCTACTTGTTAAACGACAATGGAAAAGCTCGTACAAAAAGAGACTCAGGTGCCGGCCACCGCGTTTTTGGGTCACGCAACATCGAATCACGTGACATTACTGTTACACTTTTTTACTCTTTAGCTTTTTATCATCGTTATTTTATACTTGACCGCATGCAAAACTTCGAAATACAGTTGTTTAGCGTGGGGGCTGATTTATCTTTTTCTTAGCGCTTCTACACTAATCTACACGCTAGGTGTTTTTTTCAGTTTTTCGGGTTTTGTATTGCTCAATTACTCATGTAACTATACATGATGACCAATTCACTGACTGTTACCTGGCTAAGTGGAGTCACTTTGGTAGGCGAATATAGAAAAAAAAGTATATATAAGTTTAGTATGTACCTAGGAACATACTATACTTATATATTTATTTTGATAACGTGTAAAGATATTTTTACCCGTGGCCGAAGTATTGAGTCTTGATGGTAAACATCTCATCTCATCTCATCATCATATATTGTTTTATATCTAAACTCTAAATATGGTAATGGTAAAATTTAAGTTTGTTTAAAAGAATAGAAGAGTGCCAAGTGCCAATACATGTGAATTATTGCGAGGTCATAAATCGAAAAAGGCATTGTTAGTTTCGCCAGTTTCGCTAAGTACTGCAAAGGTTACATTACTTACATCATATTATAAATGTCAGTGGAACTGTCGTCTGAAGTAATGCTAGATGAAATTATAAGTGTTCCGTGAGTCCTGAATGGCAGAGGTGTGGCTTCAAGATGAAGACACAATAGCGCATGATTGAATGAATGTTTTATTGAAGTACACTAGTCTATACAGAGTATCAGTTAAATAGAGCTTGATTTAATGTCAATACTCTAGTTTAATGTACCTATAAATGTATTTTTCTATATTTCTATTCTAAGTAGGTAAGTTAGTATAGGTAGGTACGTAATATTTGCATAGTGTGTAATGTTTGCGAAATTCCTACATTTATATTTTAAACTTGTAACTGTATTTTGACTACTGCTTCTATCAATGGACGTAATGACAACATTTTATTATTAAAGTACATTCAAAGATATACAATGATTGACATAAAGAGGTACCTAAATAATCCATTTCTTTTCAACAAAATAATGTAATTAAGGAATGTCCATGATACATCTTGTTAATGACGTCATAAACCAATAACCTGATTCATATTCAAAAAACGCTATAGTTTTGCTACTCGTACTTTTAAACTAATTAATTCAGCCAAATGTTATGCTATTGTATTTTGTTTTAAAATTATTTTCATTGTTTAATAAAATTATTATTTCAATACTCATCTAAAGATACCTACACAATTAATTTATTACAAGCAATTTTTTTTATATTGTTTAATCTTATAATGAATTCAAAATCCGAAGTCATTCTGTATGTGTGTGCGGATTAGGTACTCATATACAAATACTAGCTGTTTCCCGCAGCTTCGCCCGCGTGAATGTAAGTTATCGCCTAATATGTATATTTTTATTAATCATGAACATGTCTCTGTTTATACGTTGACGATTGTTCATACAATCTGTTATTACCTATTTTAACCCCTTTTAGAATTTTTCCCGATAATAGATATTGTTTTTCTATCTATACCAAATTTCATCAAAATCGGTTCAGTGAAATAGGCGTGAAAGAGTAACAGAGAGGCAGACAGAGTTACTTTCGCATTTATAATATTAGTATTGAATAGTAGGGATTATCTTAAACATTATTTAGCACTTAATATGAACTTAATAAGAACCACAATTCTCTTTAAAAAGCAATTGATATTGTATAGCATACCTGAGGTATTTCTCGATGAGTCATCAGTTGGTAAGCAAATTCTTTAGTATTGCAACCAAAGTTACCAAATCATCGAAATAACTGGTGCACGGTATTCACATATATTACAATTTATTTTCCAAGTTAATGTTTTGTTGGGTTCTCTAAATAGTACCTAGTGAGTTTTTACTTTTAAAGCAAAGTCACTGTTTTCCTCTACTGCTTCTCCGTCATTCTGTTCATTCCGTTCATTCTAAACTACGCAAAATCAATTTCTTCCAGAAGGTTTATAATTATGTAACCTGTCCATAAACTTATATACATAATAAAACGAGTAAAATTAACAATTTATAAAATTTGTGATTCGGTTTTTGATCTTTGAAGTTCTCGATCAATACGTAAGTACCTGTGATACGTACTCACGTGCCACGCGCACCAAGTTTTGCTAATATTATAAAGAGAAAGATTAGATTTTTTGTAAGTTTGTTTGTTTGTTCGCAACGATTTAATTAAAAATGTAGGAAAAAAAAATCAACTTTAGAAATCAATTAATTCAGCGGGTAATGATCACAACAAAGGGGTTAATTTAATAGATGCCTAATCATGATACCTATACTAATAACTAATGGTAGATTCTAAAACCCATTCCTTATATGAGATTCTTCAAAGACAAACATTTATGCAGCAGTTCGGCAAAAACCTAATTTAGTTTTAATTGTCATTTTTAAAACGCATTCCCTGGATCAATTTCATCAACCTCTAAAGTTGATCGAACCTAGTTATAATGCTGGCTAGCCCAGCCCTACTTTATGGAGCATTCGAAGTTTCGAACCGTAACGGGGAGCTTAGTCCGGAGGGTGCGACAGTCTGGTAACCTCGTGTCTATGACCCGTTTACACGATGCTCAACTTGACTGAATCACTCGACTGTGAAATTGGTTATCGAAAGTAAAGATCATGGGATAGGATAATATGGGAACAATGTTGTAAATTTGCCGTATTATTCATAGTGTTTAAAAATTTATGTAGAAAATAATATGTCAGTTTTTAAAGTATTAAGATTACTTAAATGGTCAGATTTTGCAGCTGTATCTATGTGTATTTTTTTTTCATGTATTATAATTATAAGATATAAAATTAAATATCAAAAAAATAATAATAATAAGGTGCTTCTAAAACAAGAGACTACCAGTTTTAGTTTGAATATTGGTTAAACATTTTTAGTTACCTGAGCATGATTTGATTAAAAAGAGGTCAACGATGTGAAAACAGGATACTAATATTTAAAAGGTAAAATAACATTAGAAAATATTTGAAATAATTAAGCAATTTCTGCCTATTAAAATGGACTACCAGCTGTGACTGTGTTCCGAAGACAATATTGTTAATTAATATCTATTTAATTACATAGAACCAATACTTAAATTAAGAAACTTGTTTCATTTCGTTGTTTTTAAAGTTTTTTACCAGATTAACCGTTTGATAATTTAATGCTTTGAAATGCTTAAAACGATGAACATGATACTTATACTTTATTAGTGTCTAGACTCAATAAGCAGCCAGTTAGTCGTAATAATCATACCTAATCAAGGTTATGATGATGGCTTACATATTTATCATCGTATAATAATTTTACTGGTATTTTAATTTAATTAATTTTATAAGGCTTGAATTTGAACTCTGCAGACCATTAAACTTCAAAGTACAAGTGCCAGTTGATCAATAGGTATTTCTGATTGTCCAACTTGCTTGAACGGAAATATTCCCGCTAGAAGAGTTTCGCATGTAAACACCCCCAGGTAGGTACTTATGTGTACTGTTTCGTCGGGAAGCAATATTTAGGTAGGTACTCGCACACGCAGCTGTTAAATCAATAATTGTCTACTTAATTATAACCCCGCGGGTGTGAATGCAAAGGCATTTAGTAAAAACATTGTTTTGTTATGTTTGTACAAAGATGAGTTTTTTGTGTTAAAAGGAGCTTTGAAAGCGTTAAATCAAATAGTGATTTGAAGAAAATATATAGGTACCTAATAGTTTAATTTATTCACGACGAAAAAAAGGGAGTAGTTAAGAAGTAGACATGTGTAATCAAATAAAGTTGTAATAAAGTTGCTTGCGTATAAAATTTCACTGCAGTAGGTAAATAAATATATTTTTTTAATATTTTTATGTCAAAATATGTGAGTAGGTACTCTTCATACGAGATACGTTGTCAGTAAACTTTTAGTTTTAAGTTTAAACCTATTGAAATGTTAGTAACGTTTTATAAATACACCTAAACTATTTAGGTACATGTACATAATTCATTTAGTAGTTTAGCGTTATTTCAAGTCTAAAAATTATACAGTTATAGACTACGAGATAAACATACCTATTTCTTATACTTGATGATTCTATTTGAAATCGTGTTTTGTTTTAATTAGTTGAAGGATAATAATAATTATAAATATTAAGCTAAGTTATGACTTTATGAGTAACAGTATAACTGTAATTTACTCACAAGTTGGTTACGTGCTACAAAATAGGCTTCAGGCTCAGTTACAAAATCGCATTCTGCCATAGGCCCTTAAAATAAGTAGGTTCTTTCACATGTATAAGATATAAATGTATAATATAGTATCTTTAGTAAGAAAATAAAAACACGAAATAGGTGTGAACATTTTAGCCTTGCTTAATGGTATTAACTTGCAACTTTATTTCTGTCGAAATGCGATATTATTAGGTCTTATAATATTTAATTATTTTGTTTCTTCTTTTAAATTAAAAGGTAAATGTTTTACTAAACACGCACTAGATGATTTCGCTTGAAATCTAACCATCCAATTTGTCGGTCAAAAAGTCAATTAAAATTTTTACTAAAATACTAAAGTCATAGAAAAATAGTTAAAATAATTTGAGAATAGGTAATCTCATCGAGTTCACACGCCGATACTATCAAAGCCTTAACTATCGCGAGATAATAGTAATAGCCGTGGGATCGATTCTATATTGTAACTTGTGTCCTCCCTGTTCCTGAATTATTTTTACTTGAGTAATAAATCAGGAAAGAAAAAAAGAGCGCAATTTGTAAAGTGTTCGTACAAGAAATAAAGGTGAAAGTAGTAGATAACTGATAACATGAGTCTAAATGCAAAAATGCTAAAACGCTTATAATTTAAGTTATACTGTTAAGTCTTTATGTAGCTACAATTCAATTATTATTGACGTGATAGAGATATCTAGTGGTAAAAGAAAGGAACAGATCAATACTTAGCCTATAAGTTTTACTCTTATAAAAGAAATAGGAATGAAATCGCATCGGTTTCCAAATCATTCGTAGTGACAGTATTATTTATTACTAGATATTCAGCGTACCAAAGGGTGTAAAATATTTTACACGATACAGGTATGTGCAGATATTTTTTCAATAGCACAGGTGCGTGCCTATTTATGTCATGATTTTAATAAAAATACTTAATGCAATTGCATAATAGTTTTTCGTAAGTTTAGTTTGACATTACAATAGTAAATACTAATCAGCTAGCTAGCACGGTCGAAGATTAAAGAATAGGCCTATGCGCCGTGCGTCTACGAGTCTGTGCGGTCGGTAATTGCACGATTTGCTGACTATCAACTCTCCTTCTTAATCTTCACAAGTTTGAACTGAAAATTAACTTTTCTTTTTTCTGATCTTTAACAATTTTAAAATAAAAACCTTCATGTTCAGCAACAGAAAGGTTCAAAGTACCCATTTGATAGTATGTTTTCGGTGTTGAATGTGAACTGAGACCCAAAAATGCCTTAGATATTATTACAACGAAGTTTTATTGCGACCTCAGAGCTATACATAGACGTTAAAGTATAGATAGGTATAGGTAATTTTGAGGAAGCAAATGAGGTACTAAATAAAACGAAATGGATTCCCCTAATTTATTGCCATGGAGGCAAGGGAGCTTTACTGCTAATTTGATTTAAATTAACGTCTGAGTTAAATGCTCTGGTTATTAGATCACTAATCGTTCTAATGTAACTTTAAAACAGACAGGATTAAAATTAAACGTTTTATAGTTGAAACTTTTTATCCCTATATTAGAGTTTGGGAATATTTGTACGTTGTTTTAGTTGCATCGTTTGGGGGATAACAAAATGTGATCATGATGAAATCCAATTTTTTTTTCAACAAGACGCCTGTGTGACAGCGGCGTTAACTTTGTAAAAAAAAATATTCTCAGAGCAAATACCAGAGGCGCTGTTCATTTGTCTAACAAACATTTTACGAGGCGTGTATAATCTTGATAAACCAGATAATGTTAAGAAGATCTAGGTTAGAAGATAACATTGTAACCATCTTGCAATTAAATCTTTAACTTAAGTATCATGCTTTTTTCCTTGCTGAAGTTATACGAGTAGTAGCTATCAAATACAGTTCAGAAGTACAGCAGCAGCTCATAAATGAGATTTATGTTTTTGGTATAAGTAATGTAGGTAAATTGAAATAATATTGCGTTACGTTTTATTTAAGAGAACCTAGTTATGGTTTCAACTGCTCAGTAAACGACGATGATATGTACGACTATATTAATTATATTGCGGAAGACATTCAGAAGAAAAATGTATTCCATACATAACTGATATTTACCTGTGTTACTTTTTATCTTTATTATCGTAAGGCATGTTTATATGACTTGTTTCCTGCTGAATAATACACAACGTCGAGTTGTGATCACAATGCCAATGCTTTATTTACTTGGGACAAGGTCGTCAGACATCAACTGTCATGTTTTACATATTTTATTCGTAAATTGCTTTGTTTTAAGAATCGTTCCATACATGTTTTATGTAAGACGAAGTGGTAGGGAAACACTCTTGAAACGGAAATCTGGTTTTTTTCGAGAGCTTAGTGTTGTTTGTAGTGAAAATTAAAATAAAGGTGAACCTATGTTGTTTATTGTCATCTTTTTTGATGGTTATCCATGATGCACCTATGTTCTACTTGTGTACCCGAAGCATCTCCACTCTCTTCTATCATTGATGGAGTCATGGTCCATCCGCATTGCCTTTATGAGGTTGTCGGACAATCTATATGTAATAATTTTGCTACATTTTTGAAGTCGGTTATAATTAAATACAAATTTACATAATACGTACTGTTCATATGATAACAATTTATATTTACTTTCTATTTACATACAATATTCAAATATTGCAAGACAAGTCGTTACTCAACACAAACAAGAAGTTTCTATTTGTTTTGTTTTAAAAAGGAAAACCTCAGTTAACTCCCTCCAACCGCAATAGTACTTGTTGGAAAATTTAATAAAGTAAACAAGCGCTATCATTTACAGATGTAGTGAAAGTCACGTGCGCCCGATGCTTCAGTAAGGTCAACAGGACGAATTCGGCGATCAGCCAACTTAAAACGTTGCTTGACTAGTTTGTAGCCGGAGGCGACGAAGGTCAGCATTGAAAGACAGGCTGTGATCGTTAGTTAATAAGGCGAAGGCGACAGTTCTCTCTATGTAGTAAACTTCCGCCGAACTGCCTTTGACACATCGAAATTGGAGGTTGACTCAGAATAAATAAAGCATGACATTCGCATAACAGTTCTACAGCTACTCGGCAAGAGCACGCGACTTTCGTCTTTTCGTCGTGTATTACATAGATGAAGACTATATTAGATAATATTTTAGTTTAGCAAGCGTGTGAATTGAATACATGTTTGTTTTCATGCGTACGTGCGTTTTACGTGCGTGAATGGTCGCATCGCCAGACACCACTAAATATTTAAAGAAATAATTATTGTGAAGGTTGTGTTTTTATCTTTTATCTCGTTCATCCATCTATGGTAAATGTTTTATAGACCTATATAAAGACCTTGGAATTGAAATATAAGTAAAAAGCCATCATGGCGTTTTACTTAATTTAAAAAAATTAAGTAAAAATTACTTTTGGCTAAGAATTAAGAGGTCAACCGCCAAGGCCGTTCTTTAGCTGTTTCTTTGGTTGTTTTATTGCATATTTTAACTTTGTGTATAGGTATGTGAATATTTCAGAACACACTTTTACAATATTTGTACGATGTAATCAGATACAAAGTCTTAGGACGAACGGCCATAAGAATAAAGTCATAAAATTTGTATAAGGTTTAGTGACCTTCGTATGCCTTATTATTACAGTAGTAGGCTTTGAGTAAAAACTAAGCATGTCATGAGGACACTAATACAACATACAATACATTTTATCGTAGAAGAAGTGAGCATAATTGTTCTAATCATGCTGTAATGATGTTTGTTGTGATTCCGAAGGCTACACGATGCTAATATTAGCACGAATGTTGTTTTTGTCAGTTACACAAAAATGTAAAGTTGCTAGGTACCAGCAGTGTCAATAAAAACCTAAGTTCTTCTAATCGCGCAGGATTATTGAGCAAGGCAGACAGAATTGGATGAAATCTTGTCTGTCTTCAGCGATACTTAACTTTGAACCCCGTTTTATTCTTTTTGTAGTTGATACAAATGCAAACCATTGACAACCACAGAAGACAGAAAGCATTAATGATAATAATTATTATAATAATATTATTATAATATTATAATATTCTACCACATTCACACAGCGCCATTTAGCCCCAAATTAAGCAATTATATTTGCTTGTGTTACGGGTACTAATAAAAAATAATAATAATATGTGGACACTATCACACACCGTCATCTAGTCCCAAGTTAAGCAGTGCTTGTGTTATGGGTACTAGATAACTGAAATATAATACATATACATATTTATTTTTGTAAATAGATACATAAAGTACATAGATAACACCCAGACTGAAGACAAATACAAATGTTCATCACATAAATATTTGCCTTCTGCGGGAATCGAACCCACGACACCAGGCGTCGCAGTCAGTTACACTAACCACTAGACCAACAGTGCATTTAACATTAAGATTGTTATCTAATAAATGTACAATTCAGCCTTTATTTGCAAGTCAGAGACTGACTGTTGTCATTTGTGTAAAATCACGTGTTTCCGTTTTACGTAATTTATTAATGATAAATGTATATTTAGTTTTAAAATATGTCGCTGTACAAATAAGATAAAAACTAGATGACACTATCGTCAACATACGATTTTATCATTTAACTTTATTAGTGCTTCCTTTATGTTTAGTACTTCCTTAATAAAAAAAGGTTTACTATAATCAAGGTTTGAATAAAATATTTCAATTTTCCGACCCACAGTCAAACATATAGAAATTTTATTTAAAATAGCTTTGCACCCTTTTATTACATCAGACACCCCTCGGTTACCCTAAAAGTAATTTAGCGAGACGTTCCACAAATGGGCATTCTAATGCTGTTATTTCTTTGAAGTCGCTTTTACCTTACTCGCCGAGGAAATAAAGCTGTCCATGAAAGACAATAAAAAGTCTAGTCGCATACTGCAGTAATAACTATGTGACGAGATAATCGACTTTTTGCACTGAATCTAATCGGCGATTAAGTAATTCCTTGGAATCTCTGCAGTTAACAAGCCTTGCCGCTTAATGTGTTAATGCTGTACGTACGTCGCCTTGACACCTTCATTGCGTTTTTAGGTCAATAAACACTACTTGTAGCTGCCTGGCAATATTGAACGTGAAAATGGGTTGTTGTTATTACCGTAGACGATGTTATTTGATCGAGATATATTACAACTGCTAATGGTTATTTGATGCTTGTAGACCATTGGGACCATTGACTTTTATTTATTTTTTAATTGTTTTAGTCTAGTACCTACATGATTCCTCTTTCAAAGTATTTCAAAAATTGACTTCAAAATGTTGGAAAACATGATGAAAAATGCCGTTTCTACTTCACTGACGCGTAACTGATGGCAGAATTAACAATAGATAGGCAAACATAAAGAAATAATCTATACTTATAATAAAATTGGAGTGTCTGTTTGTAATATTGAAATAACCGGTTTTTACTACATGTCTAAGAATATATATACGGTACATACACCAAAATAACATTTTATACAATTTTTGTCTGTCTGTCTGTCTGTTTGTTCCGGCTAATCTCTGAAATGGCTGGACCGATTTTGACGGGACTTTTATTGGCAGGTAGCTAATGTAATAAGGAGTAACTTAGGCTACGTTTTTACGTTATTTTAGAAAAATAAAGTAATGATGATCGACTGTTAGGCGGAACGAAGTTCGCCGGGTCAGCTAGTAATAAATAAAACTGTATGTCGCAGTAGGATGTTAAATTGCATGCGTGAATATATTGATGTTTTACACTTTTGTACGTACAATTTTTGATTTAAAAAAATAACTTAATATTTTTAAACGTCTATTGTTTTTGAAACTATTGATATTATTCTTTTGTCTTTTTAGTTAAGCAGTCTTCATTTTCTATTTTATCTTAGTTTGTAGACCGTCAAAAGTTTACGACAGCGAATAAAAAATTTTGGGAAATCCAAATTGAAAACAAAACACATAATACGGGAGGTAATACATAAAGCACTGACTAAATATATAGCATAAAAACAGTTACTTATACGATGTTTAATCAAACAAAAACAGATAACGTTTGCAGTTTTCATATGATAATCTTTCTTATATCCTTATTTAGAATGCCAAGTATCACGCAGAGATGCCAAGTACCAGCTTATTCCGAATGCGAAGTAATTCTACATTTCTACAAGGTTAAGGGCAGGTTTCACAGTTATAACTTGTGTTCATCGTAAAAGTTAACGGAGGTAAACCGATAACTTAGAATGAACATCTATCACGTAGGTGTTAGATTTTGTTCATTTGAGGCGGCTTATATAATGAGTTAACAGCACACTTAGCATTTATTTTGAGACTTAAATTTTGAGATTAATTTAATGTACCCTACTATCTAAAAAAAAAAAAAAAGGCGTACAGAAACCTCGGTTTTGTACTTAGGCAGTCGCAAGGGTTCACTAACATTACAGCAATTAGGGTATTATACGATGCACTAGTCAGAAGTCATTTGGAGTATGGCGCGGTCATATGGTCTCCACACGAAGCCAAGTACTCTGTCATGCTGGAGCGCATACAGAACAAGTTTACGTGCCACTTGTACTTATGACTGTATGGGGTATATCCGTTGTACCCATTGATGTACCCTACCTTGTTTGTGCTAGGTATGGTAGGGTACAATGAATTAATGGTACGCCGACAGTTCGCGCTGGTCATTTATTTAATTAAATGACTCCATGGCAAGGAACACAATCCTGGAGTACTGCAGCTCTTGAACTTTTGTGTTCCGGACCGCTACGTATGGAGGCGCCGGCGCCCGCCACTGCTGGCCGTGCCAGCTGCTAGGACCAACCTAATGGCCAAAACGCCTCTGACGCGAGCAATTCGTACGATTAACGAAATTCAGAATAGTTTAGATATATTTACGTGTCAGTTCAGTGAACTCGCAAAGGTACTGTTGTATATATTATGCTATAGGATGGAGTGGTATTAGTTTGTTAGTATAAGTGAATCTGCAAGTGCCATGAAATACCTAAATAATGTTATTAATGTTAATTTTCTTTGGGTAGCTATAAGTGTCGATAGGGTTAAGTGATTGTTTTGTTTTCTGTAAATTTTAATAGTTTTGTTTATATTGTTTTAAGTGTTTTTATCAAAATGCCTCACTAACGCATTAGGTTTTTACCTGTAATGTTAGATGTAAGAGTCAGAAATAAATAAATAAATAAATAAATAAATCTACATATCGCCCTTGGGCTAGTTTTTAGGGAAAGTCAATGGGGATTTTAGGAATAACCCGTTTTTAACCGACTACGACTTCAAAAAAAGGAGGAGGTTTCTCAATCGAATTGAGAAATCCCATTGACTTTCCCTAAAAACTAGCCCAAGGGCGATATGTAGATAGTAGGGTACATTAAATTAATCTCAAAATTTAAGTCTCAAAATAAATGTTTGTAGTAAGTATACGGTGGAAGTCAAATTCAAAGTCAAAGTATTTATTTCATTTTGATCATAAAGAATGATACTTATGAAAAGACAAATTACATGAAGTCAGCTAATTAACCTACAGCCAGTTTGCTGACGAGGTAGAGCTGTGAGAAGAACTGGCAAGAAACTCACGCCACTCTTTTCAATCGCCAGATAATTACAATTTTTTTGTATGAAATGTGTGGCGGCTTCTTTAGTTTCAAATTTCAATAAAATAGGTCAATAATTTGGCAGCGAATTTAAAACATCATTTACATATTGTTTCTTCAAAAACAGGTCAGAAACAGGCAGATATTCATAAATAACTGCTAGCTTCTAACCATTCCTTAATTTAGTTAAAATAAAGACATGAATATAAAGCATTTAGTCAGTAAATTTTTTTAAATTGGTTTATTTTAAAATTTAAGTTGCTAAGGTTAACAAGGCAAATTAATATTAAGTTTTATATATTTTTTTTTAATAGACGTAATTTTCATTAAAATTAAATGAAATAAATATCAGTATCGGCTTATCGTTTTGCTTATTATAATTTATATAGTTGAGTTATGTATGACTATGACGGGTTTTGCATTGTTACGTAAAGTGCCCTTGTGATGTTTAAATATAAAGTACTATGACTTTATTTAGTAGATTAACCTATTCGTTTTTAGGAGCAAGAACAGTTTTTAGGAAGCGTTTATAAGTAAGTTGAAATGGTATGTATTATGGAAGTTCATATTGCTCATAAAACGTACCTACCTATAATGTACGAAGTGTTGAAATATTATTCGACGTGACTACAAAAAGCTAGAGAGTAGTGTACCCTAATCAAAGGACGAGGACGTCGAACGTTTAGAATCGTTTTTTGTTGAAGTCCTTGAAAGAGACCTTTCTTCTGTTCCCTAGAGCGGAAGTTGACTTTAAAATCTCCATATATTCATATTTTATATCATAATATAAATATAATCAAAATCAAGAGAAATTAGCCTTCTTATCAAACGAAAAGTTTTGTCGACGAGTCGAAACGAGTCTAAGTATTAGGTACTGTAAGGAGATCTACAGTAAAAGCAACACTACTTAAGGTTGTATTGTGTTCCTGCGGGTGTTGCTAAAGAAAGTACTGTACCTTACTGTACGTAATAGAGGTCTATGTGGTCGGATAAGTTGGTGACAGTCAAAGAACTTATGCTTTCGGCTACACAGAGCAATAATATTTTATTTCGTGCCTGAGGTTCAAGAGTAGTTACGTCTTTCATAATATGGTTATTTGATTAAGACTAAAACAAATAAATATAAAAACTAAAAACCTATGACGTAACGGCGGCCCTAGCAGGCTACAGGATAAAAATCGCTGAAATATTTGCTACTGCTATTTTAATATAAATGCAATCATTATAATAATTCAGAATTTCAGATAACAGAATTCATGTGATTAAAATGCGTAGTGTTAATGTATACAAACCAGTGTTAGAGGGCAATGGTGCAGAAAATATTATCATTGTTGTCAGTAATTTCGATGACATTAGCTTGATTTATGTTAATGTAATTATTATGATTTTGAAAAGAAAGAAATAAAAATTTTTCCTATGTAGCATTTTTGTCGCTTTAAAATGAGAAATTACGGAAATATATATAATATACTTTTCTAAACTATATTGGAATCGACATTAAGTTTAACGAGAGAGTATGCTACAATAACATAAATAGCGAAATAAATAAGTTCTATAAGAATCATATTATTATCCACCCACGTTTTAGCTTTAGCTTACATGTCCGCAATAGAGGATCAATCTATTGAAATTTAGTTGGCAGTATGCTAGAATCTAGATTGATATCAGTCTGCGCTCGGTCTGGCATTGAAAGCAAAGGTTTACCCCAACATGCAAAGTCTTATAGGGAAGGGACTATACATAAAATTTTAAAGGGAGGGGAAGTTTATATTACCCTACCAAAGCCACATCACTGCCTGAGGGCAAGCAGTCAGTGGAAAAACGAATGACCACCATTCCAAAATCCATCTTCTCAAACTGCTGGCATGGTGGTCTCCACAATGGCGGCTTTATAAAATGCATTTTTAACGGCCCGCATAAAAGACCCAAAATCAAAATAAGATGGGAATACACGCGCTGTTAAAGGTATATAAGCTTTGAATTGAGCGACATATTGTATGAAGTATGGAGCTGTTTGGTTCGAAACTCTAAATTTAGCTTTAATAATTCTCTTTTATATGTTCTAACAGCCGAGATCAAAAACTGCTGAATGTGTTAACATTTTTAATATGCAAGTGTAAATTAGTAATTAAGTACCTAGATAACTTGAATAATTATATGAGTCGTCTGCCCAAGAAATTCCATTTGATTATTTTTCCGTATAAAACAAATAAATAACAATTTAATTTACATTTTAATCGTTGTAATCAATTTAAATATTTATTTATTTTTCTTAAATCTTAGTCAAAGCATTACTATCTGTCTATGCCTACCTATATCTATATTATATCCTGAATGGAAGGTAATTTTGTCAAAATGCTTAAAGCACTGTGAGGAGAACGCATGACTGCGTATAGTTTGCAGTAATATTTTATTTTATTGTTGATATATTATTTATATTGTTAGACACGGCGGTGTTAAATATTTATGTTATTTACTGTAAGTAATTGAATTGCGCCGTTGTAGATATTTAAATAGTTAAAACTTTATTTTTAGAGAATATTTTTTACATCTGTGTTTTTTGATAAGCTATGTTATGTGATGACACTTACTAAAACTTTTATTATTACACCGTATATCTTTACTTTTATTGTGTCTTTATTTTTTAATATTGTATTTGTTTATCTTTCAAATACATTCCAATATTCAAACAATAACAAAATATAACAATTATTTTTAACACCGTCACTGTCCTGGTCTACTAGACCAGGTACCAGATGAGTGATAGTGATGACATAAAAAAATACTCGATAAATGACACACAATATAACGTAGATACTAATGCATATTATTTATAATTCAAAGTAGTAAAAATGCATAGCATCTCCATTCTTAGATGAATAAAATACATACCTAATGTATTGATCCGTTATTGATAAAAACATGTTTTTCTATTTACGAACTCGTACGTACGTGTAAGTTAGCAGTACAATGTTGTAAAGTTCTCTACTTATGCTTACTGCAATACCCATACAGTCTAGCTTTGATGTCACTTGGTACCTTAGACTAACGTAACTATAATCCCTCCCCCAATTTTCGCTACCGTGGCCAAATAATTTTATTTGTTTAAATTATTTTTATTTTATAATTAAAATAATAAAAAAATATATATAGGTAGGTATATAAAAATACATACAAATTTATTTTTATTTTAAAATTTATAAACACAAACTTTGAAATAATAAAATTGTGTACCTATGTTTGTTACCACTTAGCGCCTAAACAGATGAACCGATTTCGATGAAAATTAGTAAGTATGTAGATAGATTTAAAGGAAAGTTAAATTTTATGCTATTATTTTTACGTCGAACTTATCTCATAACGAAAGCACATCCGATTTGTCATCGTCATACAAATGAATTAATAGTTTATAAAAAAATTGTGAGATTACCATTTGCTGAAATGCAGACAGATATTGTCATATCACTTTTAAATTATGTAGCCAGTGCGTTTTATTGTACTTGGACATTAACATCTTATTGTCATTCCGCTGCAGTGCATCACATACCTAATACAATGGGGTAGACGTGATCGATAGTCAAAAACGGATTACTGGTGATTGATGGGGTCTAGCCCCTTTTCGAGAGGTGCTTCGCTTTTTCATACTAATGGTCTATAACGAAATTGTTTGGAGTACTTATTGTTATCAGACATCGTTAGTGACTATTGACATTTTGTATTTGTAACGCGATTCTTAATGTAATGATTGAAATAATGATGTTACAAATAATCTTAGATATTATTGTTATGTAATGATGGTTACTGCAGAGTTATATAATGCAGCTGTAGATTAAAACACAATAGGTAGGATCACGTCGTGCATCATATCTCGTTTGATATCTTCTTGTTAGATCGAATAAGAAATTTCAAACTATTTGAGACTCGGTTTTGTATTTTGTCAATACAAACATATCTTCGATTGTGCCCTATAAGGCTGTCCTTTTTTACAAAAGTCAACAAGTAGAATATCTCAATGACAAGAAATTTCTTGTACCGACAAGTAAATTTTACAGTCGGCCGATTATCGCTAACGCAAGGGTCCACGTACGGTCGCAATTAACGTTGGAATTCTTAAACCATAAATATAATTTCATGTTCAAGTTCGACCTACATGTGTGACCGCAGTCGCTATGCGGATAACAGTACAGAGATGGTAATGCCGTAATGGGAGACGGTGCACTTGGCTCATCTGGGTTGACCGCATGACGTCACGTGAGCCGCATTGAGCCTCAGCGCCGTAACACAAGGCTGCATACACCTGTTTGTTGTTAGTTTGTTACATACCCATAATGTATGTATCAATGCCCTACATGTGCCTGCTACCATGAGTTCGACATTTTATTGTAATCATTGCTACGACATAACTCTGTACTTTACGGAGTTGGTTCGCGGGAAGACACTGTACTTGCAGACCAAATTTTTTTTGACTGCTGGTACTTGAGTTCTTTAGAAGAAATTTTGAGAATGCTGAAGATCAGCTAGCAGTAGACGAAGTCAACACTTACAGGGGTAACGCAAAAAGGTTGGCAAGATATTGTCCTTGCACTACATTAATAAATAATAATAAATCAAGTTTTAACGCCGGATAATGTAAAATTGTATCTCCTTGAGAAAAATGACCTCTTGAAACAAATAGTCACACAATTGTCATAAATAATATTTTTGTAACAGTGGACATCTTTCGTTAAAATGATGTAGACAATATTTTTTTCTACTTCAGTACTTTTAATATGCAAATTTGTGTGTATGTTCTGCAAACAAAATAAATTTATTGCTTCTTCTTCTTTAAATTTTCGGTAAATCTAGTCTCAAAATTTCCATTTCCTTATTATGATTATGAGTATAACTTTGGACTGGGATTACCAAGTTTAGCGCAAGTTGAAATAAATCGCGTTCACTTGAGTTCAAATTACTTAATGGCGGGTTCATGACGTTAGATGGTTAATCTAAATTACAGATACCCGGTATACGGTAAGAATTATACCGTATAATACATATTACATTGAATATAGGTATTTTTAGGTCACTAGTAATGGCAAAAGAGCGCGTGTGCAGCAGATTTACTATTTATACTAATTTTGCGAAAAAAAGGTTGTGTATTCTTATAGGTAACTAGCTGTTGTCGCCAGCTTCGCCCGCGTAAATGTCGGTTCTATCTCATTTTTCATACAAAATTTCATACCCTATTTCAACTCCTTCAAGCCATTTTTTCGATAAAATATAGCTTAAGTTGTTTTTCAAGGTCTATTCTATCCCTATACCATATTTCTTGAAAATCGGTTCAGTGGTTTAGGCGTGAATACGTAACAGACAGGCAGACAGACAGACAGAGCTACTTTCGCATTTATAATGTTAGTATGGACTACTTTAATATGCAACCATTTAAATAATGAAGTAGAATGTGCAAAGTAGGTCATAATAAGACACTACGCTTGTTTTATTCTAATTATGTGAGTAGCGTGTAGGTATGGTTGATTATTATTTCAATTACCATTAACATCCCTTTAATATTTCCTATGGTTAATTTGAGAATAATGTACCAGAAAAACGCAAAAGTTTTTAAGACTCATTTACCAGGCACAACACGTAATATTGAATTGAAATGAATGTTGAAATTAATAATTTTTAATTTATAATGTTGAAAATATTGTAAAATTTTATGTGCCAAATCGCAATATTTTTTTTACGCATAAGCAACAAACTAGTTAATTTTAATGCAAATATGCTCCAATGCTAAAATAATAGTTGAAACGTCAGCTCTTTTACAAGCATGCAGTGCGAATGCATTCGTACACTCTAAAATCATTCAAATACATTACAGGTGAGGTGAAGTTGCTTATTAATAAATCGGCAGCAGCGTACAGTACACGGCAAAACAGTTGTCTCAAATCGGGGTTCATTAGGCGTTGTTCACACCAAACATAATCCATCACTGATTGTGTGGCTAACTGAGTGTCCTAGGCTGAATCTAAAATCAGATTATGGTTTGTGTCCTGATCATGCCGAAATTCAAGCAAATAAATCAATATCTGAGACGGTCACTATAATTAAAATTTTATTACGGTCCTAATTTCTTAAGCGCGTAGGATTTAGACAGTTTATTATGTTAAAATCATTCAAGCAGCGTTCAGTGAAAATACCACTGCCAAAGTCATTGAGCAACATAATAAGAATTAGTTTAAGTTCAGACTTGTTCGTTCTGTTAATTTTTAAAAATAGGCCTCTCAGCTTATGTAAGTAACATAAGCTGAGAGGCCTATTTTTAGAAATAATAATCGTTCAAACAAATATAAAAAGAGACAAGTGAGAGCAGTCAGTAATTGAAAAAGCACCTCGTAAGATTTCACTCTTTTATAAGTTATCAATTATGTTAAGCCCGACACTGGTTATTACGTCTTGAATGTGACGTATATTGATTAACAGGCACATGTACCTTTAAATAAATATAGTTCTTTTATTTTTAGGCTATAAGCTTGTTATGTGATCAGTTGTCTGGCGAATCAACGCACCACGGTATGCAATGGCGTAGTACCTGCTTAAGATACGTTATTAAGCACAAGCCTTGAGATCTCTGGTCTAGAATATAACATCACCCCATTTCTTGTAGATGTTGTAAAACACAGCATATTTTTGAGAAAACACTCAATTCGCTCAGTAAGCAAGGTGATTATGACTAAAACCACCAATAGTAGACTTCGGCTGTTATAGATGAATAGCGTGCTGTGAGTTCAAAGTGAACTTAAATGTAACAATCAGAAATTTTCATTTTTCTAGTTCACATTCAGTGGTTGTCGTTAGACTAACAAGTCGTATGGTGCGAATCGCGCCCTAAAACAAACTATACCTCAATTTCGTGCCATCTTGTGGCTTCTCATTATTCAATGTCGGCGCTCACGCGAACCGCTCCTTAGTTTTCCGTTGTTTGTGGTTACTATTAGAGTCCTGTGTAACTAACAACAAGTTCATTACTACAATGCAACCGGTAACAAAACTACGTAAATATGGGAAAGGTTCGTGCTATTTGTACTCAAAAGCTTCCGAGATAACATAAGTACATTGTATGAATACATTTTAGTTTAAATTATTAAACACTTTTGCTTACTAAGATTAGCTTTGTGTATGTATTGCTGGAGTAGTTACATCTTAGGTAATAAGAATAACAAATCATACCAAAATATAAGGTGAATGATAGAAATATTATTAAAATGAATTATCTCTCACTAGTAAACAAAGTTAAACTGCGTGTTTAGGTACCTAAACACGCAGTACACCTTTCTATGTAATTCATTATTCCTTCCAAGTATAACCACTAGTCGGTCGAGGCCATTTTGAAAAAAAATGTACGTCTGTCAACCCCTTCCCGTGACGTAATTCGCGAAAATTTGTGCATCCAAAAATTAAGATTAAAAAAAAATTATTATATGTAACCTATACTTAAAACCTATATTGTTGCAATTGTTAAGGTCTACACTAACAGAATAAATATATTTCAATTCCCTTTTACTTTAAACCTTTTAGTAATTCGAAAAGGAAAGTAGAGAAATTGCTTTTTTTACCAATTTAAAAAAAACATTAAATATTAGGCAAAACTTTTGTATTCATTTGCATAAAGAGATATATATTTACAGTACCTGAATAATAATACATTTCCATACAGTTTTTAAATTACTGAGTAGTGTTCAGATTTTCGAGGTCTGTCTTGTAAGCTATAATGTTAGGTATTGTATATGTCAGGAACATGAACTTTAGTGCATTCTGTAAATATTACTCCTATTGTTTACATAAATATGTTTTTCAACTCATAAATTAACAACACATTTTATAAAAAAAAAAACATAAAGTGTAATACAAATGTCATTTTTGAAGTTATACTTCTTTTGGCGCAATTGGGAAAAAATAATGAGAGTGAATTTTTACGATGCGTGCGCACACCGACAGAAAAAAACAACATTCTGAAGTTAGTTGCGAACCTTTTACACCCTGAAGTTAGTTGCGAACCTTTGTGTGTCGTATCAGTACAAATAATCAGTGTGAATAAATAAAAAATATATTGACGTTTATGTCAATTCATATATATTTATGACGGTGTGTATATTTATGTATGTATGCGTTGTGTTATTATTTGGTATTTTTGGATTGTTACCCCAAAGAAGTATAACTTCTTACGTGCGTACATGTGTACACACACTCTTTTTTTTTTTTTTGTTCCTGTGTATTTGCGTCACTTTGACGTAGGTTATACAAACCTTGAGTTGTTGATTTAAAGTATAGGTAGGTACCTATATACATGGTTTATTGTCTCGCAGCACTAGTATTCTTTGTAAAACTTCGTGTACATGTTGAAATATCATGGGCATTCTCTTCCAGCAGTAGTGCCAGTCAGAACAATGCAAAGATTTCAATTATAATATTAATTAAAAATATAATTTAATTTTCAATTAAAAATATTGTTCTGTAAAATTATAGAGCAATAAAAAGATTGTATTAAAATTGGAACACTTATTCTTAAACGAATTTATCGGTAGGACATGTATTTCACTAGAACAGTTTCAAGTTCTTCATAGTGTTTTGCTACATAAATATTATTACCCCACTGAAAATGCAACTTTATTGGCTTGTTTTAAAGTTATAATCAGAGTGGCAAGAATTTTTATAAAATGGTCGATCGGTTGGTATAATTTTTAATACAGGGTGATGAGAGGAGAGAGTGAAACGAAAGTGGTTGTTATAACGATCGTTGCTAGAAGCTTTGAGAATGTTCGGTGCATTTGCGTAGTTGTACCATTTAGCTACACCGCCTGTCATCTTTGAGTCATCGATTGCATATTGTGCATAAACAAGCCTATGTATGTATAATTAGGTATAATACAAATGAGTTAATAGTAGTACATATTAGTAACACTGGTTACCTTTTAAATCTAACTAGAATTCAAAAATTTTAGTCTTGAACTTCTCGTTTTGAAGGTTGGTTCATTCTTTATGAGGCGAATGTTTGAAAGGCGTAAATGGAAAATGAAATCTTCTTGGAATATCTAATTAAAAAAAAGTATATTGCCTGTGTCACTTTGCATGTTACTTGAAATTGTAACTTACAAAAATTGTAATAACCTGGCGATTTGGCTTGAGTTTCTTGCCAGTTCTTCTTATGGCTCTACTTCGTCAGCGAACTGGCTGTAGGTAAATTTGCTGACATTTTGTAAACTTTTGTTGTTCATGAGTGTTAATTTAATTAACGTATGAATAAAGACATTTTCATTTTCATTTTCATAATTATAATTATGTCGGCGGGACAGAAGAGATGATTTTTGATTTGTTTAATTTAGTAAAAAGAAAAGAACACATAAGGAAGTTAACCGATTTATTAAGATAAAAACTGAATAATTTATTCAATGTAGTACGTTGCAACACTTTGTACACCCATACTTATGTCCTACTTAGTAGGTTGTATAATAATTAAGTACCTACACTTTTACATTTTTTTTAATTACAGTGTTAAAACCATGAAGTACTTTACTAGATAATTATTTGCTATCGATTTGTGTAGCAATATATTACATTCTATATGTATACAAATGCATTTACATTAGGCAAGTAGTGAATCTCCAGGAAACCTTTCTAAATCACTATCGTAAGCACGAGTGGCCTTTCACTGATGCCTTCCGCCATTGATTTTGAAACCGAACTATGAAAAACATGAGATTAAATAAACAATCTCTTAAAACTCTTTACACATAGCTAATGCGGCGCTCATATTACAAAATGTAAGAAATTCTGTAATATTTGTTTAAGCTACCGCCTATTATGCATAGTAGTGTGTACTTTCTCCATTATTAGTAAAATAAATAAAAAGCATTGTGAAAAGTGAGGGTTTCGCCCTAACTTACGTAATTATTTTAATTTTCAATAAACCAGTCGCATCGTTATTTTAAGGAGAGAGCCTTAAACCCAAAAGATACAACACCAGGTAAGTATACGAAAAGTATCGCCATTTCATTTTTATGCTTTGCTCATAAAAATGCAATATTATTGTAGTGCTTGGTAAAAATTTATGACATTTTATTTATTAAGTTAAGAAATTATCATCATTTCATTATTAATATAATAACTTAATTTAATTAGTAGGTACCTAATTGCACAAAAAAGAGAGGCCAAAGTTTCTTGCTAGTTCTTCTCATGGCTCTACCTCGTAGCTGTAAGTTAAATTATCATGTCATTTTGTTATTGATATTTTGACGTTCATAAGTGTCACGGAGATTTATTTATGTGGTCACCAACGACGTGATTTAAATACAATTTTCACAAGAATGCCTAATTATCTCAAAAATGTCTTGGCAACAGTTTTTTATTATTCGTATAAAGCCAGTGTTGTCTTAACTCATGTACATATGATACGGGATGTTTATATTTCCGGACTGTGTCAACACAACACACCTCGATGCGCGCATTTTCACTTTTCGTCGTGGAAACTAGAGACGAGCTTCAACTGGTTTGATATTAACATAGTTATTCGAGATATTCGGCTATCTTACGTGCTATACGAATACGCGAATTAGATTATTAGTTAAGAGTCAGTAACATTCTTATTAAAGTTTATGAGGCCAAATTGTTTTGAACATTTTAAACGGATGAACTCATGTCCTAGTTAACGGCCATAATGAAAGTGCCATTATAGATGTTGTGTAACGTATTGGTTTTAACTAACTAATATATAAGTTTCGCTGGTATTTCACGTGACTAATATAAGCATGTGTAACATGAATATTAGTAACAGAATTATGTATATTAGCGTACATTGCAATTATGAAAGTGCATATTCCCGCGTATTCATCCGTAAATCCGCTGTGGTAGAAACGGGGCCAGTCAGCCAATGTGCGAGTGGCTCGTGTAATGTGGAAGTGATGCGAACTGCGGACACTGGTATCGGTCTCTCGACCACGGCTCGTATCCGCTGATATGGACGCGTATGCGCAAATTGTACCACTTATCTCTTGTGCAATTGTTGGTTCCAGGGCTATGTGTTAACCATTCGGACAACCTTGATATCAGTATTTTTATAGGCCTACACTATGGACCTAATGTCTTTTGGTTTCCGGGTACCTATCAAGTGTACCCAGATTATGATTTGGTAATTTGTTACGAGAATCTTTCTAAACCTAATTTTAAATCCTATATTAGCAGTTTTTTTTTTACTTTGTTTAAGTTCAATTTTCTCAAAGAGTTTTTTCTCTCCGTAGATGTGTCACTTATGTTTTAAATAAACTTTGTAAAAGTCACATTGCTTTTTGTTTGGTGTCTCCTTCAAACTTGTGCATAAGACGCAGGTACCTCAAACTAGTTGGCCATCACGTAACATACCTTCGTAATGTTACGATCTTATTGTTGTGTATTATTCGGTATCGTTACACACATTATGTAGATATATGCCTTTTGGTCATGAACCTACGTAAAAAATCAATGAGGATAGTTACCTACGATTGATAGATGCTAGGATATTTATAGCTAAGTAAGTAAATAGTTGTTCAGTTTGAGTGTTATGTCACAAATAGGTAAACTTTCTAACAATCTAATAGGTAATTATTTAAATCAAACTAAAATCCTGAGATCATTATTTTTTTTTAGTAATATAGACTAACGTCCGCCCTCGCTTCGTTTCGGTATCAAAAGTTTCATTCGGTTTCACAACGAAAGCCTACGGAAAATATCCTAGCAATAGTGTCGTATTGCATCATTCAGATTTACAACGGCGCTTAATATAACGAAATTCTAAAATAATATGCTAAACATAATAAAATATAGCCTATGTTATCCGCTTTATTGTAGCCTATGTTAGCCGTCATTTATTGGTCTCTAAAAGTGAAAGAATTTTTCATATCAGTAACGTAGATTTTTAGTTAAACCGTTGCGTACAAATAAACATACATAAAATCAAATATTTACTCTTTATAATTATAGTTGAAAAGAATAATAGTGCCGAAACCTAATCAAACGTAATTATCGCAGTCAAACCTACAATTACTTCAACTTTTAACACTTTATTAAACATAAAGTATGCTTGGATAACTATCATTTACTTTCATCCAAACATAATATCCTGCAAAAGTACATTTACAGTCATAACTTATGCATTATATGCTTACAAAGTTACCTTGAGTAGGGTTAAAGTTGAAAACTATGATGTGAAAAAGTATGAGTGCCAATTACCTCTGTTTTTTTACCAACCCGTCGCATGCCGCATGTACTTGAATATTTGAATTTAACCGGCGCGTAGAAAATTAATGATCATTCGTTTAACTGCAGAAAACTTGGCAAGTAAACTTGAAATTAGCTTCAGCGCTGAAATTACATAACGGGCTGTGTCAAAACATTGAGGAATGACGATACAAAACGTAGACAGACTATTATTTAGCTGGCTCATTAACTGTTAATACACCTCATGTCTACGTACCTACGTATAAGTCAAAACTTATTAAAAATGTAGTCACGTTACATGCAATTTATTATCTATCAATACTTAGATAAAAATAATCAGCATAAATAACAGTAATTATGTTATGGGTATATTAACACTCGATTTTTTAAAGGCTTACTTAATAGTTTGTAGTCTTGTGCTCCATCGAGTTGTTCCTTTAATACACCTTTTTTGAATTGACTGTTTACCTCATGACCAAACTATGGTCCGAATCAGAAATTGGAAAAGAGACTTCCGCGATTAACTCCACGCAAAAAATAGGAATAAACTATGATTACTATGAATTAATTTTATTACACTCCTAAAAGTCGAGTCGTACCAAGAGGATAAAATTAAAGCAAACGACAGAGAACAATGGCGTATGCTCCAACGACAAGAGCTGAGCTCTTAAATCAAGAAGAATAGTTTTTAATGCTACTACAGAAAGTACTGCAATGTCAACAGTCTCCGAAGTTAATTTTTATTTATTTAGTGGTATTATCAGGTAGAGGCGTTTCTGACTGCGGCATGTGACGCTTGTCACTGATTTACATTAAATATCAGATGAACAGCTTGCTCTAACACACTCATTAAAAATATGTATTTTACTTTGTACGTTGTTAGTTATCATTGTTATCAAACATATATAATTTTCGCTCTGTATTTTATATTTTATATCATTATTTCAAACACACATTTTTATATTATAAACTTTAATTAATTTGACAACGCTGTTACTGAAACAGTTATATTTGTCAATGAATGTTGTTTTACACTAATTAATAATCTATAAATAAATCGGAAAAACTGGTTGTTAATTTTGTTTTAACCAAACTTCGCGATGTATACTTCTCATAATATGCAACACCTGGTACTTATACTTATAAAGCTCTTGTATGATAATATTTGTGTATAGCCACATCATCATCAAGTTTTTGACAAAAGTACTGGGTATCTCATTTATATGTGGCCTAATTAAAGCTTGCAACTCTATCAGCGTATGTTTCCTGTCCAATTAACATCTCGGGTCTTTTAAGCGGGACTCAAAAAATCATCTCTTCAAGCTGTCATATCGCAGCAGACTTTTTGTGGCCACCACTCCTTGACTATCTGCTTGTCATCAAGTAGATGTATTATTTTTATAGGCTAATTATCATTAACATCAGCTATAAATACTTAATTTGCTTGCTACTAAAATGCTTTGATCTTATATAATCTTTAATGACTTTCATTTATCCAATTGAAATATTTAGAACCATGTCCGAATGAAAGGCGAGGTAGAACAGTAGCAAGGACACGTGGTTAAATGATAGTTTGTCCTCTGACCTTGCTAAGTACGTCACTCATAGTTCGAGCACGTTCTAAATATTACAACTGCCTATTTTCAATCTAATGGCTTAGGTATTATTAGCGTAGGTGTGTATTGGTATCATTATTTCATTATGATAAAAGTTCTAAATGAATTAATAAACCGTTATTTTATGAATATTTATAGGCTCAAATGTGTTATTTTTAATGTTTGTAGATAGTGAGTGCTATGGCTAGTAGTCCTGTCATCAATCTTTCTTAAAGTAGTTAAAAGCTTTAACTTTAGCCATAAAAATGTTTTAAGAAAAACACACGTTCACTCTGTTTTTGTAAGCTATAGATAATACATGCTTCAGTTTTCTGTAAGAGCTGAACGTAAATCATTTCTTGAATTATTTCATCATATATTACGCTAACTTTTATTTTAATCATCATGGCTTAAAGTCAACTTGCGCATCTGTAAAAATTTGACTCCAGGATGTACACTCAGCTACAAAAAAAAATTAACATTAAATATACTTAAGGTATATGTGTCCACCTCTGAGATTACCAAGGGTCAAAACAAGTGCCCATAGTTCACCCAGGTTAACTTGTCAGGTGAACCACGGTCAAGAACCTGATATATTATGCATAAGGTTGGCCATTCCTTGCAGTTCCACTGCTATAACTCACTGGTGGAGCCACGACGAAAATAATTCCTTATAAACCTACTAACGCAAATTGTCAAACAGCGGAATCTCAATTTTATTTAAATAGTACCTACTAGGGTAGTAAAAGGTTACAGGAGGTGGGATGCGGTTAGTATTATTTAACCAAATGGATGTTTCTGCGGTCCTGGTACTTCTTATAAATTCATTGATAAATCTAAACTAATATTATAAAGAGAAAAGATTGGATTTTTTGTATGTTTGTTTGTTTGTTTGTTATGGATAAACTTAAAATCTACGTAACTAATCTAAAAAAATCTTTTACATATAGAAAGCTACAATATCAGCGAGTAACATAGGCTATATTTTGATCATACTGACTTAGTTGTTTATTTTAATGCGTTATTATTTGACTGTACTTACGTGCAAGCGAGTTGACAACAAAAAAAAAGTTAAATTGGAAGGTGCCAACTCGAGCGATTACTCCAAATTCCCAACAGTTGACGAATAAGCCATCTTCATGAGTGAGCTTAGTATTATCGAAAGGCATGCCAATTAAAATGATTATTTTGTAATTCTGTAGTAAAAAGTCGGATTAAGTTACATAATATAAACGCAAGGAGATTTTTTTTTTCAATTAAATGGTTACTGTTTTTAGGCATGTTCTTGTAAACGACGTAAATAAGATGTATAAGACCACCTCTAGTGCCGAGGTATAAATCAGGAGAATTTTAACTTTGATGTATTACCTGGTTTTATCTTTATACTTGATGAAATAGGGTTCAGTTTTGTATAAACAGAGTGTAAATACAATCAAATATTTTATTTCGCAATCATATTAAAACAATTTAACTAGGAATTATATTAGGTACCTAAAATCATTCGATCAGTAGGTACTGACCACTGGGATACTGATACTAAATCTGCAATAAGTTATTAATTTATTATGGACTAGCTACGCGCCACGGCTTACGCACGGGCTCCTTCGGGAACCAGACCGATTTTCGGGATAAAAAGTCCTATGTCCGTCTCCGTCACCGAATTAACCTGCATACCAATTTTCATCGAAATTGGTTTTGCCGTTTAGGCACTGAGTGGTAACAAACACACACATATACACTTAACTTTTGCATTTATAATATTAGTAAGATAAAACATTGACCAACATTATCAACATGATGAACTAATTTATACGTCTATTGTGAACGGTTTTGCAACCGGCGCCGGCGTTGGCATAATGAACAACTATCTCACTAAATACAGATGTTTATGGTTCTCATAGCAGATAGACTGAGTTCGGCGGACTACAATTAATGAGACTTTGTTTTCTATTTAGCCGTTTCGGTGTTTAGATATTCACTTTTGGAGTAACTAAGGATTCGTAGAAGCTGTTGGTTTGTGTTTCTCAATCTTATTAATTGGTGGATTAATAATTTTTTTTACACAAATTACTTTATAAAGTTAATAAAATCATTAGTATTTATACCACAATTCCAATCATACAATTTATAGAAATGAAGGTCATGTGGACCTTCATTTCTATAAATTGTGTTTTGTGCATGAACTCTGATGTAATACCTACATGCTATCCAAAATTATAAAGATTTGAAGAATGAATTATAAGTGTTAGAAAAGAATCTAAAATCTTTACAATTACGTGCACATTTTTCTATTGATGGAATATTGAATGGAGGGGCTTAGAAGCAGTTTATGAATAATATAGCGAGGCTCTTTTAATATACCTATGAAAATATACTTACATACTTACCTATTTATGTTTTTATCACGAATTATTTAAAGATTTTATTAGCCAATTATTACCTAGTAAAATTTTTAATATGGACGGCATAAAACTTCAATATTGAACCGTGAACATTTTCTTTCTTATTTATTAATAACATCCATAAAATTAGCAACGAAGTATTAGTATCCATTAAAAATAAAATATTTTGAAGGCTAGTGTTTTATTGGAAGATGCTTGCCAGTTCAGTATAGAACGCCTTTTGTCTTTTAACTAAATTAATAATAGTGCTTATAAAAGATAAAACTTAACAGTTTTAATTGTCAATAAATAGATAGTTTTTCTTTTCGTTACATTATATAACTAACATAGTAATGATAGTCCTGATTAGCAACAAAGTTTCTTTTTTAGTTTTAGTTTTTAGTCAACTGAGTAAAATATTAATAACCTCATAACAATAAACGTAAAATAACGACGGATTAGCTATTCCAGGTTTTGAGTTTTTAACTTTCTTTTGTTTTTGGAGTTTATTAAAAGGGACGAAACACTCAACAGTAATTCTGTCGCTCCTGCATGTAAATAAATAATACCCTAAGTAAACGGTGTAGTTTTATTTAAGTGTGTGTATCGGATAGCCATATTATGACTGTGCTATTTAATAGTTTTATTGGTCCATATTTATTTGAAAAATTAACAGTTTTGCCGTGCATGTAACAATTTCTTGCATGCTTCAAGCTTCAGTAACAAAACTTATTGCTTTGGGTGTAAGTCACAGTTATAAGGTTTGGTTTGATATGCTCTACATCTAAGTTGCTCGTTCAGTGTGCTGTCTGCTCTAAAAAAAAAGTAATCGACGTCTGTACAAATATTTGCGCCACTTTTGATTAGTAGTAGTTAGACCTACCTACGGTAAAAGGTACATACCAACCCGAATGTAAGCTCTTAGCAAATGTACGCAAATATTTTTTTCTAAATTGATATTGTGTTTTTTAATTTTTTTAAACGCAGTAACTGTATAGTCAACCATAAAATTGATTTACCAGCCGTAGAGTAAATGTCGTTTGCATATTACAAAACAATAATGTCTATTTTTGCTTGCAAGTGACTTCAGTACAGTGACAGTTGTCACTGACATACTTAATAAGTTTTATTGGAATATAATTTTGATGGATTTTTTGTTAAAAGTGGTAAAGCAACTATGTGTTCGACTATACCTACTAATGGTAACCTAAAACAAGCTTAATTTATTTTAAAATTCTATGAATGTGTGTACTGTGTTATTGTAGCTCTGTGATTTTCGGTTTATAATTTCAAACTATTCAACTCTTCCCATAAGTGTCGTAAGATGGAGGACAAAATATTGGGCAGCAAAATTATCCTTGTTTGTAGGTACTAAATCTCATCCGATGTCTTCATGCTGATGACATAAAACTATTAATTCTTAAGCACCAATAGTAAGAATCTAGATAATAAGTTTATAGTGATGAATAAGTATATATCTACTATTATGTCAACAAAATTTTACAGCTGTTAAATAATTACAAACATTATAAACAGCACTTTGAATCAACTTTGAAAATTATCGTAGTGTCATTACATAAAGTATGTTTATAATTAAATAATAAAAGAGAACCCATTAGTTAATTATGGATGGATATTACTGTTTTAATTGTCAATTACTAAAGTTATATATGAAGACACAGACACAGAATCAAAGGAAATGAAGCTAACTGTATTTGTCATGCGAAATGTACGCCATTTTCTCGTATGAGTTCGTTAGTATTCACACTGAATCCCACGAGCTAAGTAACTGTAATGTTAGTATTAACAGAACAAGTTTAATTTGTAATAATCTTTGTATTTGTGTCATCGCTGTCATCGTGCTTATTGCTAAAAAAACTAAGTATTAGTATATTCAAATTATTATGCAATATCATTTTCGCAAAGCTAATCGACGCAATGTCCCACGTCGTCATGTAAAACTACGAAAGTCAAATTGTTGTCGACATGCTAGACCATAACATAGTAACAATATGTTGTTTTATATTCTTGCTTTGCTAGTGGCTATCGGTTGCCAGCGGCTTTATGGTATGGACGTTATGCGGAGAAGTCAGGGGAACGGCGTACATTGTAAATTTGATGCCTCTAAAGCAAAGATTAGAAGTTCTAGAGCGTATTTATAGCGTAAAGCGTATCTACACTTGTAATTTAGTCAAGTGATAAGTAATTAATTTAGTACCTAACTAAACATATAAGTACGAACTAAAAAATCCGATTCACCTTTTATTCTTCAAATGCGTTTAGCTACACCAAACGTGTTATACAAGTCTCGAAGTCATGATCTCAGTGGAAAAAAGAACTAAAGTAACGCAATTTTTAACGTTATTATAATAATCTTACGATAAATATTGCTAAAGAGTATCCTTATGCATTTTATCGCTTAGTAATTATAAAGTAACTGCTGAGTCCCACAAGTTTTTATTTTTAGTTCTTTTGCGGTTCAAGATATGTAGATTATGCATTAAATATGAAATATTTGTCTCTTAGCTCTAACAGAATTAGCTTACCTACGTACATTGGTTTAATACCCTTACTAATAGTGATCTGTCTATTACTGAATTTATATTACACTCAGTCGGCGCGACGGTTTGGATATTAAGCTGGACTGTTACTGTTAATTTAACTTCGTGGCCTAATAATGTAGAACTGTTGGTGTAAAAAACTTAGGTTATGACTGAAAAAATACCTACTTTGCTACCAACATAATTTCTGCCCTAGATTATTCAAGGTTCATTAAATCATGGAGTATTACAGTTATTTGTTTTTATTTATTAGAATTTTTAGTACCTTATATTACGTCATTTTCTTTATTACTTACCTATGTATGAAACTAAATACTGATTTTTTCAATAGATACTAATCAAGAAATGAGTAAAGCAGATTGTCTGATAACGTGTATGGAACCAGTGATGTTGATGATACACAAAACATGGTCTACTATTTTAAGGGTACAAAAAGTACGCAGAAAGTACATAAAAGTAAGCAGGAACACGCAGTGGCCCATTGTAAGACAGACTGATAACACCTGGTCAAGGTAGAGAAAGAAGATCATCCATCCGTGCATCCAATGGAGATAAAATTGCATCAATAACATTTTGATGACTGATGTGTTGAGGCTGAAGATGATGATGACAACTGTTTTACTAATTTGCGTTGCATCGTGCGAAGACATTTAGTATAGTTTTTAGAAAGTGTTTAATAATGAAGTATACTTATCTGGCAATGGATAGTTTAAAAATGTAATGAGGTTTTAACGATTATCCGTGCAATAAAGCTTTAGGAATAGTTTCGTTATAGCGTGAAGTTAAGCCGTTCATTGTTTGTCAAAGCTTCGTGTGAGGTGAGCGTGCGTGGGCGCAAGCGCAAGCATGCTCGATACGATTGTTACTAAATACAAAACGCATAGGGCTGTCATTTGGCTGTCACTAAAAAACACTATTGTTAAAACGGTTATTTAATAAGAATGCGGTTTAGTTCTGACACAATATCAATGTAATGAATTCTTTTGTGTTCAAGTCACTTCGAGTCATTAAAAATATACAAAGATGATGTAGTTGTTGATTTTATGATATATCTATCTTTTAGGTCTTTCAATTATTAATCTTGCATTAAAAGATTTAGTACAATTAATGGATTCATAGTGGAGGACAAAAAATTAGGTAGGTACTGTAAATATTTTATTTTCTTTATTAGATTTATGTAAAGTAAATAAAAAAGATCTCAACAGATTTTGAAGAGATAGAATCTTAGATTACTTGTTGTGTTATTGTATATCTAATTACCTACTTATGTTCACCAAAGAATTTAGGTACTGGACAAGGCAACAGGTAATGACTAAACAAATAATAATGATGATTTCAGGACGCTTTGCCTAATTAATGACCATATCATTCTATTAGCGGGAAATTATAAAGTGAATGACTGTGTATAATGTTTAAAGACATTTTTAACACTGGCAATTAGTTAATTACACGATTTCTTTGGAATATAGAGCAATATATCTATCAGTCTACTTTCTCTTTGATTAAGACATAACAAACACTGTAATGTAGGTATTCAAACCATTAATTTATAGCGTTCATTGTCTACATTGCATCATTAGGAATAATTATGGTTCATTATAAACGAATAGTAGGCAGAGTTTGATTGACTTATTTCATTGTAAGATGTAGTGTTGAAATACTTAATAATGCACATCGTACTAAAACAAATTTATTCTATTGGAACACAAAGTAATTTTAGAAGGTTCAATGTACAGTATCTTTAAAACGAACATTAATAATCTTGACTATATTTACGGATTTGACGTCTTGTATTCTTGGTCATTTTATGCATATTTTCAACATTGTATAAGTAACATATATACAAATAACTATACTTTAGATCAATGAGACTGGTAAAAACAGCCAGCACTTTCGTCATTGTCAGTTGCCATAATAAAACGAGAAAAAGAAGAAAAATTGTTTTGATAATCTCATTCATTTCGAAGTTAAACTTACTTTTGATAGGGAATCCAAATTTCGCACTAGATAGAAACAAATCAATGTGTATTTTATTCCTAAAAATAAAACTCAGAAATTGTAAGGCAAATTGGTAGCTGCATGGTCAATCCGAGATTAAAGATGAAGCTAGTCAAAGTTTCATACCAGTTCTAGATAGCGTAGAACTGGTAAGAAACTTGACTATATTCTATAATTACTACTTATCATCAATAACAAAATACAAGTCTTAAATCAATACTTAATGAATTATTTATGAAGTAGGCGATTTGTTCCTATTTTCTTCAAAAAGGAGGAGGTTATCAATTCGGGTCGTATGTTTTTTTTTTTTTTTTTTTTTTTTTTTGTATGTTTGTTACCTCATATCTCGGTCATTTATGAACCGATTTGAAAAATTTTTTTTTTATTTGAGAGGGTATACTCTGAAATTGGTCCCATTTTTTTATTATAAGAAATGGTTCAGTGGTTGTATGTTTGTTACAACTTAACTCCGTCATTTATAAACCAATTTGGAAAATTCTTCTTTTATTTGAAAGGGTATACTCCGAAATGGGGTCCCATGTTTTTTTTTATAAAGAATAATTTAATATTTTGTAACAAATCGTTTGCAAGAAGTGAAGACGTGTAAAGCAACACGTCGATGTCTTTTGCGACGAATTATCTGACATTGACATGTCCATGCTACAAGTGCGAAGTGATTTTCAAAATTCATTTTTTGTTAGAAACGAAGTAGCCCTGGATGAGTGACCATATGCATTTTTTGTATATCTGAGCGATTGCTCGGTCAGTTAAATTATGATTTATTGTTGGTAGATCATCACTTTTTTGTTTTGATTTGTGGTTTCTGGGATTCAGGGTTTAGCGATCGAGAAAGTGTTGACAAGGACCTTATATTTCTATTTACAATCTTACCTCTCGTCTCTACTTTCTTTCAAACGGCGCGGCGCTGTCTCATTTGCGCAGCACGTTTAGTAGGTCTACCCATATTGAATATATTTATACACAATTAATTCCCACTAAAAGTTTAAAAATAAAATTATTTTTAGAAAAAAAATGAAAACCGACTTCAAACAACACCTACATGTTCAATCCATAACTAAAAAGTAGAAAATAATATTTTAATTACTTCATAGCAAAGAACATTAAAGGGGAATCAACGCAATCCTTGATACCTATAATACTTTACTATTTATAGTTTTTAATCAGTTATTTTGGAGTCGGTGCCAGCCAAGAAGGTTCATAATGACCTTCATAAAAATAACCTACCTACTAGCAAAAAAAACCTTCTTGATTAATCTATTAATACATGAATGAAAAATATAGATTTAATACAAGAAATCGAACGGAATCTGATAAGTGCGCGTCAAATTTTTTATGTATATCTGAACACAACTATCAATGACGTCTGCGTTCACGAGTATGACCGCGTTCGGGTAGTGCACTCAGGCATATCCCCCACGCGTGCAATTACCGCCCCGTGCACTACGAAAGTTGGTTGCAAAGACAGAATTAAAGATCCTTCTTGGCTGGCACCGACTCCAAAATAACTGATTAAAAACTATAAATAGTAAAGTATTATAGGTATCAAGGATTGCGTTGATTCCCCTTTAATGTTCTTTGCTATGAAGTAATTAAAATATTATTTTCTACTTTTTAGTTATGGATTGAACATGTAGGTGTTGTTTGAAGTCGGTTTTCATTTTTTTTCTAAAAATAATTTTATTAAATTTCAAATCCATATGTTAGTGCGTCACCGGCTTACAGGGTCTGCGTGGTCTGCGAATACCTAATAGCAAGACGTATTGACGTATGAAGCTGTTATCTTCAATATAACATGCATGTGTGAGATCAACATGTACTTCTATTATCAATATTGCATAATAAAATGAAAACGACGTGTTATCATAGTTTCGGTATAAACGCGTCTGAATTAGGTGGTTTTTAAGGTAGTTTACGTTTTGTATACCTTGTGTTAAGCATTAGGTATATTGCTTTATTGGTGAATTTTTTTCCGCAATAAACGCTACTGAAACCGATCTCCATCGACATTAAGTGTCTGTATTTTTATACAATACTAGCTTTTTGCGGCGTGGTTTCACCCGCGACTTTGCTTACTGCTCTGCTCCCGTCGCCAGTAGCCTGTTGTTTAACTTTCTTCGAGAACTGGGCTATCATACGCAAAAAGAATTTTCGAAATCCGACAGGTAGTTCCATAGATTAGTGCGTTCAAACATACAAACAAACTCTTCCGCTTTATATAATAGTAGAGATTTGCAATATTAGGTACAAAATATTTTTTATTTCATCATCATCATATCGGCCCATTATTATCCCACTGCAGAGGAAGGCCTCATCTCAGACAGAGAAGGTATGAACATTGATCGCCACGCTTTTTTATTTAATTTAATTTAGAAGTATGTAGTGTCCCACTGTAGGGTGCAAGTGAAGACCACTTCTCTTATAGACATGGAATACACAATTATCACTCAAAGCTAATACACGACTTAAAAATATAGTCTACAATGTGAATAGACGGATTGTAATACAACGTAACACAACTAATCTAATGATTAAGCAGGATTTTGATTGACTTATTTCATATTTCATTCTAAGCTGTGTCGAAATGCTACATATTGAACATTAAATTAGGTATATTGCAATTTCTACACAAACAGTGATGAATTTACTATTGATTACTTGGTTGCGTAAAAGGTAACCATTATTTTGAAGTATGTTTACAACGATTGCTTTTATAAACATATTTTAAGATGTCATAAAATGACTTATATTCGTAGATAAAAACATAACAGTGGAGTGGAGCTCGTATAAATAAAGAACACCATTAGAAATGCTGGCTTGTGGTTTAGCGGTAAGATTTATGCTGAACCGTTATAATCTGTTTGGTTTTCTATTGCGTCACATTATACATAGTCATATATTATGTAGATCGTGACACGCATTGGAAAGAAATTAAGAACAAGTAAATTATTCGGATGATATGTGATATGTGATGATGATATATAAATAATTATATATAATTAAATTAAACTATACTTGTATATAATATATGCATATTATGTCAACACTGTCCCGGGGTCTTATAATCTCCATTTATTTAGATTTTTTTAATATATCTTATTTTCAGCCATTGTTATTTGGGTGGAGATATATTTTAGAGAGGTCTATATGTAGCAGTATACCTCTTTCTCGTTGATTACGAGTGAATTAATGTTTTAATAAGCATTTGGATAGGACGACACTTAGTCGCAGAATTGCGGATTCTAGTAACGCATTAGTTATTACCTAGGAAAATTTATTTGGAGTCTCTACACCTATACTATAGCATTAAGACTTTATAAACACAAAATTAACGGACAGTTCGAATATTTTTGGATCACACCAATATTAAATTTGTCTCGATAAAAATCGAACACATATGACGACAGACGACGCGTGCAGTCAAGGAGGTAATCCACCGCCAAAAATAGTCACATCTGGCATTACAAATACATTAACAGAACGATTCTTTAATCCACCTTGTTATGGAATTCTGCTCGTGTTGAATCATTTGCGTGTAAGTAAAGTAAGAGCTAGGCGTGTATTCAGTTACCTTCAATAAGGAAGATGCCTTTTAATATTTGATACAAAGAAATTTAAGAAAAAGGTAACTATCTTACTGAAACAAATCACTTACTAATAAAAAACACGAAAATTGAAGACGAAAATTACATTATTCAATGATCATAATTATATTATTTCAATTTGTGAGATGCTGCCTTTAAGCCGAGATATGTAGTAGGTACCTATTATAATTATCTAATAAAGTAGCTAATAATTGCTGAGGATAAAATCTAATAATCGTAGATAAGTACAAGTACGTACAAGATAATGATATTAGGTCATTTGTTAAATAAGATTATAGTGGGATTTATTACTTGGTCGTCGGTAACACTAGGGTGTCTTGTAATATTTTTAATATTTTTCCATAATTAACTAAGCTGTGTTACTACACACACATAGTTGTGGTAATCCATTTTACTAGTAACACTATCTATAGCTACTTAAACAATACTAAAACTTATTATTCGTATACCTAACCTTTTCGTATCTATTACGTAAGACTCACATCTATTCGATCTTGTTTGTGGTACGTTAGAAAAGAGGAAGACCGTGTCATATCTGCAGACATTAATGACGAATGTAACCTGCACCAAAGTATTATATTTCTTTATGAAAATATATATATAGGTACATATACATTATATATATACATTAACCTTTCTCGAAGTACCAATTGTATTCATTGTATTCATAATATAAACGCTTTGTAAAACAAAAAGTGGATGGAGTAGTATTGTTATACTATTTAATTTGGGAAGAGTCTGTTTTGTTATGGCACCGCAGCGGCTCGAGCAGTTGCCAAAGAAATCGTGAGTGCAGACTGTGACGACATGTCTAATTGTGAGTGACAATACAAAATAAGACGCTACAACTCGTTCTGTATAAATCACAGTGCATTTAATTTTGTAGTAATCATAAATAACTCACCGTTCTAGAAGAGGCCGCACGTTGTCAAGGAACTCAAAGCCAGCGTGTGTTGTGTACGTGATGGTTTCGTAGCACAACACAGTCCCATGATCAGCACGCACGTAATTTTTAAGCACCCAAAACTCTCCGCGTTGCACTGTTTCAGGAAGAAAGTCTTTCTCATTGCATGCGAGCAATGATCGAAGACGAGACAGAGTCGCGTCCGACAAAGCATTTTCGTCCACTATGTCGAGCGTATCGTTTGTTATGTCTGCTTCTGATGGCACTGAACTTATTTTCTTCTCCATATCCGCTATAGATACGGTACTCGATACCGTCTTGTTTACTGTTGACATCGTCGACGGGATTGATTTCTGGGAAGTCGATTCTTCAATATTTCTGATACTAGATTCAACGAGGTTCCGCATACTGGAATCAACCGGCCTCGTCACAGTCTCATTTCGAACTTCATCTTTTATATACCTAAGATCCACGCTCCGTTCCGACCCGTCGGCGGTGATAGGCATCCATTCGACTCCCGGAGCGCTGTTACCAGAATAATGCATCGCCGCGTACAGTAGCACGGCGATGTTGAACACGATGCTCACTCTAAATATTAAGTTACGACGGTTACCCAACATTATCACGAATTTAGGCACTTGCATTATTAGAAGTTAGTATATTTAGCTACAACGTCCTTCGCCGTCCTCTAGGACGTAGTTTCCTATAGGATCCTGTTCGTGTCAGCATCACAATTTATTATGTCATCAGCACACGGGTGTAGGTGGGCGCCGCGCTGGCGCCGCGCGAAGATACCGCTCCTGTAACAAATCACAAACGAACGCGATATATATTTTATTCTACCGACTGTTTTAAATTTAACTTCAATATTGAAACTAGAGTGCTACGGATCTTTAAATGTGGTAGATTTATGGTTACACAAACATTTTCTGCTTAAAACTAATCAAAAATAAAGGATACTCGATAGAATCTTTATAATTATTACGTTGATCCTGTAAGTTCTATTAGTAGAATTAATAAAGAAAAACTCGTACTCTTCATTAACGCAAAGTCATAACTCTTGTTTTATAAAGTCGTAAAGTTTTACAACTTCTAGATGAAATATAATAGCTTGCAAACGTTAATTATTATTTAACAATATATTACGTATAAATAAAGTCTAAAATTTTGCTTGAAAATATAGCCGCGAGGTAATATATATATATATACTAGGAGTATGTACAGGATCACATTTCCCTCAACATAATTGTTACATACTATTAACTACTACTATAGATACACATCCAGCCTTTTTCTTCAAAGTGTATTACTTACACTACACCTAATACTAAACTAAACTATTGGATGATACTGGACATTTCTTAAAAGATAGACCATTTTTTTTACTTTAAACAAACAACATAACGACTAATAATGAAGATAGAGTATAAACGAATTATGCAAGCGCAATAATATTGAATAAAAAGAAGCTAAGTGAAAATACATTCCTTTTAATACAAATAGTAAAATATTAACCACATTAAATTATTTTAATGTTATAGCTTGATAAAATACAATTGTAACTGAATACTTCAGTTTTGTACTTGAGAGAATTTCTTTTCAACCAAATCTATGACTACCTAGGTCGATCAGATATAGTGAATTGATCTGCTGTCAAAATTACCTACCTATAACAACATTAAAGCGAAAACCAAGTACTGCTGATTTGATGATATATGAAATACTACGATATGCGGTTTCCTTCTTTTGACCTTGATTAGTCTTTGAATTATGCGGGCAAGTTGAGGGGGTCGGCAATATATGCCCCGAATACATGTTCGTAATGTATTACAATAGTAATCTATTTCATTACTTTATGTGATTTTTATCGACTCGAAAAGTTTCAGAACTGCTGTATGAATAATTAATTTAACGATGTTCTTTGATACCATAATAATATGATTGTTTTTGTTATATTATTTAATAAAATTACATTATTTTAGCTTATCAGGCTGAAGCCATTTACAACTGTATATAGGTAAGTATCTTCTAAATTCACCACGCTTCGCAGTCAGATGTAGTAGTAGCAGCAGTAGTAATCACAGTAAGATGACATGCAGGTAATGCTTGCAGGTACCTGTTACTTAGTATTGCTGGTGTTAGGGCACCCTTATGCAGGGTATGGGTAGTTCTATATTATACGCCGCAGAGCCCGAAGACCACATGGCCTTGCGTAATAATAAGTTACAAAACGGATGTTACGAAGGGTAGATTAAGTTGAGTTTCGAGGTTAAGTCGGCGTTAGCAAAGGGCCTCAAGGACTACCACACCGTTAAGTATTGGTATAATTTTTCTCATTTTAAATAGGTTTATTCTGGCTTGAAGTTTGTTATACCTTCCTGTGGGTGTCGTGATAACCGACTAATGAAATATCAAGTAACAGTAGCAGCGTTGCCTTTCCATTAGTTATCATCTTAGGTAATACAGTTACCAATCCACCTGGCAAGCGTTATGACTATGCTAAAAAAACTCCCTTCGGAGAGGCCTATGTTCAGCAACAGACATTTTTAGATTGACGAAGTGACGTGATGATGCAACGACAATATTCTAAATCTTTCATGAA
Source organism: Parascotia fuliginaria (assembly GCA_963082885.1). Taxonomy (NCBI): domain Eukaryota; kingdom Metazoa; phylum Arthropoda; class Insecta; order Lepidoptera; family Erebidae; genus Parascotia; species Parascotia fuliginaria. Next base: position 7,363,946 of record OY720173.1, on the reverse strand, counting down.
AATGTTTGCAAAGCAAGATCGCGAGTCATATTTTGTTTGTAAACTACATTAACATTAATACGAGTAATGTATTGTAAAGTTGACATAATGTAAACACTTGTTCTACAAAAACGATTTGTTTATAAATGATTGGGCAATACAATAGAACATGTACAACAAAACTAATTTGTATACACTAAACCACACTAAAAAGCGGTTCGCAAACTTATTATACTCAAGATAATCAAATATTACAATATTTTTTTAGATTTATAATGAGGTAAACAGGCTCAAGGTGATGCCTCCAAAAACTCACATATGACTTTGTAAAGAATAGCACGATGTGTTTTGGAGTCAAATCCTATCAAAAGAGTGGATATTAGTGGTAGAGCAACAACATGAAGGAGCTAAGAGCTATCACATATCTACGATTTGTCGACGTCTACAAATACAAAACACTAGTAGCTATAAATCTTTTACTAAAATCGCACTAATTAGTTATACTAATTAATGACGCTTTTCACTTAATATAGCATTAATGAAAATTTTTGCATATGAACTAATTTAATATGAAAAGCTGCCCTAAAAAATTAGCGCTAGTTAGAGCGTTGTTTGCGAGAAAATCAATTGTTTTGATAGGTGGTAGCCGGACGCGGCCTTGACTCGGTAATAGGTATCATCCAAGCATAAAACTACTGTGAATGATGTAATAGTTTTAAGGTCAGACCAGTCTTTCTCAAACTTTTTTACGTTTGATTCCCGAGAGGCCCCAAATTTCGATACAGAGATAAAAATAATAATATTTAATATGATACCACGCCTTAGTGTTGCTTAGATAGTCCTTGTATGCCATGCTGAGATCTTAGATTTTTTTTGTCAGGTTTATCGATTGACAGACTTTCTCTCGAGAAATGGTTAATGGAAATCGCTCTCATCAAGCTACTTTCTATATATATATATTATATGCTTGACAAATCGTTTGTGTAAATACCTCTGCTATGCTTTCATAGGGCAGTTTTTACATTGTTTGATCCTTGCATTTAAGCGCCCTAGGAGCCACGAAATTAAGTTTTAGATCCTCCACCTTGAATCTCTTCTCTCGTCATTACATCTCTGTACAATATTCGTTGTGGTTTTATTTCTTACATATCTAATAGCTGTTTTTATCTACGATCTATGTGTGAGAAAATTACGAAATTGGGCTGCCGTTACGGCTACGCCGCCATTGTCCACACTGTCTTACAAAACTTATCTTGTTCTAAGTTACAAACTTTATTAATATCGACCGTCGCATCTTTCATAAATAGAACTTTAATCACCAAAAACATTTGTTACAATAACATTAAATATGATAGCGCTATTATGTATATTTCATGACGATAACTACACTTTTGCGTCCCTACAGCGTCAACATAATAAGTGCACCTTCATTATTTGTAGTCGAACTGTTTTTAATGGTAGAATAAGTAGATAATAATGTACAACCGCAAAATACAAGTACAATAAATCACATTGAACACGCGCAACATTTATATTTACATCGAAAGCTTTAGTAATGACTAGGCAGGTGCACAAATAGCTCGTTCTTATACCACAAGTTACTTTGTCACCACACACAATACGTCGTAAGTTGTTATGGCGACCAGGAATTCGCCTACAGTGATTTTAACTATTCAGTTTCCCTCAACTATGCAAATATGTAAGCTTTGCGGTGGACATCCATCAATGGTACGCCGTTACGGCTACAGAGCATATTGCGCATGTGTGTGACTAACCTAGGTCATGTGAGAGTTCTAACATTGTTGTACCATATTTCTTGTTACCTTATGCATCGTAAATCGTGAGTTCACAAACCTGCATCTGTGACGTTGAATGTCATTCTACCCTATTTGGATAAACTTTGAAATAAATTTACACCGAGACAAGTCAGTCGAAAATTACTGAAAGTTGCAACTGGGGTAACCTAAATACATTATTTATAATATTAACTACCTTTTTAAGGAATAGTAGTCGTAATGGTGAAGGTACCCGCTTCGTAAACACGAGGTCGGGTTCGTATCGGCCATTTTCAAATAGGCAAATAATAACATAATTTAAATTAACAAACATCTACCTACTTCTACTATACAGAGTACAACATTGTTATAAATCAAGATAATTTTGAAAGCCTTTGAAGTCCCAGTCAGTTCCCTTGCTTGCGACTTGAAAGTCACAATAAGTGAGACTGAAAGCTTCGAAGAAGACTCTGATCTGCACAACTAAAATACTGGCAAACTCGTTATAATTCGCATATGTTTAAGTTATCTATTTATTTCGGTTACAATACAACCGGGATCGAAGCACGGTAAACTTGCTCACTGATTCAAAAAGAGATGTATAAAACATAACTCATTTACATACTGACCGCGAGAATTTCTATTGATTCGCTATTTATTAAGCTTTTAATATTATTTAAAATATATTATATAAATCAATAATTACATACCTATCAGAACAATGAAAATAATGTTACGACTTTAATATTATTATTAAATAAGGCTATTGTGTTACTGACATAAAAGGATAGTTTTTAAAACAACAAAGTTGTGTGGGCGCGCATTGCTCACCTGAAGATTGGTGATTTGTTTACTATGCGGCTTGCAATGTCAGGGCTATCACTCATGCGTTGCGACCTGTGACCCTGAGCCATTTGTTCTTAAGAACCATTTAAACAGTGCCCTTTAAAGTGTATTTCCATCGGCGTGGTATGCGAGGAATTATTTCTTAGCATTTCGACTGCTTACGAAACGCGACGTGCGTTTTAAGTATACCTATGTTAGCTCGTAAAATTAAAGTGATCTGGTACTGACTTGATGATGTTATATCTATGATGTTAATAGTCAGAAAGTCTGTAACACTGTTCCCTCAGCAAATAAATTCTGTTTATTTTGATGATATAACATTAAAAGATTAATAGGTACCTAGGTACTTACTAGGGCAGGTATAGGTTTAATAGACATATGGACATGGACTGACGAGACTTTAATTGTCTATCGTTAAATTTTTTTCTTACCGGAGAATACCTATGCATTTTTAAAAACGATGATCACTAATTGGAACAATGATCTGATACTCTTTAACCATAAGTTGCAGACCATCAGAGATAGTGTGTGGTGTGTAGTGATGATAATGAAAGAAAGAAAACGCGATATCTAGTTGAAGAATCGAAGCAATGAATAGGTAGGTAGGTAGGTCTACCTAATTTTTATCGATGTGAAACACGAGTGCAAACGCATACGAACGATGTCTAGTGTAAAATACATTGTGGACAATTTACTAACGATCAAATTAACCTGGCGCAAATGATCTTGCAAAACACTTCAATTTGAGACTCATAAATTATATGTAGATAAGATCTACACTATTAAATCTAAGTGCAGGATATTTAAAGGCTGCACATCGCAAATAACAGGTTAATGAGGATGCCATCCGGCCGAACATTGCCTCACTTGGTAAAACTAATTTAGAAGATGGTGTAGCAAACGCGGCATAATTTAAAGATTTTTTAAATTCTTCGTCGTTTTTTTAGTCTTTTTTAAGACCGGGTGTCTTATAGCGTAATTTAATAGGTGCTATAGACTAAAAAAGGGACTAGAAAAAAGGATCATTCCAGACGTTGAAACATGTATTTTATATACTTATATTTCATACCTATATTTTTTTAAACAGACGTTAAGAATGTATAGCTTGCTTATTAATTATCGCAACTTGTATCAGAAAAAGTAATAACCATGTTTGGCACAGTCTCCTGCGCATAGTAATACATTTTTCCGTAAAAGGTTACCATTAGTAGGAAATAATATAACCTAACTAGCTGTGCCCCACGGCTTCGCCCGCACCAAAAATATATTTATATATATATATAAATATATTTACGAATTCCCTTTTAAAATCAGAACGTTCACTAACCGTGACACGCTTATAGCCTGTATTAAAAATATGAATAAAAACTAGTTTGAACATTATATTATAACTATTATAAGCAAAAAACAGATGAACGAAATGATGTATTCAAGGTCAGTAAGTTAACAGATGAACATACACTCATGTCATAATAGGTATACAAACTACGTAAACAATAGTTATACACAACTGACGGTTGCGCCGGCGACACTGTTACATTCAAAGCACACTTCGACCTTCATAGGGGAAAGTGTTTTACTTAAGCCAATTATAATACCCACTTAAACTTAAACCTGCATATCTACGTAGAAAGAATGACAATTTCAACATTAGAGTAAATGTAGGATGTGTTTTTGTTTATTCCCAAATAACAGTGATTTCTATCTAATAATTATTTATATAATTGTAACGGCAAAGTTGGCGGACAAGATTGTAGAGTGGTTATCATAGCCCGCGGACACTTGTAATACTTGTTATCTACCTTGAGATATTACTTCTCATGCCCTTATACACATTTTTTTTTTTTTTATATTATAGCCTACCAAAGTGACTCCACCCCGCCTGATGGTAAGCAGTCAGTGGAATCCAGAAGTGGCGGCCACTATACCAAAAGCCATCGTCTTAAACTGCTGGTATGGTGGTCTCCACTATGACGGCTGGGAATGGGGTTAGGGGAAGGGAATGAGGGAGGTGAGGAAAGAGGATAGGGGAAAATTGGGCCTCCGGCGCTCTCACTCACCGAACGAAACGCAGTAGTACGGATACTACTACTCTTAAGTCAATCTTCTATGAGAGGGTAGTACTTTCCCGGACGATCCGGCCCATTCATGCTGAAATCAGCGTGGATCTACTACCGTAAAATTTACATTACAGAAATTAAAAATTAAAATACTCTGAATATGTTTATAGTGATATTATTTATTTATAAATGAGTTATTCCAGCTATATAAAGTAAGTAGTCTTTGGATTTTGACCATCATTCATACATAACTAATCAAAAATTTCCTTATGTCCTACCTAGCTCTTGCGATATCGTAAGATGATGACAATGCAAAAATATTGCAGAACATTAAGGTGGCACCTTTACTAAGAGTAGGGCTGCCATCTGTCCGGGTTTCCCTAGTTGTCCTAGTTTAGAGGGCATCCGGGCAGCGTCCGAGCAGGGCTTCATTTGTATTATTATTCCGGGGTTAAGCATGCAAAGTCACAAGCACTGTGCCCGCACGCTACTCTGCTTTCGAAAACTGCTTTTTATGACACTGACTATGTTTTAAAAATCTGTTCACATGTCCGGGTTCTGGGCTCTGAAATTCGGGGTTTTCACGCGTCTTGTCCTGGTTGCCAAATTTTAGAGATGGCAACCCTAACTAAGAGCGTATTTTGTCAAAATACGCTCTTAGTTAGGTAGTCAAAGTCATTAATTGATATAAATCATCTGAATGACTGTTAAGAACGTATAAAAGATGTAACAGCAAATTTGGCGAACAATGGCGGAGGCATGAGTAGAACAAGTAAAGTTACAACTTGGTATGAGTTAGAATTTGAGATAAAAAATTAAGAAATGTCAATGATATCATCAGGTAAAGAAAAAAATACATTATAATTTTCAAGTTGGGGGCTCAAAAGTTTAGGCGTGATTTACTTGCGAACTGACGAGATGATATTTGATACGAGTGTTAAATATTTAAGTTTTTGTAAAAGTTGGATGTTTTCTAAATGAATTGTAAGTATCAGGTATCGTTTCATTATTCTGATTACTTTGAGTTGATAATTAATAATTTTCACGCATGACAAAAATACGGTTCATGCCTCGTTCATCCGGATGAATTTCAATTTCTACGGGCATTTTCCCAAAGATCGGATGAATGGGATTAAATCAAAAATACCTTCTATAGGTACTTATCTTTATTTTAGTTTACACATATTATAAAAACTTTCAATTGACAACAATATGCGCGTAGCTAAAGTGAGAGCTTCATGGCTATCAAATAAACGCTATACATGCATGCGATACAAACAATATTGCTTAAAAATATATTTATTAAAATATATAAAAATATTTATTGAAACACAATCACGATAACCAACCACATGTAGGTTTATAAATGCAATAAGATTAACGGTTACTCTTATAATTACTAAAACATCTTCCTGTATAAACTCTAGAAGATGTTAGACATCCTCTGTATAAGTTTAATTGCCTGTTTACGTATGTTTAGACTTAATTGTAGTTTACGACTTTAGTTCATTAGCATCAGTTCCATTACCTAATTTAAATATTTATCAACGTTTTGGATAAACGCGAAAGCGTATATACCTACCGTTTATTTTTCAAGAAAGATCTTTATGTTAGTTTAGATTTTATTGTAATTTTTTTTTTTATTATATAATAGAACTAAAAAGTTGGATTCACATTGCGATGGATTGCAAAGCGAGCAAGTCAATTGTATCTTGGTCAATTTAATTACGATCACCAAAGATGCCTAGAATCAACAATTACGATAATTTATAAAAGAAATGTACATATACGGTCGAATTGAGAAACCGCTTCCTTTTTTGAAGAAAGTTAAAAATTATAAAGAAATAGCAGTACCAAACTGCATTACCTTCTTAATCTTTCAAGTCTGGTAAAGTATATTATTATGTAATATCTAATGCTTAGTTTATTAATATTCAGGCATCCTTACGTGTTCCTGATGGCAATCAAGTCACCGGCCTGCATGATGAGGTCCCTTACGTCCCCCTCACTTCCCCCTCATTTACCTCTCACTTGCCCTTCACTGCCTCCTCACATCCCCCTGAGTTCCCTTTTACATTTTTTTTACACAACGCCATCTAGACCCAAAGTAAGCATATTATATGCTTGTATTATGGGTTCTAGAATACGGATAAACATACTTAAATACTTTTTTTTTTGTAAATACATACATATTATACATAGAAACACCCAGACCAATGCAAATAGACATGTTCATTCTACAAATATTTGCACTGAGCGGGAATCGAACCCGCGACCTCTGCGTGGCCGTCCATACACAGTACCACCGAAATACAGAGGCAGTCGATTTCCCCCTGACTTACCCCCGCACTTTCCCGATACTACTCCCTTCCTTTCCTTTTCCTCCCCCTCCCTTCCCCCTCACTCCAAATTTCAAGTCGCCGACTTCAAAGGCAAAGATCTTTCCATACAATATTTCATCCTTTATTTCACATCTATTAATCCACCCCAGTTAAAAAAAATATGAGGGTATTTTTTATTTAAATAAAAGTATTCCAAAACAAAATTTCAAAGCTGTAAGTTAAAAAATGAAGACGTTTCATACAATCGTTTTCATCCCTTTTCATACACTTAAGGGTTGAATTTTTAAAAACCCTTTCTTAGTACACTTCTAGACATTAAGACAAACACACCCTCCAAATTTCAAGTCGCTACGACCAGCGGTTTAGGTTGTACGTTGTCTGTCAGTCAGTCAGTCAGTCAGGACAAAGCCTTTTATAATATGTATGGATGTATGGATTAGACGTATAGCCATCAGGGATCAAAGCATACATGCTGCTAGGAATGCTAACACGTGATAGAGCCACATAAAGCTGACCGTGCGAAAAACAGCTAATACTTAGATCCACACCTACAACTTTAAGTGTCTTACCTTGGGCTTTATTAATTAGTCATCGCAAAACATAGGCTCACTGGAAACTGGACTCGTTTAAGACTTAACGGAAGATTGTTTAGAATGACAGGAATCCGAGGAATAAAAACACTATCAGCTATTCCGCAACCTATTAAAATCACTGCTTCTATAAGATTTCGTAGTATTAACGAATGTTCGATGTGATTCTTTAAATTGGCATAACTTTTTTATTTATGTACCGATTGACATGAAACAAACACTAAATGTTAAGTGAAGCTTACCACAATATATTAGTGAAAACCATATTTAAATCGAATAAGCCGTTTCTGAGATTAGCGTGAACAAACGCACAGACAAACAGACAAACAGACAAACAGACAAACAGACAAACAGACAAACAGACAAAAATTGTAACAATCATTGTTTTGGGTTCTATTTGCGTTGATATAGGTCCTAATAGTATTTTTTCTCATAAATCTTCCATGTACAGACAGCGATCGGTTACATTTTTATTATATGTATAGATAGAAGACGAAAAGTCACGCAGCCTATAAGTTATGTATTAAATACCGCATGCAACCAGTTCATGTTTATAAAACGTCATTTGCATTTTAAATGTCATGCAATAGAAATAAATCCTTTCATTGGAATTAAATAAATATATAAGTAACAGCATTACTACATACTAAGTAGTTGCAACATTTATATAAATACTGGATGTCCGCAGCGCAGTGTAACCCCCGTTAATATACGTCATTCATAGTTTCCGTGACTTCTAGCTTGATATTATTATAGCTTATAGCATTCCTCAAGAATTGGGTTATCAAATGCAATAAGAATTTTTCAAATCTGACTGGTAGTTCTAGAGATCAATGCATTCACACAAAAATATCTCTTTAGCTTTATGTATTAGTATAGATGTAGCACGCGTGATTTTCCTTTACGCGTCAATCACAACCACTTAATCCAACTAGCTTAAAGAAACCAGATAGATAATATAATGTCTATGTAATAATAGATTACTAGATCATACCACAGTGTAGCGACATTACCTCTAATGAAATAGCTCACTGGAGCAGTAGCTTTCTTTTGTAGTTTTACCTAATATTTGGAAAGATTTAAGAATGTGTGTTTCAATAATTGCCTATAATTGACAGATTTAAGAATATATTATGTCTACGGTTTGTAATTAAAACAGTGTTCATTTATTTTATATTTAGATTATTAGAATAAATACTGAAAACGCAATAAATAACTCATCAACATAAGATAAACACGATAGACAGAGAGAGAGAGAGGGAGAAAATACTACCTAGATAGTTACTATATTTGCACTATATTTGCAGCAATAGAGAATGCGCATTCAACTAGAATAAGATAATACCTTTTATTGAAATGGTAGCAGTTGCAGGCGTCAGCACCGAGGACACAGCCATCAGTCTTACTAGCGCATTTGAGGTTCATGAGCGCTGACCACTTAACATCAGGATCTCGGCCACCTAGACAAAGAGAAATCATAATTACACAACAAATAATCACTTCACATAATTTATAATTTATTTTACAAAATAGATTGTATTGATATCATATCGAGGGGAACAGCAACAGCAGTGATTTTAAAACCCACGGCAAGATACAAATTTAATTAAGTTTGTCAGAGTGTCCAGAACAGGTAGACGCATATGTTCGTAGTTTTGAATAAGGCGTGGACAAACTGGCGACCGCATATTGTACGCAACCGTGCTACCGCATTTGATACGACCACACCACATGCGGTCGTATGTATACTTTAACTATTGGTCGTTTTCATTCGGTGCGGTCACTTTTACGGTGGTGGTATCGAACAATATGTAGTAATTTATTTATATCTTAGGATTTGGCGCATACAACATCGCACGTTAGCTACGTATATACATTGTTATCGTCATAGTTCAGCATTCCATACTTGTTGATATACGTGCATAGTGTGTAGACTACCGTGCCTACACCTGTCTGTCAAATTTCACGAAAAGTACGCAGTTGGTAAGAAATGAAAGTTATAAATACGCAACATAATATTCTGCAACAAGATAAAGAACGCTAAAAGAGTAACACATACGTTTTGGTAACGTAAAACACATTTTTCTCATAAATAATTTGCTTTGTAAACAGCAAGATACGTTAATAAGTTAAGTTACCTAACTAACCTAGTAGATACGGATTCTATTTGTTTGTCAACCAATTTGTATCATTTGGGCTTCTTTACGTCATATTACGCTTTCGTGTGAAAGTGATAATTTTTACACAACTCGTACATATTTAGTAGATTCAACAAATGTGAGATATTCAAGATACTGACTTGGTTATCCGGAGAAAATCGTGCTAATGACTATACTACCACTAACTTCCTTTGGAGAAATCATCTAATATGAATCATACGAGCAAAACAAAACATCACGCTTTGCCAAGAAATTAGAGGCGGAATTGTATCATAAATACGATTCGCAATACATTAGGGATACATCATGTTATAGGAAGTAAAACTGCAGCAAATCAGTTCTATTCTGTTGTTGATAACAACATAAATAAACATCTAATAACACTTTACATGGTCTGTTGATTGTATTTAGGCAAGGCAAACCATACTGATTATTAAAATAAAAATTAAATTAATATTATATCATACGATACGGGTATTAAAATATACCGATGAATTGCAATATGTTTACATAAAACAACACCACACAATTTGTAGTAGATACATATAATAAAGATAAATGTAAATGAAGATAGTATAGTGGAATGAATATTTTACGACAAGATGCTTTCAAAGCTTGCTTTGAACGTCAGTATTTTCATTCTAATATTACATTTTATCGTTAGTAAATCTTCAGGTCTAATAAAAGTAATAAATTCAGTCATGCTCCATCGAGACTATTTTTAGAAGCAGAGGCTAAAATTGGTTGTAATATTTTTACTCAAACCAGTTAGTGAGCATTCCATCCCATTCACCGAAGATATTATTTCCAACCTGTTCGTTGATTGTGTAGTTTAGTAAGTCCAGTAGTTTATCACTAGTCTGCGAAACAATCAATAGATGGACGATATATTGTATCCACGCATGGTCATCGCGTGTTTTATAAATGGAGTGACTCAAGTCTCTTGCAATTTAAATAGATTGCTCACTGTATACTTTATTTTATTCTGCTGGTTGAATTCTAGAACATGAGGTGTATTATGAAATGCGATTTTGTTAATTTGAATTAATTAATATTTATTTATTTAAACTTCTTGTTTAAAAATATAGAATATAAATGATTATCTAATTCTATTCCGGATTAGAATCATATTCAATAAAAAGTCTAAATGATATTAAGCACCATGAACACTTCCTTGCCAAATTTAGAAATAAAATTTACAAAAAGTGGCTTCTAATGCTTTAATAATTTTCCGTCACTCAAATCGCAACGGTTCTAATAATTGAGATCTATAACCGCGACATTGCTAACGCCTTATCCGGCCACTTAACAACAATGACTGGCACCGAGTACTTGGAGTTCACGGCACATGGCAGTAGCCGCTTCATTAACAGGAAGCCCCGGGCACGGCGCGCATACGCAATAGCCGGCCAAGTACGATGAAGTACGCCGAACTGGAAGCGACAAGTCACGATATGCAAACAACATAGCTAGATTTCAAATGTGTGAAAGAAACGGGCGAATGTCATTAATAATCTAGTAGGCTAATGTAACCGGTTGGAAGAAAATAGAAGTATCTATGTTGCATCGCATTTGCCAGTTTTTCTAGTAATTATCACAATAAATACATATTATTCATGACTATTCTTTAATTTGTTTACTTCGTAGGCCGTCTTTTATTTAGGATTCTTATTTTTAGTTGCAGGTATTTTTGTTCTTCAATTATATTTGACTTTGGATTCTCGTGTTGAATAATTTCATTTGAATTGCGGAAGTAACAAAACTATTTTGTTTCATCGTCTCAATTACATCAATTAACCTCAACCTCTTCGATATGCTTCCATGAATTCGCTAAAAACAACTCTTTTTATTTACATGTTACTGTTTCTTTAAATGCTGTAATTTGCGAATTGACTTCCTTTGTTCTAATACGAACCGTTACTATTAATATTACGAAGTTAGCATTTGGACAAACTCCTAATGAACAACGAAAATTAATTGGCAATTATGCTGTCAGAAATGTAATAGATTTAACTGTTGTTAATAAGACAAGTAAGAATATTAACTGCGACAACTTTGAATGACAATGTGGGAATAAGAAACCTGAGGCACGGAGACAAGGACAATTCTATTGTGGATAGGATGTGTGCAGTTGACGAGTAATGTGTTATTTTTCTACGTTAATACAATATGAGTAATATTGCCCTTGTGTCTCTTGATGTTTAAGATTGGCGTTTAGTTCAATGAATATTAGATCTTAGGAGATTATTAGATCATACTATTGCAATTCATACAGAAAATCTGGTACTTACATTATATGTAAGGTCACAAACAAAGCTGTACTACATGTAATGACGGCTTACATTCCTCTTACTACAGGGGCTGTACTGGCAGCAGGATTGATTATGCCTTAGGTTGAAACTACAGAGCAGCTAAACATAGAATGAGCTGTATCCATAACGCTGCCGAGGTCACTCACCAATAAGGATACCGGTAAGGTTACTATTTGATGTAATATTACTTGTATGTTTATTCAACGGATAATAATCATTAAACTATAGCTTAAGCAGTATATTGAGACTCTTACTAAATAGTCAAAATAGACTTGCCGTGTAAGTTCAATAATATTAATACGTTCCTATATACTTTTAGTAGTTATTTGCTTTACACTTTAAATATCTAAAGTGAGAAGTTTAAAAAATATAGTATGCAAATCTTTTACAAAGATAAATGAGGCATTTAAAACAGCATTGTTTTTAAATAAAGTCAATTAGTCATTGCCAAACTAGCCAAGCCTATTAACTGTAACGAAGATACTGGTTCTCATCATTGCATAGACCACCTAAGAGTAAAGTTCAAAGACCCAAAACTGTCATTCTGTGAGACAAACAGTTAATGTGCCGAATCTAATACCAAGCTCAATCACGTACTGCGGTCAGATATAAAAAAACACTCCATCAAACTCAACATAGCTCTATACCATTAGGCTACTGGGTATATCAAAGTTAAATTGCCTTATTACGAAACGAAAATTTCGATTTTGGCTATTTTTCTTGGTGTAATTCTGATTACTTTGTTTATATCATAATTAAACTTGATGTACTTTAAAATATTGTCATTAAAATGAACTACATATTATTATAGCCTAAGTATGTAAGGTGCCTACATGTTTAAAATGTTTATTTACTCTTAATTTACGCGTTTTAAACAACAAACAGAAGTTAAGGTTCCACTAACCGCGAAAGGTTCTAGCTAATCATTTAATTTGCGAAAGAGCACACAATTTATAAAACTAATTCTGACAAATTGTTGTGTTTTACCACAACCGCGGTTAGGCTGAACTGTTGCAAGCAAACGGTAGACGGTATAAACTTTACGATATAAGAGTCTCCTAGCACACTAACCTCAAATCTTATATTAGAGTGCCAGTATTGTAGTGGCTTCACTTACAACTTCAACAACTTAAATTACAAATTCTGATGCGAATTTCTGATGGTAATAAAAGTTTTCAAGAAATCTGAACTAGCACAAGGACTTCGTTTGCATTTAAGCATTGTTGTGGACGAAATTATTAATGTCGGAATGATAAGAATCACGAATTAAGGCATATGAAGCTTTCGCATGTTATTCGAATGTAAAAACTTTGGCACTAGCCGATGAATGTTACTTCATACATGTATGTATTAATACAGTAGCTTTATAGATTTACAATTTCAAGATAGTAGATAAATGTGTAGATAACTTTTTATTGCGCAGAATAAAATTCATTATAATACATATTATGTATATAATGCAACCTGAGGTTTGGTAATACACATTTCATAAGCCACTGAAGTTTTCGGTTGTCGTAAAAGTAATAATATGGATAGGTTCAAATTTAAATAGTTTTAAGACATCGATGTATTGGTGTATTACTAATATTGATGTTTTACTACTACTACATGTACAAAGACGTATCGAACTTAGATTAGGTAGGGTTGAGAATTTAAATTAGGTACAAGGGCATTAAGGAAAAATTCTTAAACATTATAAATGCATGATTATCGAGTACCTGAGCTAAAAAATGTGTACTTATAATTCATAAGCAAACTAAAAAAAGTTGAGTAAAGATAAAAAGGGTCAATACAAGTTTAAGATCCTGATAATTTCTTTTAAGTTGAAACAATAGGCAGTATGGAGTATTCACTAGTAAAAATACTTCAGATAGCAGAATGATTAAACGTACGAGTATATTTCAATAACTTTTCTTCAAAAATACATTTCTTATAAGCATTATTCTTGATTAAATTAAAATATCTGTTAACATAAATTATTACATATTTTTACAGACATAAACATGTCTGTAAAACTTTACTTTAAATAAAACTTTACGTTAATCTTTACAAAAAACTCTTTCTTATACGTCCCGATATTAATTAATTGAGGCATTATACAGCTATACGCATGACTTTATGTGGCTTGTGACAATAGCCATAACGGTGGGTTAAAAGGTCATCTTTACTAGTATGCGCACGCGACGTCAATAACAGCGGCTGAATCGCGCCGAACCGCAATATCATTCATTACTCATTTCATTACCGTAATGTGTTTTTATTTGTTGTAATCTCATAAAATGACTAATGTTTTTATTCTGATTTTGATTTGATATGTTGCACATTGATATATTATGTATCTTTTAAAAATGTTTTACGTATGAAAAAGGTAAAATGTTTTTTTAAATTGCACATATTAGGACGCACGGCATTAGGCAGATCGGATACTTGTATGTCACCTTAGATGTATATAAAAAAGAAATATGACCATTTCGAGTAAGTACATTGACTCGTCTTGATTTAATACTTGATTGGTATACAATAAAAAATAATTATATCTAGCATGTATTTTCTTAGCATAGTACTGACACGTTTATAGTCATTAGAATGTGATAAATGTTTGCAAAACCTGTCTTGGTGCGCTAACTACTAATAACTAGCCACGCTTGATTGTTTCTCGACATCAAGTAATTGTTGGCATGAATTTAAAAAAAGAATATTGGATAACCAAAATCAAGGAAACATTGTAAAGGATGGATACGCTTTGTTTAAAATCGGTTGCGCCTCAAGGCAGGTGAAAAACACACGACGACGTGTTATTTGGAACCCGTTACCAAAAACCGTACTTATACCGATATGCATGAATCATTCCGGTTTATGCACTTAAGATGCTTTTACGATTTCGGGTTGGAATTTTTAGTTTAATTTTTGGGTACCTTATTTTTAGAAGATAGCATGTTTGAATCCAAATTTATTTTTGTTCACGATTTAGACCTTACGTTTTAGAAGTATTTAATTTGAGGGTCGGATGAGATCTTTTTGGATGTGGACTTCATCAATCACGCAAAATATTAGTATTTTTTTTAAAGTACTCCTATAACCCGTTTAAAAAACATTAGGTATTTAGTATTGCACATTTCATTCTGTGTTATTATCATAGACTCCTCAGTAATACCTGACGCATAGGTACTTTTGATTTGATGATGCAACATAAAATGTTATAAAAACATAATTGATACAGGTAAATGTTGATGATAGTTGCGTAAACAAATTAACTGAAGACATAAATACACGCAATTACAAAGACTATACGCGTAGAGATTCAGATCTTATAACAACATTTAGCTGCACTCGTAAGCTCCTAGTTATAAAAGCAGTAAAACGAATTAATTTGCGTAACTCCTTCCATGTGGCCGTTGTCCACCAGTCTCGTTTCCTTAACTTAATCGCTATAAATGACTCACTATACAAGGTCGTCGGCCCGAGTAAAGCGAAGCCGCGGCAAATTGATGCTTCTTTAAGGAAGTTCCGAGAACCACAACAAGTTACAAAAAAGACCCTACCAACGACTGCCAGAATCACGATTTTAATCGCGCTAAAACATTATGTGGCTTGCTTATACTTTTGAATTTCCTTCCTTGAATTTTATAGCAATTCAAATTGTTTTGTATTCTGTAATAAATTACGTGTTTTCAACAAAAGTTTAAACTCTCAGATATCATTGACGAAAATCTGTAAATTTATGGGTTCAAAGAATCGAAGTCAATGTGACGATAGTGGTGATGACACTAACTCATAATTACTAAAACTAACTGGTTCTACACAAATGGTATAAAACTAGGGATGTGCTTGGTACAAGAAGCTAATTTTCCACGTTAATAACCAACTATAGTGCTTAAAATATAGCTTGGTGGCTGCGACGTCTGCCAGTGACATATGTGCTAGTGATGAGGACAATCTACCCGTGATTATTGATAAATTTTGATATTAAAATATATAATCGAATATTATTTTAATGTCTTAAAATATATTAGATGCAATCAAATGAGAAGAATTAGTTCTTAATTTAGACTTTTATTGCCTTGAAGGGGTACAACACAAATTTTATTATCATCGTAGTCAAAATCAGATTCATCTTTGGAGCAGTCTTATAAATGAATTAAAAATAAACGGAATTATTTTAAACGCATTAGCATTAATTCTTTCTAAATAAATTCATAATTAGTATTTTAGTAATACATTCAAATTATAATAAGCATGCATTTATTTTATCGATATTGTCTATGTCAGTTGATTACGCATCTCTAACCAGTCTTCAAAAAGCGTTTATAGGCAAAATAAAAAATATTTTATAACACCGTAATTATTCTGCAAATTATTATTAGATATAGCTATATTAACATGTTTTTGTAAAAAAACTTATCTTATCAATAAAAAAAAGTCTTGATATTAATTTTAAACTCAAACTTTTTTACCAGGAAATTTATTATAGCTGTTCTTAAAAACGAAGTGGCTAATGTCGCAGGCACCAAGCTATATTTTAAGCACTATAGTGCTAATTAGGAATAAGAATAAGAATAAGAATAATTTATTGACATATTTCTCTTTACAAAAACTGTGGAATTCTCTGGTCCCCGAACTAGTATCAACTGTATTTCAGGAACCAGTGTCTTCGCCTTTAAATGTAAGTACCAAAAATGCGTAGTATGTCAAAAACTAGAAATTATACAGAAAATAGAAATTAAAAATAATAAAAAGAACTGCGAGAACAAATGTGTGTGTGTGTGCGTGCGTGCGTGCGTGCGTGCGTGCGTGCGTGTGTGTGAGTGTATGTGTGTGTGTGTGTGTGTGTGTGTGTGTGTGTGTGTGTGTGTGTGTGTGTGTGTTTGTGTGTGTGTGTGTGTGTGTGTGTGTGTGTGTGTGTGTGTGTGTGTGTGTGTGTGTAAATAGAGTTTTGCCTTTTAAAGCGTCATTGTCCATTAACCAATTCAATCACGCAGGTTGTAAGTTTGCTAATTGTATTAGGATGCCGAACATGCTCAATTATATCTGACAGCTTGGCTAGCTTTAGTGGGTAAGCTTTTCCGGGTGATCATTTTAAATTAAGGCGAAATGACTTTTCATTGCGTATTTAAAATGTAATAATTTACAGTTAATTTTAATATTTCCTGTTGCATGATCTCATTTTCATAAAAACTTGTTTAGATTGAATTTAGAATGCTTGATGACATTACAAGTTTTAGGCAATAATTACTTTATTAACTTATGTAGGAACTTCACAAAGAGAAGATGTAGAGTAAGAAGACCATTGTTTTGTTAATAATCCGTGTATTATGGTTGTAAACCACCCCATTATAGATGCAGAAAGGGTATGCGCACGCTTGCTCAACTTTCTAAAATGGGCCCATTTAATGCAATTGTCTGTTTCCAATAGCATAAATTGAACCTAATTTCAAGAATGTACGATTTTTCTAGTGTTATGATTGCTTTGATTTAATATCTTCTGAAGGGGGTAACAATGATCTGCTATTTTATTTCTATATCTAGGTACTAACCGTATTACTGTCGATACCAAATACCTTGATGAATGCAGTCTACTATTACATAATTAAAACAATAGTAATGCAACATTTAATTGCAACCATGTCACAGCCAAGGACAAACATTGTATAAAACGGACTACGATTGTACACGGTCAAACTTATTAGCTGTTCAATGAGTCTAGATAGTCTGTCTATAAAATAGATTGGTCACACAAACCAATTGCACGGGTCAAGGTAATCCTCAAACACATTCTGTGACGGGCATTGGAACTGCGTTAGTAAGAATGTTGACATTCCACCGTAATCTACACTTTTATGTTCAAATGGTTACAGCCGTTTTCTTAAGTATACTTTTAGAATGATAAATGCGACCGTATTTCCTAGTTTTACAGTTATTTGGTGTACTCTGATAAAAATCGAAATAGTTTGGAAATTTATGGTGTGTCACCATAAATTTAAAGCTACTACTACTTAAAAGCTTAAAGAACTGCACTTAAAGACAATGCAGCAAGACAGATGGATTTAGAATTCAATTATTAGTTGATTGCGTAGGTATAGTTAGAACACAGAAGAACCCGAACATTAAAATATGTTGCAAACTCAACTATAATCGTTTAGTCTAAATAATACAACGATAAAGGTAGTTATTGACGGGTTCATTGACGTACACGAATTCGCCGTAAAAGAAACTATGAACAATATTTAATATTGGATTGTACTACTGCACAGAGTTATTTCAATCGCTACCGAAATTTAGAGTATAAACCGGTACGGGCGGTGCGTTCAAAAAGTGTTGCGATCAAGTCTTTTGTAAACACCAAATTTGGCACTATTCCAAGAATTTTACCAAACTTTACCTGTACGCCCGTCCCGTCTGACATTTATGTGGTTGCATTCAACGAAGCGATCTTTTGAGTAATATCTGCAGTTTGACCTATTGGAGTCGTTGGAATCCGATAGAATGCAAACACTGCTGTTTTACATTAATTAACCTGCATGCATACCAATCATGATGAATTCTTAACGTTCGGTCGAGTTTATAGTTACCGTAAAATTAATACAAGTATCTGAAATTATCATTTGAATATTGTTATTGCTTTTAGAGACGTAGTTTTTTAAATAAGAATTTGCAGTCAACTCATGAACTCAATTCATGGCCATGATGTTCATCGTGAATATCAAGTATTACTATAGATTATTCATTGGGTTTGTATCTGTAGAAGAATATCATATTTGTTTGAATTTTTGTGCTGCTGTTATTCGACACAATACTTAGGTAACGGTATTTTTTAATTCACGGAGATAATAATAAATCTACTGTCAATGAGATAAATGAAATCATTTAACCTTTTCGATGGTTTTAATGTTATACCTACACTAAAAGTAGCCACAAAATATCTTGTTGCTGTGTTTTAAAATATAAAAATTACCATTTAAGAAGGAGAGTTATAGTTGTTAACTCACATGTACATAAGAATTTTGGTAACCTGCAAGAAACTTTAGTTTCTAGGCATTCTCCGTATATAAAATAAATTAAACATGAATAGCTGGAATGGTTGTAATTAAAAATAATACATTTAAGGAACTGAAAGTCAAATATATTTATTCATTTGTGTTAATTGAATTAACACTTATGAAAGTTAAAAATTACAAAATGTCAGCCAATTAACATAAATCAAAGCAAACTTGATGCTGACGTAGGGTAGAGCCACGAGAAGAACTGGCAAGAAACTTAGGCCATTCTTTTCAATAGCCAGGTTATTATAATATTTTGTAAGTTACAATTTCAAGTAGCATGCAAAGTGACGCAGGCAATACGTAATTGCAGGTTTAAAATACTTGTTTTTGAACAAAAACACTTTCCTAGCGACCAGTATCCGTATTTTAATAACAGGTTTGCAGTGTGACACAAGTAGTCATTGAGGTATGAGATTAAGTGGGTTTAAGTCTCAATGCCCTTGTCGATCAGTCCACTCTCCTTATGAATATCATTTTCTAGTCATTGTATCCATTGTTTTAAAATTAGTCACTTTTGTTATACAGATTACCTGTAATGCAAAAGATTATTTCCAGTTTTCCTTTTAGCTAACAAAATATTTAATTGTAAATCCCGCTATCGTTAGGTCAAGACAGTTGTTTTGCAGTTACTTTGGTGCGACACACAAAGTTTCTAGCAAACAGACGCTTTTATTTCCTTATCCAAGTCACGCTTTATTGATGTTCAGGTATACAGATAACCGAACTTAAATGAAATCTAAATTGGTTTAACGGATTATTGAGTGGTTTTTTATAAAATGAAAAATTATACGGCCCATCGCCCACGAACCATCGAAATGATAAGATAGTGATGTGGAAAACCAGTTTTTATAGTTTTAAGTTTCGATAAAAGTTTAGTGGTAATATTAAGGAGTTGAGTTTCTGAACAGGGTGTAATAAAGTAGATAACTCAAGGAAATCAGCTTGTTACCAGTTATAGGGTTTCTGTCTTGTACTTTATTGTTTATAACATCGATTAAATCGTATTTGACGGTTTTTTCAATACTACACTGTTGTTAAATATAATCAGCCGATGCTTCTTTTGTACGAATTCATAATAGGTAACCCTATGACTATTCCTATAGTTTAAAAAAATAAGAAAATGGAAACGTCGTCTTCTCTCTTATATGACATGGATCTATACTGTAATATTTAAAGTACTGATAAATAAAGCAACAACAGTCGTAATTTCTCAATAATAGTAATTTAATTTATAAGTCTTCAAGTTCTTTTATAGAGCGCCTACCCTTTCGCTTATTCTTAGCAGACATGCAATATTTAATATAAAAATAGCTGACATTATAGTAGAAACGACTGGTTGGAGTAGTAACCTATTGCTTAAAATCAATAATCATAAAAAAACATTTTCAGCAAATTTCGTTTCTACCACATTCAATATTTGTGCTTTTCACATCTTCTTTTGTTTCATATTTTTTGTAAATAATATTTTTATTCCATGAAAAACAAAATAAAACAAAAGACAGAGAACTGTGGCCTATGCTACACCGACAAAAGCTGAACTCTTAAAAAAAGAAGATTCTATTGAATATCTCCAGTTTTACATGCATCATTACTATCAAATCATTGCTGTGTTGTAGTGAATTTCTTGGGAGTATGTTAGCATGAACATGTTACGTGTACTTTCTTAGTACCTAGGCATTACATTTCAGATCAATGTCGTATGCAAATTACGCGTAAAGCTATGGGTGAATCACAATATCTTTTTATTCGTTTTAATACCGACCTGGGAATTCCCACGAGCTTATGACACGGGGCTTCGATTTCAAGTTCGTAGTAAAGTTTATTATACGGTAAAAAGTTGTTTTTATGTACATTTAGAATTGATGTTTGCATTATATTATATTACTAATGCTGGCAATATGTATATAAAGAAGCTTAATTTATGAGTCATCAAAATACTACTTCTAAATTTGAGCTATGTGGGTAGATGGCTTAATAATGAAATAGTAGGCATAGTTTAGAATTGATTGTGAAGTCTGTCATGGTTTATGAATGCTGCTGTGGATTATTAAATAGTTTCTTAGTATAGAGCAACTGCTTTATTCTTAACCTTCGGCAAGGACTATTCCAAATCCTTCAAGTTCAATCAAATCTTATTTTGACTATTCGTAGACTATATTTTGTTAGGCAGTTCTATTATAACGTATACCTTGTGAGTTTGCAATAATATTTTATAATGTATCAGAATAGAAATTGGCATTGAAATCGCCGTCAAATAAAGACGCGAAAACGAACTTTTGAGATGCAGCTGATTAGTATTTACTCTTCTAGTAGTGACAAATTTTTCAAGAATAAATAAATAATTGCAGTTCATACCATCATATTCATAGAAGGTATCCATGTACATGGATATCTTATGTTTCGCCAGATGTATAAGGTATATAATAAAACTAAAAGGGAAAGCCATGTCAAGAGGTTCTTGACCAGGTACAATTCCAGATTACGAGCTGATGCAGAGCATGCTTATAAGATAAGTTCAATACCATTATACTCGACACTGGTATCTAATCCTGGATCATAACGCCATAGTCGTAACAACTTCCATTTCACCATCGAAGAAGCCACATTTGTTTGTGTGTTGTATGAAAATATTTATATTTATATGTATGTAATTTATCTTACAATGTATTTATATACTATAGAATATAGTATTATTAGCATCAAGCCATTGACCCGACGAGCTGTTAAACTGCAACAGCTGTTAAACAGCTGTAAAGCAACTACGGGGCAAACGGCTTATCGCATAAAAGTAATCGTTTAATTATTGTTGCAGTGCACTAGACCTCTTTCTATTTACGCTTTAACACCCAATCCTTCCCTTTTCGCATTCAGACTATGTCAGATCATTAAACGACTAGGTTATTGGCCATATTCACTCTAAGATGCTCGATGACAGATTGTCGTTGATTAACACTTACTGCACTTACGAGTATCATTACATTGCAAATTGCCTATTATTAAGAGCTTTTACGCGTCATGAGTGGCAACGTCGCAATTTAGAGCTATATTTTAAAAAATATGTTAAAAAAAATGCTAAAATTAGGTAAATTTAGTATAAAGAGTAAGAAACCATTGCCTTGACAGTTCTATTTATATGAAAATAATACATTTGAAACTTGCGTTTTTTCATAGTAAAATAAGTGTAAGCATTATGGTTACTTACTTTTTAAACAGCTTTCATCTAATTCTAGCATTTGGACAGAAAATATTTTTAAAAAATAGCTTCGATTATATGATAAAAATTGTAAACCACGAAATATGTCACTAAATTGCAACGTTGCCACTCATGACGCTTAAACCCTTTTAATAACAGGTGTATTACGTATACACGATTCTATTAAACTGTCAGTATACCACTTATTCGAATTTTTGTTAACCTTGCATTGGTATAACTTTACTTGTTTATTGAAGTTTATATTGCTTTAGTCGCATAACCGTACTTATTGCTGCACTGGTAGCAAACCCATTTCTAGTTTTTATTATTTTTAGTTTCTATGGGAATAGTGTTATCGGGTGAAGCTGTAAGTCGATCACGGCACGACTGGGTATGGCGCCTCGCACGCACAGAGGCTGTAGCCAGTGAGCCAGTGTAGCCTACAGGAATGCCACTTGCCTGCATTCTAAGTACCGTTGCCCCCACAGAACATTAAAACAAATTATTTAACTTCGGTTTTGTAAACAGGACTTTACAAATAAGTAAACGATTATTTAATAATATTATACAAGACCAAACATGAACAGAGAATATAGTAAGATTTTATAATTCATTATGCTTAATGGGACGTGCGTTGTTATGAACCAATAAAGCGTGTGATTAATAAGTATTACAAATTTTCGCGGCTGGTTTTTTTACCTCTTTTTTTAAATAGATTACTAAAGGTGTTGATAGTTTTTAATATTCAATCTCAAATCTTCATGAATCATTTATAAACGCACACACAGTAGGTACACAAAGATCAAGTTTTATGGTGATTGTTTTTTTTCTCTCTTGTTTCAGTTACTTATTGCTGTTTCGACGATAAACCTGAAGGGACAGACAGACTGATAGCCTAGTAGGCCCTAGTAGGTAGCGTCTTACCAGTATTTCGGTATAATTAATATAATTTCACATTAACTCATTAGTAATTAATGTTTTATTACAGCATTTTTTCACTTTCTTACAACTTAATACATATATTATAATAATTTTATTTTTAATTATCATTACATATATTTTTAGTAGTACTTACTGAATTTACCATTAAAATATTTTTATTTTTGGCAGCCGTAGTAGGCATGAATATTTTAGTTTAACTTTCAGATTTCATTTTCTTATTTCTTTTGGTATTATTTTTTAAATGTGTGCGCCATACGTAATAATAGTAATAGTGCGTATTTTCGCTGACAATAGCAACAATAAAATATTTTTATAAAAAAATGTGTAGCATCCATGGTATTTCGTCTGGGAAGTAAATTTTGACAGAATATTCTACGTCTTGTCATCGTAAGAAAACTCACTTGCAGCTCATGGTAATCAAAAGTCAGTCGAATTTGGTTCATATTCATAGAACTAATTGAGCTGTAAAACTGATAATGAATACAAATTATTAAGAAAGCTAGCAACATAGTCTGAACCTGTCTGTCTGCTACTTGATTTTTGGAATAAATTATTATGAGCTGCGACAACAGTTTTAGAATGAAAGACCCCGGAGACGTCAGGAGGACAGTAGGCAGTGCCTGCCAAAAAAACTCAATAGTAAATATCTTGCTCTGTCCTTTCATGCTTTGTAGTCCCAGTAGGTACCTATTGTTCCTTACCAATTTGTTCTAGAGGCCTAAATTAGTCATCAGACATACAACTGGACCGGACCTAGTTACTGATATTTATTATTGCTTTGAACTCTTATTTTTCACGTAATATACTATTGATTTCTAAGTATCAAAGTTTCCCATTTATATCTGAAGACAAAGCAAGTCAATACAATTATCCGTGATTAGTAATTAGTAAGAATGTTTATTGAGTCCGGAGGCACACAGAGTAATTAAATAGGAGTGGTGCTTGCGTCAACAGTAAGGGTCGTTCCACATCCGATAGAAAATGCGTTGCATATCATCAGTCATGTAACATCGGTACGGAAAAGTAAATAATTAAACATTCAACCTTACACGCTCAGCCGATGATACGCTATTGCGTCGGTCGTAGTCGTCGTCGCCACTACGCCTGACGTATCTTACGTCAAATGTGTTAAAACCCTAAGGGTGAGTTTCCATTGACTCGGAGTGACGGTGAGTTTCCATTGCTCCTGTCCACTCCGCACAGCTCCACGTCAATGGATACGCACCCTCAGCGTGGATTATAGATACATACGAGTATAGCTCTCTTACCGACTGTATCAACATCGCGTGACTATACATTACGCTCCATATCTTCATTATTAATGAGTTTAAGCCAGTTGCAGTAAATAAGCTAATAGTCTAATAACGTAAACATTTACTTCTTTATTGTGTTAGAGATTGTATTAACAGTTTGTTTTCTTGTTCTCGTAGAATTTTTCATTCATTGATGACGTTTGTTAGGCAGGGTATACTATAACTATAACCCTAAAAAATAACAAAAATAAAAAAAAGAATTTTTAATTTGACTGATTTTAGTCATGCCTACAAACTAAATTGTTGCATCTTCAGGAACCTTTCAAACCTACTATGCTAGTAAGTAACTGTTCCTGTTCCAAGCCAAATCACAACTACCTACTCTCGTTTCATTGATCAACAATAATTTATATATTACTAGCTGACCCGGCGAACTTCATTCCGCCTAACAGTCGATCAACATTACTTTATTTTTCTAAAATAAAATATTTTGTCTAAAATAAACGTAGCCTAAGATACTCCATATTACATCAGCTACCTGCCAATAAAAGTCCTGTCAAAATCGGTCCAGCCATTTCAAAGATTAGCCGGAACAAACAGATAGACAGACAGACAGAGAGACAAAAATTGTAAAAACTGTTATTTTGGTGTATGTATCGTATATATATTTATATACATGTAGTAAAAAACGGTTATTTCAATATTACAAACAGACACTCCAATTTTATTATATGTATAGATGTATAGACTAGCTTTCCGCGGCGCGGTTTCAACCGGGTGTTTGCTTATTGCTCTGCTCTCATCGCCAATAGCGTGATGTTACAAAGCTTATAACCTTAAACTCTTCCGCTTTATATAATAGTATAGATAAAATGTCGTTCAGCTGTTTATTAAGTTAATTTAGCTGTTTAAAAAGCAAACGACGCTATCTTTGATTTATTCCTGATTCGGCTTATTAAAAAAATAAAATTATTCATAATAATAGATTTAAAAAAAAAGAATGATTCGATTTGTGTGGCAAAAGTTACAAAAGTGGTTAAGTAGTTTACGTTTTATTGTATGTATTTGATCATAAAGCTTAAGATTTATTAATTACTTAGTAGTGTGTTAGAGTAAGGTGGTGCAAATACTGCATACCACCGGTGTTACGGACTTGAAATTCTATTTACAACGTCTTAGGCGAACCTTTTGTACAGTTTGATAGTTTTTGATTAACGTTGAACGAACGAACGATGCACTCTGGCTGACTGGAAACTTTATACGGAGGTATTTGTAAAATGTTTGCTAATTTTCTAGTGGTTTTTTTAGTTAATTGCCAAAAAGGATGGCTTTACCACTTTACTCCACGTTGACAACGCAAAAAATATTTAACACTTTTTAAATTATGTGTTTTTTTTTCAAATTATTTTTTGTTATGGTAATATTACCGTACGACAATCAAGTCAATACTTATTTTATTAAAACTAATTTCTTTTACCTGATGTAGATACTTAACCCCTAAAATTATTTTAATGGTACACGTATAAAAAAGCACCTAGTTGGGGTAAATAAGTATATTTACCCATTTTATCAGTATTATGACTAAATCAATGTCCATAACAACAAACGATCATGAATTAATAAACTGATACTTGCATCGTACCCGTGGGAAAAAATTTAAAAGACACTCTTGTAAAAGATTTTGCGAACCAACGCATAAAACTTTGGCGTTAGTAAAAACAATACAGCACATACCATTAAGTTCCTAAAGTTGGTGCGCGTGTGAACGAAACTCGTTGCTAAGCTGACGGTGCGAAAGGCTCTAAAATAAGTTATGGCTAATTCCCGACTTTTGCCAGTGGCGTGGAATGCACTAGGTGGGGGGTCATCAACTTGCGGCGTTTAACAATATTGACAAATCATTGATTATATTTTCTTTCTATCTTTAAAGTATATTATTATTTATTAATGTCTAATACACGAGGCTACATTAGTAAAATTCTAGTCAAGATGTTTGTCAAAAGTCATACCCATAAATTCAATAAATTGTTAGGATTTACATTAGGGGTTCTCCAATATCTCACGTAAATTATAAGATTTTTTAAATAGGTAACTTTATTTTCTATTTTGCAAGCCTTGAGAATTTAAGGTCATCACAATGTTCTTTACCTATTCCCTTATTTGGATCTATTCGTTATTTTAGAAGAAAATATTGCATACACATATTTCGTGTCAATGATTGGGCAAATTGACTTTCTGACAGTGATTTCCCTAGAGTAGTGTCGAGGATATTGGCCACCAGATATTAATAAAATCACACGATATGTAACCCAGATAAGATTTTCGCTCTTAAAAAATGTGGCTGGTGAATTTCAATAATATCGTATGTATTCATTTATTTAATTGACATTTTATGAAGTTATGTTGGCTGTAGTGATAGCCAATCGGAGAAAATTACCATTTTTACTAATAAGTGAGAAGTGATACATTCGCTATTCTGTTTGTTTGTCGTGTACAGGAATGTAACTATCCTGTATATGTAGGACTTAAAACAAATGCGATCCTATGTTTATAAGAGCTGTCATTCAGAGATAAAAGTACTTTAAATTAAACAAAAGAAAACATAATTACTGATTCTTTCAATAGACATTGGTGCGAAAGTTTAGTCAGTAATTGTCATATGAGGTTGTATTACAAACAATAGGTTTCTTTTAATACATGAGGATGTGAATGTGAAAATGTTTGTCATCCCTGCACCATGCATGTAGACCTAGTATTGTGTTCACTTATCTAAACACTAGCTAGTCGACACTGAATGCCATTGACTGGTTGACTGGCTAACCACGTAGGACTGCCAGATATTTTCGACAATACGTTGCTAAGAAAAAACACAGAAACTGGACAATATGCACAAGTTTTTCGGGATTCCTTGATAAGAAGTTACAATGTTCTTATTTTAAAAACTACATGTCATGTTTCACAGTTGTGTTTTTGTTACGCTAGTATTACGTTTTTTTACGAGAGTTTGCGTTCTACCCAAAATATTATATTACCATTGATTGCCCACCAATGGCGGCTTAGGCTAAGTCTTTATTATTAATGTTTATATTTATAGTATTCAAAACAATATCTGTGTTTAAATCGTTATGGTTCGCAGCATTTCCTATTTTTAAACCACTAATATAGAGGCCAGTATTGGTTATTGTCATAATTAGACCTTGGAGATTTCAATGTTAGCTCATAATTTTCTCTTCCTCTGTCATTATCGTGCTACGTAATGCAATTTGTGGGTAATTTGTTATTCATCAAACCGTGAAATACTCGTCACTTATTATTAGGTACCATTCTCCTTTGTTTAGTTAACTGCTAATATGTATAAAAATATGCGTCTTGGAGTGACGACCTCGCCGTCCTCTAGCAATGCATGTACAATGTAGCGGTCGTATACATTTCTCTAACGCATTCAGTTAACAAATAAAACGCCATATAAGAAGGTAACAGGACAACATAAAATACAAAAGATCGATGTCATTATGTTCGCTTAACCTATTGGCGAGTGATTATGGTGATAGGGACAATTATTTGGCAAAGTGTAAATATTTGTGTGCATGACTATTTGCATTGTTCTGGGCGTTTCTATATCTAAACTAATATTCTAAAGAGAAAACATTTGATTTATTGTATCGATTTGAAGCTTGTTTCACCTTTAGAAATCAATAACTGAAGCAGGTAACATAGGCTCTACCTGCTTTTTTATGTTTAACATATTTTTCATTCATTTTCAAAATTTCAATATTTTAATCGCCTTTGTAAATCTGAATGATACAATACTAATATAATGTCACTATTGCATTATTATTATCCATGGGCGTTTGTTGTTAGACCAAAACTTTTGATATCTACCAAAGCGAAGCGATGGTGGACGTCTAGTATTACATGTCTATGCTCTCCGATGCTGTTTTTGACTAACATGATAATGAAAAAAAAACACATCATCAAGCCGAAAAGTGTACACCGATATGAGACATTCTTTAAAAGCAGGTAAGTAAACAAAAACAAAAAAAATAATATTTATGTACCCAAACACTGCAAGCATTTTGTAGAAAACGAGACAGAACAGATAAAATAATTGATTTAAATTTGGCACGGTGAATAAAAATAAATAAAGCAATACATAATGCATTAACGGAAACAACTATCGGAACGGTCGGAACAATGATCGCAGAATTCATAAGCCACATGTCGATTATCATTATACTGATAAACATACAAACAACAGCAAGCTGATGTCTGTGTCATATAGAGAATTTGTCTAGTTTGTTCTTAAAACTTCAAAATGGGTGCTTATGTAATGAGTGGCTTTGCAGGTGTTTCTTTTTTTAATATTAATATTATTAAATTGCCATGTCTCACCTACAGAACAAGGCATCCCTAGACCCTATCCTTATTCCATTGCTTACTATTCAATGCTTTTGCAATTCTGCACTTACAAAAGGCATCAAGCTTATATAATTTGTATATTCAGTATGTTATTTACTCTTACTTTTCCCTATTTATTGTACAGTTGAAAATAATTGAGTCTACTGGTATAACCTTAGCAGTAACACTTCGTAAGCTAGTGAGGTTATGTAGATACGCAACATGATCAACTTGCTTGATTCCGACTCTAGTAAAAACTGTTAAGCTCGTTTTTGAAGACCCTCGTAGTCTGGTGTCTGGTGACGAGACCTTAAAATAAATTTACTCAACATTTATAGAGTATAGAAGGTGTTATTTAGTTTATCCGACCAAAGGGTCGACCTGAATAAATGAGAATGACTGACGTAGTGTTTGATGATTAGGTACATCGCCACGAACACCTTGTCTAATGCCTACATGGAACAAATAGTTTTCTGTGACCCAATGATAGTATTTCAGATTGGGTTAGATTGAGCATTCTTTACATTAGTAAATTAAACATTTGGAATCGCTTATTACCTAACTCGACAGTTACATCTATAAATAATCTCTCAATAAATCAATATCTAAAAACGTCACATGTAATGCGATAATAAATTGCAAGTAGCAGAACCTTAACAGTAGCTTTTAAGGAAAACATAGTCAAGTTACGTAGCATCCTTTTTTTCCGTCCTTGTCCAAGTTTGGTATCAAGTACATAAGTAATGAGTGACCGTAAAAAACTAGTTTTGGTTGGTCAACAGTACATAAATTGAAGTGTGTTAAATTTATCTATACACTAGCTTTGGCCGTGACAAGTGAACTATATATCTTCTTAATTAGTATATAAGCTTAGATTTGAATTCTCTAGAATCGGGATAAAGAATATCTTATGGTACCTAATGTAGTAAAATAATTATTAAAATCGATTAAGTAATTAAGCTTTTAATTTATTCATTACAAACAACATAATAGTTTTACAAAATAATTTTTGCACCAAAATTTTGTCACCGCTTGCAAGTAAAAGCTAAAAAATTAATTCTAAAAGAAACTTGCTAACGTAATGAATAAGTAATCGTAAAAATATTTTTGTAGAATTAAGTAAAGGTTTTCTGTTTTCACTACAAAAAACAAAACATGTCTATTCCAGAGTGTTGTTTACAATCACCACGTAAACTTCAATTACATAGAAACAATTTTATACTGAGTGATTAAAAACCAGTGTCTAAAATAATTGTATAATTTAATTATTTACTGATTGACTATAACATACTATATATCATATAAACACAAATTTATTAATTATTTCAGTTGTATTGTGCATTTCATAAAGTTAATAAAATTATTGTAGATAAATTTATTAACTTTATGCAATGCAGTTCATTAAATGCAGAGTTGCTTTTCTGAAGTGGCAATGGGCAGGACACATAGCTCACAGAACTGACGGCCGCTGGGGCAGAAAGGTTCTAGAGTGGCGACCACGAACCGGAAGACGCAGCGTGGGCAGACCCCTCACAAGGTGGACCGACGACCTTATAAGGGTGGCGGGCAACCGATGGATGAGGGCGGCGAATGACCGGCCACGGTGGCGAAAATTGGGGGAGGCCTATGTCCAGCAGTGGACGTCTTTTGGCTGATATGATGATGAATGCATTTCGACATAATTATTACAGCTGTTTTAATATAAGTACTTAGTTTAAAAACAAAACATAGTACCATGTATGTTAGGTAGGTATATCTCTTTTTATTATCTTTCTATTATTTTATAAGAAATTAAGCAGTACAATTTTGAACTTTATGATGCAATGTGTGCAATTTTTAACGTCTTTCATCTAAACTATATATATATAATATATAATATATATATATATATATATATATATATCAGACAGTCCAATTTTATTATATATATATAAATTTTATTATATATATATAAATTTCACCTTTCCCTCCCAAACTTTAAAAAAAATGTTTTAGAAAATTTGGCTGTCAGATTCTATTGACTTTATTAATATTATGTATTTGGTTCTCTTAGTTCTCTTCTCTTTCTCTTACTATATTATTGTATTTCGTTGTAGCCTACGTGTATATATTACTATCTGTGGAAAATGTTTCTGGATTATGTACTATCTATGTTTTGTAAACTATAAGATCATTTGTATCCGTTTTTTTCCCTAATAAATAAATAAATAAATAAATAATAAAATTGGAGTGTCTGTTTGTAATATTGAAATAACCGTTTTTACTACATGTACTTGAATATATATACGGTACATACACCAAAATAACATTTTTTACAATTTTTGTTTTTGTTGTTTGTCTGTCAGTTTGTTTCGGCTAATCTCTGAAATGGCTGGACCGATTTTGACGGGACTTTTATTGGCAGGTAGCTGATGTAATAAGGAGTAACTTAGTCTACGTTTATTTTAGAAAACTATAATAATAATATTAATAATAATAATATGCGATGTAAACCGACATTTACGCGGGTGGAGCTGCGGGCAACAGCTAGTTTAATATATTTATAAACTTAATAATTAATATACTTATACTAAACTGAATAATTATTATACTTGATGCAATTATGATATTTTTAGCAAGATGCGATATCTTTATACCAACATATGTACCTACCTACTGCATTTATCATAACTGCTTACCACCTGGAGGAACATGTGCTTGTTTTTCATCTAAGTAAGTAGTATAAACCAACGTATACATAAAAAGTAAGTCTCTTAACTATCCGTCAATTCTCGAAGTTTCTCAAACTTTTCTCACAGTTAGAAAGTTGCATTATATTTTATATGTAAACACGAAAACTATAAACTAAATACCTGTGTATAAACTCAATATTCTTTGGCTGCAGTCATAAAATAAGAGATAAATGCTCAACTCATTCTTTTATAGTTCTGTTTTAACTTTGTAAGTACTTCTAAATTTTTATGCAAAATGAGGCTACGAGCCATTCGACCCTAATACCTCATTGTTTTTCTACAATTTTAGAAGGAAAACAGTACAGTCAGAAAAAAAAACTCATTTCAAACTATGTTAAAATATTAAATAAGTTGTGTTACTTTAATAATATATAGATTCTTAGAAAGATCTTTTCGGTCGCCTCTAAGAATGTTGAGAAATAATCCAAGGTTATGAATGATACTCTGAATGAAGAGATTTTTGCTTAAAGAAAACTTACTAGAATAATAGGAAAAATAAAAATATTGTTTTAAAAAAAATTTCATATAATTATAACTAAAGTTGAACTGAATGAAAAGACATTTTTTTTCTATTTAGCGTAGGCGTCGGCTTGTGAATTGTGATTGGTTCATTCTAAGCGTCATTTTAGCAGACGCTGTTATATCATTGCTTATTTCAAGTGCTTCACAAGTGTGTGGTGTTGTAGTGATTATGGATATTAATAATTTTATGTGGATTGTGGCTTTTTTGACGTTTGTACATGTATGTATAATTGAAATGTTATTTTTATCAGGTAATATACTGTAAAAATAGTTGATCATATAGTTCATTAGTATACACATGTTTTTACAAATACCTATTTTATTGATGATTGATATAATAGATTTAAAACCGGGTAGTAATTTGATTGTAAACCAAATCACATGAAGCCTTTTTTTTTTAATGATTTGTTCTTACTTATTATGCAATTAAATATTATTTACAAATACAATAATTACACTTTGAAATTGCAAATAGCTAAGTTAACTTTTATAATAAGTTATTATACTTGTAGTCATACATTTATAACTTATAATTATAATTCTACAAAATTACATCGTCACTATCGGAGTTCTGACATTGTTTCACAAGTTTAGTCTGCTTGTGACATATTTGTAATTTTAATTAGAAGTTATTTTGAATAAACCAGTTAGTATTATTTTGGTATAATATAGCCAAGTGCTTTTTTAAATAATATGAAACTGATACTATAAAATTTTTATACCGTCTGTACTTTGTACGTACTCGCGAAAAGGAAGTAATGGCTGTGATTTGAATTATTTATGCACTTTGTATGTAATTTATAACTTTAAGGTATTTATAAGACTGATTTCTGAACAAATCTCTGATTTTAATTATTTACAGAAGTTATTTTAAATAAACCAGTTAATATATTTTTGGTTGCATTTCTAAGTGTCTATTTTAAATAACATTATACTGATACAGATTTTTATACCGTCTGTACTTTATACGTACTCGCGAAAAGGAAAGAATGAGTGCTGCTGTTATTTCAGGGGTCGAGTTGGTACTCAAATCAAGAAAGGGTCAAATCTATAGGGTCGAATGGGCTCGTAGCCAAAATGACAGCAACTTATTCTATAGTATAGAATGGATACATTATTAATTACGTGATTTATTTTATTTACCGAAGCTTTTTCTTTAATAGTCAACTTTGTTAATGACATAGCGATAAACTATTTCGACATGGATTCATTAATCCAATATTAATATAAGTTATACTAAAACAAAATATGCCGACGTGTTATGACTTGTACGGTAGTAGATCCACGCTGATTTCAGCATGAATGGGCCGGATCGTCCGGGGAAGTACTACCCTCTCATAGGAGATCGACTTAATAGTAGTATCCGTACTACTGCGTTTCGTTCGGTGAGTGAGAGCGCCGGAGGCCCAATTTCCCCCCATTCCTCTTTCCTCACTTCCCTCATTCCCTTCCCCTAACCCCATTCCCAGCCGCCATAGTGGAGGCCACCATACCAGCAGTTTAAGACGATGGCTTTTGGTATAGTGGCCGCCACATCTGGATTCCACTGACTGCTTACCATCAGGCGGGGTGGAGTCACTTTGGTAGGCTATAATATAAAAAAAAAAAAAAAAAAGATATCAGAGACATTTCATATAGATTGGCAAAAAATTCATCAAGGCGATGTACCGTTTATAGTACTTTTCAAACTTGAAAGCAAAGGGTGAATGCATTGCTACCAGTAAAACGAGGACCTCTAAACCAATTATTCTATTGAAACTCAAACGTTTGTGCCGTTTTATCAGGTCACGTTTAACTGGTCGTGTCACTTGGATGAGCTTATGAATAGATCCAGTTCTTTGTCCAGGCCCGACTAATAAGAATATATACGTCCTTACAGACAATTGTGCGAATTGTTACGCTTGGATGTGCAAACATCATTGATATATATTTGTTTATCAATGGCATACATGTATAATAAACACATAAAAGTCATATTTCCTTTTGAATGAGTTCAACATAAATTTCTCGTTTTAAATGAACTATGTATTTACATGTATTTGTATAAATACTTCATTAGAATGAACAATTATTTTTGACGACTGCTTCGGGATTGGGTAGAAAATACAGTCCCGTTTACTGCTTCTCAAGACTCTAAGCATGGGTATTTTTAATTTGACAGACCATTCAAGATATTTCTAAGCCGATCCGTAATACTAGCCATATTGTCCTACTGCAAGATTAACTTTTATTGGATCATCTTTGACTCATCATCAAAGCCGGGAACTAATACACAATAACAAACATCTTTGATTAACCATATTGTCTTCAAATCACTGTCAAAACTCGAGCATATTTGATCACCTATATTGTTTCTAACCCTCAAAACGTACGGAATTTTTTCCTTTCAAATGCCCGATCAGACTGTATGCATTTCTGATTCACCTTTCATATACTCCGGTCCATTGTACGTTCTGTATGTACCGGTCTATTGATTCAGGCTAGCGACAGAGGGGCGTGATTCAACCGTGGCTATACCTACCCACGTATTCATTAGGGAACAGCTACATTCAAGGGCATTATAAACCCCCTACAACTAACCTAGATGTATATGTATACGTGCCTGAGCGTGTATGCTATTAACACAACTTTAAAGAACAGGGGTTAGTCGTTGCGAACAACTTTGCAATTTTATTTATTTATGTCTCTAAGATTGGTAAGAACCGTGAACCCGCAAGGCCAACTAATAAAATTTGGTAAGTGGGTTTCTTAAAATAGGTAAAGATATTTTCAAATAATTATGTGTATTATGGATTCATGAACCTAGCTAGGACCAGTCAAGCAAAAGGTCACATGTATTATTATATTCTGTACCTACATATATCTGTGAGCCTTGCCGAGAGTTCAAATAACATTCCTATTTCAATACACTCGACAAATAGATAATGACAATGCAAGGATTGCCTAGTGAAACTGTATTGATATACGCAATGAAGTATCCATGCGTGTCCGGTACAAAAATAACATATCTGTGAGTTGATGAATTAAAATAATTCTGTTAGCAGATTTATTATAGCAAAGTTGGTAAGTACTACTACCGCACGTTTACAAACCGAAACAAACCCAGAGATCATTGTTTCTTTCAAAGTCCAGACGTCATTGTTCTAAGAGTTGAATTTAACGATGTATAGGATGTAAGTATAGCCTTTAAAAAACAATAGCTATTTTAAAAGAATCCTATGGACGTTCTCGTCAAAGTATTTCTTGTAAACACCCTAAGGAAGGCCTTGCTTCACAGATTCAAAGTTTAGTTTAGGCCTTACTTAATTAATGTTGTATTGACTTTGTGATTCTGAATATAATATTTAAAAATGTCGATAAAAAGTATACGCCATTAAGAAAAACTTTAATGGAGAATAAGTTATTTCACACTTTTCGGGAGTGTAAACGGATATGACCGTGACAACAATAAAACATCTATTGTGTCTACAGTAGTATCCATGAAAGGGTTAAGTTTTATTCTATATCATAAAAGGACATAATAAAATATATAATAGTATATATTTTTATTTATTCTTATAAGATATATAAATTTTTTTTAATTTGCAGTCGAAATTTTATGTCTTTTTTTATTAATTTAATTACAAGACTAGCACCTGCGAAACGTGGCGATTATGGTAAGACAATCTTGGTAGAAGCTTTTATCTAGCAGTAAACGGCCAAAATGATGATAAAGTTAATATATTAAGTGGTATTTGTGTACTAAATCGCTCTTCCAATTTCATTAAAAGAATGCTATAAACCTATGATTATAACATATAGTATTCACGTATAATTATCTTTCTATTGACTTTCTCCGTATAATTTGACTTACTTTCATCATAATGAAGTGGTAAGCTTTTTGAAATGCTTTAAAAGTCTAGCTGGGTTTTTAGTAAGTTTTTTAATAAACTTTTATGCTTGAGATTCTCAGAACACTTTGCCTTATAATTAAAAATACTGCATTATGAACTTTGTTTTTTTTTTTATATTTGGTTTTAGATGACGTTGTGTGTAGTTGTGGTGATATTATTATATTTTATCGATTATAGGCCTATGGTAATCTTTACTAGGTATTACTAAGTTGAACTTGACAGCTTTTATGGTCGGTATAAACTTTTCTTTACGGATCGTTAAGCAATGTTTTAACTGTATACGTAATGTAATATTATACATATTTTTGATAATTTATAAAACGTTTCTTAAGCTAAATGTGTTAGCATTAAATATCTCCAAAGCTACGAAGATAGCAGTTGTGTAATCAAACTATAATGTGTCTCCTCATCTGAATTAATTATGTTACGTTTTTATTCTATTTTGTGATAAGGATCGTAACCTTCAGGTTCTAAAATGATCTAAGAGTGTATTTTAATGGTCTTAGGTTCATATTAAAATAAAATTAAAACAAAGATTTCACTATTATCCTACCAAAGTGACTCCTCTAGGGCTGATAGTCAGCAGTCAGAGAAATCGAGAATTGGTGGCCACTATTCCAACAGCCATCGTCTGAAACTGCTGATATTGGCTCTTACTATAGCGGCTTTTATAGTTAAAGTTTTTATAGACAAATCTATTAGTTTCATATTTGAACACAATGTATATATACCTAGAAGGTAAGTTAAAGAGTGAACAATATTAGAAAAAAGAACTTTAACCGAACTCACATTGATCAACAATCAATGTGGTAAAATTCGGTTTCACTTTCACTGTCACCGTAGGTACCCGTAGCAATAAAAATGATACCAAAACTTTGACAAACCGAGCTTAACGTCAAAGTTGTCATTATCAGTTTAAAAGTGTACCACAGCATCCCAAGGGAGATCACATCTCACGATATAGAAAGTAAAGATACGACCATTTAAGCATGATTAAACTTACCGGAGTGTTATATTTATTTTATCAACTACAAATGTTCAAATTTGCGTGGTCTAGGTGCATGCAATCGTTCCGTTACACAGCATAAACAGACACTATTCGATAATACACGGGATATTAGCCGGCAATATGCACTTATATCTGTAAACTTGCGAGAAGGCAAGTTTTTGTAATGCACTTATAGAGTAGCAACACAGGCGGCCCGGGTGAAGGCGCGCGGCGCACTGGTGCGTCTACAGACTGGCATACCCGCGGTGTCTCGCGGCGCGGCTCGCTCGGTGGTGACGCGCTGGTCGCCGTTCGACGAGGGACCGTGAAAGAAGGGCCACAACCCGACTGCGTTTTTTTTGTCCCGTCTACGATTAGCAACAAACAAGGTCTGGCTGGAACCATTCAAAGGGGTTCGAATTGGGCACCGACTTTGACATATGGCCACGACTTTATTGCAACGGTTAAATTTAGAAGCACGAGTAGGTCGAGCGGTGCGTAGAATCATTATTTGCGTAATTAAGGCACATATCTATTTCCTAATCTCTAACACAACCATGAGATGTTTTAATTAGGTACATTGAAGACGAAATCCAGAAGCCCGTGGTGCGTTCTTGTATAAGCAAACAACGCTCTGGAATCTATAAGTACAACGTTGCGTTACAGAGCCAATTTTTTGCGCAAGTTTTTTAAGCATGGAGGAGTCCAGTCGGGATATAATAATATTGGAATAGAAATGTACCATTCAAGTTGAGAAGCCGAGTATGTCAGACTTCCGGGATTGCTCGACTTGGAAGCCACGACGTAATGTAATAGAAAACCTATTGCACAATTTCCTGATCTGTCCAACCGGCAACAGTACAGATCGAATGGTATTCCAGCAAGACTATAAAATACAAATGAAGTAGCTACTGATACGACATGAATATAATACATTATAAAAAGTAATCATTAGAAGAGTAAATTATATCAACATAAATACTGAAGATATTGGCACAGATGAGTATAATTATAGACATTCCCAAGTTTATATTTAAAGATACGAAAACATCGCAACTGACGATGAAGTTTCTAATTTTTATGTCAACAGCTGACTACAACTACTTTAATAAAATGACAGGTTTTAAACCGATTACTGTTGACGTATTTGGAGTCAAATACGATCTGATCTAAAGTTCGCTACAATAGGAATTGTTCCATTGTGCAGCATGACAATCATTCACGAGAACTGATATCACATGTCATCACATTTACGCAGGTATTTGGTATTAGATATGCATTGACCATGAACAAACACTCGTATTTCTACTGCAGTATGACAATATGGCAATGGTAATAATGTATTTATTCATATCGCGTACAATTATAAGTCATTATCGCTATCTATATTTTACGTTTTTCATTATTTAAATTTCTAAAATAATTTTATAAATTTACATTTTCATACTAATTAGTTTATAATTTGTCCAAAAAAATACAACAAATGATGAATGTTGTAAGCCAAATTTCCCTAATATACGCAGTTGAATGCAGGATTATTCGTTATCATATTACTTGCACGTTATGCTAATGCTGAAAAATACAAAATAGGTTGGTTTTATGTATGTATGATGAATATCACTGCCTCAAATTTTCGGGATAAAACATTCTATATGCTAATTTGGAGCAAACTTAACGCAAGAACAAAACTCGTGTGGTTTGTTGTCGGCTATGAGTTGCAATCATGTCAATTTACCTCTTAAAATGCGGGTATTATAAAAAAAATTCTTGTCGTCACTTCGTTTACAGAAGTTTTTAAGTTTACGTAAAATATTTATTAGTTTATAGTTTTGTTATGTTTGTATTAATATTATGTTGTAATCTCGATGGTACAAGCACTAGCTTAGTTTGGGATCAAAGGGAAAATACCTATATTAAGTATTACACATGTAACTCATAGTTATTAAAGTAAATAACTTGAAATTGAAATTGATAATGAAATAAATTTCCTGTTAAGAATTTATTTTATGCAGTGATTGCTATTTTTAACAGACAGTAGTACACAGTATGAGAAAAAAAATCTTTGTGCTGACTGTGTAAGAGTCTTTTCT
Organism: Parascotia fuliginaria; assembly: GCA_963082885.1. NCBI lineage: Eukaryota > Metazoa > Arthropoda > Insecta > Lepidoptera > Erebidae > Parascotia > Parascotia fuliginaria. Next base: position 7,324,832 of record OY720173.1, on the reverse strand, counting down.
GATGTCCAAATAGAGATTCCTTAGCGAACTCTTAATTTTTTTTTATTTTTAATTATGTTTGGGGTTTAGGTTAGAAAACTTTAATTCCAAAATATTATAATATGTTTTGGAATTAAAGTTTTAAAGTAAAATTACTAAATATATATTATATTACATATTTGGTAATTTTTATACACTGATGTATTCCTTCGCCTGTAGGTAAGTAAAATTTTCAAGAAAACGCTATGTTTTTTCATCAAACGAGGTTTAAAGAGAGCATTGATACCACGGTATACAGCAGCATCGCGGAGCCCCTGGCATTGTTGAAGTCCATAAGCAACAGTTACCACTAATCAGTTGGGCTGTAGGCTGCCCAACTGATTAGTTGGGCAGCCTACAGCCGCATTAAAGCTTGTAAAAATCAAAGTTCTGAAGTGATGAAATCTACTTCTTCTAATCTTGCAGACAAAAGTATTTGATACTGATAAAAGTCTTGACAGACAGATGGGCTGGCAGCAAATTGGTTCTTTATACGTTCCTTTGTGCCTCTTAAAATACGGAAGCCTAAATATATATCCTTACTTAAACTTTAAATTTTGGTGTCATTGTATAAATAGTTGAAGTTATTTGAGCCTCAATATTTTTTAAAGATTTCACTGACGTAATATATTTGCATAGTTTTGACTCTAGTACTTTACTTTATAATTTATATCGATCGGCAAATCGACATCGAGTAAAGACATTCAGACCAGGTCAGATTTATTTACATCACACGATAACTTCAAGATGATAGTCATAATTATGTATTTATTCTAGTTTTTTAATTTACATTATTGTATAATGAAAAGCGTCAACGTTAGAGTTAATTTATACCCAAAACTGGCAAAAACAGACGATACGGTGGCCTAGTTAAAGCTTAAGAAGATACAATAATATGTTATATACACGTCCAATATATACACGTACAATTTAACTAAAAAAAGGAACGAAGTAAAAAAGCCAAGAACAGAACTGGCAAAAAAGACAGCTCGTTCGTCGATAGACAGTTTTTACATTTTAAGTATGGGTTAAAACTTTTACAATCAACTATACGAAATCATTGTATAATTGTATCATCGTTTGAACTCACCTATATACGTTGCGGAACATTTGATTCCTGTTAACAAGGGGTTACACGCAGAAACTCGTAAAAAGGCGAAACAGCTGTCGTATAAATTTGTGTGGGTACGTAATGGACGAATAAATTTACTGTCGCAAAAATGAATATTGTCAAGCTATTAACATCAATAATTCAGAAAGTTTGAATTTAATTATCTAGCTACTTATTTCATAGATCTACAAAACAGAACTTTGTTTTTTTTTATTTTTTATTTTTATGAATATAATATATTTATATTACCAAAATATTAGAGGTATAAGAACTAAAACTAACGAATTGTTACATAATATTTTTCAAAACAATTTTGATATTATAGCTCTCACTGAAACATGGCTTAATTCAAACATAAATAATAGTGAGTTTATCGACGACAGGTACACGTTGTATATCGTAGAGATCGGAATTGCTCAAGTGTGTCTAAAAATGACGGAGGTGGTGTTCTCATAGCGGTATCGCGTGATATTCAATCGGTCCGTGCACGTTCTTTTGAAAGCGAATGTGAAGACATTTGGGTGATAATTCAGATAAAAGTTAACAACTTACCAAAAAAAATCGCAATTTGCACCGCTTATTCCCTGTTGGTTTCAAGGGCGGATCCAGCTTTGGCGCCAGGAGGGGGTCACATAGTCGTGGTCAAGTCAAGAACTTATAATTTAACTAGCTGTTGCCCGCGACTTCGTTCGCGTGAAAATTCAGATGGGTGCCTCTATGAGAATATTGCGTGCCTGATTTTATGGCAATCGTACATTGTATCAGTATTATCCGTCTCTATGGCGAATCCAGTTTAAACCCGCTACCGCTAAAACTGACAAATCACTTTCACACAAACTTGTGACTCTTATTTCCCATTTAATAAGGGGGGTTGCTGAATAATAAAAAAAGAGTATTTTCTAGTAATTTGGTAATCCTACTATAAAAACTATAGAAATTTTATACAAACTTTGCCACCCCTTTATACCCCCTTAGGGGATGGATTTCGCAAAATTCTGTCTAAGTGAGCACCTATATCCTAATAGGAACGACTATGCAAAGTTTGAGATTCCTAGCACTTGTTGTTTCTGAGATTTCGTGAGTGAAGTGAGTGAGTGACCTTTTGCTTTTATGTATATAGATAGCATTTTTATATTGTTTAAATACTGTTTTTCATACTATTTTTAATCTCCCATTCATACAAATCCTCTTTCACCTACCTAAAGATATCCCTCATAAAAACAATACACAAAGGCAAATTTTCACTACAATAACTTTCCCCTTCCCCTTCTTCCCTATTGCACTTTTTCTCCATTCTCCACAGTTTCCTCCTTCCTCTCCTCCCCTCCCCCTTCTCCTCTTCACTTCCTTCAGCATCCCTTGCCATACCCGCGGTGTCTCGCGGCGCGGCTCGCTCGGTGGTGACGCGCTGGTCGCCGTTCGACGAGGGACCGTGAAAGAAGGGCCACAACCCGACTGCGTTTTTTTTGTCCCGTCTACGATTAGCAACAAACAAGGTCTGGCTGGAACCATTCAAAGGGGTTCGAATTGGGCACCGACTTTGACATATGGCCACGACTTTATTGCAACGGTTAAATTTAGAAGCACGAGTAGGTCGAGCGGTGCGTAGAATCATTATTTGCGTAATTAAGGCACATATCTATTTCCTAATCTCTAACACAACCATGAGATGTTTTAATTAGGTACATTGAAGACGAAATCCAGAAGCCCGTGGTGCGTTCTTGTATAAGCAAACAACGCTCTGGAATCTATAAGTACAACGTTGCGTTACAGAGCCAATTTTTTGCGCAAGTTTTTTAAGCATGGAGGAGTCCAGTCGGGATATAATAATATTGGAATAGAAATGTACCATTCAAGTCGAGAAGCCGAGTATGTCAGACTTCCGGGATTGCTCGACTTGGAAGCCACGACGTAATGTAATAGAAAACCTATTGCACAATTTCCTGATCTGTCCAACCGGCAACAGTACAGATCGAATGGTATTCCAGCAAGACTATAAAATACAAATGAAGTAGCTACTGATACGACATGAATATAATACATTATAAAAAGTAATCATTAGAAGAGTAAATTATATCAACATAAATACTGAAGATATTGGCACAGATGAGTATAATTATAGACATTCCCAAGTTTATATTTAAAGATACGAAAACATCGCAACTGACGATGAAGTTTCTAATTTTTATGTCAACAGCTGACTACAACTACTTTAATAAAATGACAGGTTTTAAACCGATTACTGTTGACGTATTTGGAGTCAAATACGATCTGATCTAAAGTTCGCTACAATAGGAATTGTTCCATTGTGCAGCATGACAATCATTCACGAGAACTGATATCACATGTCATCACATTTACGCAGGTATTTGGTATTAGATATGCATTGACCATGAACAAACACTCGTATTTCTACTGCAGTATGACAATATGGCAATGGTAATAATGTATTTATTCATATCGCGTACAATTATAAGTCATTATCGCTATCTATATTTTACGTTTTTCATTATTTAAATTTCTAAAATAATTTTATAAATTTACATTTTCATACTAATTAGTTTATAATTTGTCCAAAAAAATACAACAAATGATGAATGTTGTAAGCCAAATTTCCCTAATATACGCAGTTGAATGCAGGATTATTCGTTATCATATTACTTGCACGTTATGCTAATGCTGAAAAATACAAAATAGGTTGGTTTTATGTATGTATGATGAATATCACTGCCTCAAATTTTCGGGATAAAACATTCTATATGCTAATTTGGAGCAAACTTAACGCAAGAACAAAACTCGTGTGGTTTGTTGTCGGCTATGAGTTGCAATCATGTCAATTTACCTCTTAAAATGCGGGTATTATAAAAAAAATTCTTGTCGTCACTTCGTTTACAGAAGTTTTTAAGTTTACGTAAAATATTTATTAGTTTATAGTTTTGTTATGTTTGTATTAATATTATGTTGTAATCTCGATGGTACAAGCACTAGCTTAGTTTGGGATCAAAGGGAAAATACCTATATTAAGTATTACACATGTAACTCATAGTTATTAAAGTAAATAACTTGAAATTGAAATTGATAATGAAATAAATTTCCTGTTAAGAATTTATTTTATGCAGTGATTGCTATTTTTAACAGACAGTAGTACACAGTATGAGAAAAAAAATCTTTGTGCTGACTGTGTAAGAGTCTTTTCTGATGTCCAAATAGAGATTCCTTAGCGAACTCTTAATTTTTTTTTATTTTTAATTATGTTTGGGGTTTAGGTTAGAAAACTTTAATTCCAAAATATTATAATATGTTTTGGAATTAAAGTTTTAAAGTAAAATTACTAAATATATATTATATTACATATTTGGTAATTTTTATACACTGATGTATTCCTTCGCCTGTAGGTAAGTAAAATTTTCAAGAAAACGCTATGTTTTTTCATCAAACGAGGTTTAAAGAGAGCATTGATACCACGGTATACAGCAGCATCGCGGAGCCCCTGGCATTGTTGAAGTCCATAAGCAACAGTTACCACTAATCAGTTGGGCTGTAGGCTGCCCAACTGATTAGTTGGGCAGCCTACAGCCGCATTAAAGCTTGTAAAAATCAAAGTTCTGAAGTGATGAAATCTACTTCTTCTAATCTTGCAGACAAAAGTATTTGATACTGATAAAAGTCTTGACAGACAGATGGGCTGGCAGCAAATTGGTTCTTTATACGTTCCTTTGTGCCTCTTAAAATACGGAAGCCTAAATATATATCCTTACTTAAACTTTAAATTTTGGTGTCATTGTATAAATAGTTGAAGTTATTTGAGCCTCAATATTTTTTAAAGATTTCACTGACGTAATATATTTGCATAGTTTTGACTCTAGTACTTTACTTTATAATTTATATCGATCGGCAAATCGACATCGAGTAAAGACATTCAGACCAGGTCAGATTTATTTACATCACACGATAACTTCAAGATGATAGTCATAATTATGTATTTATTCTAGTTTTTTAATTTACATTATTGTATAATGAAAAGCGTCAACGTTAGAGTTAATTTATACCCAAAACTGGCAAAAACAGACGATACGGTGGCCTAGTTAAAGCTTAAGAAGATACAATAATATGTTATATACACGTCCAATATATACACGTACAATTTAACTAAAAAAAGGAACGAAGTAAAAAAGCCAAGAACAGAACTGGCAAAAAAGACAGCTCGTTCGTCGATAGACAGTTTTTACATTTTAAGTATGGGTTAAAACTTTTACAATCAACTATACGAAATCATTGTATAATTGTATCATCGTTTGAACTCACCTATATACGTTGCGGAACATTTGATTCCTGTTAACAAGGGGTTACACGCAGAAACTCGTAAAAAGGCGAAACAGCTGTCGTATAAATTTGTGTGGGTACGTAATGGACGAATAAATTTACTGTCGCAAAAATGAATATTGTCAAGCTATTAACATCAATAATTCAGAAAGTTTGAATTTAATTATCTAGCTACTTATTTCATAGATCTACAAAACAGAACTTTGTTTTTTTTTATTTTTTATTTTTATGAATATAATATATTTATATTACCAAAATATTAGAGGTATAAGAACTAAAACTAACGAATTGTTACATAATATTTTTCAAAACAATTTTGATATTATAGCTCTCACTGAAACATGGCTTAATTCAAACATAAATAATAGTGAGTTTATCGACGACAGGTACACGTTGTATATCGTAGAGATCGGAATTGCTCAAGTGTGTCTAAAAATGACGGAGGTGGTGTTCTCATAGCGGTATCGCGTGATATTCAATCGGTCCGTGCACGTTCTTTTGAAAGCGAATGTGAAGACATTTGGGTGATAATTCAGATAAAAGTTAACAACTTACCAAAAAAAATCGCAATTTGCACCGCTTATTCCCTGTTGGTTTCAAGGGCGGATCCAGCTTTGGCGCCAGGAGGGGGTCACATAGTCGTGGTCAAGTCAAGAACTTATAATTTAACTAGCTGTTGCCCGCGACTTCGTTCGCGTGAAAATTCAGATGGGTGCCTCTATGAGAATATTGCGTGCCTGATTTTATGGCAATCGTACATTGTATCAGTATTATCCGTCTCTATGGCGAATCCAGTTTACACCCGCTACCGCTAAAACTGACAAATCACTTTCACACAAACTTGTGACTCTTATTTCCCATTTAATAAGGGGGGTTGCTGAATAATAAAAAAAGAGTATTTTCTAGTAATTTGGTAATCCTACTATAAAAACTATAGAAATTTTATACAAACTTTGCCACCCCTTTATACCCCCTTAGGGGATGGATTTCGCAAAATTCTGTCTAAGTGAGCACCTATATCCTAATAGGAACGACTATGCAAAGTTTGAGATTCCTAGCACTTGTTGTTTCTGAGATTTCGTGAGTGAAGTGAGTGAGTGACCTTTTGCTTTTATGTATATAGATAGCATTTTTATATTGTTTAAATACTGTTTTTCATACTATTTTTAATCTCCCATTCATACAAATCCTCTTTCACCTACCTAAAGATATCCCTCATAAAAACAATACACAAAGGCAAATTTTCACTACAATAACTTTCCCCTTCCCCTTCTTCCCTATTGCACTTTTTCTCCATTCTCCACAGTTTCCTCCTTCCTCTCCTCCCCTCCCCCTTCTCCTCTTCACTTCCTTCAGCATCCCTTGCCCCTCCTCCAGCATCTCTTGCCCTTTCCTCCACTTCCCTCTACCTTGCCTCCTCGTTTTTCCCTCTCTTCTCCCTTCCTTCTCCTTTCTTTTCCTCCTTTCCTCTCCCTTCCTGTCGCTTCCTATCTCTCCTCCTCCCTTTTTCCACCATTCGAGAACTCCTTTTTTCCGCGTTCCTTTCCCCTCCCTTCCCTCTCCCTTCCTCTACTGTCTCCCTCACTTCTCCCTCACTTACCCCTCACTTTCCTCTCATTTTCCCCTCATTCACCCCTCACTTAACCCTCACTCACCCTCACTTCCCCTCACTCCCCCCTCACTTCCCTCTCACTTCCCCTCACTGCCCTCTCACCCACCTTACTTCCCCCTCAATTCCCCCTCACTTCCCCCTCACTTCCTCGTTTCTTCTCCGTCACTTTCTCCTCACTTCCTCTCACTTTCCTCTTACTTTCCTCTAACATTCCCCTCACTTTCCCCTCACTTCTCCCTCACTTCTCCCTGGCTTTCCCCTGACTTCCCTCTGACTTCTTCCTGACTTTCCCCTCACTTCTCCCGCATTTCCCCCACACTTCCTCTTCACTTCCCCCTCACTTCCCCATCTCTTTCCTTTCACTCCCCCATCACTTCCCTCTCACTTTCCCCTCTCTTCCTCCTTCTCCTCAATTCCTCCTTTTCCTCCCTCATTTTCTTCCCTCCTTTCCCTCCCTCCCCCTCCCTGTAAATTTCAAGTCGCTAGCTTCAAAAGCTAAAGATTTTTGTATAGAATATTTCATCCCTAATTTCTAAATCCACCCCTGTTAAAATAAAATTATAAAGATATTTTTTATTTAAATAGAAGTATTCCAAAACAAAATTACAAAACGGTAAGTTAAAAAATGAAGAAGATTCATACAATCGATTTCATCCCTTTTCACACACTTAGGAATTAAATTTTAAAAAACCCTTTTTTAGTACAACCTCTAGACATTTAGACAAACACACCCTCCAAATTTCAAGTCACTACAACCAGCAGTTTAGGCTGTGCGTTGTCTGTTAGTCAGTCAGTCAGTCAGTCAGGACAAAGCCTTATATAATATGTATGGGTGTATGGGTGTATGGATTAGACGTATAGTCATCGGGGATCAAAGCATACAGGCTGCTAGGAATGCTAACACGTGATAGAGCCACATAAAGCTGACCGTGCGAAACACAGCTAATACTTAGATCCACGCCCACAACTTTTAGTTGTGTCTGACCTTGGGCTTTATTAATTGTCATCGCGAAACATAGGCTCACTGGAAACTGGACTCTTTAAAACTAAACGGAAGATTGTTTGTGAATCCGAAAAATAAAAACGCTATCAGCTATTCCGTAACCTGTTAAAGTCTCTGTTTCTATCAGGTTTCGTAGTAAAATAACAAATGTTCGACGTGATTCTTTAAATTGGCATAACTTTTTTATTTATGAACCGATTGACTTGAAACAAACACTAAATGTTAAGTGAAGCTTACCACAATGTATTAGTGAAAACCATATCTAAATCGGATAAGCCGTTTCTGAGATTAGCGTGAACAAACGCACAGACAAACAGACAAACAGACAAACAGACAAAAATTGTAATAATCATTGTTTTGGGTTCTATTGGCGTTGATAAAGGCCCCAGTAATTTTTTTTCTCATATATCTTCCATGTACAGACAGCGATCGGTTACATTTTTATTATATGTATAGATTTTGATAATAATAGATACAAGTAAAATGTAGGTATTTTATTATCAGCTAGAGGTATGTCGAGGGGTATGACGCAAAACTCCGCAAAAGTGAAGAAGTGGTACGACAAGGGTTTCCAACAAACAAAATAGAAATAGACAAAATACATATATTTAAATAACAAAATCAATTTTTCTTTTACGTCTTCTCCCGAAACGCGTTATTACGTCATTTACGTCAATGGGTACGTTTTTATGAACGTGGAGAAGTGCCAGTCCGGTTAGGCGATCTTCAACCATTGAAGATCTTAGCCACGATTTAATTCTGCGCAACGTAGAGAAAGACCTTTCTGCTGTCGCTACACTTACAGATAGTGTAGCCATAATACATAAAAATTATCTTATATTAGGATACATATCGATGTCACAATTAAAAATAAGATCAGAAATCAACTGCGGTATGTCCTGGCTCCGCTGCCACTTCACCATCCACAGCCGATATTCATTTACAATGACAGAAACTGGAGTGTTATCTAGTAATAATGTATAGTCGGTAGCTAGTTGTTTCACAGTTTCAATGTCTTCATTACTATATTCGCTTTTTGGCATGGAAACGCTTGAGTTCGATTGCAGTATTCTGCTTAAAGATACAGTAGTACCTGAAAAATAAAAAGTAAATGACTGTGACTGACTGTAGTGCATAAACTAAGAATTTATAACTTAATATAAAAGTTATGTACTCGTAGCATAAAATATTAACAAAACAACAACATAATTTTAAAGTAGGTTTAGTATACTCGTATAAGTTCATTTGCCAAACAATAAGAAATAAAATAATTTAGGGAAGTACCCACCTAATACATCACTTAAACAGATGGAGGATATAATAAAGTCAGAACTGCGCAATGTTTGCAGCAAGCAATGCGCATCATTGACAGTTTTATTGTCTTGCCAAGCAGAAATCTTCTACAGAGCGCTACAAATTTTGACTAAGTTGTCTCCTTGAAATTGAAGATGCCCATCATGCCTCTCTACCCAACGTGTCTCACAAATACCTTGCATGGCAGCTCCTAGTTCTATTTTAAAAATTTCATGCCTCTTAGCGGATGCATTGGCAAATGCCACAACTTTTCTCATTGTGCCAGATGTATTGCGACAGGAAACTACTTTGGATGATCTTGCCAATGAGTTATTGAGCACATGGTTGTTACACGGGCAACGTTTAGCGTAAATGGCTATTTTCATCAATTCTTGTACTGCACCTTTTGTATCTGATGCCATAACCGAGCAGCTGTCAGTTCCAATACCCACTCACCAAGATAAATCTAAGTTAAATTTGATACACAGAATTTCAACGATTTTCGCCAATGCTACACCTGTCAATCGAGGCTCTATGTCACCTGAATGGTTGTCTTCACGTCTAAGAGCATCGTAGGTATCACAAAAAGTCACAAAATGTTCCTTAATAATACCATCATGCAAATATCGGAATGATAGGCTCAGCTGTGTTACATCAAACATCGAACAAAATTAAAAAATATTTAGCTTCCCGCACATTCTGTAAAATGTTTTCCTGGATGATTTCTGCGCAAACATCTATCAACTCATTTTGTGCAGTCTTGCTGATGTACGTGGCGTTGGATTTTGAAGATTCTAAATGTTGCTGCAATGCAATATCGCCAGAATCAATTCGGAATTTTAAAAGGGCTGTAAAATTCCCTTCATCGGCTACTACGCTGTCATAGTCCAGCAATTTACCATCGTCGTGATGGCCACGTAACGATATATTTTGATGGCCACAAAATATTATAGTTTTTACGATTGGTCGCAAACGTCATTTATTTGTTTCAGTCTTTGACTATTTACTTGGTTTATTATGTTAATTTCCGGTTTATGAAAACTCAATAAAAAGTTTCTCCCTGCTTCGACAGCTAATTCGTGGTATTTGTTTCGCTGGTGTGTTAGCAGAACACCATTTTCAACCTAGCAAATTATCTAAAGCTTTTAATGGTTCTTTTACAAGTCGACATAAAGGTGTTTTTGTCTGTATACCACCTCCAGGAGCTACGACAAACAAAGCACAGTACTTGCAGTAAAGACCCTGGTCTTTATGCGACAAAACAAGCCAGTGAAACTTGTCAATGTGAGACTTCTGAGCATATTTTTTTGTTTGTTTTCCTTTTTTATTAACAACACAATGCGGGAAATTTATAATTAGGGGGAGGCTGCCAATGCTTTTCAAGCAACATAGCTTTAGTTGAATCATCTATATTTTCCCCTATATAACAAGCAATATCTGAAGCAAACTTTGGTTGAGAAAGTGAAGCCCTTATCTGATCAGAATCAGAAGAAGTCGATGTACATATTGTAGGCTGAATATCGTTAGTAACAGTCTCCTGTTACTAACGATATTAATATAAAACACACGCACTGGAATAATGAGAAACTGATTACTTACCATTTCTTGTAATTAATGAATTTGCAGCAACAATTTTTGAGAATACTTATAAAGGTACACTTATAAACACATTATCGGTAAAAATATTTTTTTTTTTAACTTCGAACTATGTTATGGATGAAGTTTTGTTGTTCCCATTCCGATTGAGGTTAGGTCTGACGTTACGTAGTCGACAAGCGCGCGCAATTGTGGCGCGTTAAATTCAAATTTTCGATGCGTTCGTTCCCAAACATTTGCCATTATACAAAGTTATTATATTATATTAAATTAATTAAATATTGCAGGTATGTAGTTACATAAAATCTGTACGGTGACAAAATATATAAATAAAATAATTATGTTCAATTAGTGGTCCACCTAAGTGCTGGAACCAGCTCAGGGGGGGGTCATGACCCCCATGACCCTCCCCCTGGATCCGCCCTTGGTTTGGACATTCTTCAACATTATGTAGATAACACAAACAATGTACTAAACGATGTAAATGATGTTGTAATACTGGGAGATTTCAATTTGAGTTTCATCAAATGGACAAATGATGACGATTGTTATAATACTTTAATTATAATAATGGCATAGCATATCTTCTGACGGATTTCATGTGCTTAAATAACTAGTGTCAATATAACAGTGTACACGATAGTGATAACAGAGTTCCAGATTTTGTACTAAGTAATATCAAACCTGTCAATGTCACGAAATGTCCGGATGTTCTAAGTAAATTGGATGTAAAACATCCTAATCTTCTTATTCAATTGCCATTTAGCAACACAGAAAACTTGTCTACGAAGCCACGCAATGACTTAAATTTCTTTAAGGCTGACTATGTTAGCATATTAGCCGAATTGAGTGATATTGATTGGTATTATGGCCTAATGATTTGTAAGAATATTGATGAAATGACTTCTGTGCTTTACGAAACACTTAATAAAGTAATAGATAATTTTGTTCCCCAAAGAAAATATAAAAAGTCGTGATATCCTGTCTGGTTTACAAACAAACTAATCAAATTGTTGTCTGAAAAAGAAAAACTACGTTGTAAGTACGTCAGGTTCAGAAATCCACGAGATAAAATTGAATACGATATTATTATTTTATTTAGCCAGTAAAAATCGCCGGGTAGGTAAGTGGCAGGTATTTGTACAAATAAGATAATTAGGTACTGCCTACAGATAGAAAATTGACCTTAGCAGTATTTTGACATTTCCAATGGTATTTTATTATGAAGTAAATTTATCACGAAGTATCTATGTAATTTAAGTTGTTTAGCTTTTAATAGCATGATGATGTGATAAAAGTACGTAAGTAAGATGCTAATACTGTTAAGCTGGTCGTGGAAGCGATTTCATTTACAATCAATCCTCTAATTAACATGCAACTGGTCACATGCCTTTGTATCATTTTAAAATCATGCGGATATTTCAGTCCGTCTTGTGTCAATGCCATAAAGTTTAGATTTGCTAACGCATTTCTAATTTTATGACTTTTTTCCTGAGGGTGCGATGTGCTAGAAACAATGCAAGGATTTTCGTCGAAGGTGATTGATATTTAAAGTGAAATAAAAAGGCGATATGTTATTTATTGTAGTATATACCACAATAAATAACTACATACTACACAACAACAAATTAACATGTATAAAAAATAGTTGAATTATAAATGCAGATTATTTAAATACTTCGCTTTATTCTTTTTAGTCTTTGCATCCTTAGAAACATGTTTGATAAACAGGTGGACGCTTGATATTGAAAGTTTAATAAATATATCATTATCATCATCTACAGACCCAATCAACACACTGCTGGGTGTACCTAAATTCATGCGAACTTCATGCCCTTGTGCCAGTCTCATTCAAGTCCTACTCATGATAATAGGTATCATGAGTTGGAGAAAAGTATGACTTTTGTAATTTAAATTATAAGAGTTTATGTTTCGAAAACAACGCAATTAAAAAAAAATGACACGAAAAATTTATTTTAAATAAACGCCGCGCCGTCTCCTATTTATTATTATCATTGTTGAAACGGATGCAGTGAGTGAGAGTAAAAATATATAGCAACATAGAAGCGATACTAGTATCTGTTCCCAGAATCATTAGACATTTTAATGACGGCATCATTTTCATAACAGGTAAATTAATGTCCCATTTGTCAAGAATTATGCTTCTAAACAGGCATTTTTCTTAGATTGACAACAATTTTGAAGTAAATAGCATCTGCTGCATTACAACACGGATCTTATGTAATTAATATACGATATATCGGAAAGATAGTGTCGTTTTGCTAAACGACTCTGACATTTTTGTTGCCGCTTCGTCGTTTTGTCGTGACCTTTCGAGAGGCACAAGTTGTTAGTACTAACAGTACCTACTAACCGTTAGTGTAATATGTCGTTAGATATAATTATTATATAAAATATCACCTAATATCTTTTGTAAATGAGTTGTATATTAAAAGCCTATAAGTACGTAGTTTGTAGATTAGACTGATTTTAATTTTTTTGATATCGAATGCATTTATTTCATCTTTAGACAGTAAGAGTAATCATGGACTTAATGCACTACTAGCATACTATCATAAATATAAGATTACATATTTTTAAAATATAAAATTTAATAAGCACGCATGCATAATGTTGCGATATTACCTATTTCTTAGCTGTCAGGCGGTGAGCATTCATAGGTATTAGCATTTGCCCCCAGTACCCCAGGCATCGGTCATGGTTTACCGATCCTTAGGTATTTATGCAGACACTAGCGACCTGGCCCGTCTTTGCACGTAGGTACTTTTATGCTTTTTATGATATGATTACAAATCGTTGAAATTCTTAGTTTTTCTGTACAATAATATGCACGTTTTTTTATTTATAAACCTTCCGAAAGAAATACTCTAAACCATAGTAAAGACCGTTTTAAAATTCGTTGCGCGGTGCAGAAGAAGTTACCGGAGAAGGAGACGGAAACAAACAGCGACTTTATGCTATTTAGAGAAGTAGCGTCATAATGCTGTAAATTAGGGAATTTGTTTGACATACACAATTATATAAGTTTTAATATTAAATGGCGAAAATACCAGTATCCAGGAGCCGAAACGGGCTTCCGTATCTAAGTTATTACATGCAACATTGTTGAATGCATCTCGTTACCCTCGTTACGTATTTGAAATAATAATTATGCATTCCATGGTTTCGAACTGCTACCGCCATTTCAGAAATAAATTTTGTTTTGTTTCTTGATAAGTTATATTAATGTAATTTATGTAGCACTAAATTGGTATTACACTATTATATAACGAACCCAATCTCCTATCGTAAATATTTACCGTATACTTCGGTCGTTAACAAGTTAGCAAACTGTAGAACAATTTCTAAAATTAACCTTTATTTCTTTATACTGCTATAGTTGAGAACAAACACTGTTTAACAAACATAATATAATTACACGTACAAAAAGCACGCACAGGCTAGAAACAGATATTTATGTATATCTAGCACTGTTTAATAGAACTAACGACTTCTAAAACCCTTACTTGCAACCATAGATGTAGGTAGTATAATGTTCTGGACCTATCCCGACTAGATTTTCGGCAATATGGTCTGAATGCCGCAACTAAATACCACCAATGAGTATTTAGTTCTTATTTTCTAAACGGTGTTCATTTAGGTAGAGAAGTTTCTGCATAAACGCAGTTATTACAAAGTTATTAACTTCATTGTAATCCATATACATCAGATTGTGTTGATACTCGTCAGTGTAAATCGTATCTCATTTGCCACAATACGACACTTGATCGAATAACAAGCGTCAATTGTTTGACGTCACGCACCGTACTAGGATCGCATTCATGTATCATTTATCGGTTGTATTGAATTGATAGAAGAATATGTTATGCATAAAATGATTACCAATCGCTTGAAACATGTTAAATATTTTGACTAATTGGTTTAACTTAGGTTCGAATTTGCTTTAAAGAATCACGTTACTTATGTATCATTGGCCTTTCTCCGGACATCCAAGACCAAGAAAATTTACCATAGATGCCAGTAGGTACATACGGTACAGCATGTGTTTCAGTGTAATTGTTTTTGGAAGTTTTTAAAAGAAATAGGTATCAATCTTATTATTATGAAGTCAGTCGGTTAAAAATTCAATATAAGATTAATTTTATTCACTTAACACACGTTGGCAGAAAAATAAAATTTCATGCGTGCGTACTAAAATCGATTACGAGACCTCGCACCGTAATTTTATTATTAAGTTTAAAACGTTTAGTTACAATTTTGGTCTTAAGGATATATCATACATAACATGGCCAACGTTAAAAAATGTTGACCGTAATGATTGTAATAACCGTGTTGTATCTACCTACCTCCTGCCTCAATGTTCTCATTTAGGTACTTGCATGTCTATAAAGATGCCCGAGGCGTGTTTAATATAAAAAATATTGTTATGGCAAAAACTTATAAGTTTTCAATAGGTAGGTACTTGTCCGCTATGTAGGTGCCACTAGTAGATGTTGACTAGGTATAAGGACCTATGATTGATGACATATAACAAAAAACAGGTACCTTCATCAACGTTCAAATTTAGTAAGTAAGGTAATTTTAGACGATTTAAATTTAGCATTACTTTTATTATAAACTGAATCGAAATGAAGAACAAAAAATATTTTCTCAAATTGATTACCTATCTCTACTACCAACCATGGATATTATTATTACCATTGCCAGTATCATCATTACTAAAACAATTAAATATACTGTCTCTTTTAGTTTGAGAATGCTATTTGAAAATATTTCGTACTCACTGGTTCATTGTCATATCAAAATTGGTTTTCATTGCAATTCTTTTGCTATTGCACTAACAGCTGCATGCAGGAGGACTTGATGGCTGCTACTGACAATGCAGGTAATGTGTCCGCTTTCTGGACCAGAGCAATATAAAACATAGTTTACAATCAGAAGAAGAGAACAGTGCATACTACATAAATCATTGTGAATGAGACAGAGATCATTTCGTCAGGAGAAAACTTTAATCTTTGTTTGTAATTAGAGCAATCGTGATGCTACTGGATTCTAGTACAGAAAGTGCAGCATAACTGCCATATCATGTGCAGTAGGTACATTAAGATCCACAACGCACACGTCTAAATGTAACATCTTATCTTAACTGTTTGGTGTTCTATTTTGTACTGTTTTACGGTTCACCAATTAAGTAGTAACAGTAAGTATGTCAGGTAACAGCGTTTATCTATTTATCTGATAAGTAAAACTTCATGTAGAATGCGGAAGCTGTCAATTATTTCCTGAGGTACTCCGTTGGTCAATCCACAATATTTTTGTAATAACAACCACAGACTTACGGCCGAATTATCGAATTAACAATAAACTTTAATTGTTGGTAATAAATGACTGGCATTAATTTAATCAAAAATGTAAGTTGAGTTTACTTTGAACCCTGTTTAATGCTTTGAAACTGAATAGGTTGTATGTAAACAATAATAAATGTTTTGAAGTAGGTACTGATAATTATTATTATTCTTGGCTTCAAGTATCTTTGATTTTGTTCTTTTTATAAACATTCTTTAAACATGTAGACTGCTACTACTGGACTTATAAACATAATGACACACTATCTGCGCCCTGCGGCTTCGCCCATGCGGTAAATTTAATCTGTTTAATTAATATTACTCGGAAACAGGACCAATTTTCTGAATAAAAAGTCCGTCGACGGCACCGAATCTAAATACCAATTTTCACCGAAGTCGGTTATACTGTTTAGGTGCTGAGTGATAACAACAATCTTTTTTAACCAGTATTAACTAGTATAAGTCTGTCATTATAATTATCAATCTGAGACCGGCCTAACTCATTATGAGTTATTATACGCCTCAAAACATTTAAGCTCATGGCTCATGTAACTGTTTCTTAAACGAATAAATTACATCAAAATCATTTATACCTTGGTATTAAAATAAAAAGAGCATTTGAACTGAATGTTATGCGCATAACCGTAAGTGATGAGTGGATATAATCAGTTAGTTACTCGATCTCGATATAGTACATGAAATAATTACACATGGTTTAAATAGTGGGTCACACTAGCGAGTGTAGGTGTAGTGTAACCTAGTTAACATTCGAGTATTAGAGGCCTAATATTTACGACCTAGAAATTTGTGAATTTTGTTAACTTGTAAAGTAGGTACCCATTTAACAGTTTTGCTAATTAGTAGGTAGTTTTAGAGCGGATAGGTATATTTTTTTTAAGAAAATAGTTGTAGCAAGAATTTTTGTAGACATTCGAAGACATTAACATCTTGAATGATTTAAATAATTATATCGATGACTAACATGTCTAATCAAATTTACACTATAGAATAGTTACTGTTGTGTTCTGGACTTCATGCTAGAGATGCTGTTGGTTCATATATAGAAAACAACAGGTGAAAGCGTGATACGTTACCTTTATGTCGAGTCCCTTTTTCGACGCAATGGGACTTGACATAAAGGGAACGTCTTTGGATCGAGTATGATACAATAGAGTCTATGGTTTTAGAACAATAGATTCTAAGACTCGACGTATAGAGACTTGACGTAATATACTTTGTTTCTAGGCTGCTGAGGTCCATGAGCAGCTGTTGGTACCTAACATCAAGTAGTCCGGCTTGCGTGTGTTCCTTGTAACCAAAATAAGGTCTGTAGCATTTCTGTTTTTTATTATTATTAATTTGTTTTATTTGTCTTTCCAACTACGCATTTCAGCGACAAAACTAAAATCCTTTGATCGCTGTTCTTTAATCGTTTTAATACTACCGCTTAGTTTCGCGTTTCCGTGAAGCAATTTGGACGGTGCATGGAATGTTGCCAAACGCTATGCAGTGTTGTTGCAGTCGCAAAATCGTCGGTCACCATATAATGTTACTAAATGTAGGCAATAAATTTTTATTTTAAACAATAATTAAAAAACTTTAACCTTTGACCAGCGATTTCTGTACTTAATTTTACTTATGACATAGGTTTATATCGTAATCGTGTAGATACCTACTGTTTTTATACAAGTGCCTAGCATGTAAGAAGAGATGGTCACAATAAAGACTATTATTTAACAAGACATAATTATAGTTCTTGTTAAATAATAGTCTTTACATCTACATCTATAGAACTATCTATATGACATCTATAGGACCTTTCCTTATACTTAACGAATTTTTACTTATGTAATAAAAAAAGTATTTTGGTTATATGCATACACATCTTTTTTATATAAGAGAGAATTTGGGACCCTTAAAAGAAAAAGCGACGCCATGTTATTTTGTCATTCTTGAACCTCAACGCTCTTTGAATCGCTTTTATAACAGTGTTATTTCTATATTTTACGATCTTGTAAAGTAACGCTGCAACCGATAAGCAATAACAATTTAATATCCTATTTTTAGAAACCCTATTTAGGATACTAAGTAGTGAACGTCGTAGACGGTAACGATTAAATTGTGAACATCTGCTTAAATCCTAATCAGGATTTATAAAAATAGAACGGCGTAAAGAGCGCTTCAGTCGCCGCAATCTGGAGTAAGGGAGGTTATTGCTAAGCAGCGGGCGCGTATATTTCCTTACCTAATAAAGCCGAAATGTGGTTGACGGCGGGCCATTTACCTGATGTACAACAAAGGAATGTAAGCGTCTGACACGAGGGTGTCTGCCATCCGTTGCACTTGGTTCTTGAGATGAAAAACAGTGCAATAAGATAAAAAAATATTTATAGTGTGATTAGTGTAAATAAGACCTAACAGTTAATAAATACAGACGCAAAATTGGCTGTAACCCATTAATTCTCTCTAAATACACTCCCTCTTCAAAAGCTACATTGCAAGTTGTTTTTTGTCGAATACCAATTATCATTTATAATTGCAATATTACTGGTGAAGACTCCATTATCCGTCTTGTTACTACCTACCCTTTTAGTTAATTTTAAAAGTGAGTCAAATACATTTCAGACTTTAGACAGCACATTAAATTTACGTATATATTTACGCTCATACTTATATTTACTCTCATCCGACTTGTATTGCTTTCATAGTAGCTTATTGTAGAATAATCATAAATAAGAACTGGGGAGAATCAGCGGGTAATCGCTAACATAAACTATTCATGAGCATTACAGAAAAGAGGATGAATGCAAACAGGTCTGGTGACATGAAGGTTCCTTACGCTTGTTATTTGTAAGATGACGTGGGTGGTTTCTTTTTCCCGCTCTTAAGGATGTAATATCTGATATATTGCAGCTTTAGTGAAAAACAGTCGTAAGATAATTACTGTACATTTTCAACTTTATAATTCAAATAGGATGAAATTATCAATCTGGCAAAGTTCGGTTCAACACACACTTTTTTGCACTGGGTGTAGTACGTCAATACACGAAAATGCTATCGCGTGGTCGCCTTGGCCTAGAATGGTTACCTACGTACCTAATAATCAATTATTTTGCATTTTTCTGATTCACAAACTTATCGTTTCAAAGTACCTACTTACAATTTATGAATTTATGAGGAGACTTCCTATCGATTTGTCTCGTTATGGCTAATCGGTAAAACGTGATTTTAATAATAGGCCGTTACTGAAATCAAAATTCATTATCAAAGACTTCCATATTGACCCATACACCCACCGGCTTTACACACACGTCACGTTTTACCTCTCTACCCTGCATCAAGTTGGAAATCAAATTTACCACTGCTGAATATAGCAAATTCCCTCATCGATTTTCAAAGGAAAACATTGCAAGCTTTTCTTTTTAGACCGTTCCATTCATTGTAAGAAAATCTCTCTTTAAAATATAATGCGGCGATCGGCAGACAAACTGCATTTTTTGCAAGATCCAGATAAGTATGCATGTTTACCGCTGCGCTACGTATTTTATTAAATCATTCCAAGGTTGTTGTGTGTGAGGTCTGCAACTATTGTAAAATAATGCACATTATGGTTTCGTTAAGTATAATTGTAGTAGATACCTAACTACGTATTCAGCAAAGTCACCTACATCTGGGGCAGCACAATAACATCTCTATAATAATAAGATATGTAAATTGTGGATAAACAACACATTGGTGACAACAACAAATTACTATTACTGAACAATAAATGTCACATTAAAACAAATCATTGTCAGCGTCATCATTAATTAAATATAGAGCTCTCTCGCCAGCCAGCATCTTATCCATCCGCCCTCATCCATCAATTGACCGCTACCTTTTTCAGATCATCGATCGTCGAACTGTGTCTTCTGATTTGTTGTTGCCAATTTAGAACTTTGTTTTCATTATCATCACCATCATCCACAGCCCGAATTTACCCAAACTTTTTAAAAACACTTAAATAAATCATTACTATACTTAGCTTCTTGGTAGATCAAAATATACGTAAACGATACACAACCCTATAAACCTTGAAAATATAGCGACATTAAATCAATAAACGGTACTAAAACTTGATATTTTATCCTTCGTACAATATATGGACTATAATTTCCATAATATGAGATATTTAAGCAGTTTCTATTTGCTGTAGTCGCGTCGCCCACGTCATAAACGATTGCTATTGTATCCCGGGGCAACTTGTTAACCATGTCATTACACTTATTTCTGTCAAGAGGCGCCTGTGGCAAATATATCTAATACTATCAATTCACACTTCTTCTAAGTATTATAAAAATGTGCAAAAATGTGCTCAACATTATATTATTATTATCATTCGAGTGGATGGTTAGATCTTCGAGGTTAAGCGAACTAATTATAGCGGTCAGCTCATGAATGATTGTGTAAAATATATCAGTAAAACTCTCCGAGCTTTAGAGAGTACAATTACCATCTATGACAATTGTTAGGGTTATTCAGAAGCCTAAAAAAATACCACTAAGTAGTTATACATACCCGATCATCGATTTATCTGTGTTGTGACTTGCGTGGTTTCAGTTGCAATGGAGGCTGCCAGTAAACCTAGTTAGAAAAAACACACAGTGAATCCTGGAAAAGATTCTTGAGTTAAAATGGTTGCAATGCAGAAAAGCGAGTAAAAAGACTAACATGTAGTTTAGCAGCGTGATGTTACATAGCCTATATATAACCTTCCTCAAGAAGTGGGCTATCATATCAGGGGTGGGCCGCAGGGCTCCATTTTGGGCCCCATTCTCTTTATTTTATATTGTGCTGATATTACAAAGAGCATTCAAAACTGTAGGTATCATTTGTATGCTGATGACGTTCAGGTCTACATATCATTTAAACCACATTTGTGCCAAGATGCAATTCGTGATCTTAACGCTGACCTGAGTAGATTAGTTTCTTGGGCAGAGGCAAATTGCCTCGTACTCAACCCAATTAAAACAAAGTACATTTTGTTTGGCACTAAATATCAGCTACAGGGTCTACCTGCAAATATTAATGTCACTCTTATGGGTCAGCCTATAGAAAGAGTTTATGAAGCTAGAAACCTTGGTTTGAACATGGACGCAAATCTCCGTTTTGAAAAACATGTAGCCAATTTGGTCCAGAATTGTTTCTACCGTTTAAGGGTTCTATATAAAATAAGGCCATATCTTTCAACGGAATTGCGTGTTTAATTAGTAGAATCATAGGTGTTGTCAAAGCTAAATTACACAGATGTTGTTATAGGTCCTCGTTTGTTGTCTCGTACACAGCGTCTCATACAGAGAGTTCAGAACTCTTGTGCACGCTTTTGTTTTACTGTACCACCTAGGCATCATGTTACACCGGTATTAAATCAACATGGCATCTTAAAAATGAAGTCTCGTCGTAAGCTGCATTTAGCTTGCCTCCTCTTTGGCGTTATAAAGACCCCTATATCTGTTCGACAAATTACAGTGGATCTCTAGTAAAAGGAAATGCGCCCAACAGCTGTCAATTCAGTTGCACAATTCTGCCGCCTTCGGCGGCAGTTTTCGTTGCGCTGCATCTAAAGTGTGGAACAATATACCTCCTCCTATAAGGCAGATCAATAGTTTACCCACTTTCAGAATACATCTGCGACAATACCTCTTGAACGCGCAACGTGAGTTCAATAACGTGAATATTGACATGTCTTTTATTTAAAGATGTTATCTAATTTAATTTTTATCTATTATTTTTATTTTTATTATTGTGTCATTCATTTATTATTTAAATGAATAATGTAATAATTTTAATTGTAATCAATTCTAAATATTAAATTCTATTTAAATGTAATTTATTATAATAACCACGCGTACACAAACACACACACAAACACATATATAACACATACATACACGTACACCCTACATACACCCTTGCACACACTTTTACACACTCAAGCAGCAAGGCGTCCGTGACGTAAACTTGATCAGGACCTAGTTGAAAACCAGCGTCAGACCTTTGGTCTGGCAAATGCTGAACTGGGTACCTAGTTGCCACATCTGTGAGACACACTCTTGCACTGTACTTTGTATTTTTTTTTTAATTTAATTATTTTTGTTGTGTCTCTATGTAATTGTGGCAATAAACGTTTCTTTCTTTCTTTCTTTCTTTTCTTTTATACGCAAAAATAATTATTCAAGTCTGACTGGTAATTCCAGAGATTAGCGCGTACAAACAAGCAAACAAATAAACTCTTCCGCTTTATATTTGATAGTCTATAGCCTATAGCCTAGATTATAGTCTATAGCCTTCCTTAAGAATTGGGCTAAAAATACAAAAATATTTTTTCTAACCCGACTGATAGAAACTGAAATTAGCGCGTTCAAACTAACAAACTCTTTAGTTTTATATATATAATACCTACTAGTAGTAGTATAGAAATAGATAAATTGTTCTTCAACTAGATGTTATGTGTTTGATATAGCTATCAACTATGTTATATTTAGGTATAGTTGATTCTTGTAAAATGACGTATTAATAAAATACAATAAATTTGCAATATATATTCATATACAACTTTTCGCTGACACCTCACATTTATGAATTTGGTTTTTGAAATAAGTATTAAAAGAATATAATCATTTTGAATTATTCAAGGACTATTTATATTTAAAAAAATGTCTGTAAGTTTTCGAGCTGTCTTTTATCAAACCTATAAGTCTCTCTCACACATCGTTTACTGCTATAAGTGCAAGTAAAAATGTCATATAAGACAAACAAAATTCACATAAATATTATACAATCGTTTGTAACTCAAAGAAAAATGTGTAGGTACACCTAAGTATTTAAATTTTGTAACATGTTCTATTTTATTTCTCACTTTACACTTACCTACTTACGTTATGCTCACACACACACACTTACTTAGGTACTTACGTTATGCTAGTGTCTTAATGTGAGAAGTGTATATTTAGGCACCAGTTACCTATATCGTCAAATAATAATTAAGTTATTAAACCTATACTCAAGTCGGTTTTAAATTCATTATATTATCAGAGTTTGGTGCTTAAATTATAAATTTCTAAACGAAGTATTGTCACAGCCATATAAAGGCGTGTACAAAACAATAATAGGTAAATGCTTACAACTATAAATGTTTTAAAACTAGGACAAGGACACACATAAACATTTTAGTACAATTATTAGATAAGTATAAAATTTAATAAAACAAACATTGAATTATCTACCATACAATCACATTACAACGACAAAATCGCGAGATGGACTATGAATATTTACTATTAATGAGATTTACATCAAGAGATTTGCGATTAATTTTGAGATTAATGGGAAAGACTAAGAACCTAAGAATGGTTTACTTTGTTTATTTTTTTTTGGCGTTCTTAGACATTAAAATATTTTGGCAATTGTTCTCAATGCTACTGTAAATTTAATCACTTATAGCCAAGCTCACAGATGTAAAATATTTGATAACTTCGAAGGTTTCTATTGTATTCGGATTAATATGGTCTACTAACTGTAGGCCATCAAATGATACCATTATGATTGTTGTGTGTTATTTAACTTAACACTCACACTACGAGTATTCCTGCATTGTACTCCAAAACTGCTTTACTACAACTAGTAATAGTTTATAATTGACAACCGTTTTATTGTTTGTCAAAAAACCATTTTACGTATCGCAGAGTTGTCCTAATTTCTACAAATTAACTACGTGTTCAACATTTACTAGTAATTTGACGATCTCACGAGAAGGTTTTGCAATTAATATCGTATCATTATAACGACAGATAAAATTCAACATTCAGACAAGATACAAGTTGGATTTGCCGTTGCAGATATTTTTTAAAGACCAGGTTTACACACCAGACTTTTCATTACCGTAAGTCATTAGTGCTAAAAGTAACCTTTAAAGGTATAATGAATTTGAAGAAGTGCCATTAATACTTGCCAAATTTTGAACCCACAACATTATGTAGGTATAGGAAGCCCTAACTTGTACTTGACACGAATAAGCATTAATTTTAAAAATAACTCTTCCGTATCAGATGAATTCTGAGAATAGGTTTAAATTTGAACGTCCATTCATTATGCCTTTAGATATTTTATTATATGCGAATACGTACACCAGTCCTTACAAATGAATTAGTTAAACTACTGTAGGTACCTACTCTTTGGTTCTAATATTACGATGTATGTTGCATGATTGTTTGTTCTGTGTCTGGGTGTAATTTATCTATAATATGTATGTATTTACAAAAAAAAAATGTATATATATGTAGTATATCAGTTGTTTAGTACCCATAACACAAGCAAATATAATTGCTTAATTTGGGGCTAGATGGCGCTGTGTGAATGTGGTAGAATATTATTATTATTATTATTATATGTATATTAAGGATACATTGTGAGTTACATAATTTGTATTACATTTATTTTAGGCTAGTTTATAAGCCACAATGTGTTACTATAAGTTAGTGTCTAATAAATAAATAAAACTAAGTAACATACAAAGTTTAAAAATGAGTTACTTCATACTTTTGTCGCTGAATTAAAGCCTGGAACTCTTTGCCAGCGCATGTGTTCCCATCTAATTTTGATCCTGGGTCTTTTAAGCGGGGCGTGAAAAAGCATCTCACTAAGCCGCCATAGTAGAGGCCACCATACCAGTAGTTTGGCTTTTGGAATGGTGTCCGCCACTTCTGGATTCCACTTACTGCTTACCATCAGGCAGAGTGGAGTCACTTTGGTAGGCTAATATAAAAAAAAAAAAAAAGTTAGTTGTATTACTACTAATATAAACGGCTAAGTACTCTTAAGAGTAAATACATTTAAAATGAGAATATTACGTTAATTTCTTTCTATTCACTAGTATGTCATTGTTTACTGTTTTTATTTACTGTTACAGTAAATTTTATAATTTCTTTAATGGCAGTGTATCAAATAAAGTTACAAATCTTACGAGAAAAATTGCGACTAACTCCAAAAGTCTTATTCAGTTCAGTTTTAAAGTTTATATTAGACATTAGGTACTTGTCTACGTGAAGAAATTCATGAGGAAATTTGGCAAACATGGGAGTTAGCTAAGTACGTATTTCTAAACCACTAAAAATGAATATTTATTTTTATAAGTTTAAGAACACGCATTTTCAACTAATTCACGGAACAGCAGTTTTAATTGAATAGTCATACTTCAACGAATGGAGTAACTCGATTAGCTAATGTGTATAACCGTTGAAGATTACCCATGGATTAATATATCATGAGGATGCTTCTTGATAACACACGACCTTGTGACGTCACTCAAGGCTGTTGATCTTCATTGTCACGACTGCTACTTAACCTATAGTTGCCCCCACAGTTGTATGAATTTGTTGTAATTAATGTTTTCTTACTTCCTATTGATTTTGAATGAATACATAATTTTTTTTAAATATTTTGTTGTATACAATAGTCTGTTCCTACCTAATACTAGGCCTTGATGAAACAGAAACCTATCATTACAGCTTATATGAGTCATTTAAATCGCAGGAGTAATATTTATGAAGTTTTTATATATGTAAGTATGTATTGGCATTGTTAAGAAAATACAATCTTCATAAATTATTTTTTGTAATGAAGTGATCGATATACATTACACTTGTAAATTATTATATACCTTAAGTTATTGTATATAATTAAACAACATTAAAGATAGTGCAGATTACTTCAGGGCTATTACTAATTACTTGACGTGTTACCCTCACAGTGACAGAGTAAATAAAAGTGCCTCTGGTATTTACTCTGAAAACTAAATTTTACATACAATATAAGCTTCAACAGGTTCATTAACACTTGTGCACTTTTTACAAAAGAAAAGCGCAAAAAGACCGCACATACATTCAAAGATTGCTAAAGAACGAAGTTTTGTATTCACCTAGCTTTGACTATAGTATGACATGAACTCACACCGCCTGTGGCACAGGTTTTATTACCTAGTATAGGCATCCTAACACTGTATACCTATTTATAAGATATTATTTAAGACCTACATTGTTAAAATGACTTTCATGACCCAATAAAGATTTTATTATTATTATTATTATTCTTTCCTTTTATTTTTCTCAGCTGTTAAACTGGTTTTTACTACATTTACGGGCGCCAGCCAAGTAAATGCAGTGTGTGGTGATAATTTAGGTTGTAGATGTTGTATGTAATGTCGTGTGTAATGTTGTGGTTTCCTCTATTTGCATGAATTTTCTGACTGTTCTGCATGTGTTTAGAATGGCTGCTTTCTGTAAAGTTATATAAAGGGTTTCTTTCAGATCTATTAATTTAATGCTATGATGAAGATGCTTGGGGATTATACCGGTCGTTGACAGAACAATTGGCACGACGTACACCTTGTCTTGTCTCCAGATTCTAGTAACTTCTCCTTTGAGTTCTGCGTATTTACTAACTTTTTCAGTGATAGTTTTCTGTATGTTATGTGTGTTAGGGACTGCAATATCTATCAGGTAAGTGGTTTTATTGATTTTATCTTGTAGTGTTATGTCCGGTCTATTGTAGTGTTATTATTATTATTATAGTTAAAGCTCTGAGTAATTTTCGTCTAACGTGGATATTTGTGTTAATATTGGTGATTCACTTATTACGTAATTACAAACTCAAAAGTGTTTAAAGTAGAAGGACTTGAGGATGGCGTATGTCAAGCAGCTAAACTCTCGCGGCTGAAAGATTGAAAATTGATGTGGTAACAATTACACCGGATCTTAAACAAAAGATAGTCATTCAATAATCTTTCTTTAAAAAAGGTTATCTTGGTAAAAATAGGTACATATTTCACTTATCATGCTTGGTAGAGATCCGGGTTTTGCCCATCATTCAAGGTATATGACGTAACCGCTTCTTCTTCGTATGATGCGTAAGTTTTTTGAACATCACGACTCAAGTCCACAACAAGATTGTTAGCTGTATCTGATGTAATTAACATATTTCTTTCATGCGCCTTCGCGTCTAAGAATAGATAGCTCCATCATATGAATTGTTCCACTATTATAGTTTTATTCTGAGTTTATACTTAGAATAAATATCAAGTGTTTGTTTTGTATGTTTTAAATGTTATGTATTTGTCTAGTCCTCGTCTACTGAGATTTGTCCCACCGCCAGCCACCGCGGTGACAGCAGCGTGAAACATCTGCTGCATAAAAAAATTAGTTCTCAATACCGTAATAGTCAATACCAAGAGCACTGTTCATTTCCGTTGTTAACCTTAGGGTGGGGAGGGCATAATAATTAAACTCTACGATTAATATCTACAAATAATTTAAAAAAAACTTGTTGGTACCAATAACTTGGCACAAGTTGGCGAAGAATTCTTATATTCTAGTCATGTTATTACTAACCAAAGTTCTAAAAAAGTTTTAATATCGGGAAAATGGCAGCCAATCATAGAGATATTACTTTTTGCTAAGATTTTTCTTTGAATAGTCCTTGTTATATTGTCTTGCGATTCGGCCACACGGTCAGGAATAAAAATCGCTGGTCATTAAGGCATTTGTTAAATAGGTATATCTGCTGATTTCAAGCTAGGAATTTTGATTTTTCTCATAATTCTGGAATACGGATAAAGATCGATAATATTTCAGACTGATATCTGAATCTGGGATAAAAATTCTCGTCAGATTTGCTACTATGACATTCTAGCGGCCTGCCTTTTGCTAAGAACACCTACAGACTTCTTGCTTTCTTTCATAGGTAAAGTACATCTTAAAAGTTCGGGTTTATTTGTGTGACCTTTCACTTTTGTATATTATAAAAATCAGATAAAAACATAACAATATGTAATTCCATAAAAAAGTTTTATAAGAGTATAATCTCCTTCTATAAACATAAAAATAAATAAATAAATAACATACCATAGTTTTAGATTGTTTGTCTACAAAACATTAGCTTCCTCGTTTGCTAAACTATACTTCCTTTATATTTTAATAATGACCATAGTTAAACAACTGAATGATAGCGAATAAGCATTCTCAAAAAATATTTGAATACCGTGACTCTATTACATTAATACAAGCTTGTTAAGGTGGTTATACACTGCGACTTTTTACGTGGTTTCTGTAGCGGTTTACCGTATGATCACTTGAACAGACAACCGTATAAGTTCATTGCAGCACTAAATTAGCAAAGCCGTCGCGTCTACAGTGCCACTTTCTGTTAAAATTCTTTGACGTTTTAAGTATTTTATTGCACTTTGCGTTGTTATATCTACGCTCATGAGCTTGTAGTTACAAGCAACTATTTACTAGCACGGTACGATGCATTATTCTTAAGTGTACTGAAACCGCAAGTTACCAGGAGAAACATAATACTTCCAAGTTAGTGTAGCTATGGCTGTGGCCTTCTTAAGGAAGTTGGCCAGCCGGTAGCAGTTTCAACGAAAGTCTCGCTGTGCCATCATTATTATTACCAGTTTTTTATAGTCGACCACATAATTTACTTTACCACTTTTAACAAAAAATTCTATTAAAATTCAAATCCACTAAGACTCATTACAACTGTCAACTGTCACTGTACTGAAATTACTTGCAAGCAAAAATATACATTATTGTTTTGTGATATGCAAACGACATTTATTCTTGGTAAAGCAATTTTGTTGTCGACTTTACATCAGACGTTCAAAAACTTATCATCAGTATCAGTAACGTGTGGTGTGAATAATGTGTCTATTACTTTCAGATGAGCCTAACATCTATTCACTATAATGAACACTAAGAATACTCCTCGCGTTATAATCGCTATACAAATATAAATGCGCATCTGCCTAAAAACCAGTGTATAATCGCTTTAAGCTGTGTGATCGTCTCGTCACGTTCTGTTAATGCGTCACGCACGATCAATACGGCCGTACATAGTTCTAACAAATAAATAGTCTGGTAATTACATCAGCTGCCGTCTGGGGCTCCGTTTAAAATTCATAATTTAATATTGTACATGCGAAAGTATTCTATCTAGTAGATATGTCTGCACGGTTTTATTGCGGAACTAATTTCCTTGAAATTTTTGTTAAATCAACATCCTTATACATGTCTTTTCCCAAGGATATTGGGGTCGCCTTCCAGTTTAACCGGTTGTAGTTTACCAGCATTTTAGGTGAAGCGGCTGCCATTTGACCTCTATAATTTCGTCTAGCCATAGACGAGTAGGTAGTCAGATTTATTATATTTGATTTACGGTCGACGTTGTTAGCTCATAATAAAGTCCAGAACTCATGACAAAGTTTTAATTTTTGAGGTTCATTATAGTTTTCCAGTGCCTTACTTTGCTCAGTTATTTTTCAGTCGATTTCCTCTAAATATTTATTATATAAGTGATAGTCTGTAACTAAACTTAAAACTTGTATGTTTACGATAGTAGATTATTGCTGATTTAAGCATAAAGGGCCCTTATCGACAGGGACTTTGTTTTTTCTTCCACTCTTTTATTATTTTCTGCTTAACGGTCAGTAACGATGTCTCTGTGTTAGTTTAGCATTGTTTCAGCAATACAAAGAAGACAGCTATGTCTATAGACTACAGTAACCATATAAGCTTGTTCGTAGATGCTATAAAAATATACAACCAAACATAGCCAATTAATATTTGAGTACAGGAAAAATTAGCATGAAGTTAACAGTAAGGATTTTTCCCTAAGAGCCATCACAGCGACACATATTACAGTAATAAGGTAGTCAATGCACGTAGGTATTCTAGTAATTAAGGTGGACACCTCACCACTATCATTATGGTGAGTGGTGATCCTAGCAACATAGGGCTGTCCTAGTACGGCTTCTAGTCTTGCTTATGTATTAAATTGAGCACCCTTTTCTAAGTTGGGTTTGCTTTAGACAAAGTAAATCAAAAACATCTGTGCGTAGGCATTTTGAAGGAGTTAATGACGAAATAGACTTACACTATTTAGAGATAAAGAGCCTTACTAGATAGAATTCTTTTTCTAGTGTATATATATATTTTACTAAATAAAAATCATGTTAGTGATCATGATAGGTGAATTAATATAATCAATTTGTGTACTTACCATTACATTATGCTCTTTCAACACACAGATAAATAATGCTTATATAATTTTATCATTATCCTCGTTATCATGTTTATTTAATTTTGCATAGTATTTCTCTCTATTATATAAACTATATATTTAATAAAAAGATGCCGCTGAACGGGAATAGCCGCAGCGCTCTCACTTCCCGTGGGAAACGGAGGTTAAGTGGAACTAATACGTTAGTTGCAAGTTAAAGTGCCTATCTTTGTCATTTTAATAATATGGTATGATAAACACAGCTCTACTGAATGATTTTTCCTACTAATGTCCGCTAGACGTCATTACGTATGTAACTCAATGTGCATACATTTGATATAAGATAAATGTACAATTAGATGCCTTTATACGGTTACCTATCACCGCTTTTTAAATGCAAACAAAAAATACAACTAAGTATCTTAAAACTTACCTAGTAGTACTTATTTTTTTTATGGTAGACCGACGACCTGACAGAATATATAGCCTAATATAATTGAAATAATACCGTTTAGCCTATGTGTTGCCATTAAATAGGAACGTGTAAAGAATGTACATTGCAATTCACTATATAGTATTGAAATGAGCGTTGGAAATACTTTTCGACTAATACGATCGAAACTTGTAAGTGACCTATGTTCAGCAGTAGTCTTTCCGCTGAAATCCTACTATTAATATAAATGTGTGTGAGTGTGTGTATGTGTGTGTTTGTTAACACTCAGCGCCTAAACGGCCAAACAAAAAAAAAATTATGTAGACAGATTTTAGGCGCGGGCGAATGCGTGTGGCACAGCTAGTGATAATTATAATTTTGTTATAAATTAAATTGTATTAATATAATTCTAAACTTCTTTTTATATCGGCACACCTGATGATAACTACTCGTAGTAAGTCTATGGACCTTTCCACCAGAAATATCACTGGCGCATTAATTGCCGACCTTGTAACAACCTTCTTTGACCGGGTAGTCCCTCTTGGGAAAACCTCGAGGAGATGTTTATTCCACTTCTTAATTGTATGCGGCTGGAAATTTCTTTGAAGTCTTACTATATAGAATCTACGTGGTTCTAAGGTGAGTAACTCTTAGCCGATGGCAAGAGGTGCGATGAAAATATTATCTTTTTATTCAATACGTGCTCCTAGCTAAATGTTCCAATCAATTTCAGCAGTTGCCGTTTAGCTGATTCAATATCGAAACCTGATTGACTATTAAGTTCTCATCTTATTACGGTATACCTGTTTATAGCTTCATCGTTTTAGAGCGCAACAAATTGTTAACGGGAATCTTTAATAGTAATTGCAATTTTTCGCCGATTTTAATAAAGTATACTATTTAAATTTAATGATAATTGGTTTTTCTCATACTTACTTACGAGTAAGAAGCATTTTTAGAGGGTTTTCTTTGAGACTTACTGTGGAAGTTTCTCCACTCCATATAACGCTGCAGTCATGTTAAAACGACCTTGCTGAGGGATGGTCCAGCAGGTAAGTAGTAATAGTTGTTTTGAGTGCTCCAAAAAAGAATAACATTATGAGTATATGGAATAAAATTCATTAAATCAAAACGCTCTTTTGACAGCAGAGGAGATTACTTCGAGGCTGCAAATGTAGAAAACTTATTTTAGTGTAGCAGCGTCACGGTAATACTATCTATCAGTAATCCATCTTCATACAAACGGACGAAGCGCGAGCCATGCCTACGCGCCTCGAACTCGGCATGGGCTCGGCATGTACACAGTCGCGACTGTGCTGCAGTGACGAACGGACGGTGTGTTGTTTTTTTAACAATAAGCGCGCGATTTTTTACTTAAAATAAGTTGAAGTACTTATTTAATATGAAGAGTAATATATATTGTGCTGTTTTTGATTGCATGAATTTGTCAATAACGCATCCAGAGATAACTTTTTTAGATTTCCTGGAAACTCTGAAAGGTAAGACTATAAAATAATTTTACTCACTAATCTACAAGTAAATATACTTAAAACGAAAGGTGTTCACTTTAGTCAACGCGAAAATGCTTTGGATCCTAAAATTAAGTATAAATCTGAATCAGTGCCCGCAGTGACATCAGCTAAATTTCTAGGGCTTACGATAGACAGTAAACTGAACTGGAAATCCCATGTTGAACAAGTATGCAAAAAAGTTAGTAAATCGGTCTATGCGCTCCACGAGTTGTCACAAATTGCAAACATTGATACAGTACTTACTGCATACCATGGACTTGTTGCTTCAATTTTAAGGTATGGTGTGATTTTTTGGGGAAATTCAACGGACAGAGACCTAGCGTTTAAAATGCAAAAGCGCTGCATTCGAGCCATGTTTGGGTTACAAGTAACAGACTCTTGTAGACCTCTGTTTCAAAAATATAATATTTTAACTTTTCCCTGTATATATATCTATGAGGCTGCAGTATTTGTCAGACAAAATATTGAACATTACAGGCTGGCTTCTGAAACCACCACCAGATCACAGAGAGATATATTCCGAATCTGTTTAACTAAATGCAAAACTGCTCTGATGCATAAAAGCATATATCATATGGCCCCTGTAATATATAATAGAATACCAATGAAAATAAAGGCACTGAGACCAAACCTATTTAGAAAACACCTAAAACAACTCCTACTCAAGAAATGCTATTATAACGTAACTGAATACTTAAACGATAAATGTCTAATATAATAAAAGTGGAAATTGTATATAGTTTAAGATTTTTAAATTTATAATTTGACATTCAATTGATATTTACTAATATTTTTGACATTGACATTATTATGACCCAAAATTCCTGACATCTTGATAGTGCCACAAATTTATTATTTAATTGTAATATTGTATGACATATTGATGTAATTTTGAAATATTTGCATGCCATCATTATTGGCGATGTGTGCTGTTCTCTGTATGTACTTGTTACACCTTTTGTACCACATTTTCGCAAATAAATTGAATTTGAATTTGAATTTGAATTTGAATTTGAATTTGAATTTGAATTTGAATTTCACTAGTAGGTAGGTACATAATGTGTGTCTTTTTAATGAATAAGTATTTCCTTTCATCTCTCGGAAAAAAAGATGTCTGGATTAATAAATAAAGTGAGTAGATTAAAGGAAAGTGATTGACACGAGTGAAATAGGTAGTTATAGGCGGTTCATGAATCATGGATACGATAGGTACGCTTGTGTTAAAACCTCGGGGCATGTTTGTTTTTTTTTGTTAGTTTGTATAATTCAAAGTAAAGACGTGGTATTTTATAATTAACAATAGTTCTTTCTTGTACTGTGTGTATGAATAATACAAGAAAAATAAATTTCCAATCAAAAAACAACACGCATTTTTATTGAACATTTCCTGTTAAATTCACAAAGTATTTTATTTGTTTATATAAAAAAAGTATATTTACAATTACAAAACTAAATGGAAACACAAAGTAGGCAAATGTAATTAAAATGCTGGAGGCGGGCAGCCTTATCGCATGTTTACGTACCGCGCGGCTGTAGGTAGGCATTTATTTATAAAATACGGCCGAGTCACAATACTGTAAATAGTATTACAGTCTTCGATAAAGAACTTCTCAAGTTAGATTACTCTCCTAATGAGTAGTTCTTGTTTTCACTAGGACAACGCGTGGGTGATAGTAATTACAGATATATCTATAATATGATTTATTGGTCACTGCGTAAACTATTAAACATTCCCTGCACTTAATATGGACTGAGCGCTTGAAGTGATGGCCACCACACGAGACATTTAATTGTGTGATCTACGTAAACATTTATTTTGAGAGTCTGGGTCATTATATGTCCGTTAATTGTAAATTGTAAATTTCACGGAGAATTAAAAAAACTCAACAGTAAAATCTTTTCGGATTTCGGAATTCGGACAAAATTATTTATTTATTTAAGGACTCCAACAAGGACAGTACACATCTTAACTACAATTTTATACACATGCACATTTATATTTTTTTAAGTGTGTATACTCTTTCAATTACAGGCGAGCAATCATCACCTATATCGTCGATCGATGGACAATGTATAAATTCCTCTTCCCATGCACCTGCGGACACCATGAGGCAATCGTAATCAACTTTAAAGAAGTTTGGTCTAAGAATTGAGTTTATTTTCAGGTTAGGCTGAGGCAAAAGTAACAGATAAAATTCTAAAGAAAGATGCAATAAGTCTTCTGATGATAAACTGGTATTAGGGACATTTGGTGAGAGCTGTGCTACTGACTAATATGTCGATGGACTTAGAGTTACAGTTTAATGCATTATTAAATTGCTTCAGTTCATTAATGGTTTTAAAATCAACAAAGCCGACATTTACTTCAGAATTAATATAGATACGTTGTAATATTGATAAGTTATTCATTTATGTAAGCACTACTCTTTTACTGGACATGATTAGTTGGAATATTCCGACTTTATAAATAAGTGAGACTAATATGCGTATATATAAATAAACCATTGTTTATAATTGCTTTGGCTGGTACTTATATAAAAATGTTTCTTTTATTATAATAATGCTTTTAAAAATCAGGTTATATTTACCGTGTAATAGTACATCATTGTTCGTAACTACTGCTAGTAGCAACCGAATCTAATCAAACGAATACACTGGATGCAAAAACTGTTGTTTACTAACACCTACACTTAATTGAGAGTATACAGTAAAATAGATTGACAAAATATGTAGTTTGAAGTTCCGTATATAAAAATTGTTCATTTATTAGAAGTTAAAATTTGTTGGATCGTTGGTGTTATATTAGAGACCTGGGTAAGACTGCCATTATACTTTGTAATTGGCCAATATTATTAAGTTTAAGACAGAAAAATGGTAACTCAAAAATGTTTACATCAATTTCTATCGATTTCAGCAAAAGCCTAATCTATACTTCAATAAAATTTTGATTCAATTGTAGAACTAAAATAAAAGGAAATAACATTTGTTGATAACAAATGTTTTGACAACATTGAAAATCAATTAGTGATTTTGGTAAAATTGATAACTTGAATACTAGGAAAGTAACGCTATTTTCCATAATGGAAATCTTTACTACGAATTCACTACTGAATTGCAAATACAAATGTTTGCAAAATGTATTCTTTGTCTATTAGTTGTCACAGACGGCCACCCAGGCGAAGATTTATTCGCTCGTGTATGACTCTATTTGAATATTTATGTTTACTTGTTAGCTCAAGTATGTCTCTATGTGACTAATATTAGCAAGACTAAAGTCTAACGGATATAAATGAAGATAGATTTTAATCTTGATAATATCCAAAATTTAGCCAACATTTTTGAAATTATTATCAAACTATAAAATAAACAATCTATTTATACTCGCATAACTACACAAAATGATTTTATTATTGCAAATCGTGATCTCCAAAATATAGCGTCGGATTCGCTATGTCATATTGAGTGGCAATCGAGACCTCGTGTGCAAAAAATCGTCCAGTTAGACGCCGAAGGCAACGAACCTGAGAACGAGGGCGACGCGCAAAAACTTTCTGGAGGAAGAAAAAAGTGTTACACATCTTTGTTGATAAAACGCGATTTTATTTAATTAGATATCTTTAACACATTAAAGACGATTTGTCTGAATGCATTGATACCATGCTCTGAATGCATCCAAATTTTATACCCTGAGTCAGTAGAGCTTACAGCGCCGATACACAGATTTTTCTAAAAGTGGCATATTAGTAATAACAGCTTTTACAGTGTTATATATAGTTGATACTTACCGTAAGGAAGATTTTTAACTGCGTATAGTAGCAGACGATTAATCCCTAATGGTAAAGATGAGTGTGCATGAAAAAACTACATTTTGTAAAAGGTGATTCGTTTATCATCTATACTTCTCACCCTCTTTCGTAGGCTAATGTAAAAAAATGTCTAGTAAGAATGCTGTTTTATTAAATTGCGTTACGGTGTCTATAAACCACTGGATTGTTTACTCGCTTTGGTGAGTCGTGATTGGTCAGTGTGTCAAGATTATTGTTTACTGCGTTAAGCCAATACTTAACACTGAGTTCTCACAAAAACTATCATCACTCAATACAACGCTTGAACAATCCTCTACACGCTTCGTCGACTTGTCCGAATTTGCAAGCTTAGGTAGTTGTTATTACTTACACACGACAACATTGCAAATATTCAGATGAGTAGGCTGACAGGGTTGAAATAAAAGTATTTCTTGCCTAATAAGCTATGTTGTTTGTCTAGCGAATCGATATTAAAGTATGATGCAGTCATAAAATATTTAGAAGTAATGTTAAAGACCGATTGAATTGCGTTCTGCGATATCCATTCCAACCTTCGTTCCAAATGCATAATTAAAAATAATGTGTGCTTAATTTCTTGTTCATCACTGTAAGTAGTTGGTTTTAACAGAATAACTGCATTAGGTACCTGTTCAATGAAGAGGTAGCAAAAAGCTGAGGTAAGACCATTTTTGTCTCTCACTTATTATTATTACCTAAGTTAACTTGTCGTTATGTTGTTACTTTATTATTGTTTGAGAGCAAAATGTTTCTTTCTTTCTCTTTCCTTGTAATTAATTTTTGTTACTTATATTGTAATACCTACAACAAATTACGCAATACCAATGCCTTACCATTAAGATCGTCGGTAATAAAATGTTGTTAAAAGATCTATTCTGAGTAAATAGAACATTAATATAAAGTAAAAACGAGGCGATAAAATTTTAATAAACAGTTAACGCCTTTTTAAACCTGAATGATCCGATACGACACTATTGCAATGATATTTTCCGTAAACGTTTGTTGTGAAACCGAATGAAACTTTTTATACCGAAGCGAAGCGAGGGCGGACGTCTAGTATTTAAATATATTTCTTTTTTGACCCCGTTTCGTAAGACTTATCGTGATCGCAGATTTACTACGAGTTGTTAGATACTTTGTTGGTTAAGAAGTTCCTTGAACTTAAACGGGCGGCTAAATCTGTTACTTATGCAAAAAGTGGTTTAATAAGAATATAGTTAACCTATACGTTTTATAAATGCAACAATATCTATTAATCCGCCTGCCAAGGATAATATTAAACGCTTCGTCTAAAATAATAGAAATAGTAATTGAAAATTGTATTACATCTGTAATTTTCCGAAATGCATTATGCATTTCTGCCGGTATTAACAGGAATAATGAAATTTCATTTAGCTAAAGTATACCATTAGGTAAGTAATTAAAGTAATAAACCACTAATTGTATTCACTGCTTCAGATTATATTTCTTAATCGTGCGATGAAGTAACCTCACTGCAGTGCTATATCGAAATCAGATTCTGCACATTCACGATGCTATTGCACATGTAGTTGCGTGTTATGATAATTTATTATATTGAATTTTTTTTACTGATGTAAAGATGTAGTTAAAATAATATTAAGAAATCAATCGATAACTAGATGGAATAATGGAGTGCAGACATTGCAACTTTTTGTTTTGTATCGACATACTTCATCCATTTGATGGTACCAAATTTGATAAATGATTGCAATACCAGAAATATGTGTAAACTTTAGAAAAACAAAAATGTACTTCAAAACAATCTTGTCGCAAAAGACATCAACGCGTAGTTTTACATTGGTATACGTTTTTAAAAATATAAAACTAAAAACAAAATACCATACCATTTTATAAAAAAAATATGGAACCAATTTCCTTTCAAATAGAAAATAAATAAATGGCTGATTATGAGGTAGCAAACATACAAAAAAATACAACCCGAATTGAGAATCTCCTCCTTTTTGAAGTCGGTTAAAAACTATACATAAAGCCAAAAAAGCAAAGTTGAACTTTTAGTAAAACGGTTAAGGAGTTCTATTACCCGTACAATCAATACCTACTAAATAATAGCTTCGATTTAAAAAGCGCTGTTCCATACTTTAGAGATCAGACCAAAATTGTTGTAGAATGTTCTCTATAATACCAGCCTGTTTAACTGTCCCACTACAGGGCAAAGGCCTCTTCTCATATAGAGAAGGTATGAGCATTAATCGCCACGCTTGCTCAAGGCGGATTGGCAATTACAGACTTTTAAGTCCAGGATTCCTCACGATGTTTTCCTTCACCATCAGTCAGAAATGTCCAAGATAAACTTAGAAAGTACATATGATTTGAAAAATCACATTGGTACTTGTCCGGATTTGAACCCACTACCTCGTGTTTACGAAGTGGGTACCTTATCCACTGGACCATTTCGACTCACTTAGAATGTTCTCTATAGCGGATTTAAATTAGACGTTATTTTAACAAATACCAATATGAATGTTGCATTACAATGAACAGCTATCTGTCTAAGCACGTATATGATTATTATTATGGTAAAACCCACAATCGTAAATCGAACCTCCGTTGATGCGGAAATACCTATTGGTAATAAGAAGACATAAGAACTTCATTATTTTAATGTGAAATTATAGCCATTATAAATGATTTAGTTTTTTATATTTGTAGTTGTTTTTGATTAGTAACTCTTGTATAAGTTTTGTTCGTTTGTCCGTCTGTCTGCCGGTTTGTCGAGTCGATTACTAAGAAATAATTCTGAAAATGCGAAAAGTTGCAGGTATTAAAATAGTTTTACTTACCCATCTATAAAGATATCTAAATAAATTAAATAAAAAAGACTTCTAACAGGAGAAAACGGCTTGTTATTGGAATATACTCATATTTATATTCTCTTGTTTTATTTAAGATTTGCGCACACCTACGATTAAAAGATAGTGGTAGTGTGGTGCAACAAGTTATCAAACCGTCACTAAAATATAATTATATTACTTTAACTATTGCAGCTAAAAATCCCCATTGACCAAATTAAAGTGTCTTCACATATCCATGAACTATCATGAACAATAGACATGATGCGTTGTGACAACAGATGGATTGCAAAAACACACGATGAAAAGAACGAGTCTAAATGTTTTGTAATAGTGAACGGAGTCGGGTGCATTGTCGTGGCTCTTTTATATTTGATATTAATCGTTACCATTACATCTATTGCTACTTACATTCGCTTGTTACGGCCAATTTGTGATTCAACATCAAACAGGGGCTTACGAAAACAGAGCCGTCAGACATAATTGAATGAATGAGATTTATTGTTTGTTTTAATAAATCTGTTATGTTGTGTATGTTATTCTGTGGTATCTAAATCGTACTGAGATGTAGGT
Source organism: Parascotia fuliginaria (assembly GCA_963082885.1). Taxonomy (NCBI): domain Eukaryota; kingdom Metazoa; phylum Arthropoda; class Insecta; order Lepidoptera; family Erebidae; genus Parascotia; species Parascotia fuliginaria. Next base: position 7,285,220 of record OY720173.1, on the reverse strand, counting down.
CTATATCGATATCTGGATCGTTTCTCTTTTAAACATAACATTACGCTCTGGTGCATTAGTAAAATGTTAGTTGTATAGTCCCGGTATTTGAGTTTACATTAATTGTCCAGTATCGATGTGATGATAAGTTTTCTTTCTATTACAAAGAACTTGACGTGTTTGATAAAATTAGTTATGCTTTCATTCGTTGATCTATGCTGCATTATAATATAGATATGAGTGGTGGTTATAATTGTGTTAATCGTAGACTGCAATGCCGTCCTTAAACGAACAAAGGGACCAACTAAATCTCCTGAGGCAGTGAACTTCACATAGCTAACGAAAAGTGTAGCACACTAATATCTATTTCTCAAGTACTGTGATCAAAGTTTGATGATGATCAAATTTAAGATTGATAAACATTAGGACGACCTCTGTGGTTTGGTGGTACTGTGTATGGACTGCCTCGCAGAGGTCGCGAGTTCGATTTCCGCTCAGTGCAAATATTCATGTGCATGAATATGAATATTTGCACTGAGTTTTTGAGCATTAGTCTGAGTTTTTTTATGTATAATATATAGCATAGAATAGCATTCAGAAACTCATAACACAAGCTATATAAATATGCTCACTTTGGGTCTAGATGGCGTTGTGTGTAGTTGTTGTGGTATTATTGTACTATTAGTGGCTTTTAGAATCGAGATTAGTCAACTGCACTAAGGCTGTAGGATAACTTCAGGCTCACGATTGATTGCAGACTAATACTATCTCGTGCCTTTCCGCACTCAACTGGCGACGAAAAGGAATCATTGCGCATTTCCGCTGTTATCAACGTTTGTGAAAGTACTTCTATGTATCAACACATGTTTACTATGATTAATACGAAAAAATCTTTTAACTATGCTAGCCTAGCGTAAATGTAGTTGTAATCATTTGAATATTATTCCCATTAGGTTATACAATATACGGGTACTGGCTTGTAACGTTATCGTTATAACGGAGCTTTATTGTGATGATTATACTTAAGTAGTAATACTTACTTATACACCATAAATACGCCATAAATTGTTATTATTAAAATATGAACCATATAAAAATGACGTGCAGTACATAAAAAAATCGATTACTTTTTATATAAAAGTATTGGCTCTTATGTAGATCTATTGAGACAAGTAAAAAACAAATTCATACCAATTCATACCGTAAGTAGAATCTAGATAAATAACTCCTGTTCTTAACGGCCTCAAAGGACATAACTGTGAACTTAACTTTCTTCAAGTTTGACTATTCTAGCTTGAATGTTAAAAAATGATATAAAACCTATATACCTATAATAATCAAAATTTATATATTAATAACAGAAATTGCGTATTGACATACGTGCCAAGTTTTCTGCCCAAATGATAAACAAAACCCATTCATAACAGTTTACCATCAAAGTAATGGTAATCAGGTAGCAGAAGAAGAAAGAAGGATGCCGAAGTGAAAACAAAATGTACACAAGCTACGAGTAGGTACGTTAGCTGCTTGCTATGAGGGAATCCACATTCTTTTTTGACACCAGTACAACGCTTTTGCTTGAAGCCGATATTTTATGAGAGTAGATACGGAGTAGGTACTTGCCCGGTCATTTCGGCCCATGTCCATTTATGCTGAAACCAAGGATCTACGGTAGTAACCGTATACAATTTTATACTTAAATATATAGTTTACACTATAAATTAGTCTTACCTGTTACAAATCTATTGTATTCTTTTACTTTAATAAATTAAAGAAAAGCTTTTGTTCTTATGTCAACATCGTTAATAAATGAGGATGTTTGCACATATGGCTAATAAATGAAATAAAATTTATGGATATTATTGTCTTACCATTTTATAACGTAATAGCGAGTTAGTTATTATATCATCTGTATTAATAGTAAATGTAAATATACTTTAACCTTTAAGTACTGACGTGCCATTTTAGTTAGATAAGTAACGACGTGAGGACTGCAAGACATCATAGCTTTAAATATAAATAGACTTTTCGAACCCACAAAGTGTCTGTCAGACCACACGTCGGTACTTAAAGGTTAAGTCAAAATTGTTAATAAATAACGATGTTTGCACATATGGGTAATGTATAAAATGGAACTTTTGGATATTATTGTCTTACCGTTTAATATCGTAATGACGCGTTAGCTATTTATTATATTAAGGACAGTCAGCTGTATCAATAGTAAATGTAAATATTTCTTAACATAAGACCTTACTGTGACTTTTATTGCTCGTGAAAGATATAATTTATGTCGGTAATGAACTAATGAATGACAATAACTCTCAATAACGTCATAATAAACTGCGTTGTGTTATTTTTTTGCAAACGAGGCAGAAGGCGTGGCACAATAGATAGTAAGCGGTTACCTAGTAGTAGTAACCTAGTAGGTACTATAATAATCCATAAATGACGTTATACGATTAACCACGGTACTGTTATCTTTAGGTATTAAGACCAGAAGGACAAGGATCTTCGTTCATAGTTATCATACGGAGGTATTCCTCCAAGCGCACCAACTTCAAACGCACCAGACAAAGCGCACCAGTTAGTAATAATGTTTTTTGTTGTTTGTTCTAACTGGTGCAATTCGCGTAATACTTTTACATTACAGAGATTTCCTATTGGTTTTCAAAGAGACCTATTTATTAGAAGCAGCCTGCATCCAGCGTCTTCCAATATTTTAGCACCTGCCCTACCATGTGTTTGCAGTCCGTGATCTCAATTGGAAAACTTAAGGATACTAGCCAAATATTTAAAACGATACAAAATATTTACATTGCCAAAGTGATTTTGGAGACCAAATCACCGATACTTCTTTTTTAGTAAAAACGTTAAAACGTAATACCGCTCGAAAAATATCTCAATGTCAGCTATGGAACTTTACCACTAAACAATAATGTGAAGCTGTTACCGACATACTTAAATATTATTACAAAGTATTTGATAATTATGAAGTTACGTTATGTAACTGATTAACCTCAAAACTCACAGACTCGAACAAGTCACGGCTATATCAAATTCACCTTCGTATACAATGCCTCGGCATAGACTACAAAATAGTAATTTTCACAGAGAGTGCAACTCACACAACTCGTGTCGCAATTATGGTAAAAATACAAAATGGTAAAAATATATCGTTACCAGATGGATGCAATTATACATAGCAGTGGCTTTTTGTCAACATAATACAATTTATTATACTAAATTATAGTGATGCTGACTAAAGTGAACAGTGTAAAACCGACAACATAATTTAAGGCAATCTAAGTGGTCTAGGTTAAATTTGAGTACGTACCTTATTTTGTAGATAAAGAACATGCAAACATGAGGTACAGAAATATAGATGTAATTTTAAGCCATTACAACTTACCTGAAGTAACCTTCTGTTTAATCATAAATACTAACTAATCTGTGGCCGTGCGGTGCGTCTATTGTTTAGGAGATAAACACACATTGTTTTATTCTTGCTTGCACCAATGCCGTGTTAGCCCAGTGATGACACTGTACGTGCTAATTACTTAAACCGGTAACGTGTAACACGTTTGGTAACACGAGGGACATTTTGTTGCATCAACGACGCGAAAGAGATGTATGTAACGTGTGACAGAACAATTAGAGCCTATAATATGAGTTTATGTGAGCTATGACAACTGATTACGACATTCACGATAGTGGTTTTTATGAATGAAAACAATAGGATATTTAGTTAGAAGAAGTAATTATTGAGTTTAAGCGTCGGTCATTGTTTGGTAAAGGCCGCTGGCACCTAGTGTCTTGTAAACTGTTCTGCACCATATCTCTTGTGCTGATTGTGGCAGATGAGATTGCAAAACGATCGCACTGTTAGAGTAAAGATATATATACTTAGAGCTAATCTGTATTTGATGTGGAAGTGAATGCATATTATCATGATCATTATGAACTCGTAAGACGTTACATTTTATTAAGGTTATACCACCCATGCCCTGCATTGTCATGCTCACTAAAATGTCATGACTTGGGTGTCGTATTGGCCGAGTCATCACTTTCTCTCTAATATGACAATTGTGATGATGGCTGGTCTGTGTGTCATTCTCGTGAACGGGTACTACTTGGGATGACTGGTCAATCTTGGCATGGCATACATTTGATACTTAATCCAGTATTACCTTGTCGTTCAATATGACCAGGAGATGCATTTACTTATTTAATTAAAATACGTAGTTAAGCTACCATACTAGATATGAAGCTAAATAATTGACATCCTCTCTTCTTTTATTATATCTTGGCAAAAAAAATAATTGGTTGATTTGTATTTGATCTGGGGGATTAGACCGGAATAACTCATCAACACGTTGTGTTATGATGTGTTAAAATTGTAATTCATACAAAAAACTGTAAATATCTGGCGATTGCAAAGAGTGGCGTGAGTTTCTTGCCAGTTCTTCTCACAGCTCTTCCTCGTCAGCGAACTGGCAGTAGGTTAATTAGCTGACTTCATGTAATTTTGACTTTTCATAAGCATCATACATTATGATCAAAATGAAATAAATGCTTTGAGTTTGAGTTATTTTCTATGTTGTGTACTTTTATTGTAGTTCTTGCAAAGTCTGATGATCGGCCAGAAACAATAGGTAAGTACTTATTATAAGATAATTTACTTGCTCATTTAGGATTTGGTTACCCTATGATATACCTACGAAACACAAGTTGTCGACAATATGGGTCAACATAAAAACTAAACAAGTCACATAAACCGACAAGAGAAAATATTTACGACCTTCGTAAAATTCTTTAAACTTTAAGAAAGATCATAAATATTTTCCTTCACTCAATTCTCAATTTCCCCCCCTTTCCTTTTTCCTCATCTCTCTCATTCCCTTCCTCTAACCCCATTCCCAGCCGTCATAGTGGAGACCACCATACCAGCAGTTTAAGACGATGGCTTTTGGTACAGTGGTCGCCACTTCTGGATTCCACTGACTGCTTACCATCAGGCGGGGTGGAGTCACTTTGGTAGGCTTTAATATAAAATAAAAAAAACTCGTATTATTAGTGCCTACTTAATTAGATTTGTTATTTAAATATTTTAATTAACTAGCGGCCCACCACGACTGCATCCGGCTTATAACATATTGCATATTATCTATCTGCCATGAAATAGGTACCTTATCTTCTTTCTAGTCGACACCTCATGACTGAGGGTCGTAACCACCACAAATTACCCAACCCTGAAGTGCTCAAGCTAAAATAAATCTTCTGCCTTCTT